>CM053510.1:40098768-40597337 GCA_028627145.1 Eidolon dupreanum | reverse complement strand
TCGGTGCTTCGGATCAGATCCAGAGAAGGACGCTCAAAAGCCTTCTCCACCTGCAGCTCCCACCTCCTGGTGGTTGGCACCTACTACTCATCCATTGCGATTGCCTATGTGGCCTATAGGGCTGACCTGCCCCTGGACTTCCACATCATGGGCAATGTGGTATTCGCCATTCTCACACCTGTCCTCAACCCTTTCATCTACGCACTGAGGAACAAGGATGTCAAAGCAGCCATCACCAAAATGGCATGTCCCCAGGGCCCAGGGCATTCTGGAGCCCTTGAATCTTAGATATAGTTAATTCTGCTCCTAGAATACTAGTGTGCTAATAGTAGAGAATGACATTACAGTTTTTTGAAAGAAAGAATAACATAGCAAGGCCAAAGTTTACCATTAGGACTTCCATTTTCATTATAATGATAGACTGGGTCATGAAATGAACACTACTATGGAAAGAAATACAAATGTCAATAAACAAAAGTCTAATAAATATAGAAAAAGTGCTCAACCTCTTTAGTAATAGAAGAAGTACAAATTAAAACAAATAGAAACAACTAGAAATCAATTAGACTAACTAAAATGTCAGGTAAAATATAAAAAGTATCTTCTTAAAAATATCAAATATCAAAAAGATTTTTCAATTTTAATAGGACTAACTGGTAATGAAGATGAGAACATTAAGACATGAATATACATATAGATCAATGAAACAGACTAGAGAGCCCAGAAACAGACCCTTAAATATACAAACAATTAATATATATAAAAATGAAACTGTGGATCAGTGTAGAAGATGGACATGTAATAAATGGCATTGGTACTATCAGGTATCCATAAGTCTCTAACCTCAAGAATACATAAAAATCAATCTCATTGAATACCTAAATATGAAGGCATAATTAGAAAACTATATAGGAGACTGTAGTCCTGATCTTGGGGTAGGGAAATACCTCTTAAACAAGATTTTAAAAAGAAACACTCTAAACCTAGAGAAAAAGAAAGTATAAATTTGCCTGCTTTGAAATATTAAATTTCTGTACATGGAAAAACACCTCTCCCCACCAAAAAAAAAAAGTGAAACACCAAACTACAAAACAAAAGAATTTTTTGCAATGCATATAATCAAATAAAGGACTCAGGATTCATAGCCAAAATATACAAAGAATCACTTCAAATCAATAAGAAAATTCAGCCAGCCCATTAGGAAAATGAGCAAAATAATTCACAAGAGAGAATAAACAAATGCCAAATAAATATAGTAAAAAGTGTACCACCTCTTTAGTAATAGAAGTGCAAATTACAAAAATGATATCACTAGAAACCAATGAGACTAGCTAAAATGTCCAAGTCTGATGATACTAGGTTTGGCAAGGATGTGTGTCATAGGAACTCTCATACATTGACAGTGGGAGTGTTCATTGATATAAATACTTTAGAAAACACTTTATTGCTATCGTATAATATTGAAGATACACATACTCTACAATCCAGCATAGCAGCATTTTTCAAATTTGTGACATGTTCATAAAATGTAACACTATATGCCCATAAAATATGAAGTGATTACATACATAGACAAAAACATGGAAGAATCTCGAATCGTGTTGAGCAAAAAAACCTAAGACTTAAATGAATATATACAGCATGATTCAAGTTACATAATGTTTAAAGACAGGCAAAGCTAATTTATATTTTTTATCAACGCATACAGATGTCATAGACTTTGAAGAAAATAGAAGGCATATTTTATAAAAACCAGAATCATGTTGGATTCTGGAGGAGAGGAAGAGGGTTTAATTAGGGAGGGGCTTTCTGAGATGTTATCAATGTTTCCTTCTCCCCTGAATGACGTGCCATTTTGTGTACTCTAGGCTTTATACATTTTTACTCTATTTGAATATATTTCATAATAAACTCGTATAAAGCATCTTTCCATTGTCTGCACAATCTGCAATAGTAGTTCTCAATGTTTGGCCCACGTCTTCTCATGCGTACAGTGGGATTGTGGTGGTTTTCACATTCACAGTAAGTATCAAGCTGCTAAATATAATTTTCCCCACTTGGTCATTCATTTAAGAAGCATTTACTGAGTATCTGGGAGGTGCTAGACTATGCAGTAGGAGCTAGAGACACAGAGATAAATTGGGACAGTTGCTGCCCTCAATTTGTTCACAGTCTAGTGAGGGAGACAGACGTGGGCAGAAATAGCACAGTGCGTTGACTGCCATTTCAGAGGGGAGCACAGGGTATGGTGGGAGCACAGAGGATATTTAATTCAAAGTAAAAATATCTCCCATAAATATTTTGACCTGTGGCACCTGCTACTGCTTATTTGGGAGTCCTCATGGATATGAACTGACTGAACAGAAGCCCTGATCAGCTCCCACAGGAGGAGAGGTTTCATTCTAGTGCTGACAAGATATGGTGTGGCATCCTGTTGCTACCTGATGAGAGAGACTGACTTTGGCATTAAAAAAAAATGGAATTTACAGTCAGTTAAACCAAAACACTTTAACACTCAGTCCCCTTCAGGTTTCATATTGGCCAAAAAGGAGTCAGGAATGGGCAGAGTTACAGGGCCCATCAAACAGGCAGAAAGGAAACCATTCTCCAAAAAGCAAATGGAGCAGGCAGTGACATTTTTGTGGCAGATGTTAAAGGGAAGAAATTCTTCCTTAGAAAATTGTGATAAAGATGCAGAGCTTAAATGGAACTTTAAGCAAGGGTGTTAGCAGAGAGTGAGCATTTCAGCAAAGAGTAATGAGGATCTCATATAAGACTTTTTAAAGTCACAATTATAACAATTTTAAGTCGAAATTATGAAACAAGGCATTTTTAGTGAATTCTAGCCCCCATTCCTCTTTCCTCCACCTGTTGCATCTCCTCTAAAGAAACTTCTCAAACCATCTTTAGCTTCATCATGAAGTTTATTAGATCAGGAGAGGCTGCAGCCATATTTTGATTTCCATGAAGTTTTATACCCAGCTGCCAATGGCTTAGTCATCTTGCATCCTGTAGTTGTAAATCTATGGTCAGTAGAGACTGATTGTGGAAGTCTCTTCTGTGGGCTGTAATGAATTGCTTGTGCATGGTTTTCTCCTGGTTCTAGGTGCAGCATCAGGTGCTGGTGTAACAGAGCCATCTCAATCATTGCTGTGTTAGTGTTCTCAAAGCCTCAAGGTCTGAAACTGGGATGGTCCCTGCACATGCACACCCTTATTCCATTTAACATGTGTTTATTGCTTGGCTCAGAAGCTCCATTTCTAAGGATCTAACTCAGAGAAATATTTAGGCACGTGTGCCCCCAAATCCATATTAAAAAGCTGTTGATTATAATATTATTCATAATAGCAATAATTGAATACAACTCAAATGTCCATCAGCAGGGAAATTATTAGACAAACTATGTCATATCCATACTACGAAATACTAGATATCAGATTAAAAGAATGAAGTAGATCAGACATAGAAAAGCTTCCAAGACTTGTGAATTTAGAATGTAAGTGACACAATAAGTAAAAATGATTCGATTTATGTTAAAGGAAACACACACACACACACACACACACACACACACACACACGCTTAGAGAAGGTCTGGAACGAACACACTAAATTGTTAGTAGTGATTACCTCTGGGGAGGGAAGGGGAAATATGGGCAAGGAGTGGTGGGAAGAAAACTTTTACTCTTCACTTAATAAAGTTTGTATTGCTTTAACTATTTTACAATAAGATCTATTTATTATTTGTGAAAATTTTTTAATTGTTTCAAATCTTATACATATTAGTGAAAGAAAGACAAAATCAGAAATAGAGAGCTCTGGAGCCAAAGGAGAGAATCAGAGTGAGGCAGATGGTCTGTAACTGGGCTTGGGCCCTGCCTGGGTTTAGGGTACATACCTCTACCTCACATTCTTTCTACAGAATGTTTGCAAGTTCCTCATTGCACAACAGCAGGAGCATATCCCAAACATGCAACAGGGTTTTACCATTTGGGTTTATTAAAATAATAGCTCTCACTTACTGAACATTTTGTATGTGAGAGACACTAGGCTAAGCACCTAACCCTTGCCAGTGGTCCATGAGATAGGTAGTTGTTATACCGTTCTTACAGATAAGAAAAGGAAGTTTCAATGAGGTTAAAGGATTTATCCAAGTTGACATAACTAGAAAGAACTCAGGTCTCAGCCATTAGACAATCTGCTGCTGAAATGCTGAACCAGGATTGGAGCCTTGGATCCAAATCCCAGCTCTGCCACCAGCCACTAACATGACTTTGGGTAAGTCACTTCAGTTTTCTAGATTTTGGTTTTCTAAAATGTCAAGTAGTAGGAACGATTCTGACTCTGCCTATCTCCCCTGGCTGTTGTGAGACCAGATGGGAAAACAGGAATCCAAATGCCCCCTTGGTGATAAAGTTCTGGAACTCCTGAGGGTTGTTAATGATGCTCCTTTCATTATCTGCAAAGCCCAGGGCCAAATCTCTCACTCCACCCTAAGAAATTGTTCCCAGATGGTGAGTGCGAGGTCCCATGGGGAAGCCAACTTGAGCGAGAAGGCTCCAGCAGGCCTAGGCTCCAGGTTTTAACAGGCTGTGGCTCAGCTCCTACCTGGCTCTTCCCCTAAGGCCAAGTGCACTGACTCCACAGAAGATACCAAGGTGGATTGGACTTGGCAGGTAAGCTGGGCTGGTAAGGGAGTGCCCCAAAAAAGGCAAAGGTTGGGGTAGGGAGACAGGCTTAGGGAGACCAGGGATGTAGAAAGCCGTGCTGAGGAGTCCAGGAGCACACACTAGGTGTGTGAACACTCAATCCGACCCTGGGTCAGACACCCTAGCAGGATGGTCAGGAATTTGCAGTCACAAGCAAGAGGCTGATGATCTTATGGGAGTTTCTCACAAGGAGGCAAGGCCTATGACAGTAAAAAAAATGAGAATATTTAATGAAGTCTCTGTCAATATTATGAGTAACAATAAAGGAATTACAGTTCAGAGAGGGAAGGTGAAAGGTTGTAGAGCCAGAATGGAAACCCAGGTCTCTCTAACTCCAAAATTAATGAACCCAAACTCTGTAGTTCACATACATCTTGCTCCTTTTCTATGGAAACAGAACAGCATAGTGGAAATATCACAAGAGAATGACATGAATCTGGGAGTTGTAGTGAAGTGTAATGACACACTGAATATAAGGCATTGAGCATGCAACAGGGGCTTGACAAATGGGAGAGCTCTTACTCTCTCTTCTAAGAGGCTTGCTTGGGCCATGAGACATACATCTTTAGCCTCTCACTGGGCCGAACACAGAAGAGACACTCAAAATGTTTACTGAGGTGGAGGAGATCATCTCTTCCAAAGCCCTCATTTTACAGATGGGAAAATTGGGGCCCAGAGGCCCAAAGCCAAAGCAAGTGAGTGGCAGAGCTGGTCCAGGAGCTAGGACTATTGGTTACCAAGAAGGGCTCAGTCCTTTGCAGCAGGCTGACTCCAGAACAACCCCTCACCAGGCATGGCCTTGAACAAGGGATTGTCTTCTGACCTTCATTTATTGAAGGTGTGTAACTACTCCCTGGCTCCTTGGATAATGAGAGGAGATGATAGTGTGAAGTGTGGCATCAGGCTGGACATTTAGCTGATTGGTTTTTCTGTCCTTCTCTGTCCCTCACAGTACTGTAACTGGCTGGTAGAAAATCTTAACCAAGGATATTATCTCCTAACAATATCTTTCTTTAGTGTCCTTAAGCACTGAAAACATCCCTGTAATATGTATTTAAAATAAAGCCAGTTAATCTAACTTACAAAATAAATGTAAAGGAGTCCAGAGAATTCTTGATGTTTACTATGATGATACATCAATGCTTTTTAAAATTATCAAATACAAACTTCTTTCAAACACATGTTATAGTGCTCCTATCTAGCTGGAACCCTAAGCACATGCTTTGTTGCATAGGCCTGCTTTGCCAAAACAGAAATTTAGGGAAGGGCTTTGGTGCCTTTGGGGTGAGCACATAAATCTCAATTGGTTGGTCTGTCCTGTGGCCCTAAGTAGGTGGGGCAGCCTGGACTCATTGCCAAGTTATCCCGGGCTGGAGGTGATAATCCAGCCCTGCCAACAGTCTAGTTCTGGTTTGTGGCCCACTTACTATGTGACCTAGGGTGAATCACGGCCTGTTTCTGAGCCTCCATTTATATCTCCCATCTGTATAAGAAAGGAGTTAGACTAAAACCATTTAATTGCCAATGATCCCTTCCTTCCAATGTTTTGATTCAGCAGTAAAACAAGGCCAGTTGGGAAAGCTGCATTCTGGCTCCTGTCATTGGAGCACTGAGCCCCTGGGAAGGGGGAGAGAGGTGCATTGTTAAATAGCAATGATCAGGCCCCATGACAGCCATGAGTGCTCTCGGTCTGATGAAGCCATAGATACATAAATAGACAGGGACAACCCAGTGTGATCATAGTGATGACAAAGGAAAGCACAGAAACTAGGAGAAGCCAGAATAGGAGTTGGCCTCCTGGCCATCCAAGACCAGCAAAGGCCTCTTGGAGGAGGGAATTATTTAAGCTGAGTCTGGCAGAAGAACAAGGCAAGATCATGGAGTTGCCTTTTGACTAAAGAGAAATAAGGCCACAAGAAGATGGGCTTTGAATGTCAGGCTAAGGAATCATCTTCACTCATGAAAACTCCTTATGAACACTGAGCAGGAGCCAGGATACTGGGTTCAAGATCTACCTCTGCCATGGCTTTGCTGTTTGACCTTGAGAAGATACTTTACTTCTGGACTTCAGACTCAGCATCTGTCTTCTTGCTGTTTAACAGAAGTGGAGCAAACCTCAACTCAGCTTAACTCAGTGATATTTAATCTAAAATTGACTTCTCTGAGCTCTAACAACACACAGAAAAATGTAGTTTGCATCAATTTGGGTATGAGAAAAACCTGGTGGTCACCTAGGCAGGTTGGGTCTAGTTAGCCGAGGGTTGACTCTTTTAAGCTGAGGGGCAATAGTTTTGCTTTCCTACCTGGGTAATGGAGGCTGGCCTCTAGAACACTTTTTTTTTCCTATTTCAAAGAAGCATTTACAATGAAGTAGTCTGTTCCATGTGTCTTTTAGAAAAGTATTTACCAGCCTTCATTCCCCAACAGGAACCAAGCCACCCACCACACTTAAGAAACTAAAAAACAAATTGAAATTTATGGTTATTGCTGACAATATCAGCTTAGAACTAAACCAAAAAAAAAAAAAATACCTTTTACACTGAACCCTCCTAACATGAAATCTTACGCATTCAAATTCTCCAGGGAACCTGATATAGAGAAAGAGCCTTGTTCTGAGAGTCAGGGGCATGCGCTCTGAGCCAGGCTCCGTGGCTGACTGATCCTGTGGTCTTGGGCAAGTTCTTGCCTTTTTTGTCTATAAAGAAAAAGGCTGGCTGAGTCTACAGCCATGCTACCCTGAACATGCCTGATTCCGTCTGATCTCGGAAGCTGAGCAGAGTCAGGTCTGGTTAGTACTTGGATGGGAGACCAGCTAGGAAGACCAGGTGCTGTAGGTGTAAAAATAAATAAATAAAATAAATAAAAATAAAATTAAAAAAAAAAAAAGAAGGCTAGCTAGACATTTCCAGGTTTGGTAATTTTATGCTTAATGGCATGAGGAATGTTTCATCAAAGTAATACAAACAGAACACTTCTGGAGAAACTAGGGAGGGGGTACTCTTAGAATCATCAGGATTGAAGAGGCAGTGATATAAACGTGACCATGAACTTGCTTCTGGATTGCTTATTCAGAAAGACATCCCCAGTGTATTAGGGAGTCATTATTCTCCCTCAGTTGAAGACCTCCGGTTCTGTGAACAGAAGCACACATCCCTCCTTCCTTGACAAGGGGAGACCAACCTCTGGGGCAATGGCTTTTGCCTTTGGTACTAAGGCAGGGCAGTTAGCCTGGAAGACTCCATCTCCTCGCCAGCCCCTTCCTCCCCCTCACCGCCCCCCCCCCACACCCCCGCCACCCAGGATATGGCTCTAGAATTTTTCCTTAGTCCCTTATTCAGCCCTTTCCCTGTTGTGATTTCAAGCGTGTGATTCCATCCTGAGAAACAAGCCAAGGCCAGAAAGACAAGATAGATAGCCTTGGGCCATCCCTCCCCTCCCCAGTAAAGTTTCTCTAGTCTTTCCCTTGTCCTTCGTTCAACTTTGGCTAATCATAATATCATTCTCAGCTCCATACCGCACCCCCAAGAGCCCATAATTCAGAGAGCTTGGGGCAGGCTCTCTCTGAGCTGTCCGCACTTTTCTCTTAAGTGTGTACTTTCCTTTTAATAAAACTTTCCCTTTCCTACTTGCTGTTTGTCATGCCCCTGAATGCTTTCTTGTGGCATAAGACAGGAACCTGGTCACCGAACCTCCAGGTCAGGGTCCCTCCTTGGACTCCTGCCCTGTCCAGCTCTCCGACATCATCCGTGCATAGCGGGCCAGTAGAGGTCAATACCGTCATCATTCGGCGCTTTTGTGCCTCCGTCTAGGGTGAGTTAGGACCAGAGTCACTGTGCCTTTTTCTTTCTTCTATTTCTAAGACCATGTCTGGAGGACTCCAGTCACACTGTGGTCATGGGTTGAGCACTTAAAAGCCATTAGGGCAAGGCTCCCATGGCAGGATAACTCAATCATGGACCGAGGTAGATTGGCATTAGGCATCCTTGCCAAGCTCAAGGCAATGTCTGTGTACCCAGGCACACAGTAAAAGCATGCTCATTAACCCCCTTCCCCTTCATCTGTTACAATCTCTCCCAGCAGGTCATTTCCTGGTCCTCCTAGAAGGGTCTTCTGTGCTTTGTCATGGCTTCCTCCCTCTCCTCTCTTTTTTCTAGTCTCAGCCTCTCATCTGAGCCTTCTTGGGACCATTTTTTTTGTGCTGTCATCTCCCACTTCAGTGATCCTGATGTTCCCTTATTCTCCTTTGCCTTAGTCAGATGTCTGTCACCAAAAGCCTTGCCTTCTCTATAACCAGCCTCTCTGGTCTCCATACCAGTCATAGTTTAACCTCTCCAAGTCTGTCTTTCCCTTTGATAATATTATTTTGTGCCTCATTTGCCATCTCCTTCTGTCTCCCAGATCACTGTAACTCAAACCTCTAGGGAAATAGAATTGGTCAAAGAGGGGTTCCCAAGGAAAGGTCTGCTCCCTAAGAATGAGACATCATTTTGTTTGATCTGTTTCAACTACAGGGGCCTTCAGAGAAATCGATATAGCCTCCAGATTCTGGCCATCCTGTCTCTATTCCAGGCCATTACCCCAGAATCAGAGACCCTCTTTCAGAGGAGAGATGGCCTCCTCTTTGCTCAGTCTCACGCCATCTGTCCCACTGTGACTCAGCCTTCCTTTGCCTGGAACTCTCCATTTTTCAAGAAAACCTGGAGCTGCAGGGGTTCAAGGCCTCAGCACTTTCTGGACCGTCCAGGGTGATCCAACTCAGGGATGCCTGCGTACCGTTGGTCAAGCTACCTTCTGTGGATGCCCTTACTAACTTGGCCTCTTAGTCTAGTCTGTCAACTAGATGATAGTGGTAAGAGGACACCTAAACCCTTGAAATCTGGTCTCCTAGTTCTAGTTCTTTTCCCATTCCAGGTGCCATGGGAAATACTGCACCTATACCTAAAGACTCACCTCTCGACTGCATTCTAAAGAATTGGAAGGTGTTTAAGCTAGATGGCTTAAAGTGGAAGAAGCTGATCTTCTTCTGTAATACAGCCTGTCCCAATACAAACTCAGAGACCAGAAGGTTTGGCCAGAAAATGGGACCTTAAGCTATAACACAATCTTACAATTAGACTCCTTTTGTAGACAAAACGGCATATGGATGGAGGTTCCCTATGCCCAGGCTTTTATGGCCCTATGTTGAACACTGACTGGAATTATCAGGCAAGGCAGGGAGACTTAATAAAAAGAGACCATATGGTACTTTGCTTAATCGAAGGGATGAAAAAATGTATAGTCAAGCCAGTCAACTATGATAAGATCAAGGAGGTAACACAAGACTTTGGAGAAAATTTGGCCTTTTTCCAGGATCCGCTAGTTGAGGCTTTGGAGATGTATTAATATTGATCCCTCCTTCCCTGAGGGGCAGTCTCTGCTCAGTCAATACGTTATTAGCCAGTCTGCTCCTGAATTCAGGAGAAAGATCCAAAAGCTTCAGTATGGCCCTCAGACCCCAATGGCTCAATTATTAGACATGGCTTTTGGAGTCTTTAACAATAGAGATCAGGCTGAGGGTTAAAGGACCCAGCGCGAAACCAGACAGGCCAAATGGCAGGCTCAAATAATGGCAATTGCCATCACTACTGCCTTGCGACCTCAGGGCCACCCTGTGGAAAACAAGGAATTCTCAAAAGGGGCAACTCCTGCAGACCCCAAGGGGCTGTTTTAACTGCAGAACACCAGGACACTGGAGCAACCAGAGCCCCCATCCCAGGAAAGAGCCCCTCGGGCCCTGTCAGTGCAAAAAATCAGGCCACTGGAAGAGGGTATGTCCCCAGCTCCAAAGGGAGAAGGGAACTCCCAGACTCCTGATGGCTCTGTCTGAGGAGGACTAAAGGGACATGAGGCTCCTGGTGGTTTCTCACGAAAGACCTCTTGTGACTCCAGAAGAACCCTGGGTGACTCTTGATGTAGCCGGTAAGCGGATCAATTGTTTTGATCGATAGGGGAGCCACCTACTTGGTCCTGACAGATCACGCTGGGCCCTTAACCTCTAAGGTTTGTACCATCACATGAGTAGATGACCAATCCAAGCAGAGGTACTTCACCCCACTGCTCTGTTGTCACCTCTAGGACTACCTAATTTCCCAGGAGTTTTTAGTTATGCCAGAATGCCCTACCCTCTTAATGGGGAGAGACTTAATGATGGCTCTTCAGACAAACCTCCAGCTCCTTAAACCCTCCTGAGAACCTAACTTTTTAATGTCCCTCTTAGCCTCAGACCTTGGCTCAAATGGGGTTTGAGCTGTTAACCCTATCGTATGGGATCAAGGAATGCCTGGAAAAGCTATGCAGGTTCTGCCTATAAAAATCAGGCTAATAGATGTGGTTCCAGAGTGCAGAGGTTAGCATGTCTGCTTTACATGCAGAAGGTTCTGGGTTCGCGCTCCAGTGGAGCCACGGTCCATGGTCTACGACCATGCCACCCTGAACAAGCCCGACGTCTGATCTCGAAGACCACCTAGGAAGACCAGGTGCTATAGGCACACACAAAAAAGAAAAAATCAGGCTAAAAGACATGGTAGGATATCCATGCAAACACCAATATCCATTAAGGCCAGAAGCTCACAGGGGGCTAAAAACTCTACTTGACAAATTTATCTGCCATGAACTAATAGTCCCCTGACAATCCCCCTATCATACTCCTATTCTAACTGTGAGAAAACCATCTGGAGGATATCATATGGTCCAGGATCTAAGGGCTATTAATGAGGCTGTAATTCCTCTCCACCCTAAGTCCCAAATCCTCACACTCTCTTTACTCAAGTTTCTTCAGATATAAAATGGTTTACAGTGTTAGACCTTCTGGATGTTTTTTTCTGCATTCCCCTTTACCCCAGTAGCCAACCGTTGTTTGCCTTTGAATGGACAGATCCTGACGCTAATGAAACTGCCCAGTACACCTGGACTGCCATACCTCTTTGGGCAGGCTCTAGGACAAAACCTCTGGGAACTCAAAATATACCAGGGAACAATACTCCAATATGTCAATGACTTAATTTGTAGCCCCACTAAACAAGATTCTAATACAAATACTATCTTATTCCTCAACTCTCTAGGGGAGAAAGGCTATCGGGTATCCCCATCTAAGGCTCAAATCTCTTCCCCAACTGTTAAGTATTTAGGCTATCATCTCACTCATGGGTCTCAATGCCTCTCCATAGGTCAGAAAAAAAGCCATACTTAATCTGGCTGTTCCCCAAACTTAGAGACAGTTAAGAGCCTTCTTAGGAATGGCAGGTTTTTGCAGAATTTGGATCCTTAGATTTGGGTTAATAGCAAAACCCCTCTATGATGCAACAAAGGGATCTGATTCAGAGCCATTAGATTGGAACCAAGAGCTACGGAGAGCCTTCCAGGCCCTTAAACAGGCCTTCGGACTCCCCAATCTAGAAATACTCTTTACCTTATATGTGGCAGAAAGACAAGAAATTGTCTTAGGGGTCTTCACCTAAAAGCTAGGAATATCCTCTGGTAGTCTATTTTTCTAAACAACTGGACTTCGATGGCCTAGCTGTCTGTGAGCAGTAGTGGTAACAGCCCTACTAACAGAAGAAGCCTCCAAGCTTACCCTGGGGCAACCCCTTGAGGTCCAGACCCCACATCAGGTCCAAACTGTCCTTGAGGCCAAAGCACACCACCGGCTGACAGGGAGAAGATTCACTAAATATCAGGTTATCTCTCTTGGTGCCCCTTATTTTAAAGGTATACCAGTCCCTAAATTCTGCCACTCGGATGCCAGAGGAAAATACCATAGACCAGGAAGTTATTCATTCCTGTGTGGAGACAACTGAACAGTTTTTTCTAGTTGGCTTGACTTAAAAGACAAGGCCATAGAAAACCCAAATGAGGAATGGTACATGATGGAAGCAATCATGTTGAAGGAGGAATTAAAAGGGTCAGATATGCTATCGTCAGCCTTCAGCAGACTATAGAAGCCAGTCCTCTCCCACCTGGCATCTCTGCTTAGAAGGTTGAAATTATAGCTCTAACCCATGCACTTGAGTTAGGTAAGGACCTAAGAGTTCACATATACAAGGATTCTAATTATGCTTTCCTTGTCCTACATGCCCATACTGCTATATTGAAAGAGCAGCAACTTTTAACTACATGAAATTCCCCCTTTTAGTATGGTCCTGAAATCCTCAGCCTGCTAGAAGCTATAAACCTCCCTCAAGAGGTAGCAGTACTCCATTGCAAAGAACACCAAAAAGATACCATGCACATCTCAAGGAGAAATTGTCTTGTCGATAAAACAGCTAAAAGGGCCACTAACTCAAGTGTCCCCATGATGACCTTAATCCCACAGGCCCTCCCTTTGCCCAATAGGTCAAGATACACCCTTGGTGAAAATTTCTAGGCAAGGGGACAAGGTTTCACTTTAAATGGTGAAAACTGGTGGACAAAAGATCAGAAGTTTTTGCTTCCCACTAGGGATCAAGGGATAATTTTAAAAGCTCTCCACGATTCCCTCCACCTGAGATGTGATGCCACCTAATTTCTATTAACTGAACTATTTCATGGTAAGGGCCAAAGTAAGACCATGAAAGAGATCACCCAGGCTTGTACCATTTGCTCTGTCAACAAAGCAGGATGAAAGACAAAGCCCCCTCCACTCTTACATCCAGTACAGAGGCGAGGCACCTTTCCAGGAGAAAATTGGCAATTAGATATTATTCAAATGCCTCCATCTCAGGGTTACTGATACCAGTTAGTATTTCTTGACACCTTTACCAGGTAGATAGAAAGAACCCAGAATGAAAGAGCTATTAAAGTGGCTAAGGTCCTCCTTAAGGAAATTATCCCAAGATTTTAGTGACTCAGAGCCTTCAGAGCAATAATGGCCCTTCCTTCATGGCCAAAGTCACCTAATGGATATCTCAGGCCTTAGGCATCAACTATATCACCTTCATGCCTCCTGGAGACCACAATCTTCTGGAAAGGTAGAAAGGACCAACTATACTTTATAAAAGATCCTGGCCAAATTATGCCAGAAAACCCCTGAGACCTGGCTCCGGCATCTCTCCATAGTTCTCCTAAGGTACTTCTAAATCCAACCTAAAGTTAAGTCCTTTTGAAATGCTGTAGGGAGGCCCTTTCTATCCTCTGACATATTTTGACTCAGAGGTCCAGGATCAACCAAAATATATTATCAGTCTAGGACAAGTCCAACAGGCCCTCCGGAGACATGAGAATCTGATCCTTTCTTCCCCAGATACTTCTGAGCATCTCTCTACCACATCTCTTGGAGATTGAGTTCTCCTTGAAACCTGGAAAGAACTCTCCGGAGGACCAGTTAACACCAAAATGGAAAAGACTATGTCAGGTTCTCCTCTCCACACCTATTGTAATAACAACAGGGTATACAGTCCTAGGTTCATTTATCAAGAATAAAACCTTTCTCCTTGAGCTCTTATAGAAACACCAAGAAGATGCCTACACTTGTAGAGAACCTCTAGAGCAGTGGTCCCAACATTTTGGGCACCAGGGACTGGCGCTCCTATGAGAACCTAATGCCTGATGATCTGAGGAGGAGCTGAGGAGGTGATGCTAGCACTGGGGAGTGGCTCCAAATACAGAGGAAGCTTCGCCTGCCTGCCTGCTCACCTCCTGCTGTGCAGCCCAGTTCCTAACAGGCCACAGATAAAAGATAGCGTCCTGGCCCAGGGGTTAGGGACCCCTGCTCTAAAGGACCTAAGACTACTAATCAAAAAGCAGAAGCAGGGGAAGTCCTCTACAGGATAAGTAAATGAAACCAAAGGGCTGTTGAAGTCCTGCTTGGATTTCTTCTGGCTCTTATCCTACTTTTTACCTGTGCTCGAGACATTCCTCTCAGTAACTCCCTAAATTTTAGTCAGGCTCTGAACTCTAGCCTATCTCCTCCATAATTTCTACCACATTTGGCTTCTTCTTCCTGGTCAGTCTTATTCTCCTTTCTAGACTGTGCTTATAACCAAGTACTCTGTCAATATGATCCTAATCCTCTTAATCCTAATATATACTCAGCTCCTCTGAGGAGAATGGGAATCCAATGCTTTTATAAACCTTTCCAATATAATAGCAAAGGGAAACAGTCTCTCTAACAGCTGGATGTGTCTATTTGGCAGGCTCTAAAATATACCTTGCCACTTCTCATATGGTTCCTCCCTTCCATTGGGCCTTTACTAACTTTAATTCTACTTCTAATCTTTGGTCCATGCCTCTTTAATCTTCTTGTTAAATTTATCTCCTCCAGATTATAAGAGTTCAACATAAAGATGACACAGCTGCAGGGTTTTAAGCCAATTCCTTCAAGGGAGACTGTCCTGAAGGGAAATCTGGACACTTTAGATCAGGCAGGTAGAGATTTTTGGTCCCAGGCTTCATAGGAACAATGCCCTGTTTCAGCCTGAAGTAGCTACAGAAGCCTGACCTCCAGTCCCTCAACATCCCATATGACTATGTGTCCAAAAATCTCTTGGGGCGGGGGATGGGGGTGTTGGTTATGAGTCAGGATAGTTAGCCTGGGAGAGTTCCCCCTACCCCACTCCAGGATGCAGCTCTGGAATTTCTCCCTTGTCCTTTACTCAGCCTTCTCTCTGTTTTGATTCAAGCATGAGACTCCAGCCAGAGAAACAAGCCAAGGCCAGGAAGACAAGATAGATAGCCTTGGGCCACCCCTCCCCTCCCTGGTAAGTCTTCTAAGTCTTCCCCTTGTCCTTTGTTCAACTTTGGCAAATCATAGTATCATTATCATCTCCACCCACCCTACCCCACCCCCTCCACCAAGAGCCCATAATTCAGACAGCTCAAGGCAGGTTCTGTCTCAGAGCTAGCTGCTCACACTTTTAAGTGTGTACTTTAATAAAATGTGAGCTTTCCTGCTTTCTGTTTGTCGTGCCCTTGAATGCTTTCTTGTGGCATAAGACAGAAACTTGGTCAGCGAACCTCCAGGTCAGGGTGCCTCTTTGGACTCCTGCCCCATCAGGCTCTCCAGCATCAGTACTCGTCACAAGAAGACTGTGTTCCTCTCTGGAAACAATGACTCGCAAGACTCCTGGGGTTCCAGATGACTGTAGTACCTTCTTAGCTGGGGCAAGGGAATTCTACATGCTAGTAGTTCATTAGGAACATCTGCTGAGCAGCAAGAGCAGTTACGGTGAAAACCAGTAGAATCTTTCCAAAGCACTTTTCACCATCATTATTCAATATTCAACTGTTTGGATCTGACTTTTCCCAGGAAAATGTAAACTCTAAGAAGATAGGAACTTTGCCTACCTTCTTCATTTTATCACTGTATCACCTTAATGCAGCATAATGACTTCTACTTGGTAGATTATTAGTTAACTAATAACTAATATTTGACCAAAGAAGAAAGGTTGAAATTTTGAGTTCACGTGATCAAATTCAATACCACAGCCCATCATCAGTCCTCTACAGTTGGTTGTAAATAATTGTACTTACATGAACTGTAAACATTATAGAATCTCATTCCAAAATCCTTTGTTTCTATGGTTTCCAGATATTCCCAGTGTCCAGATGTTCCAGCTGCCTATCCCCCAGAAATCCAGCTCTGTTTCACTATGGAGGCCACAACCTGTAATGGATCAGTGGATGGCTCACCAGTCTTCTACCTGGTTGGCATCCCCTCTCTGCCAGAGTCCCTCTTTCTCCTTGTGTTTTTTATTTTCCTCCTCTTCTATACTCTCATCATTTTGGGTAATGCCCTGATCCTGATAGCTGTGGTGGCAGAGCCCAGCCTCCACAAGCCCATGTACTTTTTTCTAACCAATCTCTCTGCTCTAGACATTCTCTTTACCACAACCACTGTCCCCAAGATGCTGTCTCTGTTCCTCCTTGGGGACCGCTTCCTCAGCTTCCCTGCCTGCTTATTGCAGATGTACCTCTTTCAAAGCTTCACATGCACAGAAGCCTTCATCCTAGTGGTCATGGCCTATGACCGCTATGTGGCTATCTGCCGTCCACTGCATTACCCTGTCCACATGACCCCACAGAACAATGCTATACTGGCAGCCAGTGCCTGGCTCACTGCCCTCCTCCTGCCCATCCCAGCAGCAGTGAAAATCTCCCAGATGGCTTTTAACAACATTGCTCACATCTACCACTGCTTCTGTGATCATCTGGCTCTCGTTCAGGCCTCCTGTTCTGACACCACACCCCAGACCCTCATGGGCTTCTGCATCGCCATGGTGGTGTCCTTCCTGCCCCTTCTCCTGGTGCTTCTCTCCTATGCCCACATTCTGGCCTCAGTGCTTCGCATCAGGTCCCAAGAAGGACGCTCAAAAGCCTTCTCCACCTGCAGCTCCCACCTGCTAGTGGTTGGCACCTACTACTCATCCATTGCCATAGCCTATGTGGCCTATAGAGCTGAGCTGCCCCCTGACTTCCATATCATGGGCAATGTGGCATATGCTATTCTCACACCAATCCTCAACCCCCTCATTTATACTCTGAGAAACAAGGATGTCAAAGCAGCCATTACTAAAATTGCATGTCCCAAGACCTTATCAGAGATAAGAGTCCTTGGCCTCTAGATTCAACTAATTATGCTCTCAGGACGCCAAATAACAGTGCCTGGCATAGATTAAGAACTCAATAAATATTTTTGAATCAATAAATTAATGAATACAGAATGGCAAAGAAAAATCAGTTGAGCAGACAATTCCAACAGTGGTTCTCACACTTTGGTTCAAGGCTTTTCCCTTGGTGCAATGAAATACATTAACTTTCATAGGAAATTTTAAGTTGTATAAGAATTTAATAATTTAATATTTAATAATTCAAGAACTCCTTTCGAAAATTAAAAAAAAATCTGAATGGCAAAATTTCTTTATAAGCAAAGTCAAAAAATAAATGAAAGACTCATATCACAGGGAAAGGGCCAAAAGTCATCTAAAGAATTCCTAAATTTTTAGAAGGAAAGTCTAACATCCCAATAAAAAATAGACAAAATATGTAAAGGGACACATAACAAAAAAAATGCAATGGTCTTTAAACAACAAAAAGATGTTCAGTCTACTGTATAAAAAGAATAAAAATTAAAACTACACTGAAATGCCATCAATGTCTTCGTTCCAATTTTGAGTTAGTTTTTGGGTAACGTGTGTGGTTTAGATTGAGATTCTTTTTTTTTTTTTTTTGGCATATAGACATACAGTTAGTTGTTCCAGCACAATTTGTTACAGGGCCTATTCTTTATCTATTAATTTGCCTTTACACTTTTGTCAAATATCAGTTGACTATATTTACTTCTATTTCAGGACTCCGTATTCTGTTCCTTTGACATATATGTCTATCCTTTCACTGATAACACACTGTCTTCATTACTATAATTGTATAGGCAGTGTTGAAATTGGGTTGTGTGAATTCTCCAACTTTGTTATTGTCTTTGAGAATTGTTTTGGCTGTTCTAGTTCCTGATATAAATTTTAGAACCAACTTGCTAGGGTCTTTATTGGGATTGTATTGAATCTACATATCAAGTTTGGGACAATTGACATCTTAACAATATAAAGTCTTCTAATCCATCAACATGGTATATCTCTCCACTTAATTAGAATTTCTTTGATTTTATTAATCAGTTTTGTAATCTTTAGCCTACAGATATTGCACATATTTTGTTATATTTATATTTAAGTACATTTTTCTTTTACTCTGATAATATGGTGGGTTTTTAATTGGTTGATTTTTGAACATTGAACAAATTTTGTATGCTTGAGGTGAACTCCACTTGGTTGTGTTGCAGTATTCTCTTTAAATATTTCTGGATTTATTTGTGAATATTTTGCTTAAAATTTTTGCATCAATGTTCGTGAGAGATAGAAGTCAGTAGCTTTCTTGTAATTTCTTTGCCTGGTTTGGTATTAAGATAATGATGGCAGGTCTTATAAAACAAGACTAGAATGTAGAAAACATTAGAATGGTCTTATTTCTTCCTTAAATATTTGGTAGAATTTTCCTGTGCAACCATCTGTGTCTAAAATTTTCTTTTAGGGAAATTTTAAAGTACAAAATTAATTTCTTTAATAGATATAGGAACTTTAACATTATCTATTTGTTCTTGAATGAGTTTTTGGTAGTTTGTGCCTCTCAAGGAATTTGTCCATTTCACCCAAATTATAGAATTTATAGGCATGAAACTGTTTGTAGTATTCCCTTATTGTCATTTTAATGCCTGTGATGCTCCTTCTTTCATTCTTGATTTTGATAATTTGTATCTTCTATTTTTTTCTTGATCAATCTGGCTATAGATTTATCAATTTTATTAATTTTTCAAAGAATTAGCATTTAGTTTCATTGATTCTTCTCAGCTGTTTTTGTGTTTTAAATTGTATTGATTTCCACTCTAATGTTTGTAATTTTCTTGCTTTTATATACTTTTGGTTTAATTTGATCTTTTTCTAGTTTCTTAATGTGAAAGATTAAATCATTGATGTAAAATATTTTTCCTTTTACAATATAAGTATTTAACTCTATAAATTTCCCTCTAGCTATTGCTTTAACAATTTCCTACAGATTTTGATATATTTTTATTCCATTCAAAATGTGTTTTTAATGTCCCTTGAGACTTCCTAATTGACCCAAGAATTATTTAGAGTGTTATATTTAATTTCAAAATATTTGGAGGAGTTTCCCAACATCTTTTGTTATTATTTTCTAGTTTAATTCCATTACAGTCTGAGAATATACTTTGTATCAGTTCTACTCTTTAAAAATTTTGAGGTTTATTTAATGGCTTAGAATATGGTCTCTCTTAGTGAATGTTCCATATACTCTAAAGGTGTATTCTGCTCTTGTATGGAGTGTTCTATAAATGTCATTCAATCTTGTTTGATAGTACTGTTTAGCCGTTCTGTCCTAACTGATTTTCTGTTGGCTTATTCTCTCTATTACTGAGAGGGGATATTGAAGTCTCCAACTATAATTGTGGATTTGTCTATTACTCCATTATTTTCCCCTCATACCTGGAAGCTCTGTTGGTAAGAACAGATATATTTAGAATTGTTATGTCTTCTTGGATAAATGAACCCTTTATGATTATCTCATGTTCCTCTTTATTCATAATAATTTCCTTTGTTTTGAAATCTGCCTTTTCTGATATTAATATAACTATTTCACTAAACTTAGCAACTTTCAGCAAAAGTACCAAAAATTTTCACTGAGGAGGGAATGGCTTTTTTGGGGTGTTGGCTTTTGTGGGTTTTCTCTCTGGTCCTTCTTGATTTATGTTACATACTTCAGTTCTGAATCTTTGGTGTGTGGTTACCATTACGAATATGTAAAAGATAGTTATATATATATATATAGTCGTGTGTTTTCTTCTGTGCGTGCCTTATCTCCATCCCCCTTTGCAAATTTGGACCTTTAAATCCTCCCCTTTTCAGTCATTGTTGTCTCAATTTGTCCCTACGTATGCTGAACATTCATTACTATCTTGCTATAGCAAATCTCTTCTTATTGTTTAAGCTTATAATGCCCTGATCTTAGTAAGGGTTGCACTCCTCTGCTTCTATCCGCTTGCTAGCCACCTTACTCCTAATTATGGTTTTTTGTTTTGTTTTGTTTTAGATGAACTGACCCTTTTCGGTATTTCCTGTAATGCAGGCCTCGTAGTGGAGAATTCCCTCAACTTTCATATGTCTGGAAAGGTCTATTTTTCCTTCATATCTAAAGGAGAGCTTAGCTGGATACATTATTCTTGGCTGGTAGTTCTTTTCATTTAATAGTTTGAATATTTGAGTCCACTCCTTTCTGACTTGTAAGGTTTGGCTAAGAAGCCCGAAGATAATCTAATGGGTTTTCCCTTATAGGTTATCATCTTCTTTTCCCTGGCTGCCCTGAGAGTTCTGTCTTTATCACTGACTTTCAATAATTTTAATACAATGTGTCTTGGTGAAGTCCTTTTTAGGTTGAGATAATTAGGTGTTCTGTTGACTTCTTGAATTCCAAGCTTCAGCTCATTGCTTAATTTGAGAAATTCTCATCAACTATTTGTCTGAAAATGCTTTCTAGTAACTGCTCCTTTTCCTCACCTTTGATAATGCCCATTATTCTTATGTTTCCTCTCCTTATGGTATCAGCTAGTTCTTATACTTCTCTTTCATTATTTTTCATTCTTTGGTTTCTTTCTTCTTCCTTCTCATTTATTTCTAGGTTTCTGTCTTCGATATCATTGATCCCTTCCTCTATTTGGTTGACTCTATTTCCCAAGCTTGTTATTTCATTTTTCAACTCTTGCAGTGTGTTCTTTATCTCCAGAAGTTCTATTCAGTCCTTTTTGAGGGTTTCAATCTCCTTGCTAAAGAACTCATTCTGCTCATCTAGTTGTTTTTCAATTCCTGAAGTTGTTAATATGAATCATTTTGGATCTCATTGAATTTTTTCAGAAGTGTCATCCGGAATTCTCTGTCATTTAAGTTGCATATTTCTAAGTCTATATGCTTGTTTTCTGGAGATTTTTCTCTTTCTTTCTGAGATGTCTTGTCCCTTGGTTGTTCATGGTGTTTAATGGACTATTTCTCCACCTGGGCATTAATGGAAGTGTATTCTCCTTTTTTTCCAGAAAGATTTATTATATAAAGTTCTCTCTTTAACCTGTTGCAAAGAAGGTGTTTTTCTTTTGATCTCCAGTAGGTGGCATCTAAGCCTCTTGGATTCCTGCTTTATATAAAGCCTTAATAATGCTTTTTTTTTCTTATAGATGTTTAGTCATGCCCACTACCCTCTGTCTCAGTCTCTGTGAGTTTTAGCGAACAGTTTAGGTAGTGTTTACTCAGATTCCCCTGGGGCTCCACAGTGTTCCCTCTCATAGGAAATGGGGGGAGGGGCCTTCTGGGTTGGGGGATGGGGGCTGCAGCTCAGCCTCAGTTTTGCAACCACAGCTGGTAAAAATCAACTGTTATTTCTCTGATGTCCCCACTTCTCTGCTGTTTCTGCTTCTCTGCTTTCTGCCCTGATGACTTGGCACTGCTGCCGACTGCAGGGAGATCACAGCTTTCCCAGGCAGGGCTGTTTAGAAAATTCGCTGCATCTTCTCCTGTGCCCCCTCCCCCTACAGGGAACTCTGGCTGTGAGAAGCAGCTTCTTTGTTTCTCCCAGTCCACCACCCAACACCTGTGGTAGCTCTTATGTGCAGATCCCATGCTCAGATGTGCTGGTGTGCAGTTTTGGCATTTTTTGTTGAGTTTTAGATGTTCAGCTTATTGTTGTTTCAAGGAGAGAGATCTGGGGATGTCTCTCCCTCTGCCATGTTTCTAGGGATGGCTTTTTAAGAAATGGTGCTGGAACAACTGGATGGCCACTGTCATTTCCTTATTACCAATGTCTCAGACCTTGAGAAAATATAAACGCTTGGGATGGGGCAACAGGCACCTTTTTTTCTCTGAAATTTCCTTGCACATTGTCACCCCCTCACCTTTTCATTACAGTCATAGCACCTGAAATGGCCTCCTAGGAAGAAAAATTATACATTTATCCAGTGAGTGAGTTGAGAGATCAGAGTAGAATATGTTTCAGACAGGCTGAAATTGTCAAGTGTTCTCAACTCCTCTAACTCTTCTTGGATATCCACATTCCAATAGTCAAATTGGCAATAAGAAATTAACACAGACCATAATACACACAGCATTTGTGAAATGAACTCAGGCTTCAATTTGACAATGCTTCTGATCTTGTTCTGAACTGGTTATCTGTTCTCTTGTTATAGCACTCCACAACAAGTCTATAGTTTCTTATTTACTTCCAGATGGCCAATCTGGTATTGGAGCTTTTTGGTTTCATTCTGTAAGAAACAATCAACTCTCACCTCTGTGAACACATTCTTTATTCCCTTGAAATTTTCCTAGTCAGCAACTACCAGGTTCATCAAAGCTTTGCTTTTGTATGGTAGGAATGTAATCCCAAAGACTATAGGCAATAGCCAAATAGGTTACCTCATTACCACACACTCTCAGCTTATTGGTATGCCACCCCTGGAGTCTCATTAACTCTATCCATTGTCACTCAGTAACCGAGACCAAAAACACACCTAACTTCTTTATTTTACCTTTAACTTTTTCTCCCCTCTACATGTAGTTTTTTTTTTTAAATCAACTTTATTGAGGTAAAGTATTCAAATAATAGAATCTACCTATTGTAAGCATACAATCTGATATGTTCTAACACATGTATATACCCATGGAACCAATACCACAATCAAGAAATAGACTATCTCCATCAACCCAAAAATTTCACTTATGCCAATTTTAGTCAATCTCCCTTCACAACTCTGGCTCCAGGAAATTTCTCATATGATTTCTGTCACTATAGATTCGATTTATCTTTTCAAGAGTTTCACATAAGTGGAATCACACAGTATGTATTTTTTGTGTGTGTTTTTAAAAGTCATCCATGTTGTTTCATGTATCAGTACTTCATGCTTTTTATTACTATAATTATTTTATTGTATCTTGTTGTATGGATACATATTCATTCACTGGTTGATGGGCATTTGGGTTGTTTCCAATTTGGGGCTATTATAAATAAAGTTTTTAAGAACAATTTTGCGCATATGTGTAGAGATATGCTTTCAATTCTTTTAGGAAATACATAGTAGAACTGTTGGGTCGTATAGTGTCTGCTTACTTTAAAAGTTATTCTGCAATTGCTTTCAAAGCATTATATATCCACAAGCAATATAGTCTCATTCCAGTTGCTGCTCATCAAATGCTTATCATCATTTGGTATTATCAGTCTTTTTAATCCTAGCCATCCTAATGAGTATGTCTTAGTAGTTCTTTATGATTTTCTCTGTATTTGCATCTTTTCATGTGCCTATTGACCATTCATATATCTTGCTTTCATAGTATCTGTTCAAATTTTTGCCCATTTTTAAAAAATAGGTTATTTTTTTATTAGTGAGATGTAGGAGTTCTTTCTTTATTTTGAATACAAGTCTTTTGTCATATATACAGTATTTTCTCCCAGTTTTTGCCTTCCCTTTACATTTTCTTCATGATGTCATTTGAAGAGCAGAAGTTTTTAATTTCGATAAAGCCTATTTTTTTCTTTTATATTTTGTGCTTTGCGGATCCTGTTTAAGAAATCTTTGTCTATATCAAGGGTTCAAAGATTCATCTTCCATGTTTTCTCTTGGATGCTTTATAGTTTTAGTTTTTAACATTTAGGTTTATGATACATTTTGAATTAATTTTTGTGTATGGTACGATCTAAGGATCAAGTTTCACTTTTTTCTACATGAATATCTTTAAAATCACATAACATATGTCCTCTCAATTTTTCTTCTTTTTCAAAATTATTTTGGCTCTTCCAGGTTCTTTGCATTTCCACATAAATTTTGAATCAGCTTCTCAATTTCTACAAATATTCCCACTTCTATTAATGGTGAATGCATTAATTCTATTGAACAGTTTGGGCATATTTGACCTCTAAACAATGTTGAATCTTTCAATCCATACTTATGGCTTTCTTTTCCATTTATTTAGTTCTTTAATTTTTTCAGCACTATTTTATAGTTTTGAGTACAGATCTTACATATATTTTATTAAATTAATCATACATATATTTTATTAAATTAATCACCAAGTGTTCTGTTTCTTGGTGCCATTACAAATAATTTTTAAAATTTTAATTTCTAATTGTTTGCTGTTTGTATACAGAAGATAGATATTTTATATAGTGATTTTGTATACTGTTATCTTGCTAAATGCACTAATTCTAGTAGCTATTTTAGATTCCTTAGGATTCTCAACATATATGATCACGTCATTTATAAATAAAGAATTGTATTTCTCCTTTCCAATATTTATACCTTTTATTTCTTTTCTTGCCTTTTTGCACTGGCTAGGACTTCCAGCACAATACTGTATAAAACTGGTGAGAGAAGATAGGCTGTCTACTTCTTGATCTTAACATAAAAGGCATTCAGTCTCACACCATTAAATACGATGTTAGCTGTAGATTTTTCATAGATGCTCTTTATCAGGCTGAGGATGTTCTTTTCCATCCCACACTTTGCTGAGAGACTTTAATATGAATTCTATTTTTATAGGATATTTTGGTGAGTATAAAATTCTAGGCTAGGAGATTTGTTCTTTTAGTACTGTTAAAATGTCAAAGTCTGTTGGCTTCCATAGTTTCTATTGAGAAACTATTCAGGCCTATTGATGCTACACTAAAAGAAAAGTATCTTACTTTCTCTGGCTACTTTTTAGTTTTTCCCTCTAACTGGTTTTCAGCAGTATGATTCAGTGTGGTTCCTTTGTAGGTTGTTGGTTTTTGGCTTAGGTTTGCTGAGCTTTTTAAATCTGTGGGTTGATTTTTCACCAGTTTTGGAAATTTCTCAGACGTTATCTCTGTGTGAATTGTTTCTGCATCATTCTTTTCCCCTTCTATTTTTGGGACTTGAATTGCATGCATTTTAGATATTTTGAACAGGGCCCACAATCTTTTGTGCTCTCTTTTATTTCTAATTATTTTTTTCCACTGTGATTCACTTTGGTTTTCTATTAATCTGCCTTCCTTTCACTCATCCCTTCTTATTTACACTCATCCAAAAAGTTCTTAAGTTCATATACTATATCTTTTCAGTTCTGAAATGTTAATTTATTCTTTTTTTATACATAGATTCCAATTCTCTCTTAAAATTTTTCATTTCTTATATTTTGTCTATCTTTTTCTCTATTTGGGGAGGAGATATATTTATCATAATTAATTTAAGGTCCTTGTCTGATAATTATGATATCTGTGTCTCTGTTTCTACTCCTTTTTTTTTCTCCTCATTTTGTCTTATTTAATCTTTTAATCTTGTCTCACACATTCTATTTGGGTACTGGACATTGAAAATGAACAATTTTTAAAGCTGTGGATGATTTATCTTCCTCCAGGAAGAGTTGTACTCTTCTAGCAAAGTACCAGTGGGTCATCCATGTTGTAGTTTGGTTGTAGGTTCTTATGCCTCATCTATTCCAATTTTGCTTTTACATTTAGGGTTTATTCATTACCCATAGAGCCTGGCATTTCCAGAGTCTCAACTAAAGTCCTGGAGGACTTACCAATACTCATCCACTTAGATAGGGCTTGAATGCCAACCTCTGACTCTCCAACATCATGTGGCTGCTAAAACCTTTCTGCAGCTCTGTAGTATCTCATCCACTGTACTCTTCTGGGTTCTCCCATCTAAGTGTTAACCAGGCCCGACCCTGCTTAGCTTCCAAGATCAAATGAGATCAGGCATATTCAGGGTGATATGGCCGTAGACTCTTCTGGGTTCTCTAAGTCCTTCCCTATCCATGCACAACTTAGGAATTGGTCAAGGACTTGAAGGGACTTTATATGCAGATTTTGATGTTCTGTCTCTGCAGTACTGATTTTGCCTCTCAAGTTCCAGTTACTTTGCTTATCCGGATTCCAACTGTGTATCTCCTCAGCCTAGTAAGACTTCTCTTTTCTAACTGAACTTTATTCTCTAGTCCTGAAAATTGAGAAATGTCCTCAGGTAAAATGCTGGGGTCCTGTGGAACTCATCTCATGAGCCTTCCTTCTCTCAAGGACTGCAGTTCTTCAAGGTCTGCCTTTGGTTGCTCTCTGAAACCTTCAAATAATTGTATTACATATGCTGCCCAGGATTTACAGTTGTTTTTGGCAGGATGTCTAGTTCCAAATGAGACATTCTGTCATAGCTGAAACTTTAAAGTCCTCTTTGAATGTTTGAGGTAACATACACTATTAATAGCAGAATCACAGTGCAGGTCCTAGGATTTTAGAGTGGATCGATACTTTTTCCTATAGATAACTATCCTCCTTTTGAGAAATAGTTTCTGGTCCTAGTGCAGACTTAATGCCTGACCAGGGAACACTTAATAACTATGTGTCCTGAGCTGTGCTTATGTATTGGGTATTAATTTGAATAAATAAAATATAAATTGGGTATGTACAGAAACAGTCTATCATCAATTGCAAGTAATAAAGTCATATTAGCTCAAGCAGCTCATGAAGGCACAAGTAAATTGCATGAGCAGGTGGCTCAGACTCCCACTACACACAGTCTTGCTACATTGACACCTTCCATCAACTCTAACATGCAGCCTCACGGGAAATTTCCTATAACCAATTTTCTTAAGAAGAAAAAAATTCAGTCCTGATATACAGATAGTTCTTCAAAATATGCTGAGACCAGCCCAAAGTGGACTGCTGCTGCATTATAGCCCCATGCAGGAGGTCACAGAAGAATCAATAAGAAAGTAAATCCTGTCAGTGGGCAGAATCTTGGGCAGTGCCTCTGGCTTTTTGCCTGGTAGGTTTGCCTCATTTAGAAGGTAAAATGGGCAGAGGTATGGATCTATGCAGGTTTATGGGCAATGGATAATGGTTTGGCTGGGATATGAAAGAATTTGGAAATAACAAGATAAGAAGATTGATAAAGAGGAGGTCTAGAGAAGAGTTAAGGTATTAGATCTCTCAGAATAGGCACAAACTGTGAAGACATGTGGTAACTATTTACAAAAGGGTGTCCATGGTAGAAAAAGCTCTCTAAAATCAGCAAGAGTGGAAAAAGTCAAGTAGACAAGATGATCCATTCCAGGGATATCAGTCAGACTCAATATGAGAATGAAGGATACACCATTAGAGTAAAGTGCTGAGCCTTTGAGGGCTATTAACAATGATCTCCTCATTATCAGCAAAGCCTAGGGACATCCTTCCACTCTCTAGGAGATGCTAGAGAGTTTATCCCTGAGGGAAGGTGGATGCAGTGCATAATGGGAGTACCTCATGGGGCCTCCCCACAGGAGAGGCTAAGGATTTCATGGGCCATGACTCATCCTTCAACAAAGCTTTGCACAGAGACATCACAGGAAACACCATTGTGGACCAGGCTTAACAGGTGAGAAGGGCTAGGGATGGAGTGCCCAGAGATAGGAAGAGAAAGCTGGGGTAGGGAGACAGGTGCAGGGAGGCCAGAGCCTATAAATCTGGGTCAAGAATCAGAAAGATTGGGTGTGCACAAGAGGCAGGCAACCAAGATCCATGATGGCTGTGCATATATAGGCTGTGGGACCTTGGATCAAATATCCAGGTAGGTCTGGGCAAGGGAGTACGTTCACAGGTAAGATTCAAATAATCTTGGCCAAGGGCTTCCCACAGGAAAGCAAGACTGATGACAGTGGTAACCACTGAAAATGCTAGCAAGCTTTGCACTCTTACATGTCCTAGGGTCTCACGTAAGCTTTGTCGAAGCATTCTCTCCATAAAGACTAAGAGTAACCCCAGGAGGTCACAATGAGGGAAAAGGGCTCAGAGAGGGGAAGTGACTTGCCCAAAGTCACACAGTTGGAGGTAGGAGCTGAGATTGCAATCCAGTCCTTTCTGACACACAAGTCCACACACTTAACCTCTAAGGCCCATGTGACAGTAAAGGTAAAGAACCCAACTGGCAGCAGGTACTCACTAGGTGGATGAGCTATTGCCCTCTCCCTTAGAGACATGGACCATGTGGCATTCACTTTGCTGAACACAGAGGCGACACTTCAAAAAGGGCTCATTGAATTGGAAACACCTCATAAATCTTTTTCTCTATGCATCTCACTGCATAGATGAGAAAACCAAAGTTCAGGGGCCCAAAGTCACCGCCGCAAGTGGCAGAGCTGGTCCAAGAGCCAGGACTCTCGGTTACCAAGCAGGGCTCAGTCCCTTACAGCAGTCTGGCTCTAGAACAACCTCTGCTCTCATTCCTTACCAGCTGTGGCCTTGGATAATAGCCTGTCATTCTCTAATCCCCAGTTTCTCATTTGTTAAAGGAGTATAACCACTCTGTGGCAGAGCTAGATGAGAAGTGATGATGAACATAAAGTACACATGATGTCAGGTTGGACATTCAGATGATTTTTTGTTGTTGTTGTTTTTGTTTGTTTGTTTGTTTGTTTGTTCTCTGTCCCCACCAGCACTGTAATAGGCTCACAGGCAATCTTGATGGGGAGAACCTACTGGGGCAAGTTCTGGGCCCTGAGAAAGAGCACCCCTTAGTCCCTAAGCACAGGGTGCATCACTCAGATGTAGTATATAATTAAAAATAAAACAAAAATGGTGCTTTGAAATATCAAAGAAGAAATTGTTTCAGGAAGTAGTTTTGATGCCCCTGCCTTGTGGTGACCCACCACATGCCTGTTCTGCCTGTTGGATAGTCCAGCACCGCCTGGCAGTGAAAAGCATGTGCCTCCTCTCCACCCAGGTCTCAGCATCCTTACCTCCATCTGCAAAGCAGTGGGACAGAGGAGGCAGGAGAGGGGCAGCTGGACTTGATGGCCCCTTAGGACCCCTCTGGTTCCAACCCCCTACATATCTGCCCTTCAAATTCCCTACTCTGCCTCACCTGGGGCTGTCAGCCATGACTGCCTGAACAGAGATGTCCAGGGCAGTGCAGTTCACATTCCTTTGGGTGTAAGAAAAAAACCTGGTGATTGAATTTGTTGGATAGAATTTGGTTAACTAAGGGATAACACCTTCAATTTGGCATAAAGTAGGTTTACTCTTTTACTAGGTCCTGGAGGCTGACTTCTGGAACATTATTTCAAACAAGGATTTGCATTGCCAGATACCAATTCTTAATTTAGTACTTAGCCTATAGAAACCCAGATAAAAGTCTGAAATATAGATTCATCTGATGTTATCAATGAAGAAACAGAAAGAGGAATAGAAAACTTTGGTCTGAATATTTTCTCCCCTGTAAACTTAAACTTATAGATTCTCCAGGAAACGTGGCATAGAAGAAAGAGTCCTGTCCGGGGAAACAAAACCTGCGTTTGGGTGTTTACAACCATGCTTGTGGCACCTGAGAAAGTCTCTGCTCAGTCTCTGGCCTTTGGGGGTGGGCTGGGGGGAGTTGGTTGGCCTTGAAAATAAAAAATACTTTTCTGGTTTTTACATTGGTGGTTTTATGCATAAGAGCTATTATGAGAAGAGAGAGAAAGTAGAAATGACTAGTAAAATAATAGGGACATCGCTCATGGAATCATCAGGATCAATAAGGCAGTCATACCATTATCAACATGGACTTGCCTGGGGGTGGTCACTTAGTCCGAGGGACAATTCTAAAGTGCATAGGATAAAGACAATATTTCTGTTAGCTAAAATGTCCTAGGTCTGTGGATTAAAAACACTCCCATCTGATTCCTCTGGGAGGCGTTCTTTGGCTTTTGAGCAGCTACTGCAAGCAGATCTCCAGTTCCTCTCTATCAGCCATGCCTCTCAAACCTTCGCAGGTCACGTAACAACTTCTGACCAGAAACTAGGGAAGCCTGCTGGGTGGTGGGCATGTAATGGTCAAACAGGAGCACTTGCTGAGCTGCAGTAGCCAGTAAAGAGGCAAGTTGTTAGTTCAATGTAGTAACACAGATACCATCTTGGATTCTCTGTTGCAACCCAGCAGAGGGAGACCATTATCAATTCACACTCCAATCAGGAATAATTTCCCACCAGAAACATTTTCAGTATCACTTCCTTCATTTTAACATGACAAAGAGCCCCACACAGAGACCGTATGCAGGGTACTCAACTTAGATGGAGACAACAGAACCACTACACCCAGCAAATGAGAGAGAAAGAAGCCATTCCCTGGTTAATATTTATGATGGAAAAACATCATGTTACTGTAACCCTCAGAGAAATCAGCCCTCCTTCGCAATGTGGTGACAAAGATGTCACTTTAAAAAAGACTTAAAGCAAATGCCTGAAGAGAAAGGAGTTTAGAGGCCTGGTTTAAGATATCCGATACCATCAAAAGGATCATATGGGACTTGGAAAAGAGAACCAGTAGAAGTTCTTCCATAACACTTAACACAATTGCAATTAAATAATTATGTGATTCATTGCTTAATGTATTTCTCTACCACTAGAATTTCAGGTACATGAGGTTGGAGACCTTCTCTGTCTTGTTCAGCTTATCGACTACATATCCAGCATATAACATGCAGTTTTGTATTTCATAGGAACTTTTTCCATACTTGATTAAAAAAAGAAAGAGGGATAGGATGAAGACAGGGCCTGTCATCTGCCACATGTAAATAAATGTGGTTACACTAATTATACAGTGGTCATTATGTAATTCTCATTCCAGAATTACTAATTGTTCTGTTTTCCAGATGTGAATATTCCCAGATGTTTTCAATACCCACCTCCTGAGCATCCAGCTTAACCCACCATGCAGTCTACAGCCTGTAATGGATCAGAGGACTCCTCAATCATCTTCTACCTTATAGGCATCCCCTCTCTGCCAAAATCCCTCTTTCTTTCTATCTTCTTTGTCTTTCTCCTCCTCTATCTGCTCATCCTGGTAGGTAACACCCTGATCCTGGTGGCTGTGGTGGCAGAGCCCAGCCTCCACAAGCCCATGTACTTCTTCCTAATCAACCTCTCTGCCTTGGACATCCTTTTCACCACAACCACCGTTCCCAAGATGTTGTCCCTACTCTTATTTGGAGACCACTTTCTCAGCTTCCCTGCCTGCTTCCTGCAGATGTACCTCTTCCACAGCTTCTCCTGCTCAGAAGCCTTCATCCTGGTGGTCATGGCCTATGACCGCTATGTGGCGATCTGCCGTCCACTGCATTACCCTGTCCACATGACCCCACAGAACAATGCTGCACTGGCAGCCAGTGCCTGGCTCACCGCCCTCCTCCTGCCCATCCCAGCAGTGGTGCAGACATCCCAGATGGCTTTTAACAACATTGCTCACATCTACCACTGCTTCTGTGACCACCTGGCTGTGGTCCAGGCCTCCTGCTCTGACACCACACCCCAGACCTTCATGGGCTTCTGCATCGCCATGGTGGTGTCCTTCCTGCCCCTTCTCCTGGTGCTTCTCTCCTATGCCCACATCCTGGCCTCGGTGCTTCGCATCAGATCCAGAGAAGGACGCTCAAAAGCCTTCTCCACCTGCAGCTCCCACCTGCTAGTGGTTGGCACCTACTACTCATCCATTGTGATTGCCTATGTGGCCTATAGGGCTGATCTGCCCCTGAACTTCCACATCATGGGCAATGTGGTGTATGCTATTCTCACACCTGTTCTCAACCCTCTCATTTACACACTGAGGAACAAGGATGTCAAAGCAGCCATTACCAAAATGGCATGTCCTCGGGGCCCAAAGAATTCTGAGAAATCTTGATTCATATGTGTAAGTTGATCTATTCATGAACACCAATAACAATAGAAGGAAAAGTGGACAATTCAGGCAAGGCAGTTAGTTAGAATAATAGTTTTAAAAATATAATCTTAGGTATTCTTCTACTGTAATAAAATAATTACTTCCTTTTCTTAATTCACAGACAAAATGCATGGGATTTTTCTCTTAATTCTTAAGCTATGAATCCCAAATTTCCCAAGACTGTAAATATAATGTGGTCACATTTCCATTAATTCAAATGATTTTTATTATCAAAGACCCCAAGTATTTAACCAGCAAAAAATTCAGTCTTTTCCCTTGTATGTCTTCTTCTAATATTTCTAAATGTCCTCAGGACTGTCGACACATAAATGTGAATCAGTCTTGCCCTTTTTGCTAGAACAGCAACTTAGAAACCCCCTGATACTGATATCATTTCAATCCTTGTTGCCTGAAAATTCATGGCCACAACCAATATTTCTACACAGTCACACAAGAAATTTACCTGTGATATCTAGGACTTCATGGTGTCATTAAAGAGCATGCCCTTCCTCTAGTTTATGCTTAGGCAAGTGGTGTCCCTTACCAAACCCAGGTGGGTACCAAAGCATTACAGTTCTTTTAATTCTCAGCCACACCATAGCTGTCACACCCATGACAATGGGGAGCTAAGTGGAGAAGTTTCCTCTTATCAAGAGGATGCTGTGTCCAAAATCTCTACTGGTTCTCAAAATACAGCCCTAGGAATTCTTCTTTCTGGCCTTAGAGACCAGCCCGAGCTATTTATTCCCTTTTTCTATGCTACTTTTTTTTCTTGAAGACCTATAAGGCTTATCCATCCAGGGACATATAGAGCATATAGTGAAAAGTGTTTGCAAGAAACTCAGGTGACAGATATCCTCATCTCTGGCTTATTACAAATACTCCCATTCCAATTTCTAGGGTCCAAGATTTTGCCAAAGTTCTAACTTTAACCATATCCCCAATGTATAAATCCAATGTAGATGAAGATTCAATTGTTAATGTAGTTTGACAAAGGTTAGAGTCTATTCCTATACTCAGGTATCAGTCATCTTGGAGATCCTGCTATAGTCAGAAAGGGCTTCCTGAAGCAAATGGCAGAAAAGCTCTAAGTTTCCTTGTGTACTGACCCTGGGTAACTGGAATTGGAACTCACTTTCTTCTATCTAAACCTTATTCAGTCTGCAGGGTTTCTGTTCCTCAATCCTTGAAATTGATATCTAGACTACAGTAGGACCACAATCTTCAAGGTCTAAAGGAGACTTTAATAAGTTGCCTCACCTCTGAGTTGCATGAGCTATTACAATTTAACCTAAGAACATGGAGAGAAAATTTTTTGCTCTCTATTCTACTACCACCCAATAAACAACTCTGAAAGTATCTCTGTGTCACCACCGAAGTTCTGTTTTGTGCAACTTCTCTTCTGGTACCAACTTCAGATCAGTTCAGGGCTTTGGTTTTCTGTGTCCCTGGATGAGACTGATGACATCCTTTCATCTTCAGTTCCCCTTCTAGACGGAACAATGAATTAATCATGTGCAGAGTAGATCATAGTGATATGGAATTCGAGGCTAATTCCACCCTCACTTACTCTTTTCTTGTGGCTCTGCCTAAACACTTTTCATGAGTGGACATGAAAGAACAACAACAACAATAATAATATGTTCACCAGTGGCCTTACCTGCTAATTGGCACAGTCTCTCTGTATTTCCCCATTAAAAAAAAAATAGTTTCAACTTTTGTGTATCAAAGGACATGATTAAGAAAGTAAAAAGGCAACCTACAGAATAAAAGAAAATATTTGCAAATTATATATCTGATAAGGAATTAATATCCAGAAGATATAAAGAAATCTTACCTCTCAACGACAAAAAGAACCAAACAACTCAATTCAAAAAGTAGGCAAAACACTTGAATAGGTATTTCTCTGAAGAAGAGATACAAGTGGCAAATAAGCACATGAAAAGATGCTCAACATCACCAGCCATCAAGCAAATCAAAACCACAATTAGATACCACTTCATACCCATTAGGATGGCTATTATCAAAAAATGGAAAATAACAAGCATTGGTGAGGATGTGGAAAAATTGTAACCCTTGGGGGAAAATAATAGTACAGGCACTGTAGAAAACAATATGGTGGTTCTTCAAAAAATTAAATATAAAATTACCAAATGATCCATCAATTCACTTCTAGGTATATATTTGAAAGAATTGAAAGCAAGGTCTTCAGGGACATTTGTACACCTATGTTTACAGAGGTATTATTCACAATAGCCAAAAGGTGGAACCAATCCAATGTCCATCAACAGATAAACAAATAAACAAAATGTGGTATATACATACAATAGAATGTAATTCAACCTTACAAAGGAATAAAATTATGATACATACTACAACATAGATAAACCTCAAAGACATTATGTTTAGTGAAATAAGCCAGTCACAAAAGGACAAATATTGTACAATTCCACTTGTATAAGATACTTGGAATAGTTGAATTACGAAGACAGAAAGTAAAACAATGGTTACCAGGAGCTGGCGGGGGGATGAGGGAGAGTTGTTGTTTTATGTGTACAGGGTATCTATTTAGAATGATGAAAAAGTTCTGGAAATGGACAGTGGTGATAGTTGCACAAAATTGTGAATAAATGAATGTAATGCCACTGTATAGTACATTTAAAAATGGTTAAAAAGGACCTAAAGCATTATAAAGATTTAATGCAATCCCCATCAAAATCCCATCAGCATTTTTTTAAAGAAATAGAACAAATAATCATCAGATTTGTATGGAAGCACAAAAGATCCTGAATTGTCAAAGCCATCCTGAGAAAAAGAACGAGGCTGGAGGCATCACTCTACCCAACTTCAAATTATACCACAAAGCGACGGCAATCAAAACGGCATGGTATTGGCAGCAAAACAGACACATTGACCAGTGGAACAGAATCGAGAGTCCAGAATTAAACCCATATTTATATGGGCAAATAATTTTTGACAAAAAAGCCAAAAACATACAGTCGAGAAAGGAAAGTCTCTTCAATAAATGGTGCTAGGAAAACTGGAAAGCCAACTGCATAAGAATGAAACTAGACTGTTGTCTATCACTACACACCAAAATGAACTCAAAATGGATTAAGGACCTGACTGTAAGACCTGAAACAATAATATGCATAGAAGAAAACATAGGAACGAAACCCAAGGACCTTGAACTAAAAGAGGATTTTATGAATTTGACCTCAAAAGCAAGGGAAGTAAGAGCAAAAATAAATGAATGAGACTACATCAAACTAAAAAGCTTCTGCTCTGCATAAGAAACTGTTAACAAGGTAAAGAGACAACCATCAGAGTGAGAAAATATATTTGCAAGCAATGCCTTCAGTAAGGGCCTAATATCCAAAATATACAAAGAACTCATATGACTCAATAACAACAAAAAAACAAATGATCCAATCAAAATATGGGCAGAGAACCTGAACAGACACTTCTCCCTAGAGGACATACAAATGACCAACAAATATATGAAAAGAAGCTCAACATCGCTAGCTATTAGAGAAATGCAAATCAAAACCACAATGGGATACCATCTCACACCTGTTAGGATAGCTATAATCAATAGGACAAGTAATAATTAACAAGTGTTAGAGAGGCTGCAGAGGAAAAGGAACTCTCGTACACTGCTGGTGGGACTTCAAATTGGTACAGCCATTATGGAAAACAGTATAGAGGGTCCTCAAAAAACTAAGAGTTGATCTACCATATGATCCAGCCATCCCTCTACTGACTATTTACCCTAAAGACTTGAAAACTCATATCTATGAAGATATTTGCACACCAATGTTCATAGCAGCATTATTCACAGTGGCCAGGACATGGAAGCAACCGAAGTGGCCTACGATAGATGACTGGCTAAGGAAGCTGTGGTACATATATACAATGGAATATTACTCAGCCATAAGAAGAGATGAAATACTACCATTTGTGACAATATGGATGGAACTCGAGATAATCATGCTAAGCGAAATAAGTCAGACAGAAAAAGTTGAAAATCACATGATATCACTTATATGTGGGATATAAACCTAGAAACAACAAACTAACAGGACAAACAAACAGAGAGTCATGGACATGGACTATAGACTAGTGGTTACCAGAGAACTATAGAGTAGTCATTACTAGTGGGGTGGGGGAGGAGGGGGGAGGTAGACAGGGTAAAGGGAGTCAAATATAGAGGGGCATGGAGAGGATGAAGTGGGTAAAGTGGATCAAATATATGGTAGTTGAAGGAAACTGAACTTTGGGTAGTGAATACACAATAGAATATACAGATGTCAAATGATAATGTACTCCTGAAAATTATATGATTGTATTAACCAATGTTACCCCAATAAACTTAATTTGAAAAATTAAAAAATAAAAGAAAGTGGTTAAATAGGTAAATTTTATGTTATGTATATTTTACCACAATAAAAAAAATTTTAAGTTTTAAATGAGGCCATAGGTCACAGGTCCCTGAGTAGCCTAGAAGCTGGCTGCCCATTTGTTCAATACCCACCTCTGAACAATTAGCTGTGGCCAAAGGGCAATGCATAGAGTTTAATCACATGGTTTATTATAACACAAGAATTAGAGGAGCGGTTTGCCTTAAAAAGTAGGATGAGAGGGCAGGCATTTGGAGCCTGATACACTTAGGTGGTCATTCCCCTATCTATATCAAGTGGTTGTTGTGAAGACTTGAGTGAGAACAGGTAATTTCATCTCTCAAATATCTCTAGACTGCATCTGCTCCTCTCCATCTCCACTTCACAGACCCTAGTGCAGATGTCACCACCTTCTCTGTCCTGAATGAGCACAGCAGTCTCTTCACTGGCCCCTCTGCCTGTGTGCCCACTCTCCATTCTATAAGTGGCCAGAATGGGATTTCTGTCACAAATCTGGTTACTTTATCACCCTCAATGTAACTGAAAGGCTCTCTGATCTGGCCTTAAATGACCTCTTTGACCTCCAATTTCATCATTGGCTCTCGTGGCAATTCTGAACTTCTTTCAGTTTCACAAACACACCAAGTTCTCATTTTCATTAATAACTCACTCTTTTCTCTTCCTTTTTGTCTATTTCAGCTGAAATCTTATTCAGGCTTCCCCTGAAACATCATCTCTTTGAGGGAGCTTGACCTGGCACTTCACCCTGAAATGTGTGGTAGCTGCCATTCATATGTGCCCCTCAGCACTTTATAATTTCTCATCAAGGCATTTTTTTATTTTTTATTTTTGTACCTTAGGAGAAGAGAGCTCTGAGCACATTATATTCATTAGTCTGTGCAAGATCCTTATTTGTTTTGTTCATCTTCCTCTTTACCTCTAACCCTATACCCCCAACAGTTCCCATCCCATTCCCCTTTCCTACTTAACCATCCATTCTGATGAGTTCGATGTATGTCCATAAATATAAGCATATCTTTGTAAAATATGTAGTGTTGTTTTATGCATGTATGTACACTTTAAATTTACATAAAAAGAATTATGTTACATGACTCAGTTTATTTCTTACATTTTCACTCAATTCTATGTTTTAGATCTGTCTATGCTGCTATTTATATATCTAGTTTCATTGGTCCCAACTGATGTATAATATTTTATAGAATAATTTCATCAAATCCTCCTTTTCTCCTATTGGAGGACACTTAAATTGCCTCCAATTCTTTTCTCTCACAATGACTTCGTGAATGTCCTTGTTTATGTCATTTTATGGATCCATGAAGGATTTTCCCTGGACTATATATAACAAGGAGTCAGGTTAGTCATAGGGTATACATAAATTTAGCTAAATGTAGTCTTTCCTCATTATTTACAGATTGTATTTGCAAATTTGCATACTCACTAACCCCAAACTAATACTCATAGCACTTTCAGGGTTATTCATGGACATGCCCAGAGCAGAAAAATATCTGAGGCATCCATGCACACTCTCCCAGTTGAGATCTAACCAGACAACACCTGCCTTCTTGTTTCAGCTCATACTGTAAACAAGTGTCCTTTCCATAGTCTATATAGTGCCATGATTTTTGCATTTTTATGCCTTTTTTTGGGGGGGGGGTGATTTTGTTGCTTAAAAGGTACCTAGGCATAGTGTTGAAGTGCTGTTTAGGGCTCCTAAGTACGAAAATTCTGTGATGTGCCTTGTGGAGAAAATATATGTGTTAGATAAGCTTCATTCAAGCATGTGTGCTGTTGGTCAAGTTCAATGTTAATTTATCAATAGTATATATTAAATAATGTGCTTTTAAACAGAAAAACCCATAAAGCAAGGTTATTTATGTGATCAGTTGATGAAAATGCTGTGACCAGAAGCACATAAGAACCTAACCCTGTATTTCCCCAGAAGAATGATTCAGTATTCCCTAATTCAGTGTTTGCAGCAACTTTATAGAATATTATTACCACAAATAACCAGAATTGACTGTACTTTGATTTTATTTCCTAAAATGACTGTATCATTTACACTTCCAGCAGCAACGGACTATATACTTTCCATCTCCTCACATCCTTACTAACATTTGATATTATCAAAGTTTCTAATTTTTTGCCATCCTTATCAGGCTGAAATAGTACTTCACTCTGTTTAATTTACATATCTCTGATTATTAATGGATCATCTCTGTAAATATTTGCTAGCAGCCAGCATTTCCCCTTATGTGAATTATTTATTGAGAACCTTTGCTCATTTTCTTTGGATTTCCTGTATTATTTTATTGCTTTCAGAACATCTCTATGTTCATTCTTCGGCAACTTTAATAAATATCACAAATATGTTTTCAAATTTGTGATCTGTCCTTCACTGAGCATAACTTCTTAACTCTAATAAACTCAAACCCATCACATTTTTTACCTTTTTGTACATAAGTTTTTAGCCTTTCCTTACCACTATCTCACCAAAGTATTCCTCCAACATTTTCTTTCATTAGCTTGCTAGTTTTATCTTTCACATTTATATCTTGAATTCATGTAGAATTCTTCTCTGTTTAACATGTAAAGTAGGACTTCTGTTTTATTTTTCTTCATATTGGAAGTCATTTTTCTCAAATCTATCTAAAAATCTGTCTGTCTTTATTATTTTATAGTGCCATCTTTATCATTTTCAAATTTCTATACACCTTGTCTTCTTCTGTGCTATCTATTTTGTTCTATTATATATTTGCCTATGGTTATGCCAGCACATATTATCTTATTATTAAAGCTTTGCAGTATGTCTTTTTACCTATCTGATTCAGAAAACATTTTCTCACTTTATATATATATATATATATATATATATATATATATATAGATAGATAGATAGATATAGATAGATATAGATAGATATAGATAGATATAGATATATTTTTTAATTCACTTACCTATTTGTTTGTCTTTATTCTTTCATTTAAATTTTGGAATTTGTAAGCTCCCTCAAAAATCTAGCAAAAAAATTTTTTAAGAATACATTATGCTACACCTCCCATTTATTTGATATAACTCCCTATTTGTTCAAATCTTCTTTTATGTCTTTAATTCAAATTTTTTATTTTTTCAACAAACATGATAGTCATTTTTGATAGTATGGACCTTGTTTGTGTTACTATTGTAAAAGGCATTAAATCTTTTTTTTTCTATTTGTTAGGCTAGAAAAAAATACCAGTTTCTAGCTAGTATAAAAGGTTCTCAATCATAGCCTTTATCACACTGAATTACAACTACCTTGTTATTATTTATGTATATTCTTCATTAGACGCTGAGCAACATGTGGTCTTTTTCATCTCTGTGTGCCTAGCACCTCTCACAGAGCCTGCCACACAGTAGTAGCTTAATAAGTAGTTCAACTCTTGGCATGTGGTGTCATTCATCATTAATTCCCTCTCACTCTCTGAACAATCATCTCATCAGATGCTATGTCATAAAGATGGATCTCCTCATGCCCAAAGAGAGAGAGGATGTGTCTCCCAAGGACTGAGAGTAAATTAAAGAAAACTGGAGCCAGAGCCCAGGTCTCCTGGCTGAAATCCATTTCATTTCCATTAAGCTGTCTCTGTTCATTAAGTGCCCCTCCTCTTAGCCTCATGGGAAGAACAGATTCTTTGAGAGATGGAGCAAAGAGAGTAAAGTTATCATTTGAATCCCTGGATCAGCCATGTTTGAAGCCAAACTATCCCCTTGGAATTTCCAGGTAAGTGAACAAACAGATCCTGTGTTTTACTCAAGTTGTTGTGTTAGACATTTGTCATTATGTTGAGCATCAAGAGACCAGGTTTCAAATTAAACCTTGCCATGTCCTTCTCCAAGTTCTTACCCGTCTCTTCTCTTTCTGTAAGATGAGGGACTTGGACCAGGATGTCCTTAAGGGCTCTTCTAAATTAGACCCTCTAGGATGCTAAAAAGTTGCTTATAGACCTAGAGGTCTCAATGCTCTTAAAAGGGCTGGCTTTAGTGGATATTTTGAATTAACTACTTTCTTCACAGCCTTTTCCTTTGAATCAAATTGGTAATATTTACTCATTCAACAAATATCTATAAAGAAAAAAACTATAGCAAGGCATAGGAAATAGATAAACAAGACAAAATTCTTGTCCCCATGGAGTCTGTATTGAAGTGAGAGCTCAGCCAACAAATGCAGAAATAAATAAGGTAATTCCAGTTTATGTAGTGCTATTAAAGAAATAAAGCATCAGGTACATAGATGGTAGAACTAGAGTTACTTCAGGTAAGTCACTTTCCCATTATGGGCCCTATTTCTGTCTCTGGAAGGGGTTGGGGAGGGGATGAGCACAGGGTGATTTTCCTGCTGCAAGGCTATGATAGTGAGAAAGCCAGAGTTGTTGCAGGAAACACACCCATGCTCTGGTTGAGGAGAGCAGACTCACTCAGAACACAGAGAGAAGGAGGAATGGATGAGGAAGAGAGGAGAGAAGGAGTGAGAACCAATAACCAATATCACTGAGTACTTACTCTGGGCCATACACTGTGTCCAGGGCCTTAGGTCATTGTTTCTAAGTTTCACAACAAATTGGTAATGTAATCATTGCTGTCTCCATTTTACAGAGGGAGAAACTGGGGTTCTGAGAGATGATGTGACTTTACAAAGTGGCAGAAAGAGGATTCAAGATCAGGTTACCCTGACTACAAATCTGATGCTGGTTCAGCATCAGATTTAAATAATATACAAAGAAGTAAATAATATACTGAGACTTTGTGTTCTGTTGGAAGGAATGGGAATGGAAGAGATGTGAGAAGGCCCAAAGTTCAGAAAAGTCTTCCTGGAGCAAGTAGTTTGTAAACTAGGCCTTTGAGTGGGTGAGGGTTTGAAACAAAGAAGAAGAAAGAAGCAGAGAGCATGGGGCTGGACTGAGACCTGGCCACTGGATCAAGTTAGGAGTACATAAAGGTGGTTCAGGAAAGATAAGGCTGGAAATGTGGATTGGCCCAATCAAGAGCCCGGGGTGCCTTACTGAGGAGTATGGTCTTGGTTCCTGGACATTTGGGAGCTGTAAGAGGTGGGAAAACAGGAGACAGATACAGCACCGGAGAGTAGATTTGGAGTCAAAAGACATAGAGTGAAGTTGTGGTTCTCTCACTTATCAGCTATGTGAGAGAGTCCTAATTAATTAAACAGTTTACTTCATTTCTCTGAACCTCAAATACTTCATTTAAAACATGCCTGATTTAAAGAGTTGTGTCCATTACTGTATCCTCAAGCACCTGATTCAGGATTCATCATTTAGTATATGTTCCATAGATGTTAATTAAATGAACTAAGATTAAAAACTGCCTGTCCCAAAGATCTAAATATAAGAACTAAAAGTATAAAACTCTTAAAAGAAAATATAGAGGAAAAGCTTCATGACACTGGATTTGGCAATGATTTTTTGGATATAACAATGAAAGCATAGGCAACAAAAAAAAAATAAATAAATTGATTAAAATGAAAGTCTTTTCTCATCAAAGTATGCTTATCAAGGGAGTAAAATGGTAACCCACGGAATGAAAGAAAATATTTGTAAAGCATATATCTCATAAGAGATTAACATCCAAAATATATAAAGAACTCCTATAACTCAGCAACAACAATAAAAATACACCCCAATTTAAAAATTGGCAAAAGACTTCAATAAACATTTCTCCAAAGAAGATATACAAATGGCCAATAAGCACATGAAATGATACTCAACATCATTAAGTATTAGGGAAACGCATATCAAAACCACAATGAAATAGCACATCACACTCATTAAGATGCCTATTATCAAAAAAGAAAAAACAGAAAACAAGAGTTGGTGAGGATGTGGAAAATTGGAACCATGTTCATTGCTAATGAATCATGAATGTAAAGGCCTAGCCTAGGGCTTAGCCACTAGTGAATGCCCAGTATAGGACAATACTGTGGGGGTGAGGGTGATTTCTGTGATGAGAAAAATGCACTTCAAACAGTGTAACACTAAAGTCATTTTAGATGATGAAACAGTTCTGTGATTATCTTTGCACTTGTACTTTTCCTGTAAGATTACTGGAGCACTAGAAGTTACTGGGTACTCCCAGAGGGACCCAATCCAGTGGGGGATGGATGGGCCTGCCTCAAGCACATACATGCATACCTACTGCCCTCTTCCCACCACCCAAGCTTCCAGATACCCTAATTGGCCGCCAGAGGGGAAACAGATCTCATTGAAGGGTCCTAATTAATCCCTGGAAATTTGAGTCCCCACATCATCCTCTCACTCCATTCCAACTCCCCAGTTACCTGTTCTGAACAAGAAAGGAACTTTGCAGACGCACCCCAAGGAAAAAGAGGCCTTGGGAGCACATGTGTGGTCTGTGCCAACTGTCATAATGAGACCCCAGGAGAACCTGTCTCATCAAGGCAGACCCAGAACTTGGAAGTAAATGCTATGTACTCTTCCCAGCACCTGTTCTGGCTGCATGCCCACACTCACCTTTGCCCCTTGTGATAGGCATGTGTGTTCTCATCTGGTTTCCCCAATGGCATCTAATTTGGGCATCTCTGTTCATTCAGCTCTTTAGATCCCATCGTTGTAGTGACATGGTGTGTGTCACTTCCCTGGCAGGGCGTCACCAATGGAGGTCCTGCCCTCACAAGAGCTATTTCCATCACACACTTCTGCTTATCCTTCATGGCCCAGAGCAAATACTCCTCTGTGAAGTTATAGCCAAGTGCAAGAGAGGCCACCTTGTCCTCTGTGGAGCACCCACAATGCGTGGCTCCTGGAATAGCTCTTAGCACTATAGGTCCTGGTAATGTGCATATCACTCGTCCTAGCCAGACCCCCAGATCCACAAGTGAGTAGAAAATGGATCTGAGGCAGAGGAGGCCTTGTCTTAGTTCTACTCTTCTATCATCTTTACTCCAAAGTAGATATTCTGCATTGTATTCATAGCTGTTATTTTAAAACAGATTCTGTAGTCAAATAAAATTGAGAAATGAGACATAAAAATTTTCTTACTGCAGGACTCCTCAGAGCCTTTACTATGTCCATGTCCATTGTGAACCTCTAAAAGGTTATGGAGATGCAACAGTTCCTAAATTTTTTGACTACAGATCTTTTTAACTCCTGAGTATCATATGGGACCAATATCCTATAGAATCACTTTGGAAAATCCTGACTGAGATTACAATGCCTATGTACCCAGTCCAATTGGCGGGGAAATCATTTTAGAGCTTCACCTTATACCATATGCCCAAATAAATCCTAAGTGAGTTAAAAAAATGAAATGTTAAAATGTAACAATAAAAACTAAAGAAAATGTAGTCATGGACTGTGGATTTCTCAAGCCTGGCACTGAGCCCACAGTGCTTTGTCATAATTTGCAAAGTGAACACAGGGTTATGATGTCACTGACAGACATGCTATGTAAGTAACATTCGATTTTGCATCTTGAACAGGCTGATTCAGTTGTTAGACTGATGAGGTTTTATTTTGGCCGTATTCCTTATATAAAATTATATCTAGGAAAAAAGTAACCTCACACTTGGAAAAGCTCCCTAATGGTGCCACTTAATGTGACCGTCACATTGAGCCTGCATAAAATAGCCTTTCATCCAAAGCAGTGACTTCGGCCCTAAAACAATGGTTCCATGGAAGGAGGACAGGGGCCTGGGGAGAATCTCCTGGCTCGTTCCCTGTCAGGGGCCAGTCTTCTTCATTAGAACTCTTTCCCTTGAAGGGCCCTGTGAAACGACTCAGCTCTCACCTGGCCACCCTCATCCCTGGGCACCCAAGACCCTGGGTACCACATATCCTCTCACCAATTCTACCTCTCTGGCATCCTTCCCTTCCTTACCACCCACCACCACTGCACTGATTTAGCCTCATCTTCTCTCCGCAAAGGATCCCTGTCTCCCATCTCCAGGCTTGTGACCTGCAAGGACAGGGACCAAGTATCCCTGACACCCAGCAGAAGAACTCATGTTTCTGAATGGGTGGCTGCAACTGATAGGAACAGGTCCTAACCAGAGATGGAAATGAGGTTGGGACACCTGGGGAAGGAAGTTGAGCTCCAGGTCCAGGTGCCCAACAATATCTTTAAGTTGTCCATGGCTAAGTCTTGTAACTTTAATACTGATTTCCAGACAGAATGGAGATTATCTCCCCAGCCCCAAGTGTGTGTGGCCAATAACACAGCCCCAAGTCTGTGTGACCAATAACTTTCTGAGAAGAAATGCTAGACAGTTACATCTGTTAATTTCATTGTAAGTGGAGACTAGCAACAAAGGATGCTGTTAGGGTTGGGAAGAAAGGAAGAGCAGGTCTGTCTCTCTGGTTCCACAGGAGTAGGGATCACACTGGTCATTTTCTAAGTCCCCCGCATTTGAAGGCTTGGCAAAAGAGAAGGCCTCAGTGTGTGTCAGATGGATGGATGGATGGATGGATGGATGGATGGATGGATGGATGGATAAATGAGTGGGTGGAAGAACAAGTAAATAGATAAATGAAGTGGCTTCAAGGTTAGGCAGAGACTCCCCTATAGGGAAGCCTGGTTCCTAGTACTCTCCTGCCACCACCTTGGTCCCCCAGGTCAAACCTAAGCTCTACCCTTAATCCTTCATCCTTCAACCCAGAACCTGCTATGCACCTTGGGTGACACCACTGTCAGCTCTCTCACATCATAGTCTCTCCATCCGCCTGACCTCCACCCACCTTGAGAGTCATTGTCCTTCTCTGGCATCATAACCCCAACCTCCTCCCTGACCTTCCTGCCTTCTGTGGCTCCCCCCAGTCCAACTTTTTTTGGATTTTATAATTAACATAATATTTGCTTTCTCACATAACTATCCACCTGTTTCTGTCCACTTTCTTTGCAACGCATCAGTGATCATTCTAGAATACAAGTGTGACAATGCTATTCCCTACTTGAAAGCCTTTTTTCCATGCCTATCTCCTGTGGGATAAAGTCTGAACTCTTTGGTCTGGCACTCAGGGCCTTGTCTAGCCTGGCTCCAAACTACTAATCTATGGTGTTCACTTAGCCCAGGCCCACTAGCCTATACTACAGCCTTTATACAAAACCCCTCATGGCAGATGGATCATGAAGAAGCCTTCTTTCTTGGTGAATGAATTTGAAATGGTGTCGTTGAGGGCAGATGTCATCAAATCTAAGCATAGACACAGAGAGAGGCAGAAGCAGAAGGAAGACTTTAGTGGAATGTGGTCTAGATGGTGCCTTTGTGCAATGCACAACTTTTGCTGCAGCCCAGATATGATGTACATTCTTGTATAGAGAGGAAGTAGGAAGTGTCCTCTTGTCCATAGCCTTTCTCCTACAGGGCAGGCTGTGCCCAAACCTTTTTACTGAGCACAGTTGCTCCTCTCTGGCTCTGCAAAACCTCTGTTCAAGTATTCTGTCTGAGGAGAAATGTGATATACTGAGAGGGCTCCTGGCTGGGGATCTAAGGCTTTGGATTCTGGTCTCAGACCTGGCTATACATTCTGGAGCAACTGGGCAAATCCTACCCTATCTTTTGCCTCAGTCAGGTAATGAACAGAGACCTGCAGCCACTAATGGGAAAGAAACAACAAGGGGCCCCAATGAGAACGGGAACCTAATCAACAGAAGATTCTACCCCTCCCCGAGTCCCTCCTGTTGAGTTCTCTCACCCCAACCACTGAGGGCAGAGGCTGGAGAGCTAGGATTCCTCTTTCCACCCAAAACCCTGGAGTTTCTGTCTCCTCTGCAGCCCTATTCGAGCCCTGTGCCCCCACCCAAGAAAGCAAACACAAGAGGATCCCCAGCTCTTGCTCTGCATTGACTCACTGTGTGGCCACTGCCCCTCTCTAGGCCTCAGTTTCTCCATCTGTACAATGGGAGGTTATAGGAGGTCACCTCTGGACCCCCTATGGTTCAGACATTCTCTTGTCATCAGCAGCAGGAGGCAGAACAGGCAGCATCATTCATACTGAGGCCCTGGGGACTCCATGGAACAGGCCCCCAGTAGGACTCAGAACTCCAGAAGCTCTGGAGGGGCCCAGGCACAGTGCTGACTCCACCCAGTGCTGTACTGAGGGCTCCAAGGCCTCCTAGTGACCAATTTTGGGAAAGTCCAGTCCTGGTGTCAAAGCTGAAGAGAGGGCAGAAAGAACAGCTTGAGCAAAGACATGGAAGAGGGAAGTGAAGAGGCTAGCCTGAAAGGTACAGACAGTTGAGGGACAGAAGGACAAGACAGGGTCAGGTCATGCAGGATCTTAAATACGAATCTAAGGAGCTTGACTGAGGACAGTGGGTCACTGAGGAAGGGTTTGGCACAGGGGAGAGGGTCGGCATGGTCAGATATATGCTTTAGAAGGATCACTTTGACTAGAGTATGGAGAAGGGTGGATGGAGGCTGGGAGACCAGCAAGGAGGCCACTGCACTGGTCCAGAAGAATAGAGAAGTATCAAGGTAAGGCATGTCCATAATTGGAAGGGGAGGGGGGAATTATGGGGACACTTAGAGGAAGAGATGACAGAACTTAGTCACTAACTGGCTCTGGGCTTAGAGACCCTAATTGCTTCATAGATCCTGTGCAGAAATCTTACAGATGGGGAAACTGAGACCTGGAGATGGTCAATGCCCTGCCCAAAGTCACACGACAAGGTAGCAGTGAGACTGTTCTGACTCCCAGCCCCAGATACTTTCCTCATAATGGCACAAATAGCAGTAGTATTATGCAGGTTTCACTATGCAGGCCTTGAATGCCAAGCTTGGGAATTTGAACTGTTCCCATGAGACATTGGGAGCCATGGCAGGTTCTTAATATTTGGCAGTATTTCATGTTTCTTTGCATTCCCCTAAAGGGAACCTTCCGCCATTGCTAAAATGCACAACCTGGCTGTTTGGAGGCCATCCTAACCTCCTCAGTTTTTATATAGAAGAGAGAAGCATCCTCTCTTCTTTACAAGTAGAAAGTACAAAGCCCAGAGAGGTAAAGAGATTCACTTAAATCCATGCAGCAAATTAATAGCCCAGATTTTCCCACATCCCAATACAGCTATCCCATACCTTGGTAATAAAACTCAGAAGCCTGAAATTAAAGCCTTGGAGAAGGAAGGGTCTAATCCAAGGTCATCACAAGCAGGTGGCAAAAGCAAGACCTTGGGCCTGAGTTAGACCCCTGGGGCCAGTACAGCAACCAACTAACTGGTCTCCCCTCCACAGCTGCAGTCTTCTGAGGAATTCTGTGTCCTGACTCCCTCCCTCAGCAGTCATTGTGCCCCCATCAGTCTTGCCAGTGTCCAGTGCCAGGACATCTCCAGGCTGCTTTTAATTATGAGCCAATAAATATGAGATGTGCTGCGTGACAAGCAGTCCACCCCCACTGCACCCTTGGTGCCAGCCTCTGCACCAAGGAAGATTGGATTTTGTGTCATTCATTTTTTATCTCTAGTCCATGTCGGATAAGGAGATACAGGACGTGGGTAGAGGATAATTTTATTGTTCCCTCACTTATCAGGTGCAGCACTGAAATGGGGTATGTGTTGTCTTCAGGTTGTCTGCTGCCCTCACGTGGAGAGATGCCTCACTCCAAGCCACAACCCCGGGGCACTTGCTGTCTGCTGGGGCAAACTGACATGTGTAGAGGAAAGAGTCCTAAGCAGGAGGAAAAATGACCTGGGTTCAAACTTTGGCCTGGCTGCTTACCCACTGTGTGACCATGGGCAGGTGTCTGAAAACATTCTGTGAGGCCTTCTCTGAGCCAAGCCTTGTGTAGACACCTACTGGCTCCCTGCCCTCAAGGAGCTGGCAGCCAATTCCAAGTAAACAGACATCTCATGGAGGGCAGGGTGGCATATGTTGACACTGGGTATGACGGGTGAGGATTTGCCAGGTGGGAAGTGGGGGAAGGGAGGGAAAAGAGATGTCCAGGTGAGGGCAGAGGGAGCTGCTTGAATGAAACATGGAAGAAGGCAGAGAGTGACCATGTGCTTAGAGAACCGTGACTATGCCTGGGGCATAGGGTAGATGGACTAGGAGAGAGAAAAGTTTCAGGCAATTAAGTATCATCATCAGATCTGCATTTTTGAAAAATCTCAACTACTGCCTGAAAAGCAGATTTTGGGGTAGTGATAGAGAAAGAAAGGCAGGGAATTCAGTGAGGGGGCTGATGCAATGGTCTAGGAAAGAAAAGATAATCTCCTGGATTAGAGCAATAACAGTGAATCCAGAAGTCATCATCATCATCATCATCATCATCATCATCATCATAATGAATACTATCGTTAGGTGTTACCAGGGGACAGGCACAGTGCTGAGTGTTTACATCATTGCTTCTAATCTTCACAACAACTCTTCAAAGTGGTTATTATTCTCCATTTTGTAGATAAGGAAATTAAGCCCTGGGTGAATTAAGAGAGTTGCCCAAAGTCATTTAGCCAATAAGTGGCAAGGGCAGGATTTCAACCCATGGTCTGTCTTCCTGGAATAAGAGGCAGTCTCCAGAGAGTCTAAGGAAGCATGGAATTCATCTTATTTTTGCAACTGGTTGGATGTGAAAAGCAAAAGACAGAGAGGGTTCAAGGCTTCTGGCCAGGGAGACTGGGTAGAGAGGAGGACTATAGGAAAAGAAATAGATTTGGGAGCAGTGAATAGGTTTGGTCTTGGCCACTTGAATTAGAGGGCATTTTAATCTTTGGGTGCAGAGCCAAGACCTAGCCTGGAGACAGAGATTTGGAAATCATTGACAAACAGGTAGTCAGAGTTATTTTAGTGGATTACATCATTATAGGGAGTGTGTACACTGAATGGAAGATCAAGGTTGGAAATTTGAAGAATTATCCCTTGGAGGATGAGCAGTAGGAGGATAGATCAGAAATCAGAGTGGTGTAATGTGATGTCAGCCCAGGAGGAATGGAATTGCTTCAGGAAGGTCAAGGAGTAAGTAGTACCTGATGTTGTTGAGTAGTCAGTAACATGAAAGCTGAAAACTGGGTTTAGAGACCAGCAGGCAGTAATGCTTTGGATACTCTATGCAGCAGACACTGGGAATCTTGGCAAAGTAGTCTTCAAGGGCACAGTGTAACCAAATGGCTGAAGGGGCTTATACATACCCTACCCATGGCCCCAAATTATCTCTCTGCACTAGGCTTTAGGTGGGGATGGGGTGTCTTTTGTTCCTGGCACACTAGTGACTCCTATCCAATCTCTCCCAGAAATCCTGAGCCAGGTGAGGAAAGTAGCAGTGTTAGAAAGAGAGACAGAGATGTGAAGGCAAGAAAAAAGAAAATCGTAGGAGGAAGAGAGAAAGAATGAGAAATACATAAAGACTTTTAGGGAGGCATGGTAACTGAGAAATCACCAAGAAGGAAAGACTTTATTTTGATGCTGTTTTCTAATATTAGAGTTACCAAGAAAGAGGCCACAATCCACCATGACTGAATAGTAAATGAATGAAGAAGAGTAAGAACTGTGCATACCTGGTGAAATAAAACAGTGCAAGTGTCAGTCTGTTGCCTTTAAAAACACTTGGGCTATTGCCCTTACACTTGAATGACACATTGGCTGGGTATAATAGTAGAATGCACATGAGCAGAAAAGCAAAACTTGAGCTGGATGGATATTTGACTCCAGCATCATGAATTGGGTTATGCTAAAGTACTCAGTGTTTGTTTTTGCAACTTTTTAATCTTGATGAAAAATTTGTCACAGAACTACTAGAGCTGTAACATATTTTACAATTTACATAGCTAATTTCAGGTTTGATTGACAGATTTTTTTTTTAGGATGTTGATGGGCATATTTTTTTTCCTCTGGAAAAGTGAAGAGACAATATCTATATGTTAAGGGCAGTTTAGACAGAGTAGGAGGAGTGGAGGCCAGTGTGAAGGGGTGAGGAAGTGAGGACAGCAAGTGGAGAAACTCAGGAAGATGGGCTGTGCTGTGACAGTGAGGAAATAAAGAGGAGTAGCTAGAGTAATATGGGATGGAGGACATTTTTGAGATGGAAAAGTCATAAACATGTTGAATGTTAAGGAGCTAGTTGAGAGAGAGAATTTAAAGGTGGAAGGGAGTGATTGATGGAAACAATTCCTGGAGGAAGTGAGAAGAAAATGGACTCTAGGGCCCTAAACTGGAGAGGGGACAGCTTCATGGCCACTGTACTATATGGCACTGTAAGAACTTGGGGTCCTTAGTGAGATGGTCTGGCTTTGAAACCTGGCTTTATCAGGATGGTGCAATTTTGGTCAAGTTACTTAACTTAAGGCAGAGGTATCAATTCCTTATTTCTAAAATGGGGATACTGACAGTGTATGTCCCATAGATTTATTATGAAGATCACATGAGTTGATAAATGTAAAGTACTTAGAACAGTGCCTGGCACATAAGTGCTTGATAAAAGCTCACTGTTAGCCGTCAATATAAATTAGCGGTTAGCTAACTCATCTTGTTAAGGTAGAGAGAAGTGGGGAAATGTTGGTGTGGCCAATGGAAACTCCACTCAGAAGGAATGATGATAGAGCTCACAACAATAGCTTTATTCTTGAGACAAGTTTTGGAGTTCAGGCTGGGTTGACCTCATTTTACCATGCCAAATCTCCATCTCAAGGGGGATTGTGAGGGGCCAGGCACTTAGAGCTGCTCAATGAATGGTAGCTACTTACAATTATCACCTACTTCCTTCCCAGTGACATAGACCTTGACAGGAGGTCTGCCGAGAGGCAGAGCAGAGCTGGGGTTTGGATATTTAAATGAAAGAAAGTTTTCTGGGGTGCAGAGTGGGGAGTGGTGGGTGCTACAGAGGGTCTGCATAGGCCAATCACCTTACCCCAAGTTCAGGCTAGCCAGGAGAGAAAGAGAGGCCAAGAAATTTGCAGGGGTGAGGGGGTCCAAGACTGGAGACCTTCACAAAGGTAGAGGCAAGAAGAAGCCAGGAGAAAGGTCTATGGTATGAGAGCAGGATTGCTGAGTTTCCTTCAGTCAAACTTTTCTGAGTACTTATAGTATGCCAGGGGCCATGTGTGCCATTTATGTACATGAGCTCATTCAACCCCAATGCCTCCCATCCAGTGTGAAGCATGTCAGCCAGTCCAAGGGCCTATTTCTCCCACAGATCTATGAAGGCCTTGTGACCCCCTGATCAGTTGCAGACTGTAATTTGTTCTACAATCTCTGGCAAGGTTGGGCGGGACAGATGAGCAGAGTCAATCAGACTCTCTCTGTCATACATATGAATTGGGAAGTTTAGGACATCTGGTAGTAAGAAATGAGAGCTACAAGGTGGCCTAGCAAGAGGAACCATGGAATTGAATTACAGCCAGAAGAGATCACGTGTAAACAAAAGTTGCAGGAGAGCAGAGCCTCTGAGGAAGGAGAAACTATAAGGCAGAGAGGAAAGTGAAGGAATCAGCCTAAGTAGTGGGAGATGAGCAGATAGCAACAGAGACCCACTGACGAAGGGGTGGGGAGAGGTACCGAAGTGGCCTGCGTCCCTCCCAATGTTTTGGTCCAGTTCCAGGCCCCAGAGCTAGCTCTTTCCCTAATTCCCCTTTGTCTACATGGGCTCAAGTGATTTTCTGTTCTTTGCAACTAAATAAATCACCCCCCCATTTGTTGTTTTTTGTTTGTTTGTTTGTTTGCAATTAAAGTGCACTCCATTTTGCAGATGAGAAAACTAAAGGCGAGATGGGAAATGAATGATTACACACAGCTACATGCAGCTACATGCAGCTAGTTGGCTAAGTGGCGGAGCTAGACTTAGAATCCAAAAGCCTTCTTCTCCAGAGCCCACACCTGCTCCTTCCTTAGCTCCAAGTGAACCAGGCCCCCATCTCTTTATCCCCAGCTTTTACCCTCAGACTTCGTGGCCCCTGAAAGAGGGGGGATGGCAAACCCCTTAAAACCCAACCAGAGTCCTTCCAAGTGGGGAGATGCCAGCAAGAGGCTCTCATAGCTGGGAGGGGTGGCTGGACTCAGGACTGATTTGTTCTCCAAATCTGCCTTCCCCTTAGGGCCTCTTCTTGGAATCCCCCAACCCCTAGTCCCTTTTGGGTTTTCTCATCCCACTGGGGACCCTTGTTATTCATGTAGAAAGTGCCCACAGTGGCTGGGCATCAAGTTTTAGGGCTCTGAGGAGGGGGTGAAGGAGCTTGCAGGATCCAGGCAGTGGGAACAAGGGCCAGACCAGGTGTGAGAATAAGTTTCTCCAGAGTAAGTCCCAGGTCTACAAGGGTTCAATAATCTCCTTGGATCCTCACAACTTCTTGGTAAAGTCAGCAGCATCACCTCCATTTTATATCTGGGGAAACTGAGGCTCAGAGATATTAAGTCACCTTCTCAGGGTAGCCAGTAAGAAACAAAGCTAGGATTTCCCCTCAGGCCTCATGACTCCACATCCAGGCACCTTCTGCTGCTATAGCTACCCATTTTTCCCTGGAACCAGCTAAGCTCAGAGAAGAGATCTCATCCTGCTTTGCTGTGGAACAGCTTGGCTCTGGGCCAGCCACCTCCCTCTCTAGGTCTCAGTTGAGCAGGGAGAGGTCACTGGATTTCTAAATTCTGCCTGTCTGCTCTCCCGGTGGGTTACAGTCTCCACTGCAGAGCTTCTCCCAGGCCTCTCCCCTTCTTCCCTAATAATTAATCTCCAGCTAACAGCCCCAGCTGCAGTGCTTTCATCATCCAATTACCAGAGTTGCTAGCACAATAAATCTTGGTCACATAAATGCAGGCAAATCTGCAGCTATTTTCATGGCCATTACTGTGCATAAGACATTGAGACTCAGGTTATTTGCTTTTTTGATGTGGAGTCTTGCCCTCCACCCCCGTCTTCCCTGCCTTCTTTCATTTCTCACTGTTAGCTGTCCCACCTTCCCACCCTCATCATCCCCCTAAGCACACATTTCTCTCTTCCTCTCTCCTATCCGTAGGCAGTGAGGTCAAGATCAGAAGACTCTGTGTGACCTTGACCAAGTCAATTCACCTCTCTGAGCTTCTATTTCTTCACCTGTAAAATGGAAATAACATTAATGACTTCATAAGATTTTGTGAAAATTAAATAAACCAAGTGCAGTTTACACCTTACTGGTGGCACACAGGATGTTTGTTGATGGTCTCTGCAATTTTTTTTAAGAGCTACATATTTATTTTAATGTGTTTTAGGAAAAAACATAATCAAGATATCAAACCTGTGATCTCATGAGAATTATTACTTAGGAGACAGTGAAATTAGGTATATGCATAAAATATGCTAAAGAAAAATATGAAGAATAATACATGGATCTAGCAAAAATTATGGAGGAGACCTGAGACTGAGAAAAGCTTGAAAACCTTGAAATAATGGCTGTTCAATGCTTACAGTGATAAATATTTGTTCTGTTCACCATACCCTTCTCTTCCTATGGCAGGGAATGTGAGGAGCTACAGAGGGAGGGGACCCCTTCCTGCTCTGAGAGACAACAGATCGAACCCGGGGTAGGGGAGGGGGGTCACCTCAAGGCCTTTCATTCATGTGAGAAAGCTTCCCTGATGCCTGCTCCATGCAAGCCCTGTGATGGGTGCTGGGGACACAGAGCTCATATGGCAGGTCCCTGTCCCACTGAGGGGCCCCAGTCTCCCTCACTCTGAATGAAACCCTTTTAAGGTGCACCAAAAAAAAAAAAAAAAAACTGACCTTTGCTTGCCAGGATGTAGAGTAGGACTTTCTCTGAGGCCTCTGATTTGTGGAATTGTAGTGAAGGCCCCAAGCTGAGGACAAGAGGCTCTAAGACTACAATCTGTAAGGAGAGATCCAAAGGATGATTCTCCCTCTCTTCTCTTCTCTTCTCTTCTCTTCTCTTCTCTTCTCTTCTCTTCTCTTCTCTTCTCTTCTCTTCTCTTCTCTTCTCTTCTCTTCTCTTCTCTTCTCTTCTCTTCTCTCTCTTCTCTTCTCTCTCTCTCACACACACGGGACTTATGTGGGAAAAGGGGAGAAGTTGGCTATAACCTTATACCCTCCATCTGTTTGTGCTGAGAAATTACTGCCATGATAGTGAAGAGTGTTCCAGAGCCCCTCGTAGACATTGGGCATGCCTGCCAGAAAGGAAACCTTGCCTTTTTATCCAGGCAGAAAGCTTGCTGGGCCGGGAGCCCACAGGCCTACTCTAGGGCTGCCACTGAGCAGCACAGAGCCTGGGATGAAGTTTCTGGGCGAGCAAGCCTGTGACAGGACTCCCACTAAATGAGTCCGTTCCAGCCAGCAGCAATGTCAGGAGCATGGCGAGGTATTCCAGGAAGGATTCAGAGGAACCCCCGCCCCGGTTCTTTCTGGGTGCAGGCAGGTGTGAGAGAAGATCACAGCAGTTCCCATGCTCCACACAAAGAAAAGCTCAGCTTCCATCTCTGAACAGGGCCTTGGCAACAGAGGGAGCAGAGGGGAAAGAATGCTGTACCAAAAAATCATGCCCACGATCTCTCATCTAACCAGTGGCCAGCAGGTCCACAGGTCTAAAATGCAACTGGACTGAAGCAGATTGTGTTCTCATGTGCATACACAGAACTTTCTCCTCTGGAAAGCCATGGCCCCTGTCTGGCATCAGTTTCCCCTTGGGGACAACAGAATTAATAAATGGTGCCTCAGGGCAGTTTTGAAAAACTGGCAGAGATTGCTGCTCTCTCACCAACCACAGGCATTGCTATTTAAGCTTCCAGGTTATCTGTGGTCAGCAGGCAGTTAGGGGAGATTGCCACCTGGTGGTTCAAAATTGGCAGTGCCACGGAGCTACAGGTGAAACTGGTCTGGGAGGCCCCAGGCTCAGAGTCAGGACTGACTCTAATCAAATGAACTTGAGCAAGTCAGTGCCACTCTCCGAGCCCCACTTTTCTCATCTCAAATGTGGGACAATGATGCCAGCCTTGCAGGGCCATAGTGAGCATTAAACTAAACAATTGCATTGATGTACGTGTCCTGGGCTGGCCCTCAGCAGGACTACGAGCCAGGGTCAGGCCCAGGAGACAGAGGGGAGGGTAGGCACTCAGAGATCCCAGCTCCTCAGTTTCCTCTCACTGGGCCCATTCTAGGATTGTCGTTCTATGTGTGGTGAACTGTTCTTAATCCACACTTGGACAGCTCCTGGGGTTACAGAAGTTCAGAAAAGTGAAATGCTGACCCCAGAGGGTCTCTGGACCACTTGGTTCCAGCTTCAGTTTCATCACTAAGCTGCTGTGTGACCTTTGACAAGGCACCTGGTCAATGTCTAAGCCTCTACTTCCTCTTTCCTCTTCTATACAAAACGGTAATCACTCTTTCCTTGAGGAGAAGAGAGGAGCGATGGGGCAGCCCTGACAACACATAGTGGGGCCCATGGCCACTACCAGTGCCGGCCCCTCCTCAGAAAGGGAGAGGACTACTCCCCGTCTCTGTCCCATTGCATCACATGAACACACTGCTTGTGTGAATCCTTGTGTTATTGTGTCCATCTTACAGAGAACAAACGCAGGCTCAAAGAGTTTAATAAATTGCCCAAGGTCTCACTCAGCTGTTTTTGGGGGTTGTTTTGTTTTCTTTTGTTTTGTTTTGGTTTGGTTTGGTTTGGTTTGGTTTGGTTCGGTTTGGTTTTTAAGGAAGAAAGGAAGGAAGGAAGGAGGGAGGTAAGGGAAGGAGAGCTAAGAAAGAAAAAGCTAGCATCTAATTAGGACTAAGACCCTTTACCTCTGCTCCAAGCTATCTCTTGATTCCCAGTATTTGGCTCTATTCAATGAATTACATTCTCCTAAATATCATTTAAATGTTACTCTCTCTACTTCCCAGTCATCACAGATAAAATATTTTTTAATCTCTACTTATAGGCCAAAGGTCCCATTATCAAGTACAGGGGCCTCTTTTGAAAGTGGTCTGGAGCACCCCATATTTAGATGTAGGGTATCCATATCCCAGACTCAGGCCAACCTCTCTCAAACACAGCAAGCAGGAGAGCCAGCACTTGACTACAGCATCCCCCAAAGAAGCCAGGCATGGGCTCCCCAGCCAGAGCTTAGCCCTACCTCAGACACCCAAACCCAGGCTTTCCCATGGTCTACCCAGTACTAATAAGAAGAAGGTGCACCTTCCAGGTAGTAGCACCCTTATAGGTGCATGGCTTGTGGAGCTCCACGTGGCTGGATTTGGGGCCCCAGTTGCTTCTTGGCTGGGCACTTATGTGCGGTACACCTACAGCAGCAGCCCTGCACAAATACATCACCTACCTGAGTTCCTGAATCTGGAACCCATCTGTCCTTAGCTGGCAGGATCAGCCTCAGCACCCCAGCAAGTGTAAGTGTATCTGCAGCTACAGATCCTTGTCAGGCCCTGTTGGGCTCAGGGAGGTCTGATGAAGATCTGCCCCATCTCCTGACTCTGGGCTGAGTATGAGGCCTGTGCTCTCCATTTACAACTCCTGAAATACTGGAATACTCACTGTGGAGCCCTATACCCAAGTCCCCCACCCTACCTCCTGAGAGTTACTTTCCTGCAAGGGGGAATCTCCACTTGAGGGATGGAACACAGATGACACACCAGACTCTGGCCTCACTCACTTCAAGGTTCAGCTTCCCCCTGAGGTCTTCTCTCACTGGTCCCTGCTGCCACCACTACACTGGCCCTTGGGAGCCTCACTCTCCACCTCCAAGGCTCCAGGTCCAAGGTGCCCACCCAACAGTTCCTCGTCCGAGAGTACAGTGGCCACCAGGCTGCAGTGTTCAGGTCAGGCTTTAGGAAAGGTTTTTGAGGAACATCACAGAACATGGCATGAACCTGGATTACTGGAATGGCAAAGAAGGTGATCCTCAGCTCCAGCCTGCATTCCTCTTAATGAAATCTCTTAATGAAATCCCCCCCGAGTCCAGGGTTCACCTTAACTCGGGCCACTTAGATTCCCTGAAGTCTTGAACTGCAGGAGTGAGGTCAGGAAAGTTTCACCTTTGAGTTTCCAATTTGGGAGAACTTCTACTTCTCTAAGTGATTGAAACTGGAATGGCCATTAATTCACTCAACAAATATTGTGGAGTACCTACTATGCTAGGGGATGAAATAATATGGTGAACAGATGGACGTGGCACCCTCCCCTCAAAGCTCATGCCTGTCTATAGGACTTGGCCTTCACCCAAACTCCATGGCCCATAACCATTATTCAATTTCGAGCTAAAGAGAGGAATATCAGCTAACAGCAACAAGGACCTTCGCCTTATGGCCACATGCAGTGTGACCACTAAGGGTAGAACATGACAGTTCAGACCAGACATGGGGGCAGATTACTGTCTGACTGAAGGGTACCATGTAGCTCTACTGCCTTTGTCCCCTGAATCTCACATTTGACTGTTAAATTCATGGAGTTCAGCAATCTGTAGCTTGGCAACTGTCCAGGCTTAGCTTATGATCTGTACTGATCCTCACTGTCCCCTTTGCAGACATAAAAAGCCCCTCTTCACAGAGCTGAGTCCCAAGGCCTCTTTGTCCACTGCTTACCAGAACTTGGCTGCACCTAGGAGTCCTGCAAACCTGCTCTACAGATGGAAGAGTACCCTATGCCCACAGGCTCAGGTCTGTGTCCAAGCTCTGTGTTAATCTCCATAAGATTAATGTCCATAAGATTTGGCAAGAATATCAGTAGAAATCCAAGGCAATACTATGCTACGGGAAAGCTGAGCTTCTGACCTAGGGAAGATACAGCTGACTGGCAGGCTAGAGAGCCAAGTTAGACACCTGTTTGGGAACTGAAACTTGGTTCCACATGTCCATTAGTAGTAGCAGTCTATGTTCCTCCTACCCCATGGCACAGGCAAGAGTGTGAGTAGGAAATAGGTGAGGTAATAGATGAAGAGTTAAGTACTGTAACATAATGCTACTTAGATTAGTTCACAGACCTGTAGCATCAGCATTACTTTCGAGCTTGTTAGAAATTCAAATTCTCAGGCCCACACCAGACCTACTGAATTAGATTTTTGGGGAGGGAGGCAGGAATCTATTTTTTTTTAACCTCTCCAGGTGATTCTATGCATGCATAAACTTGATAAGTTCTGCTAACACACTGCATATGTGATTGGCTAATATGATTGCTACAGGGAAAAATCATAACAATTCTGACAGCTCCTATTTTTCAAATATCTACTCTGTGCCAGACATATAGTATTTAAACTTAGATCATCTAAGTTTGAAAATTTAGATTATCTACGTTCAAATATATAACTTTGTCAACAGCCCTATGAAATGCATTTATTATCCTGGTTTTCACAGATGAAGAAATTATAGCTAAGATATTTGCCCAAGTTATTGAACCTTTCCAAGGCTCAATTTCCTTGTCTGTAGGTTGAGGACACATATGTTTTACTTGCCTAGTTGTGAGGATTACAGACAATGTATGGAGGACCTTCCACATCGAATGATGGCCAGTGGGTACAATTCCAGGGATTGGCCCACAGTGAGGAAAATGGAAAAAGGCAGAGGCAGCACTACTATCTCCAGCTTGTGACTCAAAGACCTGCCCAGTGCCTGCATGCCCCTGACCTTCTCACTCAGCACTAAGTCAGCTTCACCTGCTGTCAAGTTCTACGTTTATCCCTCAATGGAATTCATGCTCTCATTTCTGATTCTATTCCTGGTTGATGACAATAAAATCTATGTTTAGGATGACTATGTCTTGGAAGGCAGATGCTCTGAAGGTTGGGGTACTGGAAAGTAATCTCCAGCTAGATCTGGGCTTCCAAGGAAGAAAAACTACTGAATTTCTATTTTTTTGAAATAGACGGGGAATTCTTTGGTTTAAGAGACCACATCCCAATGCAACTGCGAGACACATTATTACTACAGGGATCATCACCACCAGTCTCTTACCAGCTGCTGAATGCCCACCATTTTTCAAGGACTTAATGCCTCACATCAGTCTATAAGGTATCATTCCCAATGTTGCCTCTTAGTTGCCATATGACAAAAATATATGTTTGGAATCAGATCTGACTTCATCACTTATAGGTGTGTGATATCATGTAACCTTGTTGAGTCTCAACTTACCTATCTCTAAAATGGGTTGTTGAATTAAATGAATATATATAACTTAAAATGCAAAATAGATACTTTATGAATGTTATTCCCTTGCATCCTTTTTTCCTATACTGTGCTATGCCTGGCTCTATGTTGGGCCCATAGAACAGAGATGTATCAGACCATCTCCCTTCCAATTTGGGGCTGAGATTTCCCTCTTCTATACCCAGGCTGAGTCATTCTTCATAGTAAAGTTGCAAAAGGTCTGGGGCAAAGTCAGAGGTTGGGCAAATAATAAGGCCAAATTGCTGAGGACATGATGAAGGTGAGGCAAGGAGGCTGTCCAGCCTTGGAGTGCCCTCCTCAGTGGGCCCTGCCTTCCTTCCCTCCTCTCTATTCATCACTCTCATTTTCAGCATTCAACTGTCAAACGTTGCCATTGCTGATGGAGAATGGAGACCAATGGGTGACAGGTAATTTATCCACTATTTATATGTCATGGCAATGTTTCCCAAACACTTCTGAGGAGTCACTAGCTCATCACATCCACACCACTCCCTGCTGAGTGGCAGAGCAAAGATCACACGCCTGCTATAGCTGAATAAATGGGTCTTCAGAGAGGGCTGATGACTGGCAAAAAGTTGTCCATCACGTCAATGGCAAGATCTAGGACAAGGACCCTAGACTCTTGACTCCTCCTAGTCTAGTCCTTTCTTCATTCTATCCCAGTGTCTCTCCTAGTAATGTACCCTTTAGATAATACTGTTGATCAAACTTTAGTAGACTGTATTAAAAGTTAATTTCTCATGGCTGTACTGCTGCTCCAGGTAGTGACTAACAGATTGTAGCACCAACTAAATTTTCTGTGAAAAATGTATTTATACTCCTTTGGTTGCAAGATATATACATCCAACTCAAACTAGCTTAAGAAATATAGGTTCCCATAACAGATGTATAAGGAACAAAGTTAAATCCATGGCATCAACTATTTTGTACTCCATTTTGGTATAAGCATATGTTTTCTGATAATTCGATTTATCTATTATTTATGATATTTAAAATGTTCAAAAGGATAAGATATACTAAATTTGTAAGTGGCATTTATATTTAAGGCAGTTTAATAAAATCTTATCATTTAAATGTTCAAGAGGTTTTCCACATTTAATTGAATATGAGTTTGATAAGTTGAGCTCTAAAGTTTATGTAGCAGTGTGTATTCCTCTCAAACCCGAGGTTCTTCAGACATTATGCAACTTAACAAAACAGAAAAATAAAATATATCTTAGGTTTTTAAAAATTATATAATTGTAAAGCTATTTTAAGAGGTAAATTAGCAGTTCTCTAAACTTCATACTCTTTCATCGTATGACTCAGTGTTATGACCAAAGGTATGCCCATTTGAAACTTTTTCAATAATAGATTTGTTTTAGAAATCAGACTGAACTACCGACAGAACTGGAGGAGGTATCCCGTTGAAACAGCTCGTGGAATCAGTAGTGCTTTAAGTATCCCAATGCAAGAAACAAAAAGTCAAGCAAAAATCTAAGTTAAAGCTATCATCCCACTTCATTGTAGTAAATGATTGTGCCTCTCCAGCTACAATCTGAGAATAATCTCGAGGTGTTTTGGAAAAAGAAATGACTTGCAGTGACAAGCAAGGGGCTGGTGTCAGATGGGGATTCTGTACAGACTGGTGCCTCCACTTAATAGCTAAGTGTAAATATGCAACCAAACCAGTCATGGTCATCTCTGCCCAGCTTCCCACAATTGGTATAACTATGTTCAAGTAATAATATGTAAAAGTGCAAAGGATTATTATTAATAAAGTTTTCTGAAGTAAAAGTTCTTAAGAAAAGCAAGAAAGCACTTCAAATCCATTCTTTGAAGAGTTGGGTGCAAACTATATATATTAGGATGATAATGATCTCACAGTTTCTTTAATAACAACAAAACCAGTAGTCACCAGAATTACACTCTTTATTCAACTTCCTTGTTTCAAAAAGTCATGGTATTTTCTTATAGTACAGAGAGCATTTCTGGCACCTGGTATCAGAGCCAAGGCACGTTGAGCCTCAGCATCTACCTCCGAGTCCTGGAGGAGTGGCAGTTATAGAAAATCCAATCAGAAATAGAAGGGGAATACCAGTAAAATGAGAACCCCAAATCAAGGCTTGGCTTTGGGCTTGAGCTGTGATCCTTGGGACATCCAGGTGGGACCAAGCTCAAGCCAGAGAAAAAGCTCATCCTCAGGAAATACTGTGACTGACTCAGAAGCAGGCAAGCACAGAGCAGACTCATTTAGGGTGAATGTTCAGCAGGTTTATAGTACTATGAATCCACAGAGGGATGCAACATACTCCTCCTCCATGCTGGAGAACTCACTCTAGCCTTTCCAATTAACTCCAGAAGGCCAAGGGTCTTTAACTCCTTTATTAATTAATTCAGCATAATTTTACTGCCGTCTATTCTGTGTCAGGCCTTGCACTGCGTGCAGAGGACAAAGAGAGGACTGAGACAGAGTCCTTATCTTCAGGAAATTCAGAATATGACAGAAAAATCATATATTTATAGAAAAGCCATTGTTATTCAATATAAAAAGGACACAGTGAGGAGTCAGACAGACTTGGCCCTCAAGGTGTTCACAGCCTAGCAGAGGTCTCGAGGGCACAACAGAGACGACAACACAATAGAGCCCATGTAAGGACCAAAGGGAGGCTCAGACTGTGCATTCTGGCAGCCCAGGGAAGGATGACACATCTACTGAATAAGGCAGTGGGAAAAATTCATGGCCTCCTGGAGAAGACTGAGCAGCCTAAACTGGCCAAAGTGGAAGTACTGAACCCCACTGTTCTAAGGAGGAGGCTGTGCAGCCTCAGGCTGGCCTCTGCGTGTCCCTTGGGCTATCCGACAGGAAGGGTGCAAAGTCTCTTACCAATGGCTGCAGTTGCATATCCTGTGGATACCTGAGGGTAGCCTGGTGACCAGGAAAAGAGGTCCAAATAACAAGGGCCAAATAACAAAGGCCTAAGGTAAATATATGGAGCCTAAGAGGAAGGAACCATGAGTTAGGGAGCATGAACAGGATCAGAAGGTTGAACAGGTGGGAGCTTGGGCTGGGTACATGCCAGTAGTAAGAGGCCCCTACTGGTGCTTTCCTGCACTTCCAGTGGTGGGCCACCTGTGTTAGATCCATTCTAAGGGTCCAAGGACAAAGTAGGGGCATCTGAGAGCCAAGGACCACAGCTTATGTAGTTCTTTCTTCATGCTTCCAGATTATAGGCCTTCAGTCTGCTTTCCTCTTTTCTTCACAGCTGCCATCACCTGCCCTATCTTTTCCATTCTACCAACCTGAAAGTGACTGAAATGGGCTCAGTTAGGATACCAGTATCAAGGTATAGGTCCCAGGGCCCTGAAGCTCTTGGATAATTGGCACAAACAGATTTGGAATGCCTACGGCTATTTTTGTTGGTCACCTGGAGCATGGATAATTGAACTAGCTTCAAGTTACAGAGCTAGGAAGGAACTTACCTGCAGCCTAACCTTCTTCCCTATGTAGGCCTCTTTCTGTTCTTTCAGGGGAACAGCTCCAGCCTATTGCCATTTCTTTTTCACAGCAAACACCATCTACACCATCTCTCTAGCCAAGGCCTCTTGCATGTGCTACTCTCTCTTCCTAAAGGTGCCAGGACTCCTATCTGCTGTTCTTTTTCTGCCCAGGTCTCATCACCTACTCTGTTCCTCTAATCCTCATTCTGGATTATGCTATCTCCAAATCCTCTTTCCCTGCTATTCCTGAAATATGCACATAGTCCCTTTACCTATTAAGAGTTAAACAGCTAGTCACTAAGAAGCAAACATGAGGCAAAAGGGAAGGGGAAAATAAAGGGCAATTTAGAGATGGATGAGACATCATATGAGTACTGGTACTGGATATCTGTGGTCCACACTGGCATGTGACTGACATCCTTTACTTGACTCCCTTCCTGGGTGGTCCCAAAGAAGTCTTGATATTCTCATTCTCTCCATTCTTTAGCCCTATTGTAGAATTTAGTTATCTTCCCTATTCCTACTTGGAGTATGGTGCTCAGGAAGGCTTTGCTGAACAGGAAGTTTCTACTACTCAGGAGGGGCAACCTATTTAATCATCTCTCCTTCCCCAGTTCCTCCTCGTACCACTAAGTCTGTCCACCTCCAAACCCCACCTCTCCCTCCACTTGCCAACTTGACAAGTCTTCTTAGACAGTGAGCTTCATATAAAGAAGTAGAAGTAAGTAATCATCATTTCACCTAACAATCGAAGGTCCTACATACCAGGTTAAATGTAAATACCTTTTAGTAGGCAATGAAGAACCCCAAATGATTTTCAACCAGGGAATAGCAACAGAAACCACAGATATCCAGTACCAGTACTCATATGATGTTGTAAGGTGTTACATTATCCGCAGGCACTCAAGAAATATTTAGATAAATGTACACATGAATGATTGAATGATCATAGCTGACTACTAGGAAGATAACTGGCAAATGTATGAGGGGCTAAGGGAATTTTTAAAAGTCTAAGACATGGGCTTAAGCTGAAGTAGGTGAAGTTGATCTCTACTTTCCTCCAATAGGACTCTTCTCTCATCTGACTGGTGCAACTACTAGCCTTCTGGGCTATGTTCCACCACTAAGACTTGTTGTCCGGGGTCATTACCTAGCACCACATATATTTAGCTGATACCAGTTTAAAGCATTATATTTTTAAAATAGGAACAAAAAAGAAATCTCTCATGATAGAATTTCTCTCACAATACAAGTTAAAGGAGAAACAATCTAAAGAGCAACCAATGTGGTATCATCTGAGGGACCCAGCACTGGCAAAGTTCAACCTCAAATCTATTAGACAAAAAGGCATCCTCACTTTACAAATAGTGATTTCAGTAGGTCCAAAGAGGCCTGATTCAGAGGTTTGGGGGTCCAGAGACCTTCCTAATGGTGAAGATCTTCTCTACCAGTAAAGGAAGTGGCTGGGCAAGAATAACAATCTGAGAAAAACAAACTAGAGAGAAACCCAGCAGCCTGCGCAAGTCCTGAGTTAAATGACCCCAGGCACAATAAAGATGCAACTAAGACAATGACGTCAGGAGCTGCCATCACACCAACTTAGAACCTAATATGCACAACTATCCCACCAGCTGCATTTATTTTCTTGCATTTTCTCCCTCTTCTAGCCTCATTAACTGTGAGCTCTTTGAGGGCAGAGACTGCGGGAAGTTTTGTCCAATACTTTGTAGTCCTAACCCATGTCTTCTTCCCATCAGAAACCATCCTAATAAATGAACCTCAGGTTCATCTTTCACTGAAGAAACAAACAATAAGGAATACTAGTATTGAGCTTCTCATTTTTTCCCTAGAAAATAATGCTTTCTGGTTGAGAAAGAGAAGGTTGAGCAAAGCTACAAAGCTGGCGAAGGTAGGTCTACTGTTTTGCCCAATTCCTTTATGATAGAGAGCCTGTAGAGCTTTGAGCATGATTAGAAGGATGTGGGTGTTTCTGTCATTAAAAATTGAATGATCCAGATCATTCTTTGTGCCATGACAACTGCTTGTAACCTTACACCTGGATGAGTAGTGAGTCATTTGAAAAGATGAATCCTCTGATTTCCATTTTGAGATCAGAGTCCTATATGCATCCAAGACTTGCTGATCATAGAACATACATTCTGCCTTTCCTTGGGATGGGAAGAAGAGAAATCACAGAACCAATCCTCTAATTTTACAGATGGAGACCTGAGGTCCAGAGAGTTCAGGCCACATGTCCACAGTCCCAAAGTAAGCCAGTGACTAGCCCAGGATCACATTATGGTCTCCCAATTCACACAGTTCAGTGCTATTTCCACTGCAGTAGCTAGGGCAAATTTTTCATTTTTGCTCTTTGGAGAGAGAGAGAAAAAAAAAGGGAGGGAGCAGAATATTAAGTTTTGAGATTCTCTGTAGACTTTAGTAACCTCTGTTATCCTGGCCTTCATTATCTTGGCTGTGGTTGCCTTCTACGGTTTCCTTTCCATGGGTAGTTGGATCCTAAGCCAATTAGTTTTGAGTTTTCTGAGAGTTTCCACCAGGGCTAGTGCAGTCCCCTCGCACGTGGCTCAGGATCTCTCGGACTGTAAAAAGGCGGAAGGCAATCTGCTCACACTCCCGCTTGGTCCCACACTCAAACAAACACCCAAACAAGCCCTCCTCCAGAACAGCCAAATCAGAGTAGCCACAGGGCCCACAGTGCAAGATCCAGGGGTGAGACCAGCAGGCAGCTTCCAAGGGGGCCTGATTGAGGTAGATGCCAAGGTTGACCCTTCGTTTCTTACTGGTTGGGTGTGAGTACAAGAGCCATGATTCTGAGAGTGTTCTAGTTTCCTGCTGTAGCCTCAGTGAGCTGTTCAGCAGTGGGCTCTGCTCACTGGTAGAAGCATCTTTGCCAGTAGGGTCCTCGCACCCACGTGGGATCTCCAGGGGCTGGAAACTCACCACACTGCCTTGGCAGCCATGTGGGGGCTCACAGAGCTGTTGGCTCAGGGCCGATCTCTGAAAGCATTCACCATGGTCAGTGCTAAGAGCCTCTGCCCGGCACCTGTTTGGTGTCCGGGCACTGCAATACAGCACAGGGTGGCTGGCCCTCCCAGTCACCTCTGCCACTTCGCACTCCACTGTCACCATGGGCTTAATGAGCTTGCCATGGTGCCATGTGGCCCCTAAGTCATCACTGTAGATCATTAGGGAGTGAGGCCTAGCTTTACATGGTAGCTGAAAGCAAAAGAACCAGTGAGGGATGTAGTAGGCATATGCAGGGATGACCAGCCTCCCTGACTGTAGCTGAATGCCATGACCTGGGCCCACAGCAAATGTGGCCCAATGCTTCACCTCTGGGCCAATGACCTCCTGAGTCAGGTCCCGCACATCACTCCACGAATAGCCAGAATCCTGACTGCAGATGAAGCAGAGGCGGGCAGCATTCCTGCCTGACATAATCTGTTGATGCTCGGTGACATGGCCCCGCACACAGATGAAGAATAGGTACACACAGCCACTCTTCTGCTCCCACACAGGACAGGGGTTCATAGTCCGATGGCCAGGTAATATGGCTTCCATCAGTGGCTTCATGGGTTCCCACTAGACAAGGGTAAGGGAGAGAGAGCAGGAATGAGAGACTAATAAGAAGACATGAGGCTCATTAAAATCATTACTTTTCAGAGAAAAGAAATGGTATTGAAATCTATAATATTGTGATGGCCCAAGTATTCAATAAATTCTTATGTTGTCCCCTCTGTCTGAAGCACTCTTCCTCAGTTTGTCTGAATGCCCAATTCATCACCCAAAACCCAGTTAAGAAGTCACCTCCTTTATGAAGCCTTCCATGAAACTCCCTCCCCCTTTTACCAAATGCATCCAATCAGTGGCTTCCTCTTTGTACATAAAGTAGAGTTATAGCACTTAGTATAATATAGCACTTACTATATATAATTTTTTGTGACTGGCTCCCTCCATAAACTATGACTCTTTTGAGGCTATAAACCAAATTATTCTAATTTTGTATCCCCAGTGCACAGCACATGATAGGAGCTAAATAAATATATTTTAAAAGACAGGAAGACACCAAAAGAAGAAGGGGAGGGGAGGGGAGGGAAAAGGAGGGAAGGGAAAGGTAGGGAAGGAAAGGGAAGGGAAGGGAAAGAAAAAGAAAAGGAAAGGAAGAAACGCAAAGCAAGGCAGACAGGGAAGTTTTAGGCAAAGAAAGAGAAATTTAAGACAAAGATTTTTTTTCCTTCCTCTACTACCCTGGGGAGGTATTTGTAACAGCATCATTAAAAACTCAGGCATGAAGACAGACACCTAGTAAACTCTGCCTTCATCACTTATTGTGTGCCCCTGGGCAAGTGACTTAATCTTCTTTTATCTTAGTTTCTTCCTCAGTTAAACAGAGGATGTAATAACATGCTCAGGGAGATGTTGCAAGGACAAAATGAGATAATGCCTAATCAGATATAACACAAAGAAAGGCCTAATCTCCTTAATATATTTTTAAAATAATATTGGAAATTGATCAAGAAAATTTCCAGAAACCCAAGAGAAATGGGCAAAAAGCAAGATCAGACAATTCACAGAAAGAGAAAAAAATACATTTATATATATATTCAACCTCACATATAAAAGAGAAAAGCAAATTACAATGAAATTGACATGGTATTTTTCATCTAAGAAACTGACATCATAAGCTTTGATAATACTCTATTGGCAAAAAAACAAATGTGAAGAAACAGACACTCTCATATATGAAATGAAAAATGGTTCAACACTATGTAGGACATATCAAAATTACACATGCATTTATCCTTTCTCAGCATGTCTAATTCTGGGAATTTATCCTAAGATATACCTGCCATCAAATTCAGTATGTGTAAGATTATTCACCATGGCATCGCTTGAAATAGCAAAATATTGCAAACAACCCAAATATTCATCAATAGAGGACTGGTTAAATGAACGCACAATGAAAGAGGTGGAAAAAAAAAAAAAAGAAAAGCCTCTCTATATTGATATAGAAAGATCTCCATAATGTATTGTTAAATTAACAAAGCAAAATACAGATTATATGCAGTATGCTACTGTTTACATAAAAAATGTGGAGGAAAGGGACTTCTAATTACAGCAAACTAGGTAATCTGAACCAATGCTTCCAGTGAGACTAGAATAGATTGATAAAATATTACAACAAAAACATCTGTCTGAAAGCACCAGAGAGCAAACAAGGCAATGAAGAATCACAGGCCAAGAACTGAGAGAAGTTCATTCAGAGAGGTTGGCCTGGTATTTCAAGTCCATTTTCCCCTCAGAGTATCTCTTTAATTCTCAGAGAGATAACTGAAAGGCTGAGAAGCTGAGCAATTCATCTGATAGATTTATGGGGCTAGAAGGACAAAAAATAGAGGCTCTGGTAAAACCTCATGCTTTAAGTTGGAACGCTAAAGGCTAAATCCCAGGAGTAAGGGTGAAATGGAGGTAGACCAGCTCTCACAACCACTCCAGAAAACTGGCTGGCATTATGTACTAAGGTGGAACATCGACATACCTTATGACCCAGTAATTCCATTTCTAGATATAAAACTAACAAAAATACATGCACATAGTACTGAAAAACACATACAAGAATATTCAGAGCAGCATTATCTATATACATAATATCTAACCCAAATAAGCAACAACAGTAAAATGGATTATTTGTACAGTCATACAATGGAATATTACATAACAATGAAAATGAACAAATCACAGCTGTCACAACAATTTGGATAAACCTCAAAAATATAATATTGGACAAAGAAGCCAGACATGAAGCATAGTAATTACCTTTGGGAAGGACAGAGGTGGCATAACAGAAGCTTCTGAGGTGCTGGCAATAATACTCCATTTCTTGAGCAGAATGGTGAGTTCACAAGTGTTAGCTCTGACAATTCAGAGCTGATATTTATGTTTTGTACATTTGACATATATGTTAAGCCTTATGTTTTCTATATGTTATTATTGTACATTAAAAGTTTTAAAAGAGACTAATAAGAATATATACTCGTATTTGTTTCTGTATGAAGAAGCACTAGAATACATAAGAAACAATAGTGATTACCTATGGAAGGCAGAGGACTGGGAATGACACATATACCTTTTTATATTGTTTGTATTTATTAGCTTTATGAATGTATTAACTACTCAAAACAAAAGAATAAGATTTGAAAATTTTTTTAAATTCCTATATGGATGGGCAAAACATATTAAGCAAAGTTCAGATCATAGAATCTCAGAATCATAAGGACACAGTGCTAATGCCCATCCTACAGAAGATTCTCCTCTAAGTCTTCTGGTTAAAGGCCATTCAGTCTCTCCTTGAACTAGTCTAAGGAGAGGAAACTCACTATCTCTGGGGCAGCCCATTCTCTACCAGAGGAACTTGTGTACTGTAAACACTTCAGATACACTTGCCAAAGTCAATGTAATCTCTACATAGAAGCCTACCTTTCTCCATGAAGCTCTCTCAAACTGCTAACTGATTGAAGACTGCTTCCTAAATCTTTCCAAACGGCACTGTTTCTCTCTGGAAATTATGTATGAGAAGTTCACATCAATGTCTGACTGCATTTTAAACTCCTGGAGGTAGGACCTCGGTTCCCTGTTAACTCTCTGGGAATCAAGGCCCAGAAGGTCACCAGTGAGAGAGGGCAGCCAGGCCTTCCTTTAGGAGATGGAAGGCACCCACAAAGTCGACTCCAGAGCCTTACAGATATCATCAAAGAGAAGAGATAAAGTACTGTGGATGTCAGAGAAAGAAAAGTTCATTTCTAGATGTGGTGAATCCAAGGAGAACTCACCTTTGATTATGCTCACCTTCGACTCACCAACTTCAAGAAACACCTTAAATGCCATGGCCCACACAATAGCCTCTCTGATTTCCAAAGGCATTTGAACTCCTTCTAAGGAAACACCCCAATCTGAGTGGACCTGCCATGTGACACTTGTGGATTTTTTGTGGGAGTTTAGGACAGTTATGTTTGTACACAGCTCTGCTTTCTCTCTGCAATTCAGTTGTGCAAGTTCAGTTGTGCAGAGTCTATCAACTTTTGTATTGCCTCACTTCACAACATCTCCCCTGACTTAATGCCTGGTACATAGTAGGTGCTCAATAAATGTTTGTTGAAGAAGAAAGATAAAGCAAGATAGAAAAGAGAAGAGAGAGAGGAATGGAAGAGAGATGGAAGGAGAAAGAAGGGATCAAAGGAAGGAAGAGGAGGAAGGGAGAGAGGAGTAAAGAGAAGAATGATTATGGAAATGCTCTCAGATGGAAACAATACTCTATAACACCTCTTATATCTCCTCTCCTTTCCAAGTAACAAGGGGGCTGGGGAGCAGACTTAATTTTCTATTGTCACCCTGGGAATACAGCCCGTCTCCTCAGCACCCTGTGTGGAAACCAACACTTTATGGATAGCACTGAATAGAGAAGTAATAGCTGTGAATTCATTTGGATGATTAAGATTGCTCAGATCAACAATCTTCACCAGGATCCAGTAAGGTGTAAGAAATCCACCAGCACTGCTACTCCTTTTAGAAACAGGAAGAAAAAAATTATTGGGCAGGCTAGTCATTGAAAAGTCAGAAGGTCAGCCATCTGTATTTGGCTGAGAGGAAAAAATGATTTGGGCCAGATATGTCAAATATAAAGTTGACATGAAGCTGAAAGAAACAGTAAACTAAAGATGAAAGCCTCAGAATCTAAATGATTTCAACCATCTGGAGCAAGGGGATTTAGACAAGCTGAGGCTTGACAGATATAAAACTAATCTTGGGCTTAAAAATCTACATGGAGAAACAGGACTGAAACATGGCTGAAGAACAACAAATGGAATGACCAAGAAGCATATGAAAAGATACTCAACATTGTAATAATTAGGGAAGTGCAAATCAAAACCACAATGAAATATTATCTCATATCCATTAGAATGGCTACTATTAAAAAAGTAATAATAAGGTTGGGGAGAAATTGGAACCCTTGTGCAATGTTAGTGGGAATACAAAACGGTTTAGTCACTGTGGAAAACAGTATGGAGGCTCCTCAAAAAATTAAAATTAGAACTACCTTATAATCCAGCAATTCTACTTCTAGGAATATATCCAAAGAATTGAAAGCAGTATCTCAAAGATATTTTCACACCATGTTCTTAGCAGCATAATTCACAATAGCCAAAAGGTAGGAACAATCCAAGTGTCCATCAATAGATGAACAAACAAAATGGATAAACTGATGAACAGATAAACATAAATGGAATATTATTCAACCTTAAAAAAGGAACTCCTGCCATATGCTACAATATGGATGAACCTTGAGGATAGTATACTAAGTGAAATAAGCCAATCACAAAAAGACAAATACTGCATGATTCTATTTAGATGAGGTACCTAAAGTAATCAAACTCATAGAAACAATTAGAATAGTAGTTATTAGAGGTTGAGGGAGTGGGAAAAGAGTTGTTCAATGTATATGGAAGCTGCAGTCATGCAAGATGAAAAAGTTCAAAAGATCTGTAGCACAACAATGTGCCTATGATTAACAACACTGCAATGTACATTTACAATGATTGGGACAGAAAATTTTGTTAGATGTATTTTATCACAATTTAAAAAGAATAGAAAAGACTTGGTGGTTTTAGCTGACCATCTGCTTAATATTACTCAACTGTGTTATGCAGCTACCAAAAAAAGTAAAGGCTACTTTGCTTTAGGCTGCATGAAAAGGATACAAGATGGAAGGGCCACCTCATTGCTGGGCTCTATCCCTGGGGTCCTCAGTTCAATTCTGAATACCATTCTTTGAAAAAAGACATTGACATCCCAGATTACATCCCAAGGACAGTAGTCACAGTTTTCAAGGGCCCAGAAACCAAATCAAGATTGTGACCTAAGAAGCCACTAGGAGAAGTTGTTGAACCTCAAAAATAGAAGACTCAGAAGGCATGAATACTATCTTCAGGTATATCAAAGAGCAGTCTCCATAGAAGGGACTTTACTATGTATAGACTGACTGCCCCAGAAGGCAGAACAAAACCAATAGGTAATTATAGTATAGATCATCTCATTTCCACAAAAAGTTAACAGTTGTCAGAGGATTAAGTTCCTTATTTGAGGAGTTGTGTAAGCAGACCCTTTATAGAAAATAACTAATGTTGAGTTCCTACTATATAATTGCTATTAATGACATTTTGCAGGTGATGAAACAGAGAAGAGTCAAGTATCCAAGTTCGCACAGCCAATAAATGGTAGGTCTTGCTTGACTCCAAAGCCATGCTCTTAACCACTAAGCTATTAGCAGCTACCAATGGAATACAGATTTCTATACTGAGAAAGAAGATGGTCTGATGATTCTTCTAACTTCAAGATTTTACAATAAGTAAATCAGAGAATAAAAGTAAATAGAATAAAGAGAAGAGAAAATTACTTTAAGGGGACACACTTATGAATGTGTTTGACTACTGGGTAGTAAGATTATATAACAGGTATGGTCTGATAAAAAAAGTGCTTAAGAGCCCAGCTGTCTATGATGGAAAGGAGGGTAACATAACCACAGGCAATGCCCGCCCTGGAAGAAATAAAAGAGATCCAAGTTGGGCTCCAAGCTGGGCTGGACGTCTGGGCCTCTTTGCAGGTTAGTGATACAAGCAGAGGTTTAGTCCTAGGAAGCCATGAGAAGACTCATGACAAGAGAAAGAGCAAATTCCCTAAAATGAAAAACTTCTCCACAGGGAAATATGAGCAAGTCATCAAAAGTAAAGACAGTGGCTGCAAGACCCACCTTCGAAGATAGGGGTTGCAATGTAACAGCAAAACAAGGTATCCCTACAGTCATGAAGTTTTAATGGTGAGATTTCTGTAGGTAGAAAAGCAGGGCAGGTTAGGGAAATTACAGTACCTATTATAAGGATATACATATATATCTTTATTTACAAAAGACTCTCACATCCATTGTCTCATTTGATCCTCACTTCAGCCAGTTCTGGGAGATAAAGGAAGGCAAGGATAAGAAAAGTGAGATCTGTATGATTTTACTGATATGTAGAATTTAAGGAACAAAAGGAACAAACTAAATGAAAACAGACTCACAAATACAGAGAACAGTCTGGTGACTATCAGAGGGGAGGGGTATTGGGGGACTGAGTGAAAAAGGTAAAGAGATAAAGAAGTACAAATTAGTAGTTATAATATAGTCATGGGGATGTAGAGTACAGCGCAGGGAATACAGTCAATATTATTGTAAAGGCTATGTGTAGAGGCAGGTGGGTGCTAGAGTAATTAAGAAGATCACTTCATAAATTATATACATGTATAACTATTGTACTAAATACCTGAAACTAATATAAAATAATTTAAAAAAAATAAGACTCGCACACAAATTATTTTTTTCAATGTTATCAGGTCATAATTGTTGCCAGTACCTTGTGGTTTTCCATGCAAATTAAGCCCTTGAGAAGCATTTTTTTGCCTTGATATTTATGAATGTCATTTAAAATATTAGCAATTACTACAATTGAGTATTTCATGTACTTCATGCCTAGCAAGCATTGCCAAGTCTAACTTTGACAGCATCATCTCTAGAAGGTGGGCTTTTTAGCTTCATTTATGCTTAAGGGAACGGAATACAGCAAACTGACAACTTGGGCAAAGTAACAACTCTGGGAAGAGGCAGAAACCAAGTCTGCAGTGATATGTGCTCCATCCCTCCCCAGCGTTATTCCAATTCACTTTCCCCCCATGTGGACGGAGTTTTAATATTTCTATACTGGTAGCCATTAAAATGTTTTTTGAGAAAAAAGATCTGAAACAACCCTGGTAGCTCACAGGCCCAAGGGCAGCAACTACTTTACCCACTAAAAATGCAGTAAAATATGCTACTTAGGCACAAGGGCTCCAGCTCCTTCTGCCACTTCTTAGGTGTGTGCCTAAGGCAAATCTTCATTTTCAACCTATTTCCTCCTGTAAGATGAGGATACTATGTATCTCACAAAAAAGCATGAGTTAGGATGAGGAGTGGAATAGTTGTCATCCTACACCCCCAACCCACCACCTGCTAGTTGTGGTCCTGAACAAGCTACCTACTCTTGAAGCACCAGGATCCTGCATCAGCAACCCTGGACTAACAATGCTTACTTCCTTGGTTGACTTATGAAGATAAAAGAGAATATGAATGAAACGTATACCACATGAACCACAGAGGCTTCTGGAATCAACCAAGTTTGAAGCTTGATTCTGATTCAATTGCTTTATTATAGCTGTGTGACCTTGAGCAAGTGGATAGCTCTCCTAAGCCTGTTTCCTCATCTGTAAAATGTGACCGACAACAGTTCCTATGTCACAGAGCAGCTTTGAGGGTCAATAAGACCCTGGCAGACATGTGGAATTCAGTAAGTGAGAGCCATTGTTTTCATTTTTTATTTTTCTTCTCAGCTCCCACACAGGCTTTGCCTACACTGATGGGAAAAGGCATAGACTCTGAGTGCTGTAAGCAAATGTGAAAAGAAACCGAGGCCAAGGTCTAGATCTGGGACTAGGAGTCACCTGTACCAAGTGCCCAGTCCTCAACCCTCGCCTCAGCACCAGGTGGAGAGCATCCTCATCCCTGCTTGTGGAGCGCTTCTCTGCAAAGGCCAGGAGGGTGTGGGTGGGAGGCACGTAGAGCAGGGCTGGGATCCGGTAGGTGATCCCTCTCTTGTCTTCCTGCTGGAACAGAGGGCAGTTGAAGGAGCACGTTGTCACTTCTTCCATGACCTCTGCAAGGACAGGAGGCAGCTAAATGTGTGTCCATACCCAAATGCTGGCTTGTATACAAGTTCTGCTCTATTATTCCATTTCTGGAGATCACCAGGAGGCAGAGATATATTCAAATACACACACACACACACACACACACACACACACACACAAGTAACATCATGGCCTCAACAGCACAAAGCAAACAATATGCATTCTCATTTTGACAAATCTATCCTCCAGACTCTCTGGGAATCCTATGCAGCCTTTGTTCAAGTATGTCTCTCCAAAGAGTCTGCATAAGCTTCTGCCAAGCATCCAGGGGTACTACCAGGCTTCTAATGTCAATTTCTTGGCTTGGAGTTTTGAGGCCATTTGGGTCATATAAATATAAATCCAAATCCATATGGTGGAATACCTGTGGTTAAGAATTCTCTGGAGGAACATTTTCCCTCTAGTGGAACCTAGAATAAAAGGCAATCTTCTTTGTCATCTCTGTGTAAATAGTAAGATATTTTTCCCTAGTCCACCCCATCAGAGGGTGTAGATTTTCAAGAGACGTAGCTTCATGCGGGGATCTCAGTTCCAAACAGAATCTAACCCATGTAGGCCTGTAGTTTCATTCACTGTAACAGCAGGTCCATCTATTAAAGCCCAAGCTTCTAGATAAGACTAGCAAACATCCAGGGTAGCTGAAGTCAGGTTAAGGGGCTAACTACTCTGGTTTCTCAGTTTACTGCTGGTTTTTAGGTCTTGGGGATTTCTTTTACTTTCTTGCAAATTTAGTTATAAAAGACTTTGTTAGATTTTATCCACCATTTTACAGGTTAGATAGCCTGCCTGCCATAAGACTGAAAATAGGTCTCTAGGTACATTTCTCAAAGAAAATCAGGTGTTCTATTTCTCAGAGGCCCCAATAGGGAATCATGCTAGACAGACAGAACCAGGCTTAGAATTCCTTTTTTTCCTTCTCACTATCTGTCATCCAAACCCTATCCTACATTTCATTTGTAAAAATTATCAAGCTGTAAGAATGAGGCCCATAAGGCCATACTCATTTTTTAATCAATATTTCTGGGTACCTAATTCCAACTCAAGCCATAAGGTAGATGCTGAGGAGACAGGAATTAGAGGGTCCTGCTCCCACATCCAATTGAGAGAAACACACATACACACGAACAATACAACATCATATAATAAATGCTATTTTAGAGGTAAACACAAGAGCACATAGAAAAACAGAAAAGGGCAGCTGTCCACATCAAGATAGCAGGGAATTTTTAGAGGGTTAATAACTGAACCAAGTGAGCTCTTGTTTCATATTATTATAACTGTGCCTGCAACATTCTTCTTTCAGATACCACAGACCTCAACTCCTCCACCTCCTTCACCTCTGCTCAAACATCATCCAATTAGCAAGGCCTTCCCTGACAACTCCCCTGTGCTCCTTATCCCCTTTCCCTGCTCTATTCTCCATGCCACTTATCATCTATACATTATATTTAATACATACTATAGAATAGACACTCCATAAAGAGCAGGGATATGTCTGTTTTATTCACTGCTTTATCTCTACCCTTAATACCATGTCTGATAATTGATAAGCACTCAACTAATGTTTGTTGAATGACTGAATGAATGGGGTAAGCCAACTGCAGGGTGAAAAGGAGAAAGGCAGAGAGAGTGAATGCCAAAAGCCTATAGGTGACAGAAAACATAGTGATCTGTGGGAACTCTCAGTAATCCAGTATAACTATCATGGAGTCAAAAGCTGTGAGCAGAGAAGGGTCAGCAGAGCCCAGATCCTGGGAGGGTTTAATATCTATTAAGGTGTTTATCCCAAAGACAGAGAGCCACTCAAGAGTTTTTGGTTGAGGAATGGCATGATCAAGTATGCATTTTAAACCTATCTCTCAGGTAGCCTTGTGGGTAATGAACTGAAGGGGAAAGTTACACTGCTTTTGGCTACAGCCTCCTAGAGTCATTCAAGACAAAATTTCATTAATAGCATATGAATGCTTCATTTAGTCACTATTTCTAACTTAGAGAAGAACCATGGCTCACTATCATGAGTGGTATGGGGAGATGGTTTCCTAAGTTTAGAAGAAAAGGCTCCCCTCACTCCAACTCTGGGCTCTCAACAGCAGAAAGGCAGGGTAAACTGTTTTTTTAAATTAAATTTATTGGGATGACATTGGTCAATACAAGTTTCAAATGTACAACTCTATAATACATCATCTGTACACTGCATTCTGTGCTCGCTCCCCAAAGTCTAGACTCCTTTCAGGTGAATTGTCTTCATCACACAATACTACAGCATCTCTCTGCCCAGTTCAGGCTCTCCTGCCAGGGAGGGTCAGGCTTCCTTTTAAGTAAAGATCTTTCCCTGAGCCACACTGGTATAATGGTTAAGAACATAGGATTTGGCCCAGGCCAGGAGTAAATGACCTTGGGCATGTTATTTAACTTCCCTATGCTTCAGGATCCTCACAGAATTCAGGAGAGTGAGAGAATTAAGTTAAAAAGTTTAAATGGCTGTTAACAGGGCCCATAACATAGTATGAGCTCAATATATGACAGTAAATGTTTAAACTGTTAATCACTTCATATTCCAGTTTTATTCCTTGAAACCTGTGGAGGAGGATGATGAGGACAACCACAATTACAACTCCCCTTCTTAAGAGCATTTAAATCTCTCTACACCTATGGGAGAGAGATTTTACACTCTTATAAGCTAACACTTTAACTCTGAGTTAATACCAACCCTATTATCAGCCAATGTATGATTAGGTAACATGAAAATAACAATTCTCTGGATGATAAAAAAAAGAATGGAGCACAGAATGGGCAGGGAGTGGGGAGGACAGACTAGGAAAAAGGAATGAGAGAGGAAGTGGGGAGAGTACCAAAGGAGAACAACTTGTCATATGGGATTGGACTGATGTCCTAACTCTATTTCTTTATTGTGACTTTGTGCTAGTCAATCTCTCTAGGTCTCAAATTCCTTATTTGTAAAATGTGAATAATAATACCTACTTAAGATGATCAATATGAAGAACCACTCAAAAGTGCTTTATAAAATTTAAAATACTATAAGTCTTTATTATAAATTTTGATGTCTTCACAATTTCACTTATGACTTTGCTATCACTACAACAATTAGTCACTATTATTAGTTTTTATAATGATTATGCTGATCATGTTGATGACCATGGTAACACAGATGGTGGTTCTGGCACTGACATCCAAACTATTTCACAGAAACTATGCTAGGAGCTAGGGACAGAGATATAGTTCTGCTTTGGAGTTGTTCATGTTAACAGAGAACTCACGTTATTATTTGTTGCTCCATACAATCACTTTTCAATCAAGCCCTCCCCACTCCCTTACTGGAGAGGGTATAGTGCAGCACGAATTTGAAGTTTGACTTGGCTTCAACACTTATTAACAAATCACTTTACCTCTGAGCCTGTTTCTTCACTTGTAATGGGGATAATACTATCTATTTCTCTGGCTCTAAAAACAACGTAATTCCACAGGCTCCATTTAATTCCATGCAGCAGGCAGCCACCAGTGAACCCAAGGAGACCTCCCTATCTCATTTATTCACTCCTAACAATTAATATTTAAGAAGCATCCATCATATGTCAGGCTTTTGGAGATCCTGTAGTCCAAAACCCTCTCGTGGTACATGTGAGGAAACTCAGGCCTACGGAGAGGAAAAAACTTATATACAGCCACTCAACAAGTCAGTAGCAAAACCTGAACCAAGACCAAGGTCTCCTAAGTTCCAGCTCAGGGCTCTCTGGAGACCACACGCTCCTTTCTAGTTATAGGGTTTTCCTAGTCTCAGTTTTCTTTCATCTCTAAAATGTGAAATCATAGGTTTAAGTTTGGCTTCAGTGAAAGAAAAAAAAAAATAGCACTAGCCAAGAATATTATCTTCCTATGTCTGAGATGCCAACCGACTGGGATGGCTCTGACTCAATACTCCCCCAAGACTGGACTTTCTAAGCCCAGACAGAGCGTGCTGCCGAATCTGTCTCCAAAGTCACAGCGCCCCACTTTTCCGGGGCTCTCCAGTCTCCCAATCCCGCTTACCTGCGCAGAACCCCGGCTCCTCGTCTCTCTCCTGGCAGAGCTGAATGCAGGGGCAGGCCCTCGGGTCTCGGACACCAAAGCCCAGGAGAATGAGCAACTCTGGGGAAATGGAGGCAGGAAAAAGAAAGGGAGAGACTGCGGACACCGGCACAAACCACGAAGAGTGAACAAATGGAGAGAGAAACAACCAGACGCCAGAAGGTGGACGACCTGACAGCCGGGACCAGCGTGAGCAGAAGCCAAAGTCCGTACGCGCGGAGGCCACAGCCCGCGGGCGGTTGGGACCCGCGGTTGGCTCCGGCGCGGAGCCGGCCCCTCCTCTTCGGGCTGGTGTAACCGAGGCCCCGCCCCCTCGCTGCCCAGCCTCGGACGTCCCTCTGCTTCAGTCCCAGCCACCGCGAAGGACCTACCCCTTTCCTCTTTGACCACCCGGGCCTAAGTTCACTTCATGCCTTGGGCCTACCACGGTGCTTAACGGCCGCGAAGCTCCCTAGATCCGCCCTCCCACTCTTCCATTTCCTCCCACTTCACCTCCGTTTCAACCCTCTGTCCCCACGCGCATATCTATTGGTTGCCAGTCTGTTGGTAGGTATCACCGCCTAAAACTTCCCTGGGTAGCCTGAGAATCAAGCAAAGGTTCCGGGCCTCAGAGAGGACTACACAAAATGGATAGGGAGAGCCTGAGTATTGGGCCACCCCTGCTGAAAAATAAAAATTATATGTGTGTGCATGTGTATCTATGTTAAGAAAATAATAGCATTAGATTATAGACCATTTTATCAAAAGTCTATGAGTCCATATTTATATGAATAAATGAATAAGTAAATGGAGAAGAAAGAACAGCTCTTCCTATAGTAGAATTCCAATTCGTAAATGTAAACTGTGCACAGACTGTTTGGAAAAATATATAGCTTATGCTGAACCAGCTGGAAAAGCCCGTTTTCCTTCTGGGAGTCTGGAATGCTGGTACATGCTAAGCAAAGAGTGCCCATATGACTAGCCCCCAATAAAACCCGTGGGTTCCCTAGACAGAAATGTGGCACACATTTGCACTTTCATTGCTGGGGGAATGTGTGCTTAATGTGATCCCTCATGAGAAGGAGAGAACATAAGGAAGCCTATATATGGATGCCTCCATACTTTGCCTGTGTCTTTTTCTCTTATGATCTGTGTGTCCTTACTACATCGCTGTAATAAATCTTAGCTGTGACTCCTAGTGAATCTCAGAACTAGGGGTGGGTTTGGGGACTGTCAACTGAATACCATGTAAAAAGTTTTAAAACATGTAAAACAATACCATAGGTTGTCGATGGACACATATGTATGAAGAAAATGCATGGAATAATAACTACCAAATTCAAGGTAGCAGGTACTTCTGGGAGTGCTGAAAGGATATGATTAAGGATACCCAAGGGACTGCAATTGTGTTGGTAATTGTGTAAAGGTGGCAGTGGGTTCATAGGTATTTATTTTATTATTCTTTCAACCGTATTGTTTGAAATATTTCATTTTTAAAGATTAGCCTATAAAAAGTCTTAGGGTTATTCACCAGACTTCAAATTCGCAATTAGCAACGCTGTGGATCACCAAATCAATTTTAGAAAAATCTATAAAGATAATGCCAAATTTCTCTCAGTTCTACCTTGACTGATGGTCTTGGTCTTGGGCCTGAGGCAATGAGGTTTTAGTAGCAATCTCTATATTTGGAGGTGAAGAGATCTTGGCTCTAATCCTGACTTTCCACTTCTGAGCTCAGTTACCCTGGCAAGTTATTTCATTTCTGTGCTTCAGGTTCCTCATCTGTAACATGGGCCTACTTGACCCAACACATGATCTGTTTCATGGCTCAGATCAAACAATTTTCACTTTCTGCAAGCCTTCATGCTAAAACAGTTATTTCTCTTCCAGCCTCCATAGCACTTTGTACAGATGGCTTCTGATGAATTTCCTTTATATACAACTCCATTGGCCACTCTTCGTTAATCTGACAGAAAGAGGGTTAAATCCATTCTAATGGTCTCATACAGCATTTAATTAAGGATACTATCAATAGAACTCCAAGCAACAGGATGAGACCAATTTGTGGAACTGACCTCAACCATATCCAAGGGCCTTGACTGAACCAGAGAGAAAAACAACCAAACACCAAAAACAACAACAACAACAACAACAACAAAACAAACCATAAGCCATCAAGCTCTACCTTAGAAAGCCAGGTGGCATTCTCTAATTTTTGTATTGATCTTGTACCTGGCCCAAGGCATTAATTCAGGTACATCAGGGTGTATTAGCCATTTTAGACTCTACTTGGCCCATAAGAAAGCTGAGAGCAATTCTATCATCCATAACCACACTGGCCAGTGAGTTGTGGCTTCACCTGAATGTATTCCGTGGCTAAGGTGGTATCACTGATGGCTTTAGCTAAAGAAAGGAACAAATTCCATTAAAACATTTCTAATAGGATGACACTCAAGATAGGGATAATCAGGGGAAGGGGGAAAGTAGATGGGATAGAGGGGAACAGAAAGAAATCTAACTATGGGAGGTGAACACACTGTAAATAAGTATATGCCTTACTGGTAAAGTGTACAGCTGAACATTGGATTTCATTAACCAATGTCACCATGATAGAGATAGATAGATAGATAGATAGATAGATAGATAGATAGATAGATAGATAGATAGATAGATAAAAAGGTAGGGATAACCTCCCGCAGTGTGCCTACGTGAGTCAGCCACCCTTCCAGGAAGCTCCCCCATGTAACCAAGGGTAGCCTCATTTTGGAGGAATTTCCAGTCATCTGCTGGCTACATGATCTACTGCTGGTGCCTCCTTAAACACCTGAAAGTTGTTTAAGACCTTCCCAATGGTGCAAAGCACCATGTTTTCAGGGAGGAAGGCAAGTTTATGCCTGGCTTCCACACAGGAATATCCTGGGGGCATATGTGATGTCCCCGTTTACAATTGTTGGGGCATCCCAAATGAGACCTACATAATTCAGGGGATACAAGCTGGCAGTGTCCCTAATGTGGTCACCTGGCCACATGGTAGGCCTCGGAGTTCCTAGTTCACTTAGAATAATCGAAACCAGTTCTTATTTTCGTAAAGACTGCCTAATGGCAATTAGTTCAACCTGTCCCATATGTCCACATCACTAGTCAGGTGGCATTTGCCCACTCCATAGGATGACTAATAGCTATAAGAATGGAGGTGGGGGAGTTCTGGAAGTTGTAACATGTTCTGCATGAAAGCTACAGGAGCTGAACATGCTGATTTTCTGATAAACTTTTTAGTAGATTAAAGGAAATGGCTATCAAATGGTGGTTAGAGTCATCTGGTGGGGCATGGCAAAACCAACAGTCAGTCCAGTTTAAGGAGCTTGCAACAGTTTGAGAGTTATACTAGACTATTTTCCTCTGAGACAACGGCCCCAGGGGTAACTTTTTCCAAATGTTATATCTAGGACCATGTCAGACCAACAAGGGAAACCCAGGTGGCTAAACCAGAATTAAATGTGAATACCTAGGGCCTCCTTTTGGCTAAGGAACCACCTAGAGGGTGTAGCAACCAGGCTGGCCTGGGGATACTGTTAGGGCAAAGAAAACAACATGCCCAGCAATGGTCAGGGCAGCAGAATACTGAATTTTCAGAACAGATCTATACAAAACTCCCAACCCCTCTTATTCTGATCATTACTCAGTAAGCAACAATCAATTTTGTCTCAACTTGACTGCAATATGGGGTCCCCAGATATTTGGTTAAGCATTATTCTGGCTATGTCTGAGGGTATTTCTGGATAAGAATACTATTTGAATTGGTAAACTCAGTAAAGCAGATTGCCCTCTGCAATGGTGGTGGGCCTTATCCAAACCATTGGAGGCTGGAAAAGAACGAAAGTTGGGGTAAGGTAGAATTCACCCTCTCTGCCTGTTTGCAAGCTAGGACATCAGTCTTCTGCTTCTGGACTGGAACTTACACCATCGGTTTTCTTGGTTCTCTGGGCTTCAGACTCAGACTAGAACTACACTATTGGATCTCCTGGGTATCTAGCTTTCAGACAGATCATGGGACTTCTTAGCATCCAAAATCATGTGTTCCCATTCCTTATAATACATCTCTTTATACAAACACATATCTTATTTATTGTTTCTTTGGAGAATACTAACACAGCAGTCAAGAGGAAGGGATTGCTTTCTAGCGACAGCCACATTCAGTGACCAAACTGCCTTAATAAGGTGTATTGACCAAGACAAGGTAAGAGAGGTAGAGTCAGAGATCTTCTGAGTACATGTTTTGAATAGGCTGTTTCAACATTGAACAATACTACATGCCTGTGGATGGAAGAGTGGAAGGGCTACCAACCCATGGTTGAGTGGCTTTTGCAGTAAAAGCTGCTCCACTGTCAGACTGCATGTGGTCAAGAAAAACAAAAATATGACACAGAATAGTTTCAGGTTCAAAATAGTGTGGAGTTGACTAACAGCAACACTGTAACCTTCAGAAATGTTAACAGTGGCGAGGCACTACTGGTAACCTCCAGAGGGAATATAAAGCCAATTAGCCAGGAGAGGGTGGAGTTCATGCCCTGTGCTATGCTGCCTCACTCATGGTTAGACACACAGGACCTCTGACAGGAGTCACAATTCTGACATGCAGCAGTAGCCTCTGCATCAGAAACATAAGTGTTTTACTTTGTGCCCAGGCTATGATGGTGGGTGTAATGCCACATTTGCTATGATGATGGATCCAGTCAACAATGGTGGCAATCAGTGGTACAGGCTCCATCTGCAGTTTGACTTCCATTGGTCTCATCAATGAGTCCCCACTGTAGGTATCTACATGAGTGACCCAGACAGTTCAATTAATAGCTGTAATTAATTACCAGTTTGTGGCCCCAAAGAGTGTCTTTAATCTGACAGTCGGTAGTTTTCCAAGAGACAGGCCATAAGTCTAAGCCATTGGCAAGAGCTAGAGTCAGTAAAAATATAACATATCCCATCTCTAGGAATTGTCTAGGGCAAAGATGACAGCTATCAGTTCAGCCCTTATCTTCTTACATCCCCTCACCTGGCCCAAGTACTTTCTCTTCTTGAAAGCCACACGTCAGGATCCCATTCTTTTTACCAAAACTGTCAAGAGTAGTCTATGGTCTAGAATTTTATCCTACTTGCAAATATTTAACAAGTTAACCTACTATTTTTTCATGGATACTTGCAGAAGACATAAGACTCCTGGATAAGAGGCAAAGAACTTTATTATTTGTAGTACAGGAAGTAACGTGAGCATGATATTTGTGCCATTCTCCCATGGCCCCCAAGTGATGCACAATAGGCCTAGAAGGATGCCTCTATATACATGCAGTGAGTGGTGTCACAGGCAAAGAACTCTGAGCTTGGGAGATTCAACATTTTATAATAGTAGATAAACCTGCTCCTTAGGCAGAAACCATCTCTAGTCTCTCTGGATTGCTCGCTGCCAAAAAAAACAGTGAGATAGGGCCCAGGAAAAGTGGTCAGGGTCTTGCATTCACATTAAAAAAAAAAAATGCAGGAATGCTCAGGGCTCATGACAGATTGCTTCTCCCAAGTTTCTCATTCTCCAGTGGGTCACCTTCAATCACATTATAAACCAAATGCAGGGCTGTAAGAGCCTGAATATTATTCAATGCTCATCAGTGGTTTCCCAAAAGAGTTTGTCAAAGGGAAATCTCCCTCCAAAAGGTCAAAGCTCTTTTACAGCAGCTAAGATTCAGTGCAAAAAATTCTGAGTCTTTTATTCTTGTCTCTGAATGGATTTAAAGTTGGCATGGTAGACTGTAGGAGAGGATTGATGTAAGACAACCCAACAGTTGCCATTCTTCTTTAACAAGCATCATGCATCCAAATTCCTACTCTCCCAAGCAAACCAGCCAAAGATCTAACAATTCATCTCGTTTCTGCCCAAAGAAGTCGGGAATTTCCTTCCTTTCATGCTCTTGTAGGTGTGTCTCTGTAATTACTATCCAAAGGAGGAATCTGCTGCTCACCCAGGAGAAATATTAGCGTCGGGAGTTACAACGGGGTGGTCCCAAGGCTGACTGCCAGATTAGTGAGGGAATCCTCCTGCCCAGAGGAGAGTAAGCAACAACCAGGGCACCTTGTGAACATCTTTGAAGCTACTTCCCACTACTCAGAGCTTGCAACCACCTCCCCAAATCCTCATTAACAAGCAACAACGCATTTATGTATTTAAAATGCTATTCTGAGAAGGGGACCACAGACACCACCAAACAATTAAAAAAATCCAGGGTACAAAAAAAGGTTAAGAATCCTTGTCGATTATTCTTAAGGCAATTGTGGTTATCAGAGGAGTCAGCTGAGTACATGTGTTTTAAGGCTGGATTATTATATTTAATAACATAAAAGGCTATCAGTGGGGACAGGATACATTCTAAAATATATGTATTAATGTGATATTAGAGGTTTTCCCAGCTGATTTCCATCAGGGAGACAAGGTTTGCAACAGGGAGGGGGGTATCTAGGCAGAGGTGGAGATAAGGTAAAGAGACTTGGAAAGAGAAAGGGCTCTAAACTGAGGAACTTAAAACACAGAGAAACATAAACCTGTGTATATTCAAAAGAACTCTGCATTTTCTTCCACTTCCTAAGGTTGTTCTGAAGCAAAAAGGTTTCTAAAATATATATATATATATGTGTGTATACATATATATGTGTGTGTATATATATGTGTATATATATATATACACATATACGTGTACATATATATATATATAAAAGCACCAAATATTAAATATGCATTAGCAGCTGAAATTTGCAAATAATTAAAAACATTAGCTATCTTTCCCCAATCTCCTCAGCAGTCACATTTTGGAAGATCTAAATCCTTCCTAAGTAGGTGTGAAGAACTGAGAACTACGAGGAAAATGTGATGGATGTCAGGATTTCCTAATGGGAGGAGTGCTGCAGACTTACTAAAGAGGGTAAAGAGCAGCCTAGCAGCTTTCAAAATGGGCTGGAGGGAACCACTTAGTCGACACAGATGTCAAAAGCCAGCCAGAAGCACTCTGCAGCTTCACAAACTGCACCCATGCTGAGGCGTAAGCCTGTTCATGATGAGAAACTGTCCTAAAACACTACGAATGTGGGGTGTGGCGTAGCGGCAGATGACCAAGTGCAACACAGGGCTGCTAACCCACTTTTTCAGCAAATTGATACTGTCCCTACTGGTATTATGGAAAAACCTTAAGAAATCTATGCTACTGAGGAAATCTCTAAGTGGGTTTTAAGGGCAGACTTAAAAGATTATAGCACTCATATTCTTTATAATCACAAGGAATGTTTTGTATGCAGGCATTTCTGGAGGGTAAAGAGCCTTCATAATCTCACAAGAACACATTACCTAAAACCTCTTTGATAGTTTCAGACATTTAGAGGAATGAGCTTTACCCAAGATCACAAATTAGAATAAAGCTGGAAAGAACCTAGGCCTCTTGTCTCTCGAGAACCTTCTTTTTTCCCCTTTTATCCCACTTCTCCATTGGGATAGTGAAAAGCTAGAAACAAACAACAAATACATCTGTCAATAGGGAAAAAATAAAATTAAAACCATGTCTACTACAGAACGTTACGCTGTTATTAAAAATGAATTTGTTCTATATATACTGACAAGCACCTAAAAAATATTAAGATAAACTACAGACCATATTTCAACATAATTCAATTTGTTTAAAAAAAAAAAAAGATGCAAGTATATAAAAAAAAAAGGTACACCTGGTGTGAAGACTCCAAGGAGTCACTGTGGAGAGGGTTATTCCCTATCTACATCCACGAGCCTTGGGACCCCTGTGTCTAACAGTCATTCCTTCATTGTAAAAATACAATTATCCAATTACACACTTTCAAAAGCTTCAAATAGCTAATAGAATAATCAGCTAAAAGGGGAGGTGAGAAGACTAGCTCTGAGAATTACATGACCTACTCAAGTTAGACAGGAATAAAGAATATAAAATCCAAGGCTTCAACTCCCATCCAATAATGTTGCACGATCCGCCACTATGTGGCGCTAGATAGGGCAACATTCCCAAGTCAAAGAGAAAATGTGATAAGCGTGATTTTTTAAAAGCTGAATATGGTTTTAAAAGGTACTAGGTTGAACTGGAATCATACTTTTGTAAGGATAGAGGGACAATATTCCTATTGGTCACAGGATCTAGGCAAGTGCCCAGTTCTTCTCTGACCACAGTGGGAAAATACTGGAAGAGATGCTGCTCACACCTTTGGAGCCAGATTATCCAGGTTTAAATCCCAGTTCTTTCACTAGCTGTATGACAAATTATTCAATTTTTGTGCCTCAATTCCCTCAAGCTATAAAATGGAGATAGTGATAGTACCTACTTTTTAGGATAATAATAGTACCTACTTCTTAGGATTCTAGTGAACATTAGTAAGTTAATACATGTAAAGTACTTGGAACACTACCTGACACAAAGTACTGAATGTCATTATCATCACTGGAAAGCTAGCAATTCCTCACCTACAGGTCCTCAGGGGCCTTTGACCAGTAAAACAGCCTAAAAACAAAAAGAATCTATAGTAGAGTAAGACTGTAGAGTAACACTTGCTGTTCCTTCCATCAAAACTATCCACCAAAAAAATTCCACTTTTTCACATCTTTCCTTTTATTGAAAAAAATTTTAGAAAATGGCAGTTCATAAAGGACACAAACAAATCAACAGGGATATACATAGACAATATATAACTAAAAATGTCGTTGGCTTCTTTAATTGGTTAAGAGCACAAAATGTAACAGACAGGTCTGTTTTAAACAAATTAAAAAGCTGTTTTTTGCCCCAGTTCTCTCCAAATCATATATATACACACCCATAAAAAATGGTGTGTGAAGATGTTGTACACAAGAAGTTGTATCCTGAATTAAGGGAAACAGCTGTTGAAACAGGAATTAACATAATAAAGTCGGCAACAGATTAGCAATTTTAAAAACTGAGTCTTCAGATGCTGCATGGCACAAAGCTTTACTACATTAAGTACTGCTAGATATGAAGGAGAAAGTCTGTACAGCTTTTAGCAAAACCGCTTTTCCAGAAAAGCAAATCAATGCAATTAGCAGACTTAGGAGGCTACAGCTAGATATCAGAGCTACAATTTCTTGTATCTGAGCTAAAAAATCCTATTTACCCAGAATGGGCTAAAATTTCAGGACAAAACAGGGACATTTTTAACATTTCTTATTTTATCCAGTTTAAGTTCTCTGATACTTTCTCCCTCACCCCGTGATTCCACATGATCCTGCAGAAAGATGGCCGCTTTTAGAACTGGCTATTTTATTTTTCTTTCTGTGGCAAGACTGTCATGGAGCCTGGATATTTCAGGCTCATATGCATCCATGACCAGTGTCCCGCTGTGGTCAAAAAACTTAGCAATGGACTTGGTGAACTCAGCTTCCCGCTGCTGCTTTGTTCTCCCACTGATGAAGGTCAGCTTCAGAGTGTATTTGTCATCGAACCTAAGCAAAGATAATAAATCAAAAACCAAACAGAGATTCAACCAGTAACAATAAGCACCAAGTGTTTTTGAAGAACAGGGCTGAGATGCCTACACAGATTTGTCCTTTCAAAACAAAAACAGGGGTTCCTGCCTTCAAGATACAAGTTGTAGATCTCTTTTATCTTGTCACATAGGCTGTTAAGCCATATGGACCATTTTCTCTCACCTCTGACCTTCACATTCGTTATGTTAGAAGAATCTTCCTAGTAGACACTTTTCTCAATCTCAACTGACTAGTTCCCATTTGTTAATACTATATTTGGACATAAACTTCTCAGGGAAAGACTTCCCAAACACTCCCATACTGGGTTGGATCACTCTCCTTTTGTCTTCCACAGCACCATCAGTCAATAGTCGAATGAATGCCAATCATGTGCCACGTCTAAAGACTGGCTCAATGCTGTCAGTGGAATTACCTATTAAAATGATGTTTATTTGTATTCTTCACTGGACTCAGGGATGCTTGAGGGCAAGGATTTTGTCTTGTTTTCTATTCTTAGCTTGGCACTTGGTAGGCAATCAAATTTTTATGAATAAATGATGAACCCTAGTTTTCAGAGATGTTCCCCAATTCCAGATTGCTCCATTCTTATACCCTGTAACCAATCTAGCTCTGAGTTCTACCTTGTTCCCAGGCCAGGAATGTCTTTTACTGTATGAACTACAGATTCTTTAGCTACATCTTAGGGTATCATGAAGGTCTTTACTATCTCCACCCATTCAAGAGGGTTTATGACATCAACCTATGGCATGCTGACATTCCTCCCCAAACCCCTACCTGTTTCTGCTTCCATTTAATTAGGGCATATTCAGTGGATTTCAGGCTGGTATTACCTTTAGAGGAAGAAATTGCTTGCATCTGTTTATGTATATTTAAAATAGGAAAACTACTATCTACATTTCAGGATCACTGTCATGGTTAAATAGAGCCTATCATTAACAAGTGCTGAAAAAAATCATATCTCAATAAACTGTCATCTAGCCAGTTACTCCCAAACTGGATGGCTAGCTAAGATGAAGGTCCTTGAACTATTTGCAACACCTCAAAAATTCTTCTCAACTGCTGCTAACTGATATCACAGTAATATTTAAACATCTGGACCCAATGGGTTTGATGGCAGGACATGATCTGATGAATTGTGACCCGATGCATTTTAGAAATAGTTACTCATTATTCAATAAATATTTTATTCAACTCCAATTATGCATGTCAAGCAGTTTTAGATGCTAAGGATATACAGCAGTGAACGCAAAATACAAATATCTGCCTTTTGGGATTTCTTGTGTAAGGAAACCAACAATAAAATAAAAAATTCAATGTTTCTTTTAAATACGGTAGGCAGGAAAGCCTTCACTAAGCCGATGTTTGAGCCCCGAAGAAGATGAGAGAACAAGCTATCTGGAAAAAGAATATTCTAGGCAGAGGAAACAGCAAATGCAAAGGTCCTAAGGCAAGAACATGCCTGGAATGTGTGAAGAACAGGAAAAATGCCAATGAGAACAAATGGAGTGGAAGAGGCCAAGAGCCATAGGTGATGAAGGATGTGTCTGCATATGTGTGTGGGGTGGAGAGGATAAGTATGGATTTCTAAGCTATGCTTAAGATTTCAGTTTTTTCTCTGAGGGTTTTAAGCAGAAGATTGGGTTGATTTGCCCTTATGTTTTAATAGGATCACTCTGCCTAATGTACTGGGAATAGACTATGGGCACGGAGAGCAGGGGCAGGTGTCTATTAGGACATTCTTACAGTAACCTAATTGTGAATTGATGGTAGCAGTGGAGATGGTAAGTGGTCAGACTGAATATACTTAGAAGGTAGAGTTGACCAATTTGCTGACAGACTGCTGAAAGGACTGAGAGAAAGGTGTCAAAATAATTATAGAGTTCTGACTAGAGTAATTAGAAGAGGGAGTTGCCATTTATTGAGATGGGGAAAACTAGGGGGGAAAGCAGGTTTAAATGAGGGATAGCAGAGTTAGGTTCTAGATGTATTAATTTTGAGATGCTCATTAGGATCCAATGTCAAAAAGGTGAGATATATCTGGAGTTCAGAGTAGAGGTCTAGGATGAAAATACAGATTTAGAGATCTTCATCATATAGATGGTATTTAAAGTCTTGAGGTCTAGATAAGATTACACCTAATGAGTGAATATAAAGAAGAGGTGCTAGGAACAAGCACAAGTGGCATTTCAAATTCAGAGGAAGGGGATAATGAAGAATCACAAAGGAGACTAAGGAACAGACATTAAGGTAAGAAGAAAATTAGAAATAAGATTATGGTATCCTAGAAGCCTAGTTAACAAAAAGAAAAGTGTAACAATGACAGAGTGATCCACCGTGTCAAATGCTGCTGATAGGTTAAGCATGATAAGGAGAGAGAAGTGAAGAGAAGATGCAAGAGACCATGGGAGAAGAAAAGGGGAGCAGAGAAATGAGAAGATCATGTGAGGAGAATATGGGGAAAGAAAACAATTTTTTTTTAGTTTGATGAGAGAAATTACAGCATGTTTGTATGCCAGAAAGAACAATCCAGCAGAAATGGAAACATCAAGTAAATAAGAAGAGATAAGAATCTAGTGGACAAATGGAGAGAAGGCTTTCAAAAGGAACTTAAAAAGAAGGCAGAATACGATGAGCACTCTATAGAGGCAATGATGCAAAAGTTCTGATTGCTTCTATCTTCTCACCTCTAAAAGAAGCAGAGAGTAAAGGTGGGGGAGGAGAGGAAGAGGTTTGAGGATAGAAGAGATGAAAGATTCTCCAGAACACTGAGAGTAACTGGACTACAGAAATGCCATGGAATCTAAGCTAGGTAAAGAGGAAGTGAGGGGTAGGACAGTGAAAAGGTGGTAGGCTCAATGGATTACAGATGCCAAGGGGGCTGAAGAATTGTTAGGGCAAGAGAAGAGATAAACTAGAAAAAATAGGAAGCAATGGTCAGAGTGGGATACTTAAAACGGAAACTACTGAAGGTAATTAGTTATCAGTAATAGCAAAGTCTAGGGTATATCCAGGGAAATAGTGTTTAAGACATGGTAGAAAACAAGAGAATCAGAAAAGAGAAGTAAAAATGAAAGGCCAGAGTATTGGAATAATAATCTACTTGGATACTGAAGCACCAAGACTTCTGAAAAGACCTACGTTAAAGAGTACCAATAAACCAGGAGCTTTTTTCAAGGAAAGAGAATTGGGTCTGTATTTAATTGCAATCAGAAGGAACAAAGGGTGGCATATTTCCTCTCCATAGGCATCAACAATATGGCAGTCAGTAAAAATGAGCAGGGAATGTGGAAAAATCAGACACTCGTACACTGCTAGTGGGATTATAAAATGGTGTAGCTGTTTTGGAAAACAGTCTGGCAGTTCATCAAGCAATTTAAAAAAAGTTACTATATGACTCAGCAATTCCTCTCCTTCATACATTACCCGAAAAATGAAAACATATGTCCACACAAAAAAACCTGTACACAAATGTTTATAGCAGCATTATTCGTAATAGCCAAAAGGTGGAAACAACTCAAATGTGACCTAATAAATGAATAAGCAAAATGTGGTATATAAATGCAGTGGAACATTATTCAGCACAAAAAGGAAAGAAATATTGATACATACTATACCATGGATGACCCTGAAAACATGCTAAGTGAAAGAACCCTGTCACAAAGATCACATATTATATGATTCATATGAAATATCCAGAACAGGGAAATCTAGAGACAGAAAGTAGATTAGTGGTTACTTATGGCTGTGGGGAATGGAGGATAGGGAGATGATAGTTAAAGGGTACAGGCTTGCTTTCTGGGGTGATGAAAATGTTCTAAAGCTGACTGTGGTGAAGGTTGCAAATATCTGTAAATACACTAGAAACCACTGAAATGTATACTTTAAATGGGTAAACTGTATAGTATGTGAATTATATTTCAATAAAGCTGTTTAAAAACCACATGTCATATGTTGTAAGTATCTAGAATTCTGCAACTCCACTTCAGTAGCCTACCACAGCAGATAGATTTAGGATGGCTGAACCAAAAGGGCAACCAGGAGCCATGCCATGACAAGGTTAAGAACTCAGCTGTAACATCAAAATGAAGGTCTGCTCCTCCTGACAGCCATCTCCACAGGCTGGTAATGAGAGGCTTTTTGGCATTGATACTGTACTTTCCTTCACATATATGAATAATGGTATTTATAATTTGAAAGCCTACTACATCATAGGAACTATACCATGTGTTTTCAGGACTGTGACTAAGAGCATGAATCCTAGGCTCAGAAGTGGGCTAGAATACCAGCTAGAATTCAGTCTAGAGCTGTATAACCCTGGAAGAACCAATGGGCCTGTGTTTCTATTTATAAAATAAGTTGTTCTAAGGTTTATTGTGAGATAACGCACTTGGGCACAATACCCACTGTATACACAAAAGAAATCTGCTATTATTGTAACTACTATCTCATCTTCCCAACAACTCTACAAGTCATTTTTGACCCTGCTAATGCTCAAATAGTTTACATGGTCTAACAAAAGTTACACAGCTAGAAAGAGATGAGCTGGAATTTGAACCCTGTTCCAGATACATAGAAAGACCTCAGGTGTCAGCTGTACAAAAATATACCCATTGCTGGTCAGAAACAGATAAAAACTGTGCTTCTCTGAGTTACCTGGGAAATTGCTTCAGATATTCCTGACATCACAGAAGAAACAAATGCTAATAGGGTTCCTTCAAAGATAACTGACTTCATACCTTTGGCCTTTATAGTTCTGCACTGACTCCGTTAATCAGCCACAAGGAAAAAGAAAATCACTCTTCACTCTCCCGCCAAAATACTTTCTCCCAGAGTTTATCCCGAGCACATTTGTGATAATGCAATCTCATAACTCCAATGCTGGGAAAAACTTTCTAGAATATTCATAACCCTTTCTTCATTTTACAAGACTAGCACTATGATCTGCATAGAGCAGGTATACAATAGTCTGTTGTTGATGACTCGACACCCAGGGAAAATCCAACACCAGGATTTTACAATCTGTGAGGGTAGTCATACCTTTTGAGACTGGAGGACAGTTGCCAAATATCATCAGGATCCATCCCTGTAGGATCTTTCCTGTGGGCCACGAGAAAGATGCTCTTCTCCTTATATGAGGTATAAATGGTCAGGATCCCCATCATCACAAAATAAGTTCAAATAAAGTTAAGGAGAAAGCACACAAACATACACAAAAAAGAGAAATAACACAAATGACAAGCATGGGCTACAAAAATCACTAAAGAAGAGTTTTGCTTTGCTGCACAAACACTGAAAATTGAGCTATTTCATTTTTAACCTTATGTTTATGTATCAAGAAAAGCAAAACTCTCTCTGGTTAGTTGTCCAAAGAACATCTCAAAAAGAAAAAATGGAAAAGGGTACAGGGCATAAACCAGCTCTCACCTTTTCTGTTCAAGGATAATGTATATAAGAAGATTTTTACCTAGTTTGTCAAGGCTTATGCTTATTTCTCTATAAAATACAAAATAATCATAGTGTACTTGACCATGTTCAACCAATTTCAAGGGTCATTAAAACTGACCAAATTAGTTTAATATAAGAACAATTACTCCTTATATACATATAGGCTTATTATATGGTTTTTGACAGTATTAACTAACATATTTGAGAACCTACTATGTGTCAGAAACTGCCATAGAGCTTTGTGTATATTGTATAAATTTTATGAAAGTGAGAGGCAGGAAAGTATAGTGCAGTGTATGGGCTTTGGAGTGAGGCAGTCCTAGATCTGAATTATAGCTTTTAACCAATCCTTGATAAATTACTTCCTTCCCCAAGGCTTAATCATCATCTCTAAAATGGGGATAATACTGACTTTATAGAATTGTCCTGAAATTTTATTTATGTATATGTATATATATTTACGTATGTATATATATTTAAAGTGTCTAGCACACAGAAGACATAATAATCATTAATATTATATATAAACTGACATGATTATAAAAATGGCAAAATCTTTTGTTTAAAACAAATATGATCAAACAAATGAAATTCCATCAAGGCAGTTCTCTTGGGAGACTATATTTTGTAATGACGTTGCTCTCTGTCTTCAAACTTCTTTAGAATTCCTTTGGAGACTGTCTCTAGAACCCAAGGCATATTCTTTTGAACTGCCTTATAGTGAAAAAAATTCATAGTGGGATGATTTATAGATGCCAAGAGTCAGGACTATGATTTGAGATCATTTGGGTAATATCATTTTTGATCAGGACCAGCTTTATAAAATGGCTTGCTAACTGCCTTTGAAGAAAAATCCCCAAAGTGGAGTATTTAGAAATGTTTCATGTAGTGACAATATTAAGAAAAGTAAACTGCCTACCAAAATGATTTATTTTAAAGAACTACTACAGTAATAGCACATAGTGCTCCCTCAATAATATTATGTGGCTATTAAGAATGAGGTAGACCTCTATATACTAATATGAAAAGACACCCAACATATTTAAGTTAAAAAGAAAAATATAGTATGTACAGATTGACTTGGGGTGGGGGTAGGAGTGGGAATCACAAGAAAACTGTTACTATGAATATGTATTACTTTTGTAATAATAGTAATGCTATATAATAAAAGTCTTATGTATTCGGCTTTTTGAGAAATAATCAAACTGGGCAGGTAACAAATATGATTCTACATTTATCATAAAGAAAACATTCTGGAGCTGATTACATGCCAAACACATTACAGAGTATCTCATTTAATTTTTATGATAATTATGAGTGTGTACTGCCCATGTTTATAAACAAGTAGCAGTCAGTCTCAAAGAAGTTCTTAATAACACAAGATCACAAAACAGTTTGATTTCAAACCCAGGTTCTCTAGCTCTAGAACAGGTTCTTATTTCCACTGTTACATAAACCACATCTATACTTCATGCTCAGTAACTCCTAGTTCAGCCCCTCAGCTTTAAGGAAACCTGACATAGATCTGAACCTCCAAAATCTGATCCTTTCCTAATATTCTAGAGAGTGACTTGAAACAACCTGATCTAGTGAGAGAAGCTCTGGACTAGAAATAAGAGCTGGTTGTCATTATTACTGTGTTTTGCTACCAGGTGCTCACACTTGTATTATAATAACCTCTATAATAACTAAATAGAATTAAAGATAAAATAACTATATTAAATCTAAAATATCAAAGATAATTACTACATAAATTTACAGATACCCACAGCTGATAATGTTAAATTCTAACATTAGTAGGCTCCAAGATCAAAGTTTGTTTTTTGTAGGGAGCAGGGAGGAATATCAGTAGAAGTTTGAGAACAGTCACTAGAAAACAAATAAAGGATATGATATGACGCACAAAGCCAAAACAGGCTTGGACTCTGGAAAGGGGTGCATGTAATCCCAAATCAAAGCCACAATGGCAAAGAAACAGGAGATAGTACAGATGGTGAGGCGACCGTCAATTAGACCAAAATTCTCCACGTACTTGTATTTTTCCAGAAGTACCTAGTAAGAAGAAGAAATCAAGCTAATAGGAATGATTTCTACCCAGAATCTGCTTTTATTCTTAATTTCCATGATAAAAGTTATATTAAGAATCATATAAATTACCAAGTAGTTTTTTGCCACCCCAAGCCAAAAAAAAAAACCTCAAATTGTTTACAATGGATGCCAGAGAAAAAGTTCATCTACTCCTCATACATTTATTTTTAATCCTCAACTTTTTCCTAAGGATGAAGCCAAAATGTCCTTTTCTTCTTTTAAATGGAGAGATGAACAATTATGGATAAATATTTTATATACTCTCAACCTTCTTGGCTCCAGGCTAATTAACTTCGAAAACAACAGATTACCAGCTTTTTGGAATTCAAACGTTAAAAGAATTTGAGGAGTTTGAGGTAGCTAACATTTATATTTTAACACATGCTTCCCTATATAACCTGTAAGGATTTTAGAAACTGCTTTCTGGCTTAATGCCTAACACAGAAAGCTAGGGTCATTCCAAATCACAGAAGAAAAAGATCCTGCATATGGGCTGTCAGTTGTACACATGCTAACAGACCCCACCTCAAGAAAGTACCTTTTTGGCAGAATCATCCAAAGAATTTTTCACAGCTGATCCATCCCATTTGTCAATTTTTACAGGCTTATCATCAATCTTCCACTGTAAAACAAAAAGTTGTGTATCAAGAGACACAACATCTTACTGAAAGTAAAATGAACTACTTCTTTAAGGGCACCCTTAAGTATCAGTAGTATTTATCTTCTGATGTTGAAAAACTAAAAGACAAAATAAAAATGAACATGAATGAGAATAGGGTCATAGAATCAGATAGTACTCATAAGATGTTGCCAGTCTCCATGGTGAAGAGTCAAAATCTACAAGTCCAAAACCAGAACAGTTACATGGGCTACAGAGACTACAGTGTGAATGCACATATCCCATCCCTGTTCTACCCAAATGTGAGCATAGAAAAGAACTCCACTTGGTCATCTTTTTCATTCTGTGACCACAAAACTCAGAAAATATACTTCCATAGACTTTCAGACAGTAACAAAAATGAGGACAGTCTCCTTTAATACGTCTGTCAGTTAGCAACTTTTATGTTTTACCAGCATGTGTTAACTAAGGAAAACAGCAAATCCAATGTAGTCTATTGGAAAGAACATTTTGAATTAAAAATCAAGTTATATCCCCAACAAGTTATATGACTTTGGACAAACCCTGCTTCAATTTCCCTGGTTTGAGGCAAGTGATTCTCTCACACATTATTGGCCCAAGTTCAGAATGATATAATACCTACAGAAGACAATTTAGCACCTTGGATTCCCCTTCTCCCTCCCTCTTTCTCTCTACCCCCACTCCCTACCTTTCCCTCTCTCCCGTTCTCCCTCTCTCCCCTCTCTCTCCCCATTTCCCCATACTAATGCCATAAAACCACAGGCATACCACTCAGAAGTCAGGCAAGCTAAGATATCATCACTGAGAGTAAAAGAGGATACATGACCTTCTAGGGACACATGGTTGCTGAGTGACAAAGCCAAGGCTTAAGACTAAGTCTTCCACTCTCAAAACAGATGTTCTTTTCACTACTACTTTAACTTCAGAATGACAGGCAATGTACTAAGTAACATAAGAGAACTGGATTAAAAACTGGGGAAGCCAGCTTCTAGAATTGTTACTAACTCACTGTGTGGTCTTGGGCAAGTTGCTTCATCTTCCCCTCTCCAACTGTGTCCATATCTACAAGACGAGCTTCAAGGTCTCATTATATACATTTTAGAGAAACCATTATTTACAAAGCAGAATAGTTTAAAACAAAATAAACAAACAAAAAACCTTAAAATGTCAGAACTGGAGGAGATTTAAAAAGTTATCTAGTTCTCAACAGGAAGTAGCTGTTAAACTGTAGAGGAAATAAATAGCTATGTATGAAAATATGCAGATGTCCAGGCCTCGCCTCCAAAGAATCTGACTCAGGTCTAGGATGAGGTCCAGAAATCTGTGTTTTTAACTAGAATCCCAATGGAGTCTGATGTAGACAGTCTCCATACTATGTTATGAAACATATTTCTCTAAGGAAGCTGAAGCCTAGAATAACCAGCTAGTTAGCTGTAGCTATATGCATTTTGTTGAGTACTTACTATGTGCCAGACACCACCTATTAAGGTAAATACTATTATTATCCCCACTTTACAGATGAGGAAACTGAGATGCAAAGAGATTTATTAACTTGTCCAAGAACTTACATCTTACCAGGCAGAGACAAGATTCAAAGCAGGACACATGGCCTGGCTCCAAAGCCTGTGTTCTTAACTACTAAGTTATAAAAGCTGACAGTCCAGCCAGGAGACAGGAATCCAGTTATGTGGTTAAAAGGGTCCAAATATAGCTTCTAGAAAGCATGGTTTAATATCACATTTTAGTAGCCCAAACAATTTTAACCACCAACAAATTCAACCAGGAGACAGAGATCCAGGTACAAGGTTAAAAGGATTTGGGTATAGTTTCTGTAAAGCAAGGTTTAATATCACATATAAATTTTAATAGCCAAAACAAATTAAGAAAGTAATTTTTCTTTATAGCCTGCTATGTAGAGCAAAATACTTTGGGCAAAATAACGTACTGCAATGATCTAAGTTATTCTGTGATGAAGGCTGGAAGATTATATTTACATACCCATTTTTAAGATCAGGAAACTAGAATCGCTTTGTTCTTAAAGTCAGTTTCATAGGAGCAAAAATTCACATCTGCTTAGGGAAAGCCATAAGCATATTTGCATCTCTATTCATTTCTTTATGGTAAGTGAAACTACAGCTGTAGGAAATAAAATTAAAAACCCTCTACAAAATCAAGGCAAATCAAGTTAAAGAGATTGTACGGTAACAGCCTCTTCCCACAGAGCAAAAGCTCTATTCATTCTGATTCTGCTCCACTGAAAATAACATTTCCCCCCATATTCTCTTCCACAGTACTGTTTCCAGACAAGTAGAGGCACTATCCTCTAAGGCTGTTTCTGAAGACAGAGGTGGCAGATCTGAAGTTTTTTCTCTGCTAAATTCAATACTGCAAATACTTATTCTATTAATTACTATAGAGAACTATAAGAACCTCTTGTGGGAAAATGGACAAATACAAATTGGTATAACAATACAAGACGGTATGTCACATTAAGTGACAGCTTAATTTTATGTGCCATAAATGCTACAGAATTCAGAAGGGGAATAACTCAATGTAAGGCAGAAATGAAGTTTTTGATGAAAAAGTACCTAATAGCTCTTGACTTATTTTCTACCTTACTTTTTGGTTAATTCTGCCAATTGCTCCTTTGTGAGGCCTTTTTATCTATTTCTGCTATTCCAGTTGGGAGTTCTCATCACCTTGTCATTTCATTTTTATAGCCCTTCACAAAGAATATTTGCCAATATTATACAATTTAATATTTACAAGCCTGTAATACGTATATATGGGCTTCCACCTTGTTTACATAAGAAATTTAAATTCAGTAATATCCAGTAACTTATCCAGGGCCATGTAGCTTTTAACATCCTGCAACAGAATTCAAACTTGTCTTTATATTAAAACCTATACATTCATATGGTATAAGGACTTATTAGAAGGCTTTTAATTTCCACCTCTCCAAACTATCTGAATACTTTTCTTAAGGCATTTAAGTTTCAAAAACTTTCAAGAGCTTCCTAATACTACTTCAAGAAATTCATGCCCTCCTCAATTTTGTTATTACAGATCTCTTAGAGAACCAGCCAGTTAACTTACTACCTGAGAAACAGCAGGCACCTTCTGTGTACCTTAGCTTAAGGACATTCTTAACTGGTGTATACCTTCTCTCTCTCTCTCCCCTAAAAGGTCCCAGCTCCACTCTCAGATATAAGGTCATCCCCTGGGGCCCCCAACCCCTTATCAAGTAGACCTCAGGGATCATTTTCTCTCTCATTTACACTTCTGTAAAAAGTACACAAACACACCAAATACTTGTATGTTTAATATTTTGGGTACCCCATGCCCTATACTCTGCAATACTGAGTACTTTCTGACAGCAGGATTCTTGATTTCTCTGTCACCACACATTCGTATTTGACACTGTATGTTACAGAGATCATTCATGTATATCATCTCATTTGATTCTCCCAAAGACCGTAACTTTTCAGATGAAGGGAAACTTAGGTTAATTAAGTCTTCATACAGCTTGAAAGTAGCAAAGTAATGTCAAAACCTAAATCTTATGACCCCCAAATCCAGGTTTTTTCAATAACACAATGATGCCATCTAGTTTTCAGTAATAACTACATTAGCAGAATGACGCTTAATGTTTGCTGCTGATGATCCAAATAGAGGGAGGGGAAAAAGCAAAAGCAGTCAATGGGATAAGATGAGCAAAGGCTGTGAGGTACTCACCCAGCAAGAAGACAGGATTTGTGTTTGAAAATGACCATCAATTCCCAATACTCTTACATTTACCATCCCAACCCCTAGAAAATGTTCCTGTCTCTTAAAAGGGATTAAGAATGAGAACCATGTAACTCAAAACCAATGACACCCAAAAAGAGCAGATCTGGATCTGAAACTCTCAATATGATCATGTATTCATTTTTAAGCACCTAACATATGTTAGGCACAGGGGAGTCTGCAAGTTGTTTTCAATTAAAATAAAAAATCCTATTTACTACATTAAAGACCCCCATGTTTAATATTTCTCATCAAACTAGCCCAGAGCCCTACAATGAGAGAACTAGAACTGGAAGGGACCTTAGGGTACAGTAAGACTAAATACCTCATTTCAGAGATGAGGAAACATAGCGAGAACAAGAACATTTCAAGGTCACATTGCTAAGAAGAGGCAGAACCAGTACTAGGACCCAGATCTCCATGCAATGGTTTCTTCCAAGATGCTATGCATAGGACAAGAGGAGCCAACCAAGGAGCAGAGTTTTCCATTTTTTTCTCTCTCTAAGCCCTTGTTGCTAGGAACGCAGTTTAAAAAAAAAAAAAGAAGAGCGAGAGAGCCAGAGAGAGAGAGAAATGGGCAGAGGGGGTAAGAAGCAAGCATGAGCAAGGAGCAAACTCATGATTCCAAGTGCACTTGGAGGCAGAGAGGGAAAATGAGGGAAGGGGACGGTGGAGAGGGGAAAAAAATAAAAAAAGATAAATCTTAAAGCCTGTCAGCCCAGTAGGAGAAGTCAAACCCAAACTTAAGTTCAGTATCCGGGTATCGTGATAAAAAACGCCTAGAAACCTCAGTAAGCAAAAGGCCAAGGAGCAGTGTGGCATCTGTACCGACACGCAAGGTAAGTGGTCGTGGTGGGAAGGAGGGGCTGTTAACTTCGAGTAGCTGCTTTAATTCCTTTGGGCTTGTTTACCCCGTGGGTGAAATGGGCCCCATCAACAGTAGCTCCCAGAACCAAGGAAAATCAGCAGCCGCGTTGAAATGTAGGAATCATCAAGTTATCCTAAAAGGCTGTGATGGCCGGCACGAAGAAACAGGTACACTTCCGAGAAAAAACTAAAGAGGGAAGTACCTGGGTTTGAGGTGTGGAGAGAGTGGACTACAAGTGCCCGTAAAGTTCCCATGGTGGGCCAGACCAGGACTCCCCCGAGAAGCCGCAGAAGAAAAGGGGGCGGGGATGGGAAGGTGTTCGCACCTGCCGGGCTCTCCAGGCCTCGACTGTCCCCAAGGACCGGCCCCTCACCTTATCCAACAAACCGCTGCGGCCACTGCCTGTCCCGCAGCTGGAGCCACCGCCAGCCCCGCTACTGCCTCCGCCACCACTTCTCCCGCCCTGTGCAGCCGCCGCCGCCATCTTGTCTGCATCTGCGTCTCCCTCCTTACTTGTCTGAAGCCGATTGGCTGAAGCTGATGCGTGACGCGCCGCGCGGAGTCGATTGGGATTCGTAGTTCGCGGCTTGCTGAAGCGAGGTTGCCCGCAGAAGTGGCCGCGGGGCTTGCCGGGATTTGTAGTAGTTAGAGGCTCTGGCCGCCGGTTGCCGCCTACACGACTAGCCGCCGCGTCGCGGTTACTAAGGGGTGGAGAAGGTAGTGGCAAGCGCCACCGTGGAGCGGCTCCAAGATCCTCGGGAGGCTCGCAGGCGCGCATCCCGCTTGACTGGGACGTTGCCCCTGCGGGCACCCAGGAGGCGGAAACGACGCCGGAGACAGGTGGGGCTGGAAACTTAGTTTGCGTGAGGGGTTAGAGTCTCCCCCGCCTCAGCTGTAGCTTCCAAAGGGGTGGCCAGAGTTTGTTCTCCATCCATCTCTAGCCCTGTTACAGCACCTACGGGTAGGTCTGTGGTGACTGTCATCTTGACCGTTAGTAATGTTTTCCTGTTATAGAGAATTCATTCACTAAGTGCCTACTGTCTGCCAGGCAGTGTCCTATGTGCATTCATTCATTCATTCATTTATTTAATGTAAGTATAGCTGGTATACAATATTATACTAGTTTCAGGAGTACGATATAGTGATTCAATATTTATATACTTTACAGTGTGATCACACTATCTGTCACGTTGTAAACTTATCATGATATTGTTGACTATATTCTCCTTTTTTCACCCATCTCCTCATGCCCCTCCCCTCTGGCACCTATCAGTTTGATCTGTTTCAATGAGTTTGTTTTTGTTTTATTTTGTTTCTTCACTTGTTTTGTTTTTTAGATTCCGCATGTAAGTGAAATCATACTGTATTTGTCGTTCTCTGACATTTCACTTAGCATAATACCCTCTAGGTCCATCCATGTTGTCACAAACGGCAAGATTTCATTTTTTTTTATTGATGAATAATACTTCACTGTGCGTGAGTATAAATGTCTGTGTGTATACCACATCTTCTTTACATCCATCCACTCATTTAGTCCTCTAAAAGCCCTGTCCAATTGGAAAAATGAGAAACTGACCCAAGGCCGGATAGCATGTATCGGAACCTGGTTTAGAAGCCAGGTTTTTTTAACATCAAAACTTATGGTTTGTTCCCTCTGTCACTCTGCTTTTACAGTTTCAGGATGTAATTGTATTCTAGATTTTTATTAATTCACTTTTTTCCCCACAAAAAAATTTGAGCACCAACATTGCCTGGAACTGTCTAAGGGATACAGAGAGACCAAGACAGACCTATTTCCTACTCTCATGGAACTCCTAGAGTTATCACATAACAAGATTGTACTATGCTCTATTATATTGCATCATATGTTTTTTATCCTCATAAATCCCTCATAAGTGTCCAAATGATTGAACAAATATTTTCTGAGTGCTTATTATTATGTAGCAGTCACTGTTCTAGTCACTGGGATATTTCCCTGAATAAAACTGACAAAATACCTGTCTCGGTGAAGCTAACATTTGACACATAATGTTAGATGAGATTTCTTCACCTCTTTGAAGCAATCCACTCAGAAGCCCCTGTAGCTTTTTGTTATTGCTCATCTTTTATAACTTCTTATTTTCTAAGATCCAGCTCTACTGTCATCTGCTCTGACACCTTTCCTGATCTTTCTTTGCAGATATTATGAAGTGCTCCATAGCATTGTGTTTGTGGTTCAGTTCAGTAAACCTTACTGAATCTCTTCAATGGGCTGTTTGAGGTGCTGGGTATAGACATATAGGTAGCACTCAGGCCTGGACTTAGAGGGGCTCACAACCTGGGGCTGGGGGGTGGGGTGTTTGTAGTGGGGAACAGACAGGTAAGCAGACCATTATAATATAGTAGGGTAGAGTGCCTCCATTAAGAGGTGGGCCTGCGGTAGAACAGAGAAGGGTCAACCTGAGGAGGGGATGTACAGGAAAACTGTTTGCATGCACCACACAAAGAAGAGGGGCAGAAGTGGATAGGCCAAAGGAATGGGACAAGCAAATGTATGCATATGAGAAGCATTACTCTGTGTGTGTGTGTGTGTGTGTGTGTGTGTGTGTGTGTGTGTGTGTGTTTGGAGCTCAGAGGCACTACAGTTAGATTGAGATTAACTGCTTCAAGTTTGAGATAGAGACTAGAGGAAGCTGAAGCTAATTAGGCATCCTCTAAGTCTGGATCTTGGACTTTGTTTTTTCCACCATATAGATAAAGTTCATACTTCTTTTAGGATTGCTTTCTAGACAATGTAACCATTAGTCGGAAATCCACACCTTCTCACCTAGTATTCCTCACGGGGAACTGCAGTTTCTGTGGTTAGTTGTGTGCAGGTCTGTATGTCCCCCATGAACCAGAATGTGACTCATTTATTCTGTTATATACGTAACCAATATCTTTTCCCAGATTGTGTCTTATCTTTCGACTTTGTCTTTGCTACTGTTACTGTGCATAAATTTATTTTGTGTAAATGATTATATAAACCAATTCTTTCCTTACTAATTTGTGATTTTCACATCTTATTTAAGCACTCTAGCCCCACCCCATTGTCACGAAATTTTTTCTGTTCCACTTTCCCATCTATGTCTCTGTCTCTATCTTTACATCTATACCAATTTATTTCTGGCTCTTTAGACCAGTGGTATTTTTCAAGACCCTAGATGAGACACATTTTGGAGCAGAAGGGTCACAGTAGTAAATAATTAATGAGAAAGGTTAAGAGCTCTGAAAGGCAGGCTAAGAAGGAGTATAATATCTATTTTACAGGTGAAGAAACAGATGAAGAAACAAAAAAAAAAGGAAGTCAAAGGACTTTTCCCAAGATTAAAGCTCAAGTAAGTACTGTACATTCCAGAAGCAAGGTCTTTATATTCTGTAACTTGAGCTGTCTCCAACAGTGATCATCTCTAACATTTCCCAGCCATCTGTTTACTCATTCATTCATTCATTCATTCACCTATCTGGCAGATAGGTGTGGTTGGTCACAAGAGAATTTTCCTAAAAGATGGATTGATTGAATGACAATTGATCTTTCCCCATCCATCAGTCTAGTCATTCATCTTCCCTACACATTTTTAGTGAGTTCTAGGCTCTATGCTAGGCTCTGGGATGACATAAGTGAATAAGTTACCATAGGCCTCATAGCAGGTGGGAAGTTGGTAAGGGGAGCAAACAATTATAATAAAGTGATAAGTACTATACTAGGAGAAGTGTGGGTTGTCATGGGGACACATAAGAGGGGCCTCCAACCCTTTTCAGGGTGGTCAAGGATCAGGAAATTCATAATGCCCTGTGTGGGACCAAAGGAGATATCAGTATTACTCATTTATTTCACAGGCAATTATGGAGTCTGTTATACGCCAAGTGCTGTGTAGATCCTGGGAATAAAAAGATGAACAGCATCATAGATGCTTAGAGTTTAATTAGGGAGCTCAGAAATATGTATAAAAACCCTTGTGCCCTGGGAATACCATCATATCCTTCATTTGGCTCATACATGTTTATTGCATGTTTCCTATGCGCATTCCAAGGGTGGAAGAAAGATGGTGAATTGGACATGTTTCTAGAATCAGAAGTTCTAGAATCATACACTATTGAAGGAGCCCCCTCACGGTTGTTAATAATCTTATGTTGTAGAAGGTCTTGACCATGAAAGAGATACAGAAGAAATACTCCAGAGTTTAGCCATAGCAGCAATTACTTCCCACTGGAAGATTCAGTGAAGGCTTTGTGGAAGGGGTGGCAACTGGACTGGGTCTATAGAGAAGCTTTTTTTTTATTATTATTATTATCTCACTCAATTCTTACAACAATTCTCCAAGGCACAGGTTTTTATTTTAGGAGAAATCTGAGGCACGAGGAAATAAACTGATTTGTTCAAGGTCACTCAGCTTAATGGTATAAACTAGACTCAAATTTAAGCTTCCTGTCTTCAAAAGTTTTGCCCATCCTACTGCATCACTTTACTTTTCACATTTGTCACTTCCAGGAAACATTTTCTCAGGACACCTAATCCCAACTCCCTATACTGTTCCTTCCTTTTACTGAATTTGTCCCCAGGCATTCTTTCCATGGCTTCCCTTCTACTGGCCAGAAGCTTATAGGTTCCCAAGCAGTTCCCAGCTGCTACTCCAAGTTGTCTGAAGCTGTCCCAAAGAAATTTGGGAGTGGCTGGATCCCTTGAAAGAAAAATCTCAAATCTCTTAATAGCTGAAGGTTTAAGAAATTTAGATATTTTATTAGAGATGTATTCACAAAGGAAGTGGCATTTGAGCTAAATCTTAAAGGATGAAATCAACCAGATGAACAAGATGGAAAAGGCTATTTTAGGTCAAAGGAACACCAAGAACAAAGGCAGGCAAGACTGAATGTCAATTATATGTTTTTGGAATAGAAAAATGATTCTTTGAGCTTGATGGGTAGGGCTGACTGGAGTTGCAAAGTTAGAACATAGGACTCCAGGGGCCTTCAGGCTCAAGCATTTGGCCTTCATGCTCAGTAGGAATCCAGTCAGAAGATTTGCAGTATTCTAGGTGGGGAAGGATGAAAATTTAATAAAAGCAGTGAGAGACAGAGAAAAGTGCATTGGAACAGTATTTCTGAGCTGGAATTGTAATGACTTGGTGACCAGTTAATGGAATCCCATTTTTCCTAGCATTATTTTTATCAGACCTCTCTTTTTAAAGCACAGCTGGCTCTCCCCAGCTCAGATATCATCCATGGTTCTCCAATATTTACAAGGCAAAACCTGAGCTCCTAACCTGGCACTATTCCTTCCTGTCCAGCCTTATTGTCCAAGACTCCCGAACACACATCTCCTTCCTGGGTCCAGTTCTTTTTTTACTGTGCCAGACATGCCTGCCACCATGCCCTCAGTCCTGTGGCCTTTCTGTTTAGAATGCTTATCCATCTATCAGCAAGCTCAATTCATCCTTCAAATCCTATTTATCCAAGTAAAATCTCATTATTTGCTTGTCATCTTGCCTAAAGTGTGAGCCCCCTCTTCTCTGAATTCTGTTAAAACAGAAAACATTTCTAGTAAGGCCTTAATATGTACCAGGTACTACCTTCCTGACTTGATCCTCTCATCTGTCTATTAAAATAGGTGTTATTACTCTCATTTTACAGGAGAAGAAACTGAGGCTCAGAAGGGTAGAGTAACTTTCTCACTCATAGAGTAAGGAAAGACAGCCAGTATTCAAACCAGTTCTGCCTGAGCCTAAAGGTGATACTCTCGCTAAAGTTTCACTGGATTAGGATTGATTTGAACAAAAAACCCAGGGCCTTGTCCCCCCTCTTCTTTTAAAGGACAGACCCATTTATGAAGCAAGGCAGTGGGCCTCTAGGGTCTCAGAGATATGGTGTATGTATTGCGTGGTGGTCCTGGGGGGCTCTCAAGCCACATTAGAATGACAAAGCAATACTGTACCTTCGCACTCTTATACTTCCTCATTTTCCTTGCTTGGCTCTCAGGGAAATGGCCTCCTCAGGAATCTACAAGCTGGATGATGGGAAGCCTTACCTGAACAACTGCTTTCCAGCAAAAAATCTGCTTCGGATGCCGGAGCAAGGTCAGGTGACTTCTCAAATTGGTACCTTTGCCTTACCCCAGCTCCTGCTTTAGAATGTCTCATATCCATTTCTCTTTCTCCAGCCCCTTGACTACTGTTCCCTGCCCCACCCAATTCCATCCCTTCCAGTTCATCTTCCTCCAGCAGCCTTAGGGAGCCTTCTAAAACACACATCTGACCATTGTGTTCCCTTCTGTTCAGTGACTTTTCATTGCTGGCTCTTTTAAGCTGCTATTCTACCTTCGAAGTCTAACCTCCTCTTATCTTTTGTACAACCCCATTCCTTTATTTATGCCCTATTCCATAGTGCTCTCATTTCACGTTGCTCTTATTTTCCCAGAATCTTCCAGCCCTCATTCCAGTTATCCAGACTCTTCCTATCCTACAAAGCCCAGCTCTCCTCCCACTTCTTCTGCGTGTCTAGCTACTCTAGCCTTAGGGCCCATCCCCTCTTGTGAGCTGTCTTCCTCTCTGTTTCTTATTTGATGATTAATTATAGTCTGCCAAGCTCCTAAATAAAATGGCTTAAACTTGATTCTACTAAGTAGTTTTCCAAATATTTATCTAGTTAAAAACTCACCTGGGGCAGGGACTCCTCATATACTGAACAGAGCCCTATAGATGGAATACTACCAAAGAAGTATGGGTTCACTGGATTAGATTCATTGCTTTGAAAAGGTAGAGCAAGGGAGAAGTACCTCTCATTTACTCCAGATGAAGTGACTTTCTGGTCATTCTGTTTATGGCATATTGGAAGAATCTTCTCCTCCAGTCTGTCCTCCCCACTTCTCTAGAGTGATTTCATTTTTCATATAAAGACTTTCTCTGGCCATCTTCCTGTTTGAAACCCTCCTATGGAGCTCTCAGTATGAACTCATGATTTCACATCCATACCCCTCCCCCCCCCACACACACACAGAAGGACAGATAAAGAAATAAGTATAGCCGTGTGTATCTGTGTGTGTTTGTATATGTATATTTCCTAGTCCACTGAGAGCAATGATACCTCAGTCATGAAGAGCATACTGGCACCTAGGAATCTGGGTGTCTAAATTCTATTCTCCAATAAAAGAAATGAGAGTTCCTCAGAGGAAAAGTTGCTTCTAAGGCTGGGACAGGAAAAGTACAAATTGAACCTGAAGCATCGTGTGGTGCCAGAAAGTAAAGAAGTGCTCAGAAAAATGATGGGGCATGTCAAAAAGATGTAAGTGCCAACTCAAAGGAGCTCCCAGTGGCCAAAACTGGGACAATCTGAATAACAAAATAAAGGTAGAATTGGGTTGTGAACTGTAAAATAAATTAATATCCATGAGCCCATAATGATATAAATAAATATTTATATACATCAGTCAGTGGAGGAGAAGGAATAGTTCTTTCTTATGGTAGAATTCCAGTTAATAAATGTAGAAGGAATGAAGGAAATAGAAAATCACTATTAAAACATCACAATGATAATTTTTACAGGCAAGAAATGTCTTTAGATGCTGTATCAGTCAGGGTTTTCTAGAGAAATAAAACCAATAGGATGGATGTGTGTGTGTGTATGTGTGTGTGTACACACACACACACACACACACACACACACACACATATATATATAGCCTACTAGTTCTGTTTCCATATACATATATGTATATGTGTAGATATAGAAACATACCTATACACATACATATATAACATATACAACTGCTATTAATTGACTTATAAAAGGAATTGACTTATAAAATGATGGGGACTAGCAAGTCTGTAATCTGTAGGGTAGGGTCTGAAAACTTAGGGAAGAGCCAATGCTGCAGTCTTAAGGCAAAATTCTTTTTCCTCTGGGAAACCTCAGTTTTTGCTTTTAAGATCTTTCAGCTGATTGGGTGAAACCCATGCACATTATTGAGAATGGTCTCCTTTATTTCAAGTAAACTGATTGTTGATGTTAGCCATATCTGCAAAATGCTTTCACAGCAATGCCTAGATTTAGATTTACTTACCAGACTACTTACCATAGCCTAGCCAAGTCAACACATAAAATTAACCATCACAAATGTTAGAATTAGATGCTAGAATCCAAGTATGATGAGAAACAGGATATTTGCGAAATCTCAAGTACATTTATTAATGACAAAGGGAAAAATAGTAACTTCTGAGTAGAGAAACGAGGCCGACACCACCTTACCTGAGTGATCAAAATTAACAGTACAGGTAATAAGACATAACATCATGTGCCTTCTGATGTGCTGACAATGGCACAGCATCACTTCAGTGGTAGTTTCACCAAATTTCAAAGCCTTAATCTAATTGGAAAGCATCAAGGAAATTTAAATTGAGGGCCATTTTACAAAATAATTGATTGGTATTCTTCAAAAGTGTCAAGATCACACAAGAAAAAAGACTGAAGAACTGTCACAGATTGGGGGAGACTAAGGAGACATGACAACTAAATGAAATATGAGTTGCTGGATTGGGCCCTTGAACAGAAAGAGGACAGTGAGAAAACTGGCAAAATTCAAAGAGGGTTGTAGATCAGTTAGTAATACACCAGTGTTAATTTCTTGGTTTCAGTCATCGTATTAGGTTATATAAGATGTTAACGTCTTAGGAAAACTGGATGAAAGCTGTACAGGAATTCTGTTCTATTTTTACAACTTTTCTGGAAATCTAAAATTATCTCAAAACAAAAAATTATGAGGGCAGAAAAACCCTTCCCATGGATACTCTTCCTGCTAAAAGCCTGCCCCATTAAAACCCAGACTTTTTATTCTGATCCTCAAGACCTTTTCTGATCTGACTCTTCCGGCCTCCCAGCCTCTTCCCTCAAGTTCATCTGATGCACTCTGGGCCTTCCTTCCTGGCTGTGTTGGGGTTTTGGCACCAACTAAAGATGGGAATCTCCAGGAGTCAGGGCTTTTGAGATAGGGCAAAGGACCATGCTCCAGATGGGGGTAGCCTTGGGAAATGGAGTGCCTGGACTATCAGGCCCTGAGTGGGAATGGGGACTAACTCACTTAGACATAGGGCAGGAGCTGCATCCAAGAGACAAGATTGGCAGCAGTGGGCAGGTGAGCCAGAGTAAACCCCCTAGGCAGGCGTAGTAGGCTGCAAGGGCAGGGAGCCAGTGGTCAGAGGCACTAAGCTGGTTTCCACATCTCTGTGCTGTTTCTCTGCCAGAGCTACCTGGTTTTTCTATCTCCACCTAGTCAACTTTGAACTTACTAGATCTAGCTCATGCCCTAAGCTGGTAGCTCCCCTCTCTGGGCTTCCACAACTTCCATTGTATTACTGACTTTCTTTGAGTCAGGGCCTCCATCTTATTTATCTCCATAGCCCCAGCTCCCAGCACAAAGTAGATGCACGAAGTAGGAAAAAATCTAAATGGATGATTGTGGGTGGGGGCCGTGACTCAGGATTAATTCAGACATTCATTCAGCAATACTTAATGTGGTAAGCTCTGTGCAGGCCTTGGGATACTTACACGAATGAATCAGACAAAGTCTGTGCTCTGTGGAGCTTCTTTTCTAGAAGGCAAGAAAGACAAATAAGTGAACAAGTAAAATAATTACAGATTGCAATGAATGCCTTATAAAAAACTGTTCATGGAAAGAACAGATTCTAGACTGTTGTCATAATTTTTGTTAGGTGAGTTTACTAGTAAACCTCATGTTTTTCTTTGCTTAGATACATTTTCTAGTTCTTTCTACAGTAAATCTGTATTATTGTTTTTTTTTTTTTTTTTTTAAATGACAACTGCCTTGTCATTTTCTCATCCTGAGCTCCTGATACAATCTTTACCCTGTAATGATGGGATCCTGGGTGAGGTCTAGAAAGATGGTGCTCTTTGAGCTGACATTATGCATTGAACTTTACCCAAGAGATGATGTAGGAAAGAATGACCGGCTCTGCTGAGGGGAGTCCATCTAGGCTTTGCAGAACAGGAAATACTTGTTCTAGGGTCTTGGAGGACAATTAGAGTTTAGAGGCAAAATATGGAGGAAGGAATTAGGCAGATCATTCTATGAGTCTTAGCCTTTTCATCTGTGAAATGGGGGCAGTAACATGTCTTCATTGGGTTTGGGGACCAATTAATTGAGATAGATATGTAGACACCTTCTCCCTTCCTACCCCCGTTGCCAGCAGCAGTACAGTATCTGGGGCATATTAGATAATGTGGAGCTATTTTTTGGTTTTAGTATTATAGATAAATATTCTGTAAATACTCTAGTTGTGGCTTTGAAGGAGTTTGCTCCTCACTGTTCTGATCTTCTCAACAGGCCGAGGACACTGGTTAGTGACTCGGAAAGGTAACCTCAAGAAGAAGCCCAAAGGTGTGGTTGAGGTACCGGCTGAAGGTCAGGAAAGCCAGAAGAAGATTTCTTTTGAAGTCAGAGGGAAGAAAGGGTCTCGATGGGAAAACCAAGTGGACATTTCTGGACACGTGCTGGACCGGGCTTTTCTGGTAAGAGTAAATGCATACTGGAATGGCTGGCAGCATCAGCTGATGGCTGTCCCAGCTACTCCACTCTGGTACAACTACCCTCAACCCACCCAAAACTATTTGAGTGATCTTGGCAAATTGAATACAGCTAGCATGATGAAGGAACCCAAAGCTTTCTTTACACGTAAAGCTTTCTTTACATCTGCATTGTTAGATAGGTATTATCATCCCTATTAATGTTACCATTGCACAGAAGTCCCAAAGGTTAATTTGCCATGGCCAAGGTCCCATGGCTAGTAATTAGAGCTCTGCTCTACTCAGGATTAGAACTACTCAGGATTATAACTGTGGTCTACTGACTCCAAAGCCTGTGTTTTTTAGATTGTATTAGGTAAAAATTCTTAATCGAGTTGGGGAGGCAAAGGAGTAAATCCGGGGGAATAGTAAATTGAAAATCCCATTCCAGCACCTAGTAGAGTGTAGAGATTCCTGCTCTACTCTGGTGAGATCTCTCTAAGAGCAGGGAGTCTTAGGGGGATCCCATGCTCCACAACCTTTGTCTTTTGGATGTAGTGTCTGGCTGAAGGCCAGAAGAGCTGACCAGATATTACCCAGTGCCTGGGGCAGGCTTTCCAAAAAGGACTGGTGTGGCTGTGCTGGAGACCAGCCAGGAAATTTCACATCTGCTCTGTGCAGTACCTGCCTCAGTGGCTTTGCAAAGAAAGACACATTTTATAAGTCAATATTAATGTGCAGTCCAGTTCTCACAGCTCCCTATGAAGAACTCGCTGACAGCCTACTTTGTTCCCAGGCTCACTTATGGTTTTCAAGAGATGGATTTCTGCACAGATCAGATGTTGAAAGAAAGCTTTGAGGAGGCAGCTATTTGCATCTCACCTCAAGTGGTGAGGTGTAAGCTTTTTGCAGAGTCCTGTGGAATTTCTCTTATGATTATGTTCACTTCTCACTATGGGTGAGGAGGACTGAAAAAACAGTATAGATGAAGGGCAAAAACACTTCCCACAGTGTTTCCCCCCTTTGTTTCCAGCAACATTTACATTCCCAGCAAAATTTACATTGTTATTCATGGTGCCACTTTGGATAGCAGAAGCAACAAGGATGTTTTTCAGAGTAATGGGATACCTACCCACCTATTAGATAGTTCCACTTGAATATTTCTCTGGTACCTCATATTGACCTACTGCACCAAACCTCTTACTCCAAGTCCCAAGTACCTCTTTTCTGGTATTTACTATACTGTCTCTATGATGGCACTATTATCTACCCATTCACCAAGCCAGTAACCTGTGGTTATCCTTGACATTTGCCTCTCCCTTACTGCTCCCACCCCCACCATTACTAAGCCCTGCACTTTTATTAAATAGTTGTCAAATCTGTGTTCTTTTCCTCATCTATACTGCCACTGTCCTAATCTGAGTCACCGTCATCTTTATTTGAACTAATTCCGTACCTTTCTAACTAGTCTGAACCAACTAGGATGCTTTTATTTTACATTAAAAGAAGCTAGAGGCATTGTTATTTCATGGTAGGTTAATTTACTGGTTTAATGACCTCTTTCAAGGCCCAGGTTCTTCCATCTTTCTGCTCTTATAACCTCAGCATGTAAACTTGTCCTTTTGGGCTTATTCCCTTCATGATTCCAAAATAGCTGTAGCAACTCTGGCTATCACATATAAATGATAACATCCAAAGTTAGAAAAATGATTGTCCCTGTCTTATGTCTATTTTTAAATGTAAAAATAGCTTCCCAGAACTGGCCTCTCACCCCCAGCAGCCAGTGTTTCATTGGCCAGACCTAGATCACATGCCCAAACAACTATTTCGAGGTGAATGTAACCTCTATGATTAGATCAGACAAGTCAAGACTTATCACTTGGACCTGGGACTTAAGGACATAGCCACTCAGAGAAATGTGAATAACCCTGGGGTTCTTTAACAGGGAAGAAGTAGAGAAGTGCCTCTAGGGAAGGTAATTAACAATGTCTGGCATATTGGTCTCTCCCCTTCCACGCCTGTCTTCTCATTCTTTCTATGTGTATCAGACGCAATTTTTATAAAATTGCTATCAGCCCATGGCCAAAAAAACACTGGCAACTTTCCATTGACTGTAAGATAACATCCATACTCCTTTACAGAGCTAGCGTGGGCCCAAATGATCTAATGACTGCTTTCCTAGCCTTATCTTGTTTTTCATCCTCTCAGAAGCAACTTGCTTTTTTCTGCCTTGATAGCTTTCACAACCTCTGCCACCCACTTTCATGGGACCAACTCCTACTAAGCTCTTAGGTCTCAGCTAAAATATTACTTCTTCATATAAATAGTTTCTCACTTCCAGACTGAGATTAGGACTGCCTGTTATTGTCTTCCTTAGCATCTTGAATTTCTCCTTTAAAATGTTTATCATATTATAAGTACTTGCTTGCTACTTGGCTTCCATGCAATTGTAAGTTCTATGAAGGCATGGAATATTTCTGCTTTTTTTCCATTATTTTCCTAATGCCTAGTTCCATGTCTAAACATAATAGATACCATAAATGATTAACAGAAAAAAAAATAATGAGGTTTGATTAAACAGAAATATAAGCTCCAAAGCTGAGATTTTCTTCCAAATTTTAATTATGAAGGCAATATATGGTAGTCAAAAAATACATAGATTTTTCACACTGATGTTCATAGCAGCATTATTCCTGGTAGCCAGGACATGGAAGCAACCGAAGTGTCCTACAATAGATGATTGGAGAAAGAAGCTGTGGTACATATATACAATGGACTATTACTTAGCCATAAGAAGAGATGAAATACTGCCATTTGCTACAACATGGATGGACCTTGAGATAATCATGCTAAGTGAAGTAAGCCAGACAGAAAAAGTTGAAAACCACATGATATCACTTATATGGGAGATATAAACCTAAAAACAACAAACTAACAGGACAAACAAACAGAGACTCATGGACATGGACAGTAAACTAGTAGTTACCAAAGGGGAGGGGAAGAGGAGGGAAGGGGGAGTTAGATGAGGTAAAAGGGGTCAAATATGTGGTGTCAGAAAGAAATCTATGAGTGGTGAACACACAATGCAATACACACACACACACACACACACACACGTATATGCGCGCACCATACACCTGAAACTTACTGGATTTTGTTAACCAATGTCATCATAGTAAAAATGAAAAAAAAAACAACAGAATTTAGTGATTACAGATTTGGGTTCAAGTCATAGGTCTGTCACTAGCTGTAGGACCTAGGCAAGGCACTTTATCTCTCTTAATCTTATTTTTCTCATTTAAGAAGGAAAATAATCATACTAATGTGAAAGGGTTTAGTTAGGAGTAGAACAGAGTTGATTTGCTTAGCATAATACATGGCCCAAAGTAGTACTTAGTAAATATTTGGTGAATGAATAAGTGGATGAATGAATGAATGAATGAATGAATAAACAAATTATGACAAATGTATGAGATTGGTAAAGCACCAGAAATACAGACATTTTAAGCGCCAGGAAGGGGAAGTGGGGCCCAGAAAAGACATACGAGTCTTGAATACCATAAAGTCAATGTGACTTTCCCCATCTTACAGATGGGAAACTGAGAGGTGGAAAAGCTGAGGTGGTAGCTCTGTTCTAAACAACTCCAAAGCCATGCTCTTTCCACTATAGCAGACAGGCCACCTTACTCAATAGGGAGTTATTTATTGTCTTCTCTAATTATATAAACTTTGCTTGAGAGCTGATACTCTGCACTGTGTTCCAGCTGAAGCACCACCATGTGAGGAAGCCATCAGACCTGTGCAACATTAACGTGAGTGGGCTGAAGTTGTCCAAGGTAAGGCCAACCAGCAGAGATGTGATTAGGGTGAGCCAGATCTGAGGTGGCTCCTGGCTGTTTGTCCATTGGACTTCCAGAGTCCCTGGGGAATGGGAATCTGGCCACAAGGGAAGGGGAGGGTCACATAAGGACTCGTTGGGTGGAAACAACATTTAGACACAATCTTTTGCTCTAAGTTTGGTATGTCCATTGTTGCATGTGAGGTGAATTAAAGGAAATAGCTTTATGGAAATTGGTTTGAATTTGGCATAAAATTTTGTTGGGGTATGATCCATTGTGTGACAGAGTCCCATCAAAAGATCCTACAGAAGAAATTTCCATCAAGTTTAGTGTCACGAGTGGTAGTGATTCTCCTAATATGCAGGTTTGTTCTTAACTTACAGACACTGTGACTCATGTAATGAGTCATGTTTCTTTCATTGCATTGGCTAACAGGTAACCTGGAGCCAAATTTGTGGTCCATCATTAACTAATGTATATACAGGATATTATGGCATATATTTTTGGTTTGTAGGCCTTCCATGGCATATGAAGAGAGATTGTTTATATAGTACTACACAGCAATGAAAACAAATGAACTAGAGCTACAAATGTCAACATAAGTAAATCTCAAAAGAATTATGAGTATCAACACAAGTAAATCTCAAAAACAGTGTTAAGTGAGAAAGATGTTGCAGAATAATATCTACAGTATGATTGCATTTAATGTAAAGTTTTAAAATATGTAAATAATACTATATGTGGTTTATGGACACACATATATGTAATACAAATATAAAACAGTTATAGGAATGATAATCACCAATTTAAGATAGCTCTTATCTATGGGAGAGAAGGAGAAGAATGTGATTAGAGAGGGATATGGGGGTGGTCAACTCTCTGAAATGTTTTATTTTTTAAAGAAATTTGAAGCAAAGACAGCAAAACACTCAGACTTTGTAAAGCTGGATGGTGGTTACATGGGTCTTCAGATTATCATTCACTATACTTTTCTGAACATTCTTTTGAAATGCCTTCCCACAGGCTAAGGAAAAGGACTTCAGGCATTTTCATTCCGTGATTTATATCAATGCCTCAGAAAACCTGCTGCCTCTAGGTGAGTATTTTCCTCCTGGAAACCATCTTCTACTTCTTCAGTAGCATAGCCAGTCACTCATGTTAAAACTTGCCTGTCGGTCCATCCGTGACTGGCCACACATCTCTTTGTTGGAGTGCAATAAGCTAGGTGCTGGAGAACACACAGACCTGGATTCTGGCCCAGAGTGGGCATCACCTATTTAGAATATTTCTCTGTGAGCTGCTGCTACTCTATCTGTAAATGGAGATAATTCCCGTCCTTTATTCCTCCCCAAGGGAGGATGCTTGGTAGGCTCAGATGAAATAGGTATATAAAGATGTTTTTAAGCCCGTAAGAGTTCCTATTGGAGCATGAAGCCTTCTTGTTTATTCGGCAAATCTACAGCGACCCCTGCTGGGTGTCAGGACTATGTGAATGCTTGGCTTTTAGAAATGAATGCATCTAGTTCCTGTTCTGGTGAGTCACAGTTTGGTGGGAGAGATGGCTCTGACACAATTATAGCAGAATACATTAAGTGCGATGATTGAGGAAATCAGAAAATGCTATGCAAGCGTATAAGTGGAACATCAACTTGGGCCAGAGGGTCAGGAGAAACTTCTGAGAAGAGGAGCACCTAAGCTGAGACCTAAAAAATGAATAAGAGAGACTTAGGAATTAGAAGGCAAGGAGGCATTTCAGGTTGACAAAGCAGATGTGGAATGGCAGTGCCTGATCAGGATCACTGAAGAAGCTTTGTATGCTTGCAAGGGGTGCAGGTAGTAGAGAATGGAGACTAGAAAGTGTGGCAGGGACTAGATTATCAAGAGCCCTGAGTGACTGGGACTTAATACTGCAGGCAAAGAGATACTTGGAAAACTTTTAAATACAGAGGCTCAGTGTTGGCTCCGAAGAGGGTAGATTATAAGAGGAAAAAAAAGATAGAGACCAGGAAATCTGGGAGATGGTTTTATTTTTCCAGGGGAGGGAAGATGCCTGAATCAGGGTTATGGCAGTAGGGGTGAAGGGGAATAGGAGAAATTTAGGAGAAGGTAGAAATAACAGGACTTGGTACCTAGTGGGCATGTAAAGAAAGAGAGGAATCACCAAGGTAATCCACTGAGAGGAGAGGCAGGTTTAGGGAGAAATAGGATGAGTTTAGTTTGAATGCATTGAATTTGAGGGTTTTTATTAAAGAAGCATGAGACGAAGTCCCTACCCTTAAGTAAACAGTGTAGTCTGTCAGGAATATGGGCTTGAAATACATAGTCCATCAGACATTTGAAAAGATGCTTAACCTTACTAATAATTAAAACAACATTAATATAGTATTTTCTGCCTATCAAATATTGGCCCAGATGAGGACTGATGACAGTTGGTATTGTTAGGGAAATGGATACTCTCATATTCAACTGACGGAAATGTAATAAATTAAAGCAATACCTTCGGAAGGCAATTTGACAGTGTCTTTTAAAATAGTCATTGCCTTTAATCTAGTTACTCGACCTCCAGGAATTTATTGTACAAAAACACACTTGTACAAGGATGTTCATTGGAAACATCTGAAATATCTACCAAGCAGTCTTTTTATTAGGCTCTACTGAACATTTTGACTAACAAGATCTCCACAGGCCACACTTGACACTAGGTTCATTTAGAAGGCTCCAAGCAATTCCACACAGAATACCAACCACACAGCATCGGCAGTTCATCTTTAGTGAAGTCCTCATAGCAGTTCATGTAGCAGTCCATGCAGCCATCCATGAGCCATCCTCTGTGGCTCCCAGCTCAGGTCCAAGACAATGAGATTCTCGTTGGGTGGATGCAGGATTCACTCTGGCTTAGAAACCTCATTCCCCACAGGAGCAAATAGCCATTGTAACACTCCATAGACATAGCTCCTAGAGTTCCAGCAAAGGACATGTCCAATTATAAGAGTCACCACACACAGGGAAGCCCAAAGTTACGGTGCCTCCTTCAGATGTTTATTGTTCAGTTATAGTTTCTTCTAGTTCAGGTGTGGTTTACTAATCTCAAGTCATTTTACCACAGCAATATTGCTTAGTAACATAGTTACCAAACCATTTGTTCCAGATTACAAAGGGAACAGGGCTAGAAAGTTAACCCAAGGTCCAGTTCTCATGCAGAAGGGGAAAATGTTCTTTATCCAGAGAGCCTAAAAGCTATCAGTAAGGGAATGGTTCAGTAAACCAGAGTATATATTATAGAATGTAATTCAGACATTATGCAGATCTCTATGTTGGACATGGAACAATCTTTAAGTCATATCGTTAGTGAGAAAAAGCAAGTCACAGTACAATGTGGATGGTATGATTTGATTTTTGTAAAAAGCATGTGTGTTTCAGTATAGGCGTGAGAAAAAGTCTGGAGTATATACGTGAAACCTGCCATAGTTATCTCTGGGTCTTGAGGTCACAGGGAACTATTATTTTTGTGGTTTTTAAAAAACTTTTGGGGGCATGTTTCACTTTTATAATCAGAAGTTATTGTTTTTATTATACTATTATACTTTATTATAAATTTTTAGATAGGCTTTGGTATTAGACTTAGATTCAATTTTTGGCCCTTACACTTACAAGCAATTCCATTTCTAGCCAATCACTTAGCCTAGCCAAACCTCAGATTCTTCAGCACCAAAATGGAAATAGTAATCCCTATTTTTCAGGGTTGTTAGAAATTTAGAAACCATGTATGTAAAACACCTTACACAATGCCTGGTCTAACCCATTGGGAACCCATTAAATGAGCTCTTAGTATCTTTCTCAAGTCTTTCACAAGCTGCAGATTCTCTCTTTCTCCTCCCCCTACAGAGGCATTTCACACGTTTCCAGCCTTAAAGGAACTGGAACTCGCATTTAATGGCATCAAAACAGTCTATGTGGAATATGGAGACTTTAAGTTCTTGGAAGTAAGTTGGAGGTAGGGAGTTTTTGGTGCCCACCTGTTTCCTTGGAAGGAATAGATGTCGAGGTCTCTCTCTGCTGCTCATAACTGTTGGGAAGGGGCTGTCTAGGCCTTTACAGCCAGACTGTTGCTTCAGGGCAGTCCTCTGGGAAGGGTGGTGGAGTTGGTGGTGGTGGTGGTGGCAGCGGCAAATAAACAAGAATATATTATACCTATGGCTGTGGTGTGTGGTCCTAGAAAATAAATGCCAAAGAAGTCAGTACAGAAAAGTTAGTTTAAACAGAATATTATAGGAAGGAAGAGTTTGAGGGGAGATCTGGATCCAGTTGGGGTTTGGGAGCCATGCAGGCTAAGCGATGGGCACAACAGATTAGACCAGCTGAACTAACAGCATTGTGGACTGATTTCAGAGACTCATCCTGGTCTAACTGAACCAGATTGGTTCCAGCGGGCTTGGATGAGGCAGGCTATAGACTGAGTCCATAGGCCCAGAGGTGAGTGTGAAATAAAACAGGGCTCCTGTGAACAGCATCCACAGCGTTCTCCAAACCACAGGTTAGAAAATACAGAAAAATCTGTTTGCAATCTTGGCTTTCTCCTAAATTAAATTTCCCATAGTCATGGATTTTCTATGCATGTTCTCATACTTCAAATTATTCACCTCTTCAACTTCCATGAAAACTTTAGTACTACTTTTCAAAAAGAAACAGAGCTTTTGTAACTACCTGAGAATCTGAGTACTTGGAAAGTAGAGAACAACAGCACTGGAGCAAGGTGTGCGGCTGGGCATCAGCCAAGTGCACTCACCAAATAATGGACTCTCTCCCATATGTTGGCCTTATAGTGGCAATGTTTTTGATTGAAACCTCAGCAGAATGTCTGCATGTCATGAACCTTGGGGTTGACCCCAGAGACTTATTAACTTAAATTATTTAATCTGCAAACATCAGTGGTCAGCTATTTCTCACACAGTCCTCACTTAACCTGGTGTTACCAGTGTGGGAGGGGGTGGGGGGGGAGGAAGGAAGGAGGGAGAGAGACTCTGTGAGGCAAATCCATGTACCAATATTCCTATTCCTCAGACATGTATTCGGCTATTACAGATACCTGTCCAACTAACTGTGAGAAAGACCCTCAGTGCAGTCTAGATAAAGCACTCAAAGTCAGAGGAGGAAGAGATTCCATCTGGCTGCAGAGTTAGGATAAGTTTTATAAGGAAGCAGCTTTTGAGCTAGTCTTTTGGGACTTAGATTGAGATACATGGAGAAAGGTCATTCCTGGTTGAGTGAAAAGCTCAAGCAAAGATCTCTAGGTGGGGCAAGGCCAGGAATGGGTGGAGTCATCATGGCCAGCACCAAAGGATAAACAATGGTTTGCAGTGGGAGGTAAGGCTGGCAAATAGATTGGGAACTGACCCTAATAGACCTTAAATGTTAATCCAGAGAGTCAATAGGGTTTTAGCCTCTGTGTGATGCCCTCCCACCCCCACCCCCACCCCCCACCCAGAAGGTTAAAAAAAAAGTAGCTAGCTCCTACCTCATGCATGAACATCATTGCCACACAGTGATTCTATTCTCCCACCTTTTATCTCCACACCATAGTTTCTGGACCTTTCCTTCAACCGCCTGACTGGGGAGGCCATCCGTGATCTGGGGATTCTGCCACATCTCCGAGTCCTGCTCCTCACAGGCAATGGGCTCACCTCCCTGCCACCGAATTTGGCTGTCACAGAGCAGTAAGTTCTACATCCCAGAGTCAATCCCATGAGTTCCCTCCTGAACCTTTGTGTAGATACAAGTATCCAAGGAAATAGTCCAAAGCAGCTCAGAAGTGCTGTAAAGACAGGCTGTCAGTGCTCAAAGCAGGGAGAATGCCACCTACTGAAGCTCCCAGAAAAGGCACCTGTGAAAGCAGGGCCCTGAAGGATGGGGAGGCCTCAGATATGTGTCTCACATTCCTCTGTGCTCTTAGGAGAGACACAGGTTTCTGGCTGGTCACATTCCCTGCCTGTGATTCGTCATATCTACTTTTGATAATCAGTATCAATTATCCAGCCAATATACTATACCTCTTTTTTTCTGCCTATTGGTTCAGTGGGATGAGGAGCCCAATTGGCCAGTAGCAAACTCAACTTCCAGTTAAGTGAAACTATTCTTCTGTCCCCTGTAAAAGAATTGCTCATAGGAAAGGAAGACCTCTAACTCAGGAGCTCAAAGTTGCAGGAATGAGAAGCAAAAATGCTGCAAGTAGATTGTTAGGTATAATTGTAAGAGGAGCTGCTCTCATTTTTGTTCATTAATTCTTAGACCCTTTGTTTTGGTTAAGAGGCTTTCTCTGCTACTTCTAGGGAAAAAGTGGCCCCAAATATTGCATTTCTTTTTCCTTTAAATTTCTTTTTCCAAATCTCAGCCTCCCATCCTCAAATTTTCACAGCTGGTTAGTTCCCAGATGCCTCAGAGAAGATTGTTTTTGATATATGTATTTTGTCTGGATTTTCTAATTTATACTCAAGGGAGAGTTGGCCCATAGTATTTAGTCTGCAATACCATAAACCTTTCCATTTATTTTGGCCAGGTGCCTAGGGGCACTCAGTATGGAACCATTTTAAACTAAACTAACTAGCTGGATATTTTCTGAATCACTCTGATGATATAAATTTGTACTACAGTTTTGTGAGAAGACCAGTCTGCCCTCCCCACTCCCCTTCTCTGTTCAGTCTAAGGCACTCTTCACCTGGCTGTGGGATAAGGGGAATGGGTATCATTCTGGTTCACTCTCTCCTGGGGGTGTATCTTTTTAGGATCCCAGATTCAGGAAGGGGGTCTCCAATTACATGCCCCTCCTTCTATTTCAACCAGATCAGCAAATGTCCTTGTGGCAAAAATGGCTTCTTGTGCTTAGTTTCTATCTCTGGATTTTTAGATATTGGCATACTACTTCTTTACTCTCTTCACATCTCCTAACTGTTTTTAAATGATAGACTTTTTTAATATATTTTATTCATTATTCTAGTTGTTTTCGGTAGAAAGTCTTGTTGCATAAAGTAAAGCAAGTCTCCACCACTCTATACTTCTATTTTCTTACGTATAAGATGGGGAAAATAAATGTACTCCTACTTATATCAGAATATCAATTGAAATAATCGTGCTTTGAAAGCTGTGAGGCTCCAGACGAATATTACTGTCATTTTCTTCCCACTCATCTGTACACACTCAATATGGATCCTTCTTCTTCTGCCAGCCTTTTAAATGTTGACGGTCCCCCGTTGTCCTCTCAACCCACTGTTTTTCTTAATCTTTATATTCCTTCTTAGTGGCCTCATCCCTTCCCAAGTCTTAGTTACTTCTCTACCTTAATTTTATCTTCTGAGCTATAAACTCATATATCCTGCTTATACCAAATTATCGATCACATGTCCATGCCAAAATCTCCTCCTCCTGTGTCCCTGGCCCCAGTGGTGGGTACTGCTCTCCATCCACTGTGCAGTTGTCCAGGCTAGCAACCTGGGCATCAACTTGAATTCTTCCCTCCCCACCCTACCTGTCCATTGAATCACCAGATACTGTGAGTTGTACTTCCTAAATTTTTCTCAAACTTGCCCGTTTCTGTTATCCCCCTGTTTGGTCTCAGTCTCCAGTTTCTTAACCTCTTATACCATCCTCCTTACCATTGGAGTGATGTTTCTAAAATGCACATCTGATTCTACCACTGCCTTGCCTAGAGTCCTTCAGTAGCTCCCCAGTGTTCTAAAGATAAACTCTATTAACATTGATCACAAGCTTTTTTATGTCCTGACTCTGCCTGTTTCTCCATCCTCCTTTCTTTTGACCTTTTTCCATTTCACAATATACCTCATCTATTCTGAACTATTCACATCTCCATTTCTGGATAGATCGCACTATTCTGTCTGGGTGAGTGAGGGGAATTATATTTGACCTACTCCATCTTTAGTCTGCTCTCTTACTTGTTTTAATTGACAGCTGATACTTTAGCTCCTCCATTAAGGCCTTTTGCACTTGGACCACACAAGTCAGCTTTCTCGGGCTTGACCAGCACTAAGCAGAGGGGAACTGTTACCTCCTTTTTTTCTAATCACTGTGTTCTTGACACCACCTAAAAGAGCACTAGCTTTTGAGAGGCCTCATCCTAAATCCTCTTTTATTCAAGTAATCTGTTAATCCATGTCTCCTTCATCCTATGTCTGGCATGGTGGGTTTTCTGTCTTATCACAGAGGCTGATCTGACATTTGCACAGACACTAGAGCTTACTAAATTTCATCTTGTTTGCTGCAGCCCCTGGTTCAGTCTGTCGAGCGATATTTTTAGCCAGAGTCTTACAATGTAAAGTAAAAGAAATCCCCTTTCATCATATAGATAGAGGAACTATTTATAGTTCCTGGGCCTGTTGACCGAGCCCAGAGACACTCAACACCAGCTAGAACTGACACAGTAAGCAAAGCAACAGCAGTGCCAAAACCAGAGCCCAGGGCTCCTGATCCCCATTCCCATGCTTCTTCTAATATGACACATGAATTTCCCATTTCTGAATACAGCCATGGGTTCATACTCTTAGCTTCTAAAAAAAAAAAAATCAAGATAAATCTATCAGATTTTAAATGGTATTAATTCCTTTTGCTGAGAGAAGGTATAAAAAAATAGCAACACTGAATAACTGGAAACTTCAGCCCCTCTACTAGTAACAAACTCCTGCCACTTCAAAGAGCTTTCCTCTCAAAATTGTCACAGGAAGGGCTCAGTAGGAGAACCTGAGGCTTTCTTCTTATACTTCATATCTTGTCCTCCTGCTCACCTATTGACTGCCCCCTATTTTAAGACTTTTGTTCTGGAGACAAAATGAAACTTTTCTATGTTATAATTAGGGTGAAACTTTTAAAAGGCAAAGCACTGGAACTTGTCACAAGAGACAGGACAGAACCAGTATTGGAGGAATTTTTTTGAAGGCTTATTTCTTAGTTGTTTAGTATTTCACTGGAATAAAGATTGGCCAATTAATTATAAATCAACATAGCTGCTGTGCACCCTCCTGTAATTGCTCTCAGGTAGAAATTAAAAATTCAGTGTATGAAAGTTGGTCCTTTTAGGAAGGGGAGTCATCTGTGACTTTGAAATACCATGAACAGAGGCGTATTTCTTTTTCTGTTGAGTGTCTCTAGTCTTTGGACGTCAAGCCTCTTCCCCCGCAACATTGAGAGGGCTCTTTCTGAAACCATATCTGACTTTTGCCTTTTTTAGTCAGAACTGCCATGGTTATAATTACAGAAGTTCATCAGTATTAGAGTAACAGAAAAGGAGAACATTTACTAGAAGAATATTAGGGAATCTCATAGCCATGCCTTAGGGATATACTGAATGTAGGTCCTAAGCAATATGGAAGAGCCCGGAAGTTCTGTCTCTCAGCTTTCACATCCCATCATACTTGCCTTATTTTTCTGTGACTTGCCTTATTTTTCTTTACAGGTAATTTGCCCGTGTCTCGCTGGGCCCCATGATGGGAAACATCATTGCCCAGAGCTTCTAAATATAGCATAGCTTCAGCCACAATGAGATAAATTTTCTCCTTGTTCTTTTCCTTCTCTCACTGCGGTTAAGAGCACAGTAAATTCCCTCTACATTCTTCATGGTTTAGCTTAAACTTTGCCTTCCCTGGGTCTTCCCTACCAGAGTGTGTGACTCCCACCAAGCTTTGCACCTGCCTCTTTTACATTTGTCCCACTACGTGCAGTGTGTCCACCTCCTCCACAAGACTGTAAGCACCTTGTGGGGAGGGGTGTGTTCTTTTTCTCCTTGCATTCCTAGTACCTAGTTTCATAAATGTCTGTTAAATTCATAAGTATGATTGGATGAATGAATATATGCCCTGTCTAAATTCACCTTTCAAATATTCCTGACTTTAGATGTACTGTTATGGTCCTTTTTGACTTTTGAACTCACTGCCTATCCTCATCAAGCTCTCTCTGGCCCAGGTAACAGTTACCCTTCCATCTCTTTACCCTACCCTTTAATACACACGGGGCTTGAAGATGTGATGTGAGAGGTGGGAGCTGCAGAAAAGAGCCTGGGGTTTTGAGTCAAGTTTGAGCACTACGACTGTCTAGCTATGAGACTTCAGGCAAGTCACTCTGAGTTTGAGTTTCCTCATCTGAGAAGGAGATAACACCTGTCCTCCTCAGTGCTGTTCTGAGATGACATATACAAAACACCTAACACAATGCCAGTAATTTGGTAGACTTTGAAGAAATGTTTCTTTTCCTTCCTCTTGTTTGTAGTTAATATGTATCTAGATGTATTTGTGACTGGATATCTATGCGTGTGTTTATTTGAAGGTATGGAGGGGATGGAATTGGAAGGAGGAATGAAAACATAATTTGAGTTATTTGCCTTTGTGTACTTAAAAAGAATTACCTAGGCCTCATCCACCTAGGGGCAAAAATGAGGCCACATTAATGGAGGTACCTAAAATGCCACTACTTCCTGCCCTACCTGTGTACACAGTACCTCAGCTTGTTAAATCCTACTCTCAGGTGTTTCTGGGAATCCTCAGAGTTTGAGTTTAAAAAGAGACTTCTCAGTTCTTTACTGATGTATGCATTTTATGAAGTCACTTCAGAGGAGAGCCTCACTGCAACCAACCTTTCTTCCTCCACTCAAAGGCAAAGCGTGGTCCATGCCAAGGGCATTGTCTCCTGGTATTCCTATGGTTACCAATCCCTGGGATGATATAGCACACCCAATGCCTGCTATGACTCAAAAATGTACAGTATTCTTCCTACAGAATGCTTCCCCCCAACTCAGTCATGCCTCATTCACTGCGGAGTTTTCCGTGAGCACTGCTAATGCCCACCCCATCCTGCCCGAGTCCAGTCTCGCTGAGTCCATCAGTGAATGTATATAACCTTTCTCCACACAGAAGACTGCATGTATGAGTGTGGTTGGGGAAGGGGTCATTCAGGGACCCTCTTCTGGTCCCTATCTGCAAGAACTTCTCTTGGACACTAGAGAAGCTCCCAAGCTGGTTAGATTTCTTGATTGGTTCCTTATCCTCCATTTCTTCCTGGGAATGGTGGAGCTTAGCCCCTGCCCTTGCACATTATCTTTGTACTCACAGAGAGGCATCTGCAACATCGCTGACAAGCAAGAGGTACATCCTGAGGTTCCCAGCACTGGAGACACTGATGCTGGATGACAACAAACTTTCCAACCCCAACTGCTTTGCCAGCCTGGCCGGGCTTAGGAGGTAAAGCCACAAGCCTCTCTCTGCAGGGCGCTCTATGACCCCCAGCCTTGCTCACACCTTGAGTGCTTCTCTGAAAGCCAAAAGGCCTGGGTTTAAATTCCAGCCCCACCACTTTTCTCTGCTGTGTGGCCATGGGTAAGTCATTTCTCCCCTCTTGAGCTTTAGCTCAGCCATAAAAGTGGGGCATCAGTAAGAACATTTCTGATTATTTGACTGGATTAGAAGCAGCAAAGAGAAAGGCGGGTAGGAGGAGACAGGATCCTGACGTTGGGGCAGAAGACAGGAAAAAAAAAGAACCAGGAAGATAAGTTTAACTGCTATTTGGTTGACATAATGATTATGCTGGCACTTAAATAGTTAAGCTTTAGATCCCTGGAAAATTTACTCTGGATTTAGCTACCATTTACTGAACATGGCTTTGCGCCAGGCCATTTACATTGTCTCATTTAATCTTCACAAGAACCTTGAAAAGTTAATAAATATGAGTCTCAATTTAGGGATAGGGATGTTGAAGCCCAGAGAGAATAAGTCACTGGCTTAAGGCCACACAAGAGGAGTAAGTGTCCAGGATTGATTCCATGTTCCTTCCCTAAAGTTGCTTGGTAAATGTCTCTGAAGTATAATTATTGCTGTCATTCTGTATTTATTTTCCTTAACTGAAGACTGAAGAAGTTAAGCCTGGACCAAAACAGGATTTTCCGGATCCCATACCTGCAGCAGGTTCAGCTCAGAGACGGGTCGGGGGATTGGGTTGGAGGCAGGGAGAGTCCTCGCAAAGGGACCCAATCCATGCTGCAACCCAAGTCATGGATGTTTGAAAACTCAAATGAGCAACCAGATTATACCATACTGCCCATGAAAAAGGATGTTGACCGGACAGGTGAGTGATGACTCTTGTTCCAGAGACTCTAGCCCCACAGTAGGAGTAAACTTCTGAGAGTTTATTCTGAAAGTCTGTGGCTCCCTAGTTAGCTGCTGCACTTAAGCTGCTGGGCCTGGGAAGGTAGAAGTCTCACATGAATTATTTCAGTGGTTTCCTAACTGGTTCTGTTAAGGTGCTTCTAAAATCCAATTAAAAGTTGATTTTTAAAAATCTCAAGTAATAAGAAACTCAGAGGTAAGGCTTTCTTTTCCAGAGATGGTTGATTCTGGGGTGCATTGATGTTCTCAAGGGACTGAAGTTTTCTTCCCGTCTTCTTTTCTGCCATCCTTGGCCTGCTTGTCTATCCTTGTAGGCTGGTTCCTTGTGAGGTCTTAAGATGGCCACCACAGTGCCAAGAATCACGGCAGATGACAACATTCAGAGGCAGTAAAGGAAAGAAATGTCACCTTTATCATAAACCAAAATCCCTTTAATACATGAGTATATTTCTGGATTATATATTCTGCTCCACTGATTTTGTTATCTATTACTATGCCAATACCACACTGTTTTTTTAAGCATTTATTTTAAATTGATAAATAATTTACAGAGAGTAAAATATAGAAATGTGATGGAGAGCTTGAACTTTTATATATATATCCACTTTTTAATCACCAAGATAGAACATTTCCAGCATCCTGTACGGTACCCTCCCAGTTAGTACCTCCTCTAAGAATAACCACCATTGTGATGACTATCACCATAGATGAGTTTTGCCTGATTTGAAATTCATGTATAGTTGATCCTTGAACAACATGAATTGTGGCTTACAAAAACAAATTTATTTTCTCAGAGTTCTGAAGGTTAGAAGTCCAAGATCAAGGTGTCGGCAGGTTTGGTTTCTCTGAGGCCTCTTTCCTTGGCTTATAGATGGCCACCTTTTTCCTATGGCTTTACATGGTTGTCCCTCTGTATTTTCTGTGTCCTAATCTTTTTTTATAGGGAGACTATTCATACTGGATAAGGGCCTATCCTGGTTACCTCATCTAACCTTACTTATTATGTCTTTAAAAGTTCTGTCTCCAAATATGATCATATTCTGAGGTCCTGGGGGTTAAAGCTTCAACATATGAATTTGGTGGGGGAGGACACAATTGAGCCCATAACAACCAGTCTATCGAATTTTATCTTATGGTTTATGCCTTTTGGTTCTTATTTAAGAAGTATCTCCCTTTCTCACAGTCAGAAAGATAGTTTCCTATTTTGTGTTGCTTTTCATTTTGCCATTTGAATGAATCTTTCAAAGAGGGTTTATATGTAGTAGATTTTCTAAGTCCCTAAAATATCCAAAATCGCCTTTATTTTGTTATCATACTTGAATGATAGTTTGGTTGAATAGAAAATTCTAGCTTTAAAATCATTTTTCTTCATGCTTTGACAATATTACTCCATTGCCTTCTAGATCCATTGTTGCCAATGAGTAGTCCGATGCCAATCTGATTCTCATCTCTTTGTAGAAACCCTATTTTTGCTCTCTTGACTCTCTTAAGATATCCTTTTAATCCTTTTGAAATTTTACTGAGATTCATCTACACATGCAACTCTTTTTGCTTATCCTATTAGGTACTTTAAGTATTCTTTTGATCAAAGATGTGTGATTCATCTTGAAGATATTTTCTTTATTTTCCCCTTTCCATTTTCTTTGTCACCTCCATCTGAAATTCTATCAGATGCTCAAAGCTCTGGATCAACCTTCTATTCCTCTTTTCTATTGTACTTTATATTCCTTCGCCTTTTTGCATTGCATTCTGAGACAGTCTCTCAGCTTAGTCTTTCATTTTATGAATTAGCTCTTCAACTGAGTCTGTTCATTCATCTAGCACATTCATTTATTTGATTATGATATTTTAAATTCACAAAATTGTTAATAGCTTCTCTTCCACTGTAACCTGCTTTTGTTTTAGGAATGAAATAGCCCTTCAAATTCCTCTGAGGATACTAATTATTCTATGTAAAATTTTTTTATTCTTTTTGTTAACTCTGTCATGTTTTTTTTTTTCAGATACTAATTCTTCTGTTTGTCATATTTCCTGACTTTGTTCATAGTGTTAATTTTTACTCAAATATTAGGAGATTCTTAATTGTCCATCTTTTTTTGAACAATCCCCAATCAGAACCTTACAATGCAGGTTCTGATTTCTGGGGCTACTTCCTGAGATTGTGGGGAAAGAACAGGACATGGTTTCAGGCAGAGTATGCTGTGCTGCAGCTCATCTTTCTAAATGTGAGGGCTCTGTGTCTCCCCAAAGGCTTACTCCTCAGTGCCCACACTTGCAACCATAGCCCATCCTCTTGCTAACTCCTACTTCATTCCTTGCACAAACCTTTCTAGCCCCTCGTCATAGGAGAAGTTATTTATGCCATGTGGTGTTCCACCCATATTATTGTTTGCTTCATTTTCCCATAACCTTTCTCAGCATTGTAATATTATTAGCATGTGGAGGGGTCTCATCAGCCAGAGCAAAGGTGAGTGGTGCCTGCACAGGATCTAGTCCCAGCAGATGCTTTATTAGGTTGAACTCAGCTATTTATTGGCTCATCTCATTCTGATGGTCCCAAGAAAGAAATCACTCTGTAGCCTCTTGCTTATTACTATGCTGCTGATTATTCTTAGTCTTTCTCCTAAATTCACTGTCTTAACACATTCTGTATCAACTAATATAACAAATATTGTTTTCAAATCTTCTGACAGAATACCTTTTATATACATTTCTTACTGTTAAGACAATTGATTTGCCTTCTGATCAGTACTAACTGCCTAGTAGGTCTGAGGCTAGAAAAGAACTTGCATGTTGCAAAATCAAAATGTGGTTTTGATTTTGTGTGGATGAAATACAATGAGCAAGGGGCGCAGGGGAGTGTGAGATAAGATTGGAAAAGTAGGCCAGGTCAGGCATGACCTCAGAGGCCTGGCCAAGGAGTTTGGATGTTATTCTAAGTACAAAGGACAGATGTCACAGCCAGCTCCTCTTCCCAGATAGCATTGCAGCTGAGGACCAGTGAGGACCCCCTCTGGGGCACACCCTGCTGTACACAGTGGGTAGCAGACCCAGCCCTGGCCTCTCTGCATGAGGGCAGGGGAGTCAATCCGTGCTCTTGCTAACCTTTATTCTGTTTCCCTTTTGTTTCAGAAGTTGTGTTCTCATCTTACCCTGGATTTTCAACCTCAGAGGTAGGAACTGCCTATTTTATATTTGTGTCCTTGAATTAGAACATTAATTTTAATAAACAAAAGTAAGCTAATGGAGCCATGAGAGACATATATATATCTCTCTCTCACACTGCAGAAGCCCATTCATTGAACAATATTTACCAAGTACCTACCACATGCCAGGTGCTGTGCTGGCCTGTGGAGATGCAGTGGTAGACTAGACAGACAGGTCCCTGCCCTCACACAGCCCACAGGCTGGCTTTCACTGTGCTCAGATGTGACTCAATAGGTTGAGGTCATTGCCTCAAGTGATGAAGCTGGCACTGAAGTGAGGCTGCCACTAGGATGAATTCCATGAACTCCTAATGAGATGCCTCAAAAAGCGAGTGATCCTTGCCAAATGCACCACTATCCAGGATCTAATCCTCAGTGTCACTGGTTTAGTCATTTTATTTTTGTCAACCCAGAAAACTGGTTTTTCTCTGAAAGGAGGTGCTCACTACCCGAACTGTCAAAGATTGATGAACTAATGACATTTTGATTTATTCATTTACAATAAGAAGTACAACTATACATCAGTCAGTTAATGGAGTTTGGGACAGTAGCCTGTCACCTACCTTGTAATTTCCTTTGGTTCCATCTAACTCAAGGAATCAGTGAGTAAACTGAGTTAGGCATGGTTAAACCAGAAATTTACATTTTTTGCTTGATCAAACATGTTGACCCTGGGACAAGTTGGGTTGTGCTGAGAGGCCATGACCCTGTAAGTGACCCAGATGCACTGTGACACATTCAGGCCTGCCTGAAGGCATTCAGGCCTTAGCTGTTGTTTCCTCATGAAATGAAGGGCCTTCCCTGTAGGACGTGAGATAGGCTATCACACCAGGTGTTCAAGGCTCAGGTCACTCTTGCTGTCTATCTTTCCACTTTGAAAAGGACCCTTAATGATGCCAGCACCAATCTCTTTGCCCTCTGGAGAAATTTTAGCCCAACTGTATAGAAGTGGAGGTCCAGTTTAGGATAAGCTGCTATAAGACAGAGGGGGGAGGTGGGGCTGTATTATCCTTTGGCCCCAGAGAACTCGAAACTAGAACTTTGGGTGCCAGAGAATTAGCTCACTATGTGACCTCAGAAAACTTGGAGCCAGAACTCTCTTACAATGGTCATTCTTTCCACCACATGCTATAGGAAAGGTCTGTTGGCCTTTGGTAGCATTCAACTTCTTTATCATCAAGGCTCTTTAGCTCTGACTTTTTTTTCCTTCTAAGACAACCAAGGTATGTGCACTTCCTCCCACATTCGAGATTCTTCCTGTGAAGTCGCTGAAGGCCAGGAACCAGACACTGGCCCCGCCCTTCCCAGAGCTGAGGTACCTTAGCCTGGCCTACAACAAGGTGACTCTCTGCTTTTCTACTTATCTCCTCAGGGGCACAGATGGGAGGGTGGGATGCTAGCTGCTCTGGCCTAAAGGCCAGCCCTCCAATTCCTGGCATTACAGGTATGGGGGCTCAGGAATTATTTGGATGGTGGAAGTGGAGGGAATATAAGCAAAGGACGATCCATTCAGTCACTGATATTTATTTAGCACTTACAACGTGCCAGACTCTGTGCTAGGCACTGGGTATACAGCCATACAAAGAAAGATTGGGCCTCTACCCTTATGGGGCTTGTCACCTGCAGGGGAAGACTGATACCAACAAATAGTCACAATATAAGCATGTTTAGTGTTTTGAAGAAATTCGTAGTGCTATGAAGTATCTGATTGGGGGGGGTGTCTAATCTAATATTTGAGATCAGGGAGAGTTCTCAAGAAAGTGGTATTTAAGCTGAGATCTGAATCAGTGAGTTAAGTGAGGTGAGGACTAAGGGTAGAATGAAGTGAAAAATGTTCTAGCCTAAGGGAACAGCAGATGTAAAGCCCATGAGACAGATTTAGCGTGTTTTTTTTTTACTATGTTTTATGTTAATATTTTTCCAATATTAATAGGGTTAACTTCTGTAAACCCCACTAATTGAGCCCTACCCAAGTCTGAAATGCAGGCAGCTTTTAAGGTACTCTGTTTACATTCCTTCAGAGGCAAGCAGTTAGTACGGCTAAACTCCCCCAAGTGTTTCTTCTAAGAGTTTTATAATTTTAGCTCTGACATTTAGGTCTTTGGTCCATTGTGAGTTAATCTTTAAATATGGTGTGAAATAGGGGTTCAACCTCATTCTTTTGTATCTGTTTCTCCAGTTTTCTCAACACCATTTATTGAAAAGACTATTCTTTCCCTATCGAATGGTCTTCTCACCATTGTAGAAAGTCAGTAGACTGTAGATGATGGATGTCTTTCATTCTTGAAATTGATAATTTGTGTCTTTTATTTTATTGATCCAAAATAGTTAGAAGTTATCCCTTTCATTGAATTTTTGTTATTAAACTAGCTGCTGGTTTTGCTAGATTTCTCTGTTATTTGTCTGTTTTCCATTTCATTGATTTCTGCTCAAAACTTTGTGTCCTTCTAGTCACAATGAGTTTAATTTACTCCTTTTTTTAGTTTCCCAAGTAGTTTAATTTTAGATATTGATTTAGACCTTTTTTCTTTTTAACGTAAGCATATAAAACTAAATTTATTTCTGAGCACTGTTTCAGCTGTGTCCTACAAATTGTGGTTTGTGTTTTTATTTTTATTCAATTAAAATATTTAAAATTTTTGTTGTGATTTCTTTTTTGACCCATGGGTCATTTAGAAGTGAGTTAATTTCCATATATATAGGGCTCTTTAAATGTCTTATATTTGTTGATTTCTAATTTAATTCCTTTGTGATCAGATAACATAATCTGTAGGATTTCATCCTTCTGAAATCTGTTTAAACTTGTTTTTGGTTCACCCTGTATTCTGTCTTCATGAACATTCCATGTGCATTTAGGAAAAATTTGTATTCTGCAATTTTTGGGAGTAATGTTCTAAAATATCAACTAAGTTAAGGTGTGATTGGTAGTGTCACTCAAATCTTTTTGGTACTGTTGTTTTGTCTATTTGTTCTTTCAGTTATTGAAAGCTGTGTGTTAAAATCTCTAGTCATGATTGTGGATTTGTTTTTTTCTCCTTTTAGTTTTGTCAGTTTTGCTGCATGTATTTTGAAGTTCTACTATCAGGTACACATACATTTAGAATTTTTATATCTACCTGATGTGTTGATCCTTTTATTATTATGATTATCACCCCTTGCCTCTAATACTCCTTGTCTATTTTGTCTGATTTTATATAGATACACGGCATACTCCCCTTACTATTGGCATGGTATATCTCTTTCTGTTCTTTTAATTTCAACCTATTTATAGGTTTATATTTAAAGTACATCTCTTTGAGACAGCATATAGTTGGTTCTTGCAGGGGTGCGAGAGCATTTTTCTCAGTGTTCCTGCTCTATCTTCAGCTTGCAACCTTCCCTGGGTTCCTACACCTGAGGGGATTTTATCTCCACATTCTTGCTTCCTCCTCAGCAGTAGACTGTTTTTGCTTATTACTTAGTGCTGGCTAGTCTGGTGGTGGAGTTCAACCCCAGCCTTAAGTAGGCCCTGGGTTCCTGTGTCTCAAGAATGGGCCTTTCTCAGTGATCCTACCCCTCTCTGAATAGTAGAAGACCTCTAATATAGTGGGGCCCGGGTGGTTTCTTGCCCCTACCCCAGGAGTAGCAGGTTTTAATTTTTTCCCTCCCTGTTCTCCTCCCGCCCCCAACCCCACCACCCACCGCCAGTGCCAGGCCCTAGGCCCAACAGGGTTGGCCGACCTTCCTCAGCAACTTAAGCTTTTAGTTCACTAGAGAGAAGGGTTGGCAAGAATTCTTACTTTTTCTGCAGTGGCACCTTCTCTCCGCCAGGCCTACACCTGGAGGAAGGCTTTCTCAGGTTTCCCTCACCAAGTCCAGTCTTTCACACACAAGTAAGTGTGAATTCCCCTTGTGTCTGCAGCTCTAAGGAGTTTTGTACTCTTACTCTAGTGAGTTAAGAGTGTAGGGGTCCCCAAGCCCCGGGGCCATGGTCCATGGTCTGTTAGTAACAGGACCACACAGCAGGAGGTGAGCAGTAGGCAAGTGAGAGCCAGTGAAGCTTCGTTGTATTTGCAGCCACTCTCTAGCACTAGCATCACCACCTCAGCTCCACTTCAGATCATCAGGCATTAGAGTCTCATAGGAGCACCAGTCCCTAGTGCCCAAAATGTTGGGGACCACTGCTCTAGCCCACACTGGGCCTTTAACAATTTATTAAAAATTTTAGCTGATTTCATCTTAAATGCTTGTGTGGCACTCGCCATCTCTTCCTTCCACATTCTGCCACAGGTGAGCCAGTGTCTGTGTTCCATCTCTCTTTCAGGGTGCCCATCTAATCTTAGATTTCAGGCCACTTGATTGCCCTGAGACCATAGCTCTCTGTTGGACTGAAGAAAAGTTAGGATGTACATTACTCAGCTTTTCCTTATTGTGAGGGTAGCAGCACTCTTTCCATTTTTCTGCATTCTCACTTGAGATTTTAAATAACAGTTTTCTTTATGACAGTTACCACCTAACATATATCTTTTTGTCTTCTGCCAAAATACAGATTTTTTTTTGAGAGCTAAGACTGTGTTTTACTTACAACTATATCATCTAGAATAGCACCTGATACATGATAGGTGCTCAATAAGTCCGTTAGATGAGGAAATGATGTTTTGATCATGTCAAAGATAATACTCAGAGCTACCTGTGTTGAAATTGAAATTAGCATTCAATGTATTAAAATTGCAAATTTTAAAACCAAATCTTCCTTCAAACAGAACTTATACCTCTAGAATATTCACTCGGAAATCTAATATTTTTGTGTCAAGAGTAATTATTTCCACTCAACCTTTAACAAATATTTACTTAGTTCATAAGTTAAACAGACTAAGTTATTTCCCACTTGACCCACTGAAATCGGGCAGAAATTTCAAGTTGTCATTGGTACCTGAATTTATTTACAGGGACATTGAACTCACCTTAAAGGGAACAAGCTAGCCTGATACCCAAATTATGCTTGCTGCGTCAGCCAGAATCCTAAGCCTGTGTCTTTCCACTGGGACTTAATTTTTATAGGAAATATGATACACATGCCCTAGGCATCTTTCAACTTTCTACCATTTTTTATGGCAACTTTCTTCAACTTTTTAGCCATCTGATTTGGATATATGGAGTTTTGCATCCTGACAAAATTAAATTTTCCATCCCCTATTCTGTTATGACTGCTTCTTTGCTACCTGATTTGCATACGAGAGACTCTGCACCCTCTTTAAACACCATTATCTAGTGATTTATCAATACATATTAGGCTTCTTTGTAGGTTCACCCTCCATCCTTCCTTTTCTAGAGTCTAGATCAGAATTCAGCAAACTTTTTCTTCAAAGGGCCAGATAGTAAATATAATACTTTCACAGCTACTCAACTCGGCACTTGTAGCACAAAAGGTAATACATAAATGAATAAGCATGACAGTGTTCTAATGAAACTTTATTAAACAGATGGGGGCCCAGATTTGGCCCATGGGCTGTATCTTCTGACCCGGGATTTTGTACAGCCTTCAAGCTTAGAGTGATTCTTACATTTTTAAATGGTTGGGGAAAAATAGAAAGAAGAATAACACATTAAAATTCAAATTTCAGAGTCCATAAGTAAAATTTTGTTGGAAAGGAGCCACCATATTTATTTGTTTATGAATCGTCTATGCTGCTTTTCTGCTACAACAACAAAGTTGGGTGGCAACGACAGAGACTGTATGGCCTACAAAGCCTAAAACATTTGCTATCTGGCCCTTAACAGAAAAGGTTCGCCAACCCCTACTCTAGGTGAACAAAGGTTAAAGTCCTTCAAGGCCTATACCTAGTTCCTTTTTCTCCTCTCACTCTGTACTCTCTCCATAGGGAAGGCTTCACATACCCATTGGCCCATGAAGAGAGACTCACAAATTTGTAACTCTAATATGGACCACTCTTCTGAACTGCAGACGAGTATATATCCACTGTCTACTTGAATCTCTACTTGGAGGTCTCAAAGGTACCTCCAAAGTACACATATGCAAAGTAAAGCAATGATCTATCCCTTCAAATTTGATGTTCTTCTATTGTTCCATATCTTAGGAAATACATCCATCATCTGTCCAGTTACTCAAACCAAAACCTAGTGGTCACCCTTTTTTCCTTGCTCTTAGGCCTTTCACACATTGTTCTCTTTTCATGGAACACTTCCTCTCTGCATTAGTTAAAGTAACACTAACTGCCGCAACAAACTTTAAAATCTCAATGACTTAACACAATAAAAATTTATTTCTTGCTCTTACAAAATCCTATGTGGATGTTTCTGGTTGACTGGTAGCCTTCCATATGATCATTCAGAGACCCAGGATCCTTCTGGCTATGGCTTTGTCATCTCATAGGGCCTTAAGAGTAGTTTATTGGATCCTATGCATCTGGTGGATAGGTGGTTGAGCAAGGGGTAGGTGGTGAGAGATGTAGATCATTCAGGAGGTTTTGAATGAGCTATGCCTGGAAATGGCATCTGTTACTTCCACCCAGGTTACACTGGTTAGAACTGAGTATATGACCACATCTGGCTTCTGGAAGGCAAGAAGATACACAGTCCAGCTGTGTGCCCAGAAAGTAGAGGAAACGGTTTTGGTTAATACAGAGGTTTCTCTGCCACATACTCCATCCTCCACTACATTTGCTAATTACCTCCTACCCATCCTTCAGATCTCTCAGGAATGCCTTTTCCTATCTCCCCAACTAGGTCAAATCGCCCTAGTACTTCACGTGCCTCTCTTTTAGGGCACTAATCATATTTGTAAATCTACTTTTCTTTATGTTACTGTTTCTTCAACGCTTGTTTCCTACTAGGCAGTGCTCTATGAGGTCAGTGGTTATATCTGTTTTGCTCAATCTCAACCTAGTGCTTGTTACATGTAGGTATTCAGTAAATATTTGTTAACCGAATGAACAAAAATGAAAGACATAGCCTATTGGGCATGTAGTGCTACCCAGTGAAGTCCCAGAGGAAGCCAAACTGAAGTGCCCTCTTCCTTCCAGCCTTCAGACCTTAGTGCCTTCTATGAGTCCCAAATCTGACCCAACAGCTTTCAGTGTATCCGGGCATCTGAAAGGTCACTGCCCCACTCTTGGCCCCTGTGATACTGATGGCTCTGAAACTGTTCTATTGCTAATAGACACCTTCCTCAGAGTAGTCCCCAGATGTTCCAGCCACTCTGCTTAACAAGGATTACATATTTTTTGTCCTTCAGAGGCTGGCCTTGGGTGGAGCAGCCCATGGGCCCCAAATAGCCATGAGGTCTCCCTTACTATGGGGTCTACTTATCCCTTAAGATGGGTGGGTTCCCCTGACCTCCTGTTGCCTGTCCTTCCCCAGATGAGTGCCCAGGACAGGCCTCAGTGAAAAAGACCATTAGACTGATGGGGTGTGTAGAGGTTGCCCTGAGGAAGGGGACATGTCAGACAAACTCTATCCTGAAGTCAAAGTCAATTCCCTGCCTACCTTCCAGATTCCTTGCAAGACAAGTAGTCTATTGTTTTGTTATTATTGTCACCAACATTCTCAACACTTAGTATAAGCTACATAACCAGTACGCAGCAGGGGGAAAATTTCTTAACTTTGAAACATGAAACAGTGATGGTAGGATTTCAGACAGGAGGGGCAAGGCATTCTGGGTGTGAGCAGGCAAAACTGCAGGGATAAGACGTTGCCCGTCAGTGAGTCCTGTCCACAACAGCATCACTTCCCCAGCCCCACCCCAATCCTAGCAAGCATGTAGCCCTGCATTGTAGGCCTAGAAGCACTTGGGCAGAGGTGAGAGGTGGTGTCAACCTGATGCTCTCACCTGCATGCCTTCCAGATTGCGAAGGAAGACGCCCTCCTGCCGGTAGCTCTCTTCCCATCTCTCTGTGAGCTCGTCTTTCATAACAACCCTCTGGTGGCCCACACACGAGGTATGGTACCTGCAAAGCTGCTCCTCACAACCCAGTGCCCAAGAAGCAATGTGGGCACCCTCATCCCAACCTTATCAGTCCCAAGCCCTGAGCTCTGCTCTGCATCGTGGGTGGGTGGACAAGGGAGATGGAAAAAACAGCAGACACTGCTGAGCGTTTGCTCTGCACCTGCTCATCCTGACAGCATCCTTGTGAGGCAGGCATTATCATCCCTGTGCACAGTGGCAGAAACTGAGAATCAGGGAGGTTCATGATCTACCCAAGGTTACATAGCAAGAAAGGCATAGCCAAGAATGGAATACAGAATTATCTAGATCCTGCATGAGCTCTTTAAGCAACACCCTGCTTTGTGGAACAGGTATGTTGTGACCTCATTTCCCAGTTGGAGAGGGGTGTAGAGCTCTCCCCTCGCAGAGCACAGTGAATGCAGTGGGTGCTTTGTCAGCCGTAGAACCCACTGTCCAAGATGAGGCAGCTTGAAGGAGTTTTAGAATTCTGGGTCCTGGAGTGACACCAGTGGAGTTCTGATCCTTGCTCCACACTGTCTTTGTTGCCCTGGGCAAATTCCTTAACCTCTCTGTGCCTCAGTTTCCTCACCTAACAGTAATAATATAGGTACATACCTCCTAGGGTTGGTATAAGAATTAAGTAAGTTAATTAAGTACAGTTATTTGAACAGTGCCTGACACATAGTGCCCCAGTAAATGTTAGCTAATCATAATCTTATTTTCCGATCATGGTTCCAGGGGTCCCTCCACTGCTCAAAAGCTTCCTCCAGGAGCGGCTGGGGATCCACTTAATTCGAAAGAAGACAGTGAAGGCTAAACATCATATTTTGATGCCTCGGAAGGACTCACGGAAGGTAAGGCTTCCAAGGCAGGACTCCCCAAACCCATGTTAATGCATGTAGACTCACCTGGCAATCAAGCTGCACTCTCCCACGATGCCCAGAATCCCTCCATTAGGTTTGTAGTAGCAGTAGTGTCTTCTCCTTTCCTTGCTCTATTAATACAAATATACCCAGGAGGGACGAGACAATCAGAGAGACCCAAAAGGCAGAGTCAGGATGAGCCTTGGAGGTCATTGAGTCTGACCCCCTAATTTTACAGAGAAACTGAGGCCCAGGGAAGGAGCTATAGAGATGTGGGGAGAAATCAGTCAGAAGACCCAGGTATGAGCCTGACTTTATCACTTTCCATAGCTGCCTGAATTTGGCCCACAGTTTCACTCTCTGAGCTTCAGCTTCTCAACTCTAAAACCTCTCAGAGCTGCTGAGAGGATTAGATGAAGCAGCAGATAGGAAAATACATTATAAACTTCCCAAAGCCATACCAGTGCAAGTCATGGTCACCCATAGTAATCATGAATGGCTGCACCAGGCCTAGAATACACATCTCCTGCTTGAATCTTTGGAATCATTTCCTTACATTGAGAGCAGTCTGCTCCCTCTGTACCTTCCCTCTGTGCCTTCTGGGATGTCATAAAGTAAGTTAAATTCCTCTTTCATCTGATGGATCTCAGAAATTGCTGTGAAATGGTCCTCTATCCTGAACTTTAATCTGGGCATTGCTAGTATCAAAAGTTAAGTACATTTCTTCCCTTGACACTCCCTATATGGCCTGCCTTTGTCCAGTCAAGGTTTTTTTTTGCCTGGAGCCCTCAGAGGACCAGAGCAGCACTGAAAGCCAGAAAAAGACAGAAATTGAAACGGTTTCCATCATGTTCCCCTTGTCTGTTGCCTCCCTTAAGGATCCCACTGCCTCCCTTCCCATCAGCCAGCTGGGGAGAGGCAGAATCAGAGTAAGCCAGATGCTAAGTACACAGTCCTCTCTCCCATGTCCAGAGCACCCATGCCCAGTACTCTGCTGAGCACTTGCACAGGTACTATCCCATAATCCTCACAACAGACAAGGAAGCAGGCCCAGAGAGGTAAAATAACTTATTTGTTAGTTAGTGTTGGGGTCCAGGGGAACCTCCAAGGTTCTGACTGATAAGAGCATAAGCACAAATGCCAGTGGCCGAAAAGAAGCAAATCAGTGCTTTGTAAATCTAGGCAAACATCATCTAACCTCCAGTGCAGGATAGACTGGAGAACATAGCTAGGCCTTTAGCTAGACTGGAGAGGCCAACATGTCCCCAGTGTGCTCACAGAGGTGGGCTGGATGTATGCAGCAGACGCGGGGCCTTTTACTCAGTTACATGGATAATGGCTGCTGGCCCTCCCTCAGGCCTAGGCATGGGCAGAACTAGGGGAAGATGGAGAACCTGCCCGAACAGGCCCAAGTACTCCCAGCGTGTAACCAAGAAGCTATGTGAGCCCCTTGCATGTGAGAACCAGATGGAAGATAAAACAGCTTGCCCTTGATGCTTGGCAAGCCAGCTCACCAGGGATGCAGGACCCAGGAACTGTTGACTTTTGACCAATTAGGTTAATCCAGTCTTCCCTTGGAAGGGGCTGGGACAGTTATTTGAACAGTGTTGGTGGGATAGACAAAGAGTGTCCGCCCCCCACCCTCACTTCCTCCAAACTCTAGCACAGACCTGTGAGAGGGAGGAATAACTGTTGCCCCTTTCCCACCAGCTGGCAAATGATGACCCTTGATGTTTGGGACACTTTGGCCTGGATTCTGGAAAAACTCTGGGTTCCTAGGCTTCAAGTCTAAACACTAAAGTTTTACATATTTCAAGAAGGAAATATTGTTTATAAAACAGCCATCCTTCACACTTTTTAATCTGTTTGGTACACTTGCATACATCATCTGTGAGAACTGCAATGTAGGGAGGCCAGGGACTGTTATCCCATTTCACGACGAGGATAGAATTGTATTCCAGCCCATATTTTTCTTACAACAGTGCTTGAGGTCTTTCCACTACACTATATTGTCAAAGTATAGCTATAAGTGGACCAAATACCTTTGACAAAGAATAAAATCAACCCACCATGTAACTAGGGAGAACTAAGCACAGCTGAAGGAAACTGAGCACATGGTTCCCTCCTGGCACCTGAGGCAAAGGAGGAGGGAGAAAGGAAAACAGGCTTTTGCTAATCAAGGAAGCTGGGCAATTCAACAGGAAAGAAATTATTTCCTTAATCCTGAACTCTGAGAGATCTTTATATAAGGTGCAAGGACCAGCATCCTGAACGGGGCCTGGTGCTGCTGCCTTCCAGGAACTGTAGGACCATCTCCCACATGCCCTTCTAGGAGTCCCTGAGGAAAGTTAAGGGCGCTGTGTTAAGCCTTGATTGGAGGAATAAGACTACTGAGGGCTGGAGTGATATGGTCAGGGAAGCAGAATGAAGCCTGGAGCCCAGGACAAGAATTAGATAGTCCAGACGCTGCCACTGAATAACTCTGTGAGCTTGGACAAGTCCCTTTATCTCTCTGAGCCCATTTGCTCATCTATAAAATGAGGATAATTATTCACCAGGTAGTTTTGAGGTATAAATAAAACAGCGTATATCATGCATGGGGCACATCCTAGGTGCCCATAAGTGTGATTTTGCTCCTTCCCTCTCCTTTTGAGCCCTCACCCAGTGCTCTGTTACTATACAAACTGGCCTTAGGCTGTTGAAGTCCAAGAGGAAAGATTCTGATTAGGAAGCAAACCAATCCAGCCCTTCTCCCATGACAGGTGAAAACCCAAATCTTAAAGTTGCCAAAGCAGCCTCTGACTCTCCATCACCTACCTGGAACCACAACCCAGTCTCTCTCAAAGGAGACACTAGGGTCAGAGCTGACTGAAGGGCAGCCCACTGCCAAAAGCACTTCTCAGGAGTCAGTTATACCCATGGAGGGCGTGCACGGCCCTTCCCTGCCCCACCGGACCTTTGTGCCACTTCCGCCCATCTGCTCCGACTCCACTGTGCATAGTGAAGAGACAACGTCCCGCCGGAGTGACACCGCTGGCCACCTCAGCCCAGAGCACCTGTCGGATGAAGACATCAAGAGCACAGAATCCGTCTTCTTGACCCAGGTACCTGGATCCACCAGCCCCTGCCCACTTGTTCCCAACTCCCATAGGTTCCTGAGCAGCCCTTAGCTGGATTGCTGTAGGCAGCTGGAAGCAAGCACAAGGCAGATCTGGAAACCAGAAGGTAGCACCCTAACTAGGCCAACAGGTCCCTTCTGGGAGACTCACTGACCCATGGCTACTAGTAGGGACACCGATGGGGACAAGTCATGGTTCTGTGGTACAAACCACACCTGGGGTCTGGCTGGGGTGCAATTCTGACAAGGTTTTCAGAAGGGATTGCTGTTGCCTCTGCCAGTCTGCTTAAGGTCACCTCACTTCTGATGCTGCCTCTGAATCCTGGGAACACAGATGGATGAGACATGGTCCTGTCCTCGAGATGTCCTCAGTCTAATGGAGGAGATGGACAGGAACAGTGCATACACTCGGTGCTGAGAGTGAGAAACTCAGGGACTGGGCGCCTAGAGGAAGGGGGGATACCTCTGCCCCAGACTAGGAGGGCTTCCTGGAAGAGAATCAAATGAGATGAGTTTTGCAGGCTGAATAGGAGTTAACAAGGTAAAGATATGGGCAGCGAGGGCATTTTTGGCAGAGCAAACACTATGAAGCAGGATACAGAGGAAGGAAATTAAAATGGTACATGCAGGCACCATGAATGGTTCATTGTCAGTGCAACAGAAGGGTGAAAACGGAAATACAAGGCTAGAAGAGTCAGCAGAGGCCCCTTAAACTTTATTATTGTATCATTGCTCTTCCTGATCTCCCCTGTAGTCATGCCCCTCCAGATCTTTCCAAGGTGTACATTCGCCCACACATTTATGTCTGATTTTCTATCCATCCATCCGTTAACGTACTCCACGTATGACTTATAGTGATATACAAATTCGTACAGTTAAAAAGTATCTTTCTGACTTACAACAGAACCTTTCTGGAAAAAAAGTAGAGTATAAATAAATAAGCATTGAAAATAAACAATTGAGAGAGTTGTATGAAAGGAAAATATGGACTGAAAAAGAATAAGTTCAAGGGTAATTCTGTCACTCAAACATGCACATCATGCACTACTACTCTCATAATAGAGGTGTATTGCCAAAATGCAGTTCTGAGCAGCCAAAAGCAATACAATCGAGTCACTACAATTGAAAAAAAACTTTTTTTTTCCTTGCCTCATTGCCCAGGTTATAACCTCCAGCACAGTGTTGGGGAGAAGTGGCAAGAGCAGACACATCTTTGTCTTATTCCTGATCTTAGCAGGAAGGCTTTTTAGTTTTTCACAATTAATTATAATGTTAGTTGTGGGTTTTTCATACGTGTCCTTTATCAGGTTGAGGAAATTTCTGTTCCTTGTTTGTTTTGTTTTGTTTTGTTTCGCTTTGCTTTTTTATGAATAGATGTTAGATTTTGCCAAATGCTTTTTCCGTGTCTATTGAGATGATCATCTGGTTTGTGTCCTTTATTTATTAATAGGTATATTACCATATTTGATATTCAGGTATTAAACTAACCTTGCCTACCTGTTGCTTTTTCTGTGTTGCTGATTTGGCTTGCTAGTATTTTTTTGTGGATTTTTGTGTTTATATTTATAGGGATATGGAGCTGTAGTTTTCCTTTCTTGGGATGTGTTTCTTTCGTTTTGGTTTCAGGGTAATTCTGACCTCAGAATGAGTTGGGAGTGTTCTCTCTTCTAATTTTTGGAAGAGTTTGCAAAGGTTTGGTGTTTGTTTTTCTTTAAATGTTTAGTAGAATTCACTACTGAAGCCATCTGGTCCTTGATTTCTTGATGGGAAAATTTTAAATCGCTAATTCAATCTCTTTACTTGTTATAGGTCTTTTTAGACAGTCATAAGTTTTAATAACAAGTAATTACATCCCTACATGAAATACAGGTTTCATGAAGATATTTATTATAAAACCAATTGGGGTAGGCTAAAACCAGATTCAGACAATGTTCAGTTATCCCCCTATAACTCCTCCATGGCTTGTTATCCATCACAGTAAGAATAAAGAAAATAAAACAAAAACAAAATACCTCAGCTTGGCATTTAAAGATCTTTACTGATCTGGGCCCTGATTATTGCTCCAGCTGCCTCTCTCTTTACAGTGCACTCCAATTATACCAGTATTAGGTTCCCCTAAATGCACCTTGCTGTGTCTCACCTGCGTTCCCTGCTATAATAGCATCTTGCTATCCCTTGCCTGCAACAGTCTTCCTTTCTCATCACTTGTAGACTTCTCCTTTTTCCACCCCTGCCTGGGGATGGCTCTTCTGGTTCTTCAAGACATAGCTCAGGCTAAGGTATCATTTCCTCCAGAAAAATTCCTGGCACCCCAGGCTGGTTTAGGGCTTCCTGCGGGCTCACCTAGAAGCCTTGTGCTCCCTTCTGTTACAGCCATTTACCAAAGTGTATGGTCATTGTCTATTTTCATGTTTGCCTTCTCTCACCCTAGTCTTGGTTCTTGCCCTTAACAGGGCCAGCATGGGGCCCCATACAGAACTGAGGCTCAGAAGTGTTTATGGAATGAATGAATGTATTTTTCTTCCTGGACCAGGTGAGTGGGCTGCCTTCCTCCATTCTTCAGAGGGATGTTTCAGAGGTGGAGAAAAAACAAAGATCATCCCTACCCCCAGCACCCAGAGAGGTGAAGAGGACTCGGAGGAAGTTTCCATCTGCCCCACTCCCCAGCAAGTACCATGGCTATGAAGAGCTGCTGACAGCCAAGCCTGATCCAACCTTCACTGAGCCAAAGGGTATGTGAGAAGACTAGCTCCAAGGCAAGGGGCCCTCTCTACAGCCCAGAACAAGTCAGGGCAAAGCCAAGGCTAGTGCCAAGCCTCTTTTCCAGACCAAGGAGCTGTCTTCAGACTATCAAAGGACCCCTGAGGGTGTCCTGGTTTGGAGCCCGACATGTTGGGACCCCTGGCCTGGGGCTTAATTGGCTTTGGGGAGCTACAGCTGTTCAGATTCTAACCAGTCTGGGCCTAGGTCTGGTTGGCAAAGTCTCTCCAAAAAGGGTCTGATGAACAAACACCCGGATTCCCAAGCTCCTCCCCAGCCCAGTTAAGCCCCAGACTGAACATCCATAGTCCCCCTATTTGGTTTGAGGCAAGGGAGACAGTGCCATCTCTGAGCTCCTTATTTCAGACTGACATGTTAATAGTATTGGTTCTTTCAAAGAAACTGGAGCTTAGCTGTGCTCTCTTGGGTGTCAGTCCCTGCAGTGTAACCCCCCTGAAGTTAATGGGGTTACATTGAAGTCAACCCTTTTCCCCACACCAATGCCATTTTCCCATTAGGATGTGTGCTCATGAGGGAACAGTATTCACTGAATAAATGATGGAACTTCTGACACTGCAGCAGATCAGGAAGAGATGTGGGAACAGTATGCCCTCTTGGGGCTTTTCATCCTTTTATCCAGGACCACTATGAGTTGGAGAATTAACAAATTGGGGGAGACATATAGGAGGAAAGGGGGCAGGTACATGGACTCCACATTGCCTTCCTGCTCTAGGAATCCAGAAGAATGCACAGGCCCTGCAGCACATGCTGAAGCACCCGCGCCTTTACCACTCCTCCAAGCCCAAGATGAACACTCTTCAGAAACATTATGTTCCCAAAGAGAAACGGGTAAACTTGCACCTCCCTGAGTATACAAATGGTCCTTCAGGGCCCCCACAGGAACAGAGGTGGCTGTCACCTCGGGCCCTTGTAAGGGCCACACTTTCCCAGCACCCCCAGTTGCTTCCCAGCCTGTAGCTGTGACTGTATGAGAAGGTGAGGCCAGGAAAGTCTGAGCGTAAGATTGAGGTAACACTCTCCTCTCACCTTCTGTCAGGCCCAGAGGATCCCTGTTCCGCCTCCACGGAAGACTCGAGCCCAGCTTCTGGATGACATCCTCATTCGCATGCGGGACCCCCAGAACATTACAGAGGCTCCGCTAGGTATAGCTCTGGCCCCCAGTCCTCAGCTGCCGGGACCAGAGATCTAGTTTATTCATGTGCTGGTATAAAGCAAAGGGCTCATCTCAGAGTTAGGAGAGGTTTTAGGAAGCATCTGCCCCAGCGCTTCCCATGTGCAGGTGAGGAAACTAAAGGCTGAGTGAGGCAGGGAGTTGCCTAAAGTCCCACAGCATGTTACAGACTAGAATTAAGGCATGACGGGACACCTCTGGCTTCATAATGTCTCAAGCTGGAGAGGTTATTTTTTTTTTCTTTTTCTTTTCTCGTCATTTTTTTTTTTAAAGGTGACATTGCTTAACAAAATCCAGTAAGTTGGAGAGGCTATATTTCAGTCCCCTTAACATTCCTCTCCCACCCCATCCCACTTTCTAAGTGAGGCCTTTAGACCCAGCTCCCACTGCTTTAGGCTAGGTGACACCTAGAGCGAACCTGCTGCCCCTCCTGGCTTCTTTCCCTCAGGAGCTGTCCTGAGTCAGCGGACAGAGCGGCGGCTGGTGAACCAGAAGCAGTACTTGGAGGCCAAGAGGCTGCTCAAGGAGTTTCGGGCGCGTTACCGGCAGCTGGTGCGCAGTTCACTGCGGACGGTGTTCGGGGCCACAGCGCCGCCTCCAGCCCGCCCGGCACTGAGTGAGGGCCCACCCAAGTTCGGCCGTTTCCTCCAGTTCATGGATGAGTTCTGCCAGGAGCCCACAGCCGGTGACTCGAAAGGCTAGAGCTGTGTACAGGGCCACGTGCGCTGCCCAGCCTGCGCCCCACGCTCTCCCCGAGGGCTCCACACCCTCGACCTTGCCTCTGCCTCGGGCTGGCTGGGCTGAGTGTGGGCCTCAGAGCTCAGCTCAGCCTTTCTGGCTGGCCCCAGAATGGGGAGCTTGTCAGGACCTTCCCTCCCCGGGCCCGGCAGGATCCAGCGCCTGGCCCAGCTGCAATAAAGAGTGGGTGCAGAGAGCAGGGTAGCCTACGTTCTTTCTTGGAGCCTGGGCCAGGCTGTCACACTCGGAAAGATCCCGGAGTTGATGCGCATCCTAGAGTCCTGTGGGAAACCTGCTTGAGTCACACAGTTGAGCGCTAGGATAGAAAACAGTTGATGGAGCAGAGGCACCACAGGACCTAAGTAAGGCTCAGAGACATTAACTCACCCACAGCCAATAAAGCCTGTGTGTGTGTGTTGGAAGGGGCTGGCAAAACAGACCATCAAGCCCCAGAAACGATGCTTTTTCTGTTGGGCCGCTTTTTCCATTGTGAGGGCAGATGTGGGGAGGAGGAAGAGAGGATTGGGAATTCCCTTATCAGACAGCTAGCTATGGCCACAAAGTTGGGACAGGCTGAGGAGAGGGCTTACATGGAGTTTCCCAGGGTCCGCTAACACAGACTAAAATTCCATATGCAAACACGGTGGGCTGTGCAAGGTCAACCTGGGCTCACAGTACATAAACTAGCTATGGCCCAGGCAGCCTGCAGGGTTGCCACCTTCTTGTGAGTGCCTACTAGTCAGCTCCTGCTACAGAGGAGGATCTGGGGCTGAATTCCAGAGATGCGCAGAGGGGATGGATGTTGGGTATGACCTAGTCACCTGGGCAACCCTTGTTCCTAAGGCTACTTTTCTGGGGAGTGCCCACAGTTCAAACCTGGAGAGCAGTTCCCAGAGTCTCCAGGAAGCAGTGGCACAAGGATTAAGGATCCTCAGCAAGACATAAACTCCCACAACCTAAGTTGTAATAAAGACAATTATAGAAATTTAGTCTTGTAGCCACAGACCTAACAGGAGAAGCATGGAGTATATGCTGTATTTCAAGTGTGAGACTCTATTAGACACAGAATATTTGCATACGATCATACTCAACCACATAGCCTCACACATGTGGCCAGTTAAATATGTACCATACTAGGCATATTTGCATTCATACAGTCATATATCAGATTACAAAGTCAGTCATATCTCACTCATTCACACAGGCACCTGGACAGGTACAGGTAGTAGTATTACCCACAGCAGCACTCCTGTGCATGGGCATGTTGCTGACTCCCCACCTTGGATCTCCTGGGGCCAAAGACCACCCTTACCCTGATGTCAGGGAGGAGAATCCACCCCAACATTCACACTGTAAACCTCGCTAGGTTCCAGTTCTACAGACTGCTCCCTTCAGCTAGAAACACTATCAAGTCATACATAGGCTCTCAGGCCTGAAAGGCTCCTGGAAACATCTCCCAACCTCAAGGGAGGAAGCCCCTTGCAAACTCCACAACAGATCATTCAACTCCTGTTTGCACATCTAGTGACAGGGAGCTCATTCCTTCCAAAGGCTGTCCCCTACTTTGTTGAGAAAGCTGTAGAACAGTTCTTGCATTGGGCTAAGGTATCTAAGCCCTTTGGTTGTCCTAGCTCTGCTTTCTGGCCAAGAGTATATATATCTGCTTTCTCTGCCCAGCCAGGCCAACTGTTTACCAATGTGAAAACATCCTGAAGAGGCTACACTTATCCAGGCCAGACACTCTTAACTTTCTCAGTTATTCCACATAGGATACCATCTGACTAAATTGGTTGCCTTTCCTGGACTTGCTAAGTTTAGGGTTTTTCTCCCTATTCATGATACCTAAGATGAAGTACTCCAGCTGTGTCCAACACAGCACATAGCACCATTGCCCCCTCCCTTCTCTGAATTGGACATTTTTATAGAGCCAAACATTTTTTTGGTCCTTTGCTCATTCTTAAAACCAATGGCATTATCCCTTTGGCTTTTATTAAGCCTTTAACAGCAGATTACTAATACCAGAACTGCTTTCCCTTTTTTATACTTGAAATTGATCTTTGATATCCAATGCAGAATTTTCTATATTTCATCATCTTAGTCTCCAGGCTGCCAAGATCATTTGCATTCCTGATAATTAGCTTTCTCATCTTAAGGAGATTATACACAGCTATGACTAAGGTGACTAGGAGTCAGTGCTGAGCACACTCCCATAGGCACTACCTTGGCATTCCTTTAAAACCACCACATTCCTATCAAGAAAAAACAGCATTCCAACCTGCCTGATGTTTTAAGGCAGGGTATCAGACTCCCCCACCCTCCCATACAGGTGAATTGCTGCATTTCTGGAAGCCATACAATCATTTACCAGTTATGTCCAATTCTTTTGTATCTCAGGAGTAATCTAGACTGTATCTCAGGAGTAATCTAGACGGTTCATTTTTTAACCCTCCCTTTCTTATTCACTGTATAATATAGGTAGGGCAGCTCATTTAACTTTACCCATAGCATCAATGGGGTTTTTAATCTCTACGCATCCTTTTGGTGTTAAAAACATATTTTTAACAGTTGCTTGGTTTCCTGAGTTTTGTGCTTTTGAAGAGACATGACCTAATTCTCATCTCAACAAAGCCTCAAACTAGATTTGTCGAACTGGAATTCATAACTAATCAAGGAGGCCATTTGGATGGTAGCCACCCTTCCTGTTGCCACACAGTCGCTCACTTACCTGAGCACATCTGATCTATTGTTTGGTATTTCATCTCCCTCGGCTGGCTCTCACTCAGAACCCCCATCCTTCTCCATAAGGAGATCGGGAGCTGGCTGCCACTCTTCTGAGCCTTCTTCAATCTAACAGGAGCAAACCAGAAGAAATATTTTCTCCTACCACCAATTCTTTAAATTCTGCCATGTTTTCCTAGTCATTTATCCAAGGTGCCAGTGATTACCCAGGGAGAGATGGATATGGCCACAGGAGGACTGATTTAGTTGCAGATTGTGCCTCTCAATCCTTGCTACCTCAGGATACCTCCCATCCTTACAGTGGGCGCAGAGGGATGGCTGATTTCTTTAGCTCTGTCAGGCCCAGTCTAGGAGAAAAGCCAATCCAGAAAGCAACTGAACTATACTGTTAGGGAAGGCCAGCAGAGGAAGATGGCACCACCCTGAGACCGATTTGAACCGAGGCAGCAGAAAAAGCAATCAGTGGCTTTGGAGTCAGAGGACCTGAATTCCAGACTGTCAGGGCCAGTTTCCTATTTGCAAATGAGGGTCACCCCTTTCACTGCACCAAGCAGTAAGGGAATTAATGAGTGTGGCATATAGGGCATTTTCTGTTACTTTATGGGACAAGGGACAATCAAGTTCTGTTCTCTCTCTGACTAGCTGCACTGTTTCTTGCAAATCATTTTAACAACCCTCCTTTAGAAGAGGTTAGACCAGAAGATTTCAAAGGTCCCTCAAGTGCTGGTTTACCATGTGTGACAAGAACTCTTACATCAGTACTTCAAATTGGTTTTACAAGTTTATATGGAACAAGGATACATTTCTCTTTTGGATGAGAAACTGATACCAAGGGTATTCTGATGGGTTCCTAAGCAAGCTTCCAAGGGGGCTGAGTACAGCTCTAATGTGCAAGGACAATGTAATCCTATACATTTGTTCTTCACTTAAACCCTTTCTTGGTGCCTTCATTAGAAGAATGGTTGAATATGGCAATAAGAGTCATAAATCAGAAATAAATTAGAGCTCAAAAGACAGTTGTAAACCATAGAAAGAAACCCCATCCCAACTAATTTCTTTCATCATTCTGAATGCCAATATCAAGACATTCCAATGTGGGGCATCTCCCATCAAATAACAAACACAAGTAGTCTAAGCTTAGTCCAGATTTGCCTGAGATTGCTCTCCAGAGATAAGACTTTGACTAGAAACAGAACATTCACTTTCATGAGTGCTTTACTATATTCTCAACTTGGGCTTCTCCTCAAACAGGTAAACATACATTGAAGAATGCACTTTGGTACTGTTCAAATAACACATCACATCCCATTTGAGTTCGTGCCATTTTCTCATTGGTGGAAGAATCCCTGACAGGGCATGCTCTGTTCTGAGTCCTCTCTTGTCAAAATGCTCTTTATGATGAGTCTGAGGAAACAGCCAGCTGTGGTAGTCCACACGGATCCAAGTCCCTTCTCCAACTCTAATGCAGACAGCAGGTTGAATAAAATCAATATACAACTCATTCTCTATTCCTAGGTGGGAGGGGAAAAGGCCCTAATGACAACTGTGTTTGCATTAATACAACTGAATAAATAGCACATCAAGTACTGCCCCCTACAAATCCATTAGTTGGCATTTAAGGTAACCATTTTTCCTCACATATTATCTATGTTCTCATTGGGACTTTGAATGTTTCACTGGAGGCTAAGGGTTAAACCCACTGAGGGAGAGCCCCTGCTCCCTTTGCTGGCACAGCTTAGAAGGGTGGGCAGGGCCAACAAGGGAGAATCTGACTGCTGCCTTCTGGAGCAGGGCACAAAAGCTACTCTTGAACTCTAACTGCTTGATCTTTGAGGAATGCATTGCCTGTTTTTACCTCTTATTAGAGGAAAGGAAGATGGGCAAGCCTGGCCTTAACTTGGCTTTTCCAACTAGTTCTCCACTTAAGACACCAGAAAAGAGGGAGCCTACTCCATGTTGAGGCTGGCTCCCACACTTACCGACAAGACATTAAGGAAGCATTTACTCACAAAGTGTGTAAATATTTTTCTTAGGAAAAAAATACTGATAATACATAGAACAATGTAACATATAGTCTTGGCACTTTTCCATCATCCAATTTAACCAATCTCTAAACTGGTGACCTCTGTTTTTTTTTCTGTAAAACTCTTTTTCGGAAAGTTACAGCGGATAATATTCATGTGTAAAGATGCATTTCTGGATCATCTTTGGAGGAAAATCTATTCAGCAGCCTCTTTCCCTAGAATCCCACTCCCTACCCTCCCCCTCCACACCCTGCCCCCCCCCCAAATGCAGACCTGCTTTCTCATTGAGTCCCAAGAATTTATAAGCAACGATGTTCACTTCTAAAAACCAGGCCAGAAGACCACTCTATGGGTTGAAGGAAAAGGCTGGCTGATAAAGATTTCAACCCTTAAGGAGTTCTTATTTTCAAAGAAAAATGAAGGGCTGGCTGGGTTTTAACCCTTGGTAGTTAAAATGACTGTTCCAATAAAAATATACCACTTCCCTAGATTTCATATTCACAATCCTCATCCTATGGGGGTTTTCCCTTCCTGGGTGTGTATTCAGGGGATATAGATAGGTACATTTTAATTCTAACTGAAAAAAAAAAAAAACAGGAAGAAAAGCTGTTAAAAAGTCTAAATTATTTGGGTGACCCCTCGTTAGCAAGTTGTGTGTGTGTGTGTGTGTTTGTGTGTGTGTGTGTAACTTAAAAGACTATTCATTCAGACTCTAGAAAACTAGAGTACAAAATAGAGCAATGAATATCAAGTTCCTAATTTCTTAAAGATGAGGGGTGGCAAGGGGGAGAGTTTGACTTGATCATTTCCATGCCCATCCCAGCTATATAACATTTTATGATTATGATCTGGTCTTCAGTTTTCCTTTCCTTCCTTCCTTCTGCTGACCTTCCATCTCAATGAAAAGCCAGGTGCAAAAGAGTAACGGAATCCCAAGCTGCTGTCGGTACAGTTGAGAAGTCTGACTGGGTTAGAGCTTAGGAGGTTACTAAGTTGAGATACGGGCCTCCTCTGACCACATCAGTGATCCACAACCTGCCTCATTTCTTGGGGCTCATGCTAAAGCAGCTCCTGAAGAGATCTTATTGTCCTATCATCATTGAAGGAGAAAATTCATTCTCCCTTGGTAAAATTACTGAGAAAATGGAAAATAGTGTTGCAATCAAATTCACAAATACTGATGGGGATAACTAAAATGTTCAAGGCAGCCTGCTTGGTGCTGGACCATATCTTGAATAGGACCATCCAAGATCATCACTATGAAAGAAGTGGCCTCTCGTAAGACCATTAACAAACTCTCCAGCCACATATACATTCAAATACATTCCACTGGACACTCCACAAGATCGGGGACTGTCCTTTCCATCTTTGTATCTCCACGACCAAGCACAAGGTTGGCACAAGTTTGAAGCTCAGGAAACATCTGTCAAATGGAACAGAAAGGACAAACAGCACAGCCTTCGGTCATCAGCTTCACCAGTCAAGCACAGTGGCAGCTTCCCATTTTAGTCAGTTTGTAATCATACAGCAATTAAGCAGCTTTAATCTCTTTAGGGCATTTTTCTTTTTCAGGAAAATGAACAAAAACACAGAAGGCATTCATCACTAGTGTTCCCTCCAGGCAAAAATTTAAAAATTAATTTTAAGAAAAGAAATGAAGCCACTTATAAATGGTTTTCCTAGGAAGCCTCAGCCAAGAATTAATTTTTTAAAAAGAGGCAACTATATGAAAGAGGCCAGGAGCTGGATAAATACTCGCATGATCTGACACCAACCCAACAGGCCCAGATGACTTCTTTCAGGCAGATATAATCAATGGAATCATGATTCCAAAGTGTCTTCTACTCTACAGAAAAGGGCTGAGAGACCCATTCTCAGGACACCACATTTCTTATATTTTCCATCAGAATGACCTCCACCCTCTAACCTCTCATAACTTTCCCCTCAATGAGAAAAAACAAAGAATGCATATGCATAAGGAACAGAGTTAGAAGAACAAGGGAAATTTGTATGATGAATTGGATTCCAATGATTTCTGAGAATGTTTTGTAAAATAGTGTACCATTCTAGCTCAGAAACCCTCCCCTTCATTTTATTTTTGTTCTTTGTCTTTTTCTCCAAAGAATTCACGTGAGCAACTCCATTTGTGACCAACTTCACAAGCAACAGGAGAGGGAAATTTTTCAGAAAGAAAAAGTGTTCAGGTTTGAGTTATTAAGTATGGGAAGCATCTTAAAATACAAATAATACCTTAGTGGTTTTTTCCTTCTCCAAAGCCAAGCAGATTAAAGATTAAGCCTCCTCCCTCTTTAGCCTCCACTGTGTTGCCTATATTCGAAGGACTACTGCTCAGCTGGAAATCTGGCAAACAACAATTGCCAATACCACTGTTGGAGGTGTAAGGGGGAAAGTTAGTAAGATGGATCCAGAATTCAGAATATTAGCTGTTTTAACAAGAAGTAGATTTTCACTCTGCACTTGAAGCTAAAACGTGTTGCTACAAATACGCAACTTCTTCAAATGAAAGTATTACTTTGGGAAAATATTTAAAATATATATCTTTTCTATTAAAAATATTTATCTTTTTTTCCAAAAACAAAAATCGGTTCCAACTGAAAAGTGTTTTTCAAATTATTGGAGATATAGAAAATGGTGGCAAGTGGAAAAATAAGTGTTTTTTGCTATAACCAATGAGACTAGCCTCCCAATAATATTTACTAAGATCAAAAAGGAACTATATGAAATGGTAGTAACTAATGTTTTTTCTAAGGGCATTTGCTAAGTCACCCTCTCTGTCTTCTGCAGACCAGTGCCAACTCTTTCATCTTGGGCACCAATACGCCCTCCAGTAGCCTTTGGAGTATATATGTTGCTGACAGGACCTAAAACTGAAGTGGTATGAATATAAAGTCATAAGACTGATGTATGTTTTTTAAGCACACATCTGGACGTGTGCACACAGAGAACACAGAAAACATACATTCAGGTGGGTGACACTCCCCACTAAAGTAGTCACTGAGGAGGTTCCACATATCTCAATGATCGCCAAAATGCTTAAGACATCTCTGGAACTTCTCTCTGGGAACTGTTTATAAGCCACACACACGCACACAAAATGGCTCTACTTTATAGCTCCATTTCATATATGACTCCAAACCCTCTTATTAACCCACTCACCTTCTCTTTCAGAGGCTTCAAATAGCTTCTGACTAGTTTCAAACTTAAAATTCTCTCTCCTATAACTCCAAAATAGTAAAGATTTGCCCAGAGAAAGGAGGCAAATCTACTGAGAAAAGATTATTTAGTAAATCCCCAGTGACCTTGGTCAGTGAGCCACTGTTCCAGATCTTAGCTTCTGCTTTAATAAGAGAAAGAAGCTGGAAGAGATGACCATTAAGGCCCCTTCCAGTTCTAGTATTTGAGGACTCTGTGTTTCTAGACTTTGAAGACAGTTCCAGAAATGTTTTCACCAAGGGCAACATCATTGGAAAAAATTATGCAGTATCCTCCTGGGGCCACTCAAGGGGATCAACAGACATTGGGATATATACCTCTGAAAGGTTAAAATGCTAGTCACATGACTTTATAGTAACAGCTCATACATGCACAGGGAATGCCAGCCTATCTGAGATTCCCAAAATAATATCTTAATCCCTATTCTCAATGAGCCCAGATGGGCAGAAGCACCAAGCACCACCAGGGATGCAAAAGACACATGGTGTCAGCTGCTAAGGAAAATAAATCCCAAAGGTCCATGGGACTGAATTTACCAGCTGCATCCAGCTAGATACCTTGTTTCCATACTATGGAGTTTCAGCATTGTTCTTGCCTGACTCCTGGACAAAGATTTTTGGATTTTAGGTCAACACTGCAGATAACCCTTGGCCATGTGGAGAGTAATAATAACATCCAACTGTCATTTATCTCACAGGGTGGGATCACCAGGAAAAGAGAAGACTGTAAACTGTGTGGGCGGGGGCATAAATGCACAGTGTATATTTATGCTTCCAGTCAATCTCAATTATCTGCATGTGGATTTTGCACAATGGGTACGCAATGCCTAGCCGGATTTCCCTATGATCCCCTGGTGTGCCTTTATGGTGCAGTCCATTACGGGAACCTTGTTAGTGTGGAAAATCCATGAGATTTGTTGTTGGGAGACCGAGCAGCAGTCTGGGCTGTGCCACTTAGTAGGTAAGAGAACCTGAACATGTGCACTGCAGTTTCCTCTTCTAAAAATGAGGCCAATCCTACTTACATGTTAGGTCTCCTGGGAAGATCAAATTAAACCATAACTAAATATGTTCTGTCAACTACATGGCATTAAACATGTTATTTTTTAAACAGGGATGGTGAATTAGCTTTTGTAGAAGCATGAATTCAATAGATTTCATTAGGTATATTTACTTGTGGGGCAAGGGTAAGGAAAGGGGGGGTCATAATCTTTTTGGATCTGTAGAGAACTATACTGTTCCACTTCTTTGAAAAAGAGGAAACTAATTTTTATCTGCAAGGCTGATTTAAAAAAAAAATTAAAAAACCCGCTGAAAGAAGTCAGGAGGTCTATCAGTCTGAGAAGGTATCCCCTCTTTACCATTTCTAACTCTGGCCATTGTGCTCCTGAATCTCATTCCAAGTGAGTGCTGCCAGATTTGGCCCAGAACAGCCCTTGGGCGTGGGTTGCTTAGGGGGTGGGGAGTGCTTCTGGCCTGGGTCACAGGGAGGCAGAGATGCAGTTCCCTCGGATACAGACTACAAAGGTCCTGAAACCTCTCAGAACCATCAGACATAAAAAGAAACCCAAAGTGAGAACATTCAGCTCTACAGGATAAATGATCAAGCCCAAAGACCTCTTAAAAATAGGCAACACTGTTCTATTCAGTTCTACTTGGCCCCGGCCATACTGCTGGACCGTAAGAGATACTGATCCACACTTCCTTTCCGCCGACTTACAGTCCGCCTCTCATTGTCAAACATGCGCTGCAACTGCAGAGCCAGCTGTCGGTCCTCTTCCTCTTGCTGCAATTTCTGCTCCCTCTCTCGAAGTACTGGGTCTGTTGGGGCCGGACCCATCGTGCCACTGCTTTGTCGCAGTTTCTTAAGAGAGCCGTTTTGTTCCAAGTGCTTGGTCTTACAGTGTCTTTTCCGGCCGCGACGCAAGGAGGGAAGTGGCTCCTCATCTAGGTTGTCTGCCAGGACGCCATTGGGCAGGTCAAAATGATTCACTGTTTTCAGCTGTTTCTTTGTTTTGAGGACCCCACCCAAAACACTGTTTTTGGGTAGCACTGAATTAACTGCCGAGATTTTCATGGCTGTGCTTATACAGGTTTTGTCTAATTTGGTATCTGGGCTTGACCCTGACCCTTCAAATTGCTCTCTCTCCAAAGAAGTTCCACTGGCTCCCACTTTGAGTTCTGAAGAACAGCAGGTTTCCAGTGGGATCTCAGTGCTCTTTTTGCTACCACTGCCCTGTCCTGCTTTTGTCTGGCTAACAGAGGGGAAATAATCAAGGTCAGCGGAGGTGGGTCCAGTGTACTCAGAGAGTGCATGCCCACTGGAAAGTCTTGTATTTAAAGCCAAAAGTGGCTTCTCCTTGCTAGAATGGATAACTTCAGAGACTAGCAAGTCTTCCCCCATTTCTGGAGCCAGGGAAGTGAGCGTGGCTTTCGAAAAGGTTTTTTTTATCTGTCGCTCCTGAAAGATCTGTTCCCACTTTTTAAGGATCCGTGGACTGGCCTCATAAGAAGTCTGCTTCTGCAGGCTTCTGTTTAGATTGCGGGGTGTTGATTTGATGATGAGGGGACTCAGCACGCGGCCATCAGGGAGTCTCTTGGGAGGAGTACATGGTGAGCAGACAATGGGCTTGAAATGGTTGAGTTCTTCAGAGATGCTGTCATTGCTCTCAGGGCTGATGGAGCGCTCTGGCTTGTGCAAAGAAGCCAAGGATGAGAGGGAGCTGAAGGGCAGACGCTTTTCAATGGTTAAGTCAGGGGCCGAGAGGCAGCGGTTGTTTTGAGTGGATAAGAGGACACCAATGATGGGGTTGGAGGTTGGGGTTATAGTTGTGACCTAAAAGAGATTTAAAAGATTATACATACATACATACATATACATATACACACACATGTGTATACATATTTATACATGTGTATACGTGTGTGTATATATATGTATATATACATATATATTTCTTCATAATTTCTTCATAATAGAAGAGCGATAGGTAAGGAAAAGGTAAGAAAAGGGATAAAGGGTGATGTGAGCCTAGGAAATGTGGAAAATCCCTAACCTAGAATGTATACCATTTGCAGAAATTCCTAAATACTTGCAACGATTAATAAAATGTAAAATCTATGGAGGGAAAAAAACCTCACCTAGAGCTTTTACCAACTCTCATACCACCCATCTGGCTACTAATTTAAACTCTCTTCCTTCACATCTATTTGTTAAATTCTCCAACATAACTAGTATGCTTAGCATCCATTCTGCCTTTCTCATCTGGAGTGGCTTCCTTTGTGGCCACAGGCAGGAGGTTATGAGATGGGAGTAGAGAGGCCCAGAAGCCAGTATCTGATATATACCTTGGCTTTGCTTGCTGCTCTGAGTCTGCCCTTTGCTCTGTCCTGAGCAGTGTCACTGCAGCTCTGACTCCTTTCCACCTTGGAATTTAGGTTCCTAAAAAAGAATAAATAAAAGACAAATAGTAGAGAGTAGGCCATAATGTGCTTTCAAAGCCACCCACCAAGAAAAACAATTCTCTTGGGCAACTACAATAGAAAATTAGTTATTTTACTAACAAAACATATTCGAAGAACAAATCCTGTCAAAAGAGAAAGAGATATCCAGAGAGGGCATTTGGTTTAAGTCTGTTTCCAAACAAGATCTGCTTAACGGACACAAGACCAACAGCTGTTTTGCTCATGCTTTGAGAGATGTAGGGATACTTCACCTTCCTTAACAGAGTGCATACAATGCTAAATCACCTTTGCAAACAGATTTTTTTCCCCTCCCAATGTCTCCTCAAGCAATCTAATAAGCCCTGAAACAAATACTTAAGTACTTACGAAATGAATAGCAATGCACTGGATTTTTATGTAGGGAGTCAAAATTAAATGAACTCTCTCCCTTAATCCATTACATTTGAGATTCCAAAAGCATAAATCCTGGTGATTTAAGAAATTTCAAGAACACATAATTTTTTTTGTCTTATGTATACATTACATTATGACTTTACAACCCAATCAAATCCCACAGTAACTGTATTATAACATTAATCTTACTGTGTAAGAATTACATACAGATGACTGTCACCTAACCCACAGACTAAGTAGAAATTCTTGATTATCCTATTACTCACCTTTGTTTTCTACTCTCCAACTCTTGCCTAATACATATCTGGTGAGAATAATGCTTTTACAAAAGTTTGCAACTGATACATACCTATGCTACAACTCTATTCAACAAGCATTTATCATACACTTTCTATAAGCCAGGTGCTGAGAGTACTGTGTGGGCACTGAAAATACAGAGAAGAATGAGGCACAGTCTACGTCTTTGAGGAATCAGAGTCCAATGAGGCACACAAATAAATAGTTCAATATAATATGGTGAAATGGTACAACAATGACAACAAAAAGTGTGCCTAAAAGACAGATTGTCTTAAAAGAGGGAGTTATTAATTACCTGAGATGGAGTGAGAGCAGGGTTGGAAAAGCCTTTTTGTGGCATTTGTATTTTGAAGGATAAATAAGAATTTTCCAGAAGTTAAGGCAGACACAGCCATGCAGATGATCCCAAACAGAAATTATTTCCTTGAATAGTTCTATTTAGCTTTGGAATAGAATATCTCATATCTACTTTTCGTAGCAAAAGATTTACTTTCAAATTTTTACCATGCCAGGATGAGCTCAGAGAAACTTATAAAGCTGGTATTAAGGTATATTCCCAGGATGCCTCTCCATGCCCTGCATCTCCAGTAAAGGCCTGTCTTACCTACCCACAATGGCTTCTATTCCAGCATTTCCGTGTTATTCCTCCCATTCAAAACCTTCTCATCATATGTCTCATGGCCACATCACCTTACTAGATGGCTCCAATTTGTTGGACTAATCTATGCTATGGTATTAATAGGAGAAAGTGGTGGCAAACCTACATCAGATGTCTGCATTTTGCCAAGAAAATTCAACACTGAACCTAAACAAATAATGTGAGAGTTGTACTATTTAGTGGGAGATATACTTTGGAGCAGGTAGGAAACTTCAATATCACCCTAAAAAGGCTGCTGCTTAGTTTGTGTTTTACCCAGAATAGTACTGAAATCATTTGCATTCCTAGAACTTTCACAAACTGTCAGGGGTGTAGGCCCCCAGAAGCAAATTGGATGGCAGATTAAAATGGTGGGGTGAATAACATATACTTTGGGTTATAGGAGGAATGGACAGAGCTGAAAGAGATGACATGATTATTTCAAATACAGGACTTGTTTGGCATGATTCCATTGAAGAAACAAGTAGATACTTAGAGGAAAACTTTTTCTGATCAACCTAAGAACTTTATAACTTTCAATAGTCAGAGCAGTTCACTGATAGCTGCCTTGGGAGGTAATGAGCTCCATGTCATTAGAAGTGTTCAAACTTAAGCCAGACCTATAATCTAAGGTCTAAAATTCCACAATTAAGAATTAGCTTAATGTAATTTTAAAAAACAGGCTATGAATCTATTTTGTCAGCAGTAACAGAATTGACACTGGCTCCATGCCTAAGTTATCAGATGTACAAATGACAACTACCTATAGCTGGGGAGAACCAATTCATTATGGTGAAAGAGAAGGCCCAGGAAGGGGCCTTTGTAGTGCTCAAATCTAAAATCTTTTTGGTAATCCTCAGTATAGTGAAAGCTGTACTTGTCTCTTCTTCATTTGGTCATCAGATTTTACTAAGCACCAACTCCATGCAAAGCACTGGAGACAGGAGAATCTAATCAGTGAAGTCCACCACACCATAACACTCAAGTGCTACAAGAGAGCAGTAATTATACAGCTAAACTCTCCAAGAGTTTTAGCTCTCACATTTAGGTATCTGATACAATTTGACTTAATTTTTATGTATGACGTGAGGTTGGGGTCCAACTTTATTCTTTGGCATGTGGATATCCAGCTGTCCCATCGACATATGCAAAGAGAATATTCTTTTCCCTATTGAAGGTCTTGGCACCCTTATTGAAAATCAACTGATCACAGGTGTATGAGTTTATTTCTGGATTCTCAATTCTATTCCAAAGATCGATATATCTACCCTTATTTCAGTACCACACTCTTTTGATTGCTGTAGCTTTGCAGTAAGTTCTGAAATCAGAAAGTGTGAGTCCTTCACCTTTGTTCTTTTTCAAGATTGTTTTGGCTATCTGGGATCCTTTGCAATTCCATATGTGAATTTTAGTAACAGCTTTTCATTTCTGCAAAAAAGGAGATGGGAATTTTAATAGGTATTGCAATGAATCTGTAAAACAAGTTGGGGAGTATTACCATCATAACAATATTAAGTCTTCTAATCCACGAGCACAGAAGGTCTTTCCTTTTATTTAGGTCTTTAATTTCTTTCAACAATGTCTTATACTTTTCACTGTACAAGTCTTATACCTTCTTGTTTAAATTTATTCTTAACTATTCTATTATTTTTGATGTTATTGTAATGGAATTGCTTTCCTAATTACATTTTCAGATTGTTCACTATTAGTGTATAGAAATTCAACTGATTTTTGTGCGGTGATCTTATATCCTGCAACTTTGCTAGTTTATTAGTTATGTTTTATTTTTTCATGAATTATTTAGGATTTCCTATGAATAATATCATGCCACCCGTGGATAGTAATAGTTTTGCTTCTTTCTTTGCAATCTAGATGTTTTTCCTTTTTTTTTCCAGTTTTACTGAGATATAATTGACATATACTACTATGTAAGTTTATTTTCGTAATGGTTGCCCTGTTGATTGATTATAGTAACATCTTGATTTACAACAATCTATTTCAAATTACTATCAACTCAATTTCAATCGCATACAAAACCTTTGATCCTATATAGCTCTGTCTCTCCAATGTGTCATCATACAAAAAGTCACAAAAACCATGAATATGAAAATATTGTATAAACCATAAACATAACATACAGATATTATTGTAGTATTTGGCCACATTAAGAGGCTTCAAAATGCTGGTTGAGAATAGTCAACAACAGTGAACTTGATAACATTCTTAGGACTGAAAGAGCTCAAACAATCCTTTGCTAAAAAATAAGGGACGTAACTACTCTTCCCATCTAGTACAGACCCATTTCTGTATCCCAGATCCTGACACAGTACCTAGCACACAGTGAATACATCAATAAATTTCTTATAAATGAATAAAAATATGTACAGATGCCTCTCCCCAATTTAAGAAAACTTAAACATTTATTAGGAACCTCTTAACAGTCAGGCACTCTGCTGTGTTTTTAATATACAGGATCTCATTTAATCCATACAGAAACCCTATGGGATACGTATCATTATCCTCAATTTATGAAGAACTGAGACAAGTGATCTTTCTAAGGTACACAGCTGAAGCCAAGATTTAAACCTGTTATCTCTTTGATTCTAAGGCCTGTGCTCTTTCTACCACAACATACATTGATCTTACATCCTATTCTACTCTGCCACAGAACAGATCCAGTATGCCTAGGGAAGCTCTCTCTTCCAAAAGCATTATGAAGTTATAAACAAGAGAAAGCAGCATTGTCTGAAAGGCAACTGGCTTAAAATTTCTCTGCCAAGAGACCAGATGGTTTCTGGGATGTCTAGTTAGCCTAAAAATATCCATAATTACAATGAGTCTGATTTAACAAACAAAGAAAAGGAGGGACAGCCTGTATAAACATGCAGCTGGAAAGTTAGAAGATTTAATGCTTATAAAACACTGCTTAAAGGGTTTTCAAATGGTAATACATAATATAAAACATTAGACAGCTCACGTTCTCAACTGCTCACTCATCACTCTACTCTCACCCACACCACATTAGTTTCTTAATCTAACTCCCATGTCTGGCAGAGCTGAGTCCCACCAAGAAGCTAATGGCTGGAGGGGATCCTCCTCCCAGTCCCTGGCCTGGGTGTGTTGGCTCCCTCATACCCACCCCCACCCACAGCGGAATGAAACCAGCAGCTTCCTTAGGCCTAGCTGTAGCTGCCACATACCCCCAAAATGGATGAGATTTTGTTACAATCCTTCCCTTGTGTATTTATGATCTGGGTTATCTCCCTTCTACACATTAATGTTCTTTTTTTTTAGTGTACAATTTGTTTTTACTACATTCACAGAGTTATTAACCATCTTCATAATCAATTTTAGAACATTACCATTATCTCGTAAAGAAACCTCATATCCTTTAGTTATCACTTCTAAACCTGTTTCTCCTTTAGCCTTAAGCAACCACTGATCTACCTTCCGTCTCTACACATTTACTCTTTCTGGACATATACTAGTATTCATTTGAAGATGGACAGGAACACAGTTTCCACAGTTGTATTCCAAAAGGCCTAGCATAATGCAACAGGATTTGAGACCTCTCAAACAGCAAGATAACTGAACAGCTTCCTACTCATCTTTGTAGCACCCTTGTAGCTTTTTTTGAACCTTTATCTTTTTTATAAATTATGAAAAAGAAGGAAGTCAGCTTTCTCCTGCAAAGGTGGATCATTTCAAGACAAAGATGCAAAGCATAGGGTTTTGACAATGGTTTGATAGAGCATAGATATGCAAACAAGAGAGACCTGAGTTATCTACTGAGGTAAGAAGTCCTTGGGTGTTACTTAACCTCTTAAATTGTATTTTCCTTAGCTGTAAAATGGGAGTATTACAAATTTTGTATGATTAATGTGAGAACTAAATAAAATGAGGTATGTAAAGTACTCAACATGGCAGCAAGCGCTGAGAAAAGGTTAGTTTCCTCACCATCCTGCCACTCTCCTCTGAGAACTACACAGATATTTCTATCCTAATATGTCAGAGATGTTACTGACACCTCAAAAATCTGCCATTCTCCTTAAGTTCCACATCACTTCTCCTTAAGCTATCTTCCTTTTCCAACTAACTCCATTACTTTTAACAAGATTTGTCCTCTTAATAACCAGCTCATCCACTTGATCTGTTTCAATTCATTTCTCTCTCCCTCCCCTCACTCCCCACATGATCTGCCCTAGGCCGTCATCAAGCCTTGTGGTTTCTTTTAACTCACTTCCTCATCTTTCTCTTATAGTCTCCCTCTCCTTCATGGTTACTGCTTTGATTATTCCCTATACACACTTGCTAAGTCTAATTCTTAGATTTTTACAAAACTTTCTAATTGTCCTCACTCCTTTCTTTTCATGCCTCCATCCTTTAAAACTCTGCTTTAAACTACTTCTAGACACTTTGATTTTAGAGGTGGAAAGAACCTTAAATCATTCAGTAAAATTCCCTGCCCAGGGAGTAGGCAGGGCATAACAACCTGCATTTTACACGGATGAGATGGAATAAAGTCAATTGATTTTAATCAAGTTCACACTGCTACCCTAAAACTCCCCCCTAAACTAGCCTCCTCACCCTCAACCTCTCTGGCTTTGCCTAGTTTCATCAATTCCAGAGCTAGTCCTCCAATATAACACTTACATGTTGTTTGGTATCTACTACCTGAGAGGCATCTATATTTTCATTTGTTCATTTTAAGGAGAGGAACAAGTCTATGTATTTTAATTCACTCCACATTGGGCATGCATTTAACATTGCTGAGCTTATCGGTCTCTTTAAATCTCTCCTTATACACATTACAGTAAGCACAGACACTTTGGGTCTCCTTTAAAGTGCTACACTCTGAACCACAGACTCAAGCTTAAAGTATTTGGACATTAGAAAACAAAATAATATAGCTAATTTTTTACTTAATAAGGCTTAATTATTACTCAGTGGGACATGGATGTTTCTTTTATAGACTATAATAAGTATTATCACAAGCAATAGCTACTGCAGTAGAAAGCTAAAGGCAACTTTACAACATAAAAGCTTTGTCTCCTGGAGCCCTCCCTCCTTGAGACCCTATGCTGCAAGTTTGACAATTCTGACAAAGCCTCAGTATACCTACCCACAGGCACAAGACCTGGTTAAAACATTCCACAAGTATTTACTGAGCCTCTACTACGTGCCAGGCGCTGTATTAAGTATTGCAAATATAATGGTGAGCAAGATGTTGTCCCTGACTATAAAGGATTAAGTCTAGCCGGAAGACGGGCAGAGGCAGCAGCATAGGGATCTTATAAGTTCCTGGGGGATAATGTGGAATAGTGGAAGAGCCAAGAAACCTCAGTTCTAACTCAGTTTCCTACTGTTCTAGCAGTCTAAGATTTGGCAAGCCACATTCTCTCTCTGAGCTTTAGTGTTTTCATCCAATAAAACAAAAGAATTAGCTAAGACAATGTTTAAGGTCCTTTTCATTTCTAAGAGTCCTATTTCTAAAAGATAACAAAATAGCAGCAACAATACTCACCTTATCGTGTGCCAGCAATACTGCTAGATACCATTTATTTAAGATATGATTTTTAATGTAATGGGCAGTACTAGCATTACTGCATCACTTTCTTTTTTATTATTTTAAACTGGAAAGTGGATAGTTTGATAATATTTTTTATGGTTATTCCCTATTTCCAAGAATTTTAAGTGACTTACAGTAAAAATACATAAAGACAGAGCCTTAAGAGAATAAAAACCACATTAAGTAATAAATATGGGAAGAGTATACCAGTATTTTTTTAAAATTATGGGCCACGTATAATCGAAGAACCAGCTCAAAAAGGTCCTATCCTGTTTAATGAGATACTGAGCTGCTTTTCAGAGACAACAGTCCAAAACTACAAGCAAGCAACCAATGCAGAAGCATGTGTGGAGGAGTGAACTTTGACCTCCAGCGCATCAGGAAACAAATTGTCGCTTATCCCACCCTCCACAGAACCAAAGGACTGGGATTTAACCGGAACTTGAACACTGGAACCCTTTCAGAAGCAGAGTATGTGTTGTTCAGGAAGATCTTGTGATGACGCTTCTTACCATAAATGGCCAAGCTCCAAGGCTCTCCAATTAAAATTTGCCCCGCCAGCGCTTCCGCATATCCGTTCCCCCTCATACCCTTAAAAACCTGCCGCAAACCCTAGATTGAGGAGTTCGGGCTTTCCTGCATTAGCTTCCCGTTCTCTTGGGTGGCGCCATTCATAATAAAATAGTTAATTTTTCTTGACTGCCATTCTTGGCGTTTAGTGTTTGGCTCTGCTAGCGCCACATAAAAGAACTCTTTCTGTTCCCTAACAAAAATGGCGGCTACTAAGGAACCTAGCCCGGACTGGGCTTTTCCCACCATTCGGCAACTTTTGACCAGTGGCGGTGTCTCCAAGTTCCATCCAAGCAGCTGCCTGGACTGACTGACCCAGTGATAGACCTGCAGTGCTCGCCACTGACATGTGACTGACCTATAGCGGTTTTATTTTGCAGTGAGAGAAAGTGGGTACTTGGCTTGTAAGACGTCTCTTGGTGAGTAATTTCATGTGTGATGACACCAAAGAAACTCTCCCTTTCTGGTGGTTAGGGAATTTCCCACTAGTATATAAGAAAAGTTACCTTGGTAATCTGGGATGAAATCATTTGGTTTGTTTGAACCTGGCCTGTGGAATTTTGTTTTTAACTTGAAACCAGTGTTGATCTAGAGGTGGCAAATCAAGTCTGAAGTTGTGTATGGGTGAGTGTATGGGGAGGTAGCTCTATGAATATGAGTGAGGTATGTTATCGATTTTGTTTTAAATGATTTGACTCTGAAGAACTGAATTTTTTGGTGACCATAGCAAACTCCTTTGCGTGAGTGTTCTGACCCCATAGAATAGAGACACTGTTCTCTCCCTCTGGCCCCGAGTCGTTCCCAGGTGACTGGGCACTTAATACACCCCTCCTGGGCTTTCAGTGTACATGGTAAAGCAGCTGGCAGCATCTAGGGTTTACTCACCTAAACTTCAGTGGTGTGGGAGAGGAATCCATATGGCACAGTCAGAGTTTAACCTACACCTCCCTGGCTTCCGTACTAGTGGTTAAGATTTGGTGCTCTCACCATTGCGGCCCCAGTTCAATGCCCAGAGTTCATCCCATGCCTCGTTCGTTGTGGCCACCATGAAAGAGAAAAGCCCTCTCCTTTTTGCGGTGAAGGGTAAAATGGCGTCGTGGCTTCCCCCTATATCCCCCATCTTTTCCCTCTCTAAACATGTGGTAGCCCGCCATCTTGTTCTCAAGCTCCATCCCAGTGCTGTCTTCCTCTAAGAAAATATGCTACTTTAAATCCTGTGATCTGAAGCCACTGTTTACTCTCTCAGATTTACAACGTTATTGTGCACACTCTCCTCTGTCGTTTGTGTTTGTAGACAAGTCCATCATTAAAGGCCCCCTTGAAGGAGAGGATCTCAGGCCTCTCGGAGTCGATGGAATACAGTCTATGACTGATTATGAATTAATTTTAAAATGGCTTTAAATGAATTCTTACAGCATGCAAAGCTTTGGCCGTCTGAGGAAAATTTTAACTTGGTCTGTCTGCCAAAACATAATGTAGATCGCGTCTTTCCTCTGAGTTTGCATTACACCTGGGACATAAAAGCTAGCATTTTAAAATGAATGCTATGAGATCTCTATGTTTATGTCTACACATGTATGTTCTGGATGTAGCAAATTTATATCACTGGATGACACTTCTAATTTGTAATAGTCAATTGGCTTAAACAAATAAGCACTTATGAGAATTCTCAAAAAATACACAATAAACTAATCCAAATGCTTTTCAGAATCCCATCTGGTAAAATGTGATATTAAAGCCAGTTTGACTCTGGTTTGGTTAAATAAGCATATCTTTAGCATCATCAGCACTGAATGATATTTTTCTTCTACCTGAGATTATTAGTCAAATAAGTTCATGTTATCTCTGTTGCAATATTTGTCATCAAGAAAATTAACTTGGTAGGATAAAAATTTTCATAAGTAATCTAAATTGTTAGGAGCAACTAAATTAAATAAATGTAAATGGGATGAAAAGTTTATTTTAGGTTATCTCTTTAGAAATAATTATATTTGTACTTAAATGGTTTTCTAAATCTCTTTGGTAACTTAAAACTTTAGAATTTTAAATAAGTTAAATGATAAAAATTATTGAATATCTACATATTTCCAAATAACATGAAATACTGAAATATTGCCAGGTAAGTCTAAGTTTATCTACTTTAGGCTTCTTATTACAGAGAAACTAAAAGATAAATTTGGATCTGTTAGTAAATGTCTTGTACTATATTAAAAAAACACATTTCTAAAAATTGTAAATAATTGTTTATTTTAGTTGTCACTAGGAATAAAAGCTTCTAAGGGTTAAGAATTCTAAATAACATAAAAGAAAATAATATACTTTCAGTAAAGAAGGTAAAAGGTATGGAAATTTTTTCTTTGAAGGAAAGAAAAATATTTTCCTGAAATAAGGCTGGTTGTTTCAGAATAGGAAAGAGAAAGCAAAACGAAAGGACAAAATATGAATGGAAAAATGAAAGCTGTAGAAGATTTATGGAAAGAAAATCCTGAGAAAGGAAATATCAAAAGTAAACTGATGCAGAATTAGAGTTTGGTTTTCTCTCTGCTAAAAAAGACAGCTTCTTAGATTATTGGTCTGCTACTGATACTGAGAAAAAGTTTTCTGCCTAGAAAGCAAAGATTTTGTGTTTTATCAAAGTAATTTTCTGTCTTAATCAGGCCTTGATTACTTAAGAAAACAAGCTCAATAAGAACAAAGTTTTGCATACAATTATGTAAATTTCTGTATTTGTTTTTTATTGTCACTTTGGTTAAATGGATATTAAGTATTGCTTCACAAAGACTAATGACCCTATTTTGTCAAATGTACAAAACTTTTGATAAAGTTTGACAAACTTCCCAGAGTTCAGGGTTTAAAAGGAGGCTTTTCCTAATGGCCTTGGGTTATTCCAATGGGCCCCTGGAGTGCCTCAAAGATTTGTTCTCTCTGTATAAAAAAGGAAATTTAAAGTAATTAGGTCTATTTGATATAATAAAATTACATGGGAAGCTTTGTCGAATGAAGTAATTATGTTATATTTGTATGCATATATTATTGCTAAATGAATTCTAAAGATTATAATCTCTAAGAGTCCACAATGTCCTGATATAAGATTTTCATTCGTTATCTTAAAATGTTATGTTTTAGAGAAGAAAATTTCATCAACTGCATTTTAATCAAATCTATAACCGTGCCATCTGAAGTTTTTTGTCATTTACAGTTAGTCCTTAGGTCTAACTGTACCAATTCATAAGTTTGCTTCTAAGCTGGATGATGGACCCGATTGAGGTACCTCTCTATCTCAACAGTACCAGAAATTGGAAATTATTAAAATCATGGAAAAAAAATTCTGATGATCAGCTTGAGCTCAAGTTGGGGGGGGGACCCTATCAGGTTCTTTTAACAACCCTTCTCTGTTAAATTGATCTGGCTCTTAAGAACATCCGGGACAGCTAGCTACCTGTGAAAATTAATTGCAAAGGCTTCCAGAAATCTGATATGCTCTAGTTCTGGCCACAGATATGCCCCAACAGTCAAAATACTGATACAAACCCCTAACAGACCTCAAGTGACTGTTTAACAACTGACAAAAAAATAAGTAATGCACGACTCACTTCTGTGTGTCTTCACTTTACTTGCCTGTATTTCTATTATTCCACTTGGTTTTAAACCATCTCCTTTGTACATACAAAATTTAATTAGCTTTCTTTAAATATATTTAACATTCAAAAGGGAAGCTTCCCAATATTCTATCTACCCTGGCTATCAGGAAGATGGCTTTTGGCCAACATTTAGCAGGACCTTTTCTCCCTGGTGGGGAGTGGGAGCCTGTGAATACATGACTTAGAAATCTTTCAGTAACTTCAGGAATAACAACCAACGAAACCGCTTAAGCCACAGCCTCTTAAAAGGGAGGCTTTAGACTCTCTGTCAAAGTTATTAGATAACTGAACTGCTTTGGTTTATACCCTAGGTGAACAGGGTGGTATCTGTGCATTGGTCAAATATTGCTCAAGAGCTGTAGACCAGGGCATCAATATACTAGTAATACTGGACAACAGTGCCCAACTAGGCACAAAAAAAATTTGGAATTAGGTACAAAGCAGTTCCATTCCTTATGCCCCTAAGTTTACACCTTCAAGCAGCAGCTGCAGGCTCTAACAATCCTCTACCTTGCACAGGCTGGTGAAGGTTATTGCCAAGAAAGTTAGAAAAATGACTTCAAGCAATAATTGTATGGGGCTGGCTCCTTACCAGGTCATAGGAACAGATGTCAAGAAGTTCCTCTGGACATGTCTATTAAAGGCTATGGCCTGATGCCTTAGCACCAGAGCTGATAAAGGACCAGCATCAGCTACTGTTCATAGCTCCTTGAGATACTGAACCAGGGGAGGAGATACTTGAATGGGGAGTGGTCTGGCAACTTCTCCCAAATTGGATAGGATACCTCTTGCTTGAGAGAGAAGTATGTCCCAGCCAGTTAAAGTGATCTCCGCTGATCCTGCTGAAGTCAGTTAAAATACTCTGGGGATAGGAATAGCTACCAAAAGCAACAATGGTCTTTTGCCACCTTGCTCACATTGCAAATGATCCCAGAGCCTTCATCCCTTCGGCAACATGCCTGATATTCACTGTCTGCACAAAATCTACAAGTTGCATACATGTTAAAGGATAGAACCAACACCACTGCACTTATTGTAACTAGAGGAAAGAACCTCAAGATATGTTGGGGACCTCAAGTAAAGAGGAAGTGACCCAAACTACAGCTATTGCAGGTATCCTCTGATGGCAAGTCCTTGGCTCTTCTGGCCTTGAGAGGCCCTTCTAAGTTCAGTCTGAGGAATGCTTATGAAAAAATTCCAGCAAAGCAGATATAAAAGTGCTTATATGGTTAATTACTATTCTTGCTGAACTTATACAAATAATAGGCTGAGTTTATTGAAACTAGACTTATTTTGCAAATAAATTTGTCTTAATTTGGCTATCTTTGGCAAAAATGGGGGCGATTTTTAGAGAAAAATTTTGTTTCCATAGAAACTATAATATACCTTGTGGATATTAGAGTCTAGTACTCTTCATTGTCTTTTGAGTTTTGTTTTGTTTTCTACTTGTAAACTGGACTAGATTTTGAATTCTTCTAGTTTCCTCCAATATCTGCTGCCTATGATTTTCCAAACATCTTTCCAATTTTTCTTCCATCCTTTGACTAGAAATCATTGATCTAAAACTGCCCTTTCCTGAGCCTTGCAATTTCACACTGCAGTTAGACATGCTTCCCAGTGATTGTCACTATGATCATCATTTGGATCCTGGGGGACATAACAAAAGTCACCCTTTATTTTTTGTGTCATATTAGGGGACAGATATCCTGGCCTGCTGCTACCCATGCTGTTGCTAAGGTCTTGGGTTGTAAATTAAACACCCAGAATGCCCCGTCTGAGGCTTAGGGTCTACTATAAAAGGAGGTGGGCATGTGAGATTGTAAGAGCCAGATAAGAGAGGCAAATGGGTAGACAAATCTGAGTCAATCTTGAAAATAATCGTCCATCTTAACTGAACCTGGATGGGGTTTCCCTGTTTCTCTTAAGATTGAGCAGTGAACAGTAAAAAGGGGGAATCTGTTCTTTCCTGTTTCATGAGATACTGAATTGCTTTTCTGAGACAGCAAACCAAAACCGCAAGTCATGCAGCTAACGCATGCACAGAGGAGAGAACTTTGACCCCACTGCACCCCAAACCAAAGTCTCGCTACCCCAGCAGAACCAAAGGGCCTGGACATAACCAGAGCTTGAACACTGGAACCCTTTGGTTCTGCCAGTGCCAGGGCAGGTGAGGGGAGTGGACACTGAAGATGAATTCTTTCTGTTCTGGAACAGATGTTGGAAGGCCATGATGACTGACTGAATTGAAAACTCTGTCCTAATCCTAAACTTATTACAACCAAAGCAAAGCAGAAAACACAACTAGTCATGTACACCTTAGAAAAGACACTAGCTCAAGAGACAAAGTAATTCCAGGCTGAGCTTTTAGAAGAGCTTGCAACAAAGTTTTTTGTTTGATCCTAGTGGGGAAGAGAGGAATTAGGAGTAAGAGAAATAAATTTGAAAAACAAACGAGTTTTTCAGATATTTAAAACAGAAGATTGACTTCACAATATTGTTAATTTTTTTCTTTTTTTAAGTTTATTGGGGTAACACTGGTTAATACAGATATAATTTTCAGGTGTACATTATAATTTAACATCTGTATATTCTATTGTGTTTATCACCCAAAGTCCAGTTTCCTTCAGCTTCCATATATTTGATCCCCTTTACCCACTTCGTCCTCCCCCTACCCTTCTATATTTGACCCCCTTTACCCCAATCCCTCTCCCCTCCTCCACTAACCCCTACCCTCTGGTAACCACTAGTCTATAGTCCATGTCCATGAGTCTCTGTTTGTCTTAATCATTTGTTGCTTTTAGGTTTATATCCCACATATAAGTGATATCATGTGATTTTCAACTTTTTCTGTCTGGCTTCTTTCGCTTAGCATGATTATCTCGAGTTCCATTCATGTTGTTGGAGATGACTGTATTTCATCTCTTCTTACGGCTTAGTAATATTCCATTGTATATATGTACCACATCTTCTTTAGCCAGTCATCTATCATAGGACATTTCGGTTGCTTCCATGTCCTGGCCACTGTGAATAATGCTGCTCTGAACATTGATGTACAAATATCTTTATGGATATGATTTTTTAAGTCTGTAGTAAATAGCCAGTAGAGGCATTGCTGGATCATATGGTAGATCAATCCTTAGTTTTTTGAGGAACCTCCATACTGTTTTCCATAGTGGATGTACCAATTTGCAGTCCCACCAGCAGTATATGAGGGTTCCTTTTTCTCTGTGTCCTCTCCAGGATTTGTTATTACTTGTCCTGTTGATTATAGCTGTTCTAACAGGTGTGAGATGGTATTTCATTGTGGTTTTGATTTGCATTTCCCTAATAAAAAAAATAGCTAGCGATGTTGAACATCTTTTCACATGTTTGTTGACCATTTGTATGTCCTTTGGGGAGAAGTGTCTGTTCAGATCCTCTGCCCATTTTTTGATTGGGTCATTTGTTTTTTTGTTGTTATTGAGTCATATGAGTTCTTTGTATATTTTGGATATTAGGCCCTTACTGAAGGCATTGCTTGCAAATATATTTTCTCATTCTGATGGTTGTCTATTTACCTTGTTGATGGTTTCTTTTGCTGAGCAGAAGCTTTTTAGGTTGGTATAGTCCTATTCATTTATTTTTGCTTTTACTTCCCTTGCCTTCGACGTCAAATTCATAAAATCCACATTAAGTTCAAGGTCCTTGAGTTTCGTTCCTATGTTGTCTTCTATGCATATTATTGTTTCAGGTCTTATAGTCAGGTCTTTAATCCATTTTGAGTTAATTTTGGTGTGTGGTGATAGACAACAGTCTAGTTTCATTCTTTTGCAGGTGGCTTTCCAGTTTTTCCAGCAGCCATTTATTGAAGAGGGTTTCCTTTCTCCACTGTATGATTTTGGCTTTTTTGTTGAAAATTATTTGCCCACATAAACATGGGTTTACTTCTGGACTCTCAATTCTGTTCGAATGGTCCGTGTGTCTGTTTTGCTGCCAGAACCATGCCATTTTGATTAGTCGCTTTTTAACATGAAGTTGGGTAGAGTGATGCCTCCAGCCTTGTTCTTTTGTATCAGGATGGCAATTCGGGGTCTTTTTTGCTTCCATACGAATCTGATGATTTTTTTTTGTTGTTCTATTTAAAAAATGCCGATGGGACTTAGATGGGGATTGCATTAAATCTGTATACTGCTTTAGGTAATATGGTCATGTTAACTATGTTGATTCTTCCAATCCAAGAACACGGAACATCTTTCCATTTCTTTGTATCTGCTTCGATTTCTTTTAATAGAGTCTTGTAGTTTTCATTATATAGGTCCTTACATGTTTCCTTAAATTTATTCCTAGGTATTTTATTCTTTTTGTTGCAATTGCAAAAGGAATTTTTTTTCTTTTTCTGACACTTTGTTGTTAGAGTTAGGAATGGTATGGATTTTTGAACTTTGATTTTGTATCCAGAAACTTTACTGTATTTGCTTATTGTTTCTAGTAGTGTTCTTGTGGAGTCTTTAGGGTTTTCTATATAGAGAATCATGTCATCTGCAAATAGTTACAGTCTGACTTCTTTGTTTTCTATTTGGATGCCTTTTATATCTTTCTCTTGTCTGATTGCACTCGCTAGGACCTCCAATGTTATACTGAATAACAGTGGCGATAGTGGACATCCTTGTCTTGTTCCTGATCTTAAAGGGAAGGTTTTTAGTTTTTCACCATTAGTATAATGTTGGCTGAGGGTTTGTCATAGATGGCCTTTATTATGTTAAGGTACTTTCCTTCTAAACTGATTTTGTGAAGTGTTTGATCATAAATGGATGCTGTATCTTGTGGAAGGCTTTTTCTGCATCTATTGATATGATCATATGATTCTTAGTTTTAATTTGTTTATGTGATGTATCACATTAATCGATTTGCATATGTTAAACCATCCCTGTGCCCCTGGGATGAAGCCCATTTGATCGTGGTGTATAATCTTTTTAATATTCTGCTGTATTCGGTTTGCTAGTATCTTATTTAAGATTTTTGCATCTCTCTTCATGAGAGATATTGGTCTGTAGTTTCCTTTTGTTGTGTTATCTTTAACAGGTTTCGGTATCAGGTTAATATTGGTCTCATAAAATGAGTTGGAAAGTATTGCCTCCTCTTAGATTTTTTTTGGAAGAGTTTGAGGAGAAGAGGTATTAAACCTTCTTTGAATGTTTGGTAGAATTCACTGGGGAAGCCATCTGGTCCTGGACTTTACCTTTTGGTAGGTTTGTGATGACCGTTTCAATTTCCATACTGCTGATTGGTCTGTTTAGATTTTCCATTTCTTGATTCAGTCTAGGAAGGCTGTATTTTTCCAAGTACTGGTTCATTTCTTCTAAGTTATTAGATTTGGTGTTATGTACTTTCTCATAGTATTCTTGTATGATCCTTTGTATATCTGTGATATCAGTCATAATTTCCCCTCTTTCCTCCCTGATTTTGTTTATCTGTGTCCCTTCTCTTTTTTCTTTAGTGAGTCTAGCCAGGGGGTTATCAATTTTGTTAACCTTCTCAAAGTACCAGCTCTTTGTTGCATTTATTTTTTCTATTTTGTTTTGTTTTCAATTTCAGTTATTTCTGCTCTAGTTTTGATTATTTCTTTCCTTCTGACTTTAGGCTTCATTTGTTCTTTCTTTTGTAGGTTTTTAAGATGAAGCATTAGGTTGTTGATTTGGGGTTGTTCTTGTTTTGGAGGTAGGCCTGTAAATGATATGAACTTTCCTCTTATGACCACTTTTGCCATGTCCCAAAAGTTTTGATATGTTGTACTATCATTATCATTACTACGTATTTCTCGATCTCTTTTTGTTTCTTCTCTGACCCAGTTAGTCTTTAGTAGCTTGTTGTTTAATCTCCATGTATTTGTGGTTCTTCCCTCTTTCTTTTTACAGTTGATCTGCAGCTTCAAAGCATTATGATCAAAGAATATGGTTGGTATGATTTCAACCCTCATATTTGTTGAGGCTATCTCTGTGTCCCATATGTGGTTGATTCTTGAGAATGTTCCATGTGTACTAGAGTAGAATTATAAGCAGCTGTTTTGGAATGGAAGGCTCTGTAAATGTCACTTCTGTCCAGTTGGTCAGATGTGTCATTTAAGGATATTATTTCCTTATTGATTTTCTGTTTGGATGATCTGTCCATATCTGACAGTGGGGTATTTAGATCTCCTCCTATGATAGTGTTTTGGTCTGTTTCCCCCTTTAGTTCTGTTAGTAACTGCTTTACATATTTCAGGGCCCCCTGATTGGGAGCATAGATATTAATAAGTATTATGTCTTCTTGGTGCATGATTCTCTTTATCATTATGAAGTGTCCCTCAGTATCTTTCTTTACCTTTTTTATTTTGAAATCTAGTTCATCTGATATTAATATCGCTACTCCCACTTTTCTCTGAATGCCATTTGCTTGAATTATCATTTTCCACCCTTTCCCTTTGAGTCTGTATTTGTCTTTGCAACTGAGATGTGTCTCCTGGAGGCAGCATATAGTTGGGTTTTGTTTTTTGATCCAATCTGCAACTCTGCCTTTTACAGTCCATTTACATTTAGGGTGATTATGAGGTCTTCTTATAGCCATTTTATCTTTTGCTTTCTGGTAGCTCGGTGTTTCCATTGCTTCCTTGTCCTTATGTATCTGTTTCCTTTATTGTGGTTGGCTTTTGTGGGTTTTGCCTCTTGTTCTTGTTTTATGTTATATACTTCAGTTTTGAATCATTGGTGTGTGGTTACCATTACGAATATGAAAAGGATAGTTATACATATAGTCATGCATTTTCTTCTGTGCATGCCTTATTTCCATTCCCCTTTGTGAATTTGGATCTTTGAATCTTCCCCTTTTCAGTCATTGTTGTCTAAGTTTGTCCCTATGTATACTGAACGTTCCTTACAACCTTGTTATAACAATTCACTTACTATTTAAGCTATAATTCCCTATTCTTAGTAAGGGTTGCACTCTGCTTCTATCTGCCTGATAGTCACTTTACTCCTAATTATGTATTTTTGTTGTTGTTATTTTGTTTTAGGTGAGCTGACCCCTTTCAGTATTTCTTGTAGTGCAGGTCCTGTATTGGAGAATTTCCTCAGTTTTTGTATGTCTGGAAAGGTCTCAATATCTCCTTCATATCTAAAGGAGAGCTTAGCTGGATGCATTATTCTAGGCTGGTAGTTCCTTTCACTTAATAGTTTAAATATTTGATTCCATTCCTTTCTGGCTTGTAAGGTTTGTACTGAGAAGTCTGATGATAATCAAATGGGTTTACCTTTATATGTTACCATTTTCTTCTCTCCCTGGCTGCCTTGAGAATTCTATCTTTGTTGATTTTTGATAAATTTAATACAATGTATCTTGGTGAAGGCCTTTTTAGGTTGAGATAATTGGGTGTTATGTTGACTTCTTGAATTCCAAGCTCCAGCTCATTCCTTAGATTTGGGAAATTCTCATCCACTATTTGTCTGAAAATGCTTTCTAGTCCCTACTCCTTTTCCTTGCCTTTAATAATGCCTGTTATTCTTGTTTCCTTTCCCGATGGTATCAGCTAGTTTTTTTATTTCTCTTTCATTATTTTTCATTCTTTGGTTTCTTTCTTCTTCTTCCTTCTGATGCATTTCTAGATTTCTGTCTTTGATATCACTGATCCTTTCCTCCATTTGCTTGCTATTTCATTTTTCAACTCTTGCAGTGTGTTCTTCATCTCCAGAAGTTCTCTTTGGTTCTTTTTGAGGGTTTCAATGCTCTGCTCATCTGGTTGTTTTTTAAATTTCTGAAATTGTTGATAAGATTTGTTTTCAATCTCATTGAGTTTTTTCAGAAGTACCACCCTAAATTCTGTCATTTAAGTTGCATATTTCTATGTAAGTTTATTTTCTGGAGATTTTTATCTTTCTTTGTCATCTTGGTTGTTCATGATGTTTAATGGACAATTTCTCCGCCTGGGCATTAATGGAAGTGTATTATGCTGTTTTCCAGAAAGGTTTATTATATAAAGGTCTGTCTGTAATCTGTTGCAAAGAAGGCGCTTTTCTTTTGATTTCCAGTAGGTGGTGTCTAAGCCTCTTGGATCCCTGCTTTATATAATGCCTTAAAGTACCTGTGGTAGCTCTTATGTGCAGTTTCCATGCTCAGACGTGCTGGTGTGCAGTTTGGGTGTTTTTTGTTGAGTTTTAGATGTTCAGCTTGTTGTTTCAAGGGGAGAGATCTGGGGACCTCTCTCACTCCGCTGTGTTTTCTGTTGAAATGCAGCTCATAGCACTGGTCGCCTGCTGGGAATTGAAATGTAACTTACAGGAATAGCAGCTTTTGCTGTGATTGGGAAGGCCACTCACAGTGATGGCTGCCCAGATGTGAACACTTGGTCCTGAATCACTCAGAGCTGAGCTTGGCAGCAAGCCAATAACAGTGCCCTGGGAAGTCTGAAGGTTGGGTCAGGCGGGGTCTTAGACAGTGGCAGTCAGATCAATACAGCCTCAATACAACCTCGGTCTTGCTGCAAATTTGGTAACTGTTGTGAGTTCCCACAGAAGACCCAGGTCACAGCAAGACCAGCTGCTGTCTGAGACTAGCCCAGAGCCCCTCGATAATCTGTTCAAGTTCGTGATGGTATCAGTGATCTGCCTACCCTTACCTATGAAGTACGGCTCACAGCACTGGTCGCCTGCTGGGAATGGAAATGTAGCTTACAAGGCTGGCTGCTTTTGCTGTGATTGGAAAGGCCACTCACAGCAATGGGCGCCCAGCTGTGAACACTTAGTTCTGAATCACTCGGGAGCTGAGCTTGGCGGCAAGCCAATAATACCTGCCCTGGGTAGTCTGCAGGTTGGGTGGGGCAGGGTCTCAGAGAGACAGTGGCTGTCAGATGAAAACGGCCTCAGTCTTGCTGGAAATTTGGTGACTATTGTTAAGTTCCTGCAGATGACCCAGATCACAGCAAGACCAACTGCTGTCTGGGACTGGCCCACGAGTCCTCCATATCTGCCCAAGTTCCTGTTGGCGGCAGCGATCTACTGACCTTATCTCTGAAATGGGGCTCACAGTGCTGTCTGTTGTCACTATAATTAGAAAAGTTGCTCACGACAATGGCCACCCTGCTGTGACTATTTCACTCTCAATCACTCAGCTCAGGGCTTGGCAGCCAACCATAAACAGCTTCCCCCGGCAGTCTGCAGGTTAGGTGGGGCGAGCTGACCCCTTCAGACCAGCTTCTCCTAATGGCTCTGTGGGAGGGGTCTGCATAATCAAGCTGGTGTGGTCTATGGGGGTGCCGGACTAAGGCACAATGGTGGCTGTCTTTCCAGCCCTCTTTCTGACTCCAGTTAATGGAGACTTTTTCAGAATGAATCCCGCGCAAGCCTCAGACCCACCGCCGATGTCCCAGGTGAGTGTCCGCAGGTCAGAAAACCTTTGCGCGTGCAGGTCCTTCAAAGGGACATCTAGGGGTTCAGTCACTTACTGTCTCACCCAGACGGCTGGAATCTCCTCTTCCCTGGGCTGGGGAGCCCCCAGATGAAATCAAGACCCTCCCCCTTCAGGAGAGCCTCTGTAGCCTCGCTCTCCCTCCCAGTGATCCTCCACCACCCATAGGTATGGGTCCAGCCCAATTTGGGACTTTGCCCCTCCTACCGGCTTCGATGTGGCTCCTTTATGTTATCAGATGTAGGTGTTATGATCTGCTAGACTTCAGGTGATTCTCCATGTTGATTATTTGTTGATTATTTTATAATTTGGTTGTAACTTCAGTGTGGTCCTGGGAGGAGACGAACCCTGCTTTTACCTAGTACTCCATCTTTCCCGTCTCCAATTTTTTTCAATTAATATATTTTGTGATTAACTTAGGAATGGCCTAGGATTAACTATTATCCTAGCTGCCTTTTAAGAAGAAATTTCATTATCATAGGGCTGTAGATCTTTGTTAATAGTGCTGCAAAGCCCTCTTTGCTTTGAATTTTTCAAATGAAAACAGACTAAGCTGCTGATTCATAGCAGATTCATAGCCAGAGTCTATCGACTGACTCCTAAAATAACCATCCTCAGGCCTACTTACTCTTATCTCCATGCTTTGGGGCTTAAGAAAGAAAAGTTTATAAAGTAGATACTAAAACAAATGCAGATTTACTAGACTTAAATACAGCTGTAAAAACTTTAAAAGCTTTTACATATGGATACTCTTTAGAAAAAAGAACTTGCTGAGAAAACCTTTTGTTAACATAGAAAAAAATGCATTTGAAATATCCAAAAACCATTAACAATGCTAATTTTTTTATTGTGGTAAATTTTAACCATTTTAAGTTTACAGCCACATTGTTGTGCAATCATCACTAAGTTAATTCTTTTTCAGTATATGCATATGCTACATCTCATTGTCAGCATCAATAACTCCTTATCATTTTCCTAAATATCATTTGCAACTGGAACTTAATATTTTCTTATCTAAGGAAGAAAACACGTTGACTAAATAAAAGATGCAATTCACACTATTACCATAATAGATTTTCCAGCCTAAGGTTTCCATGACATCAGCAAACTATTTCCTATCAACCAAATACAATTGTTTTAATAACTATACTAATAACTGAACTTGGATATTTAGGGAAAAATACTAAAATTTAGAAATGTGTAATACTGATCACAATTTTTTAAAGTAAAATGTTGAGTATTTTCCTATAAATGAGTTCCACTGTGGCTCAATAGGTTAAGGGAAAGGATGGGTCAAAGAACAAGAAGAGATACTTATATTATATTATATTATATTATATATTATATTATATTATATTATATTACAGATAATCCAGAGCTGCACATAATCAAAAGCACATCCCATTATATAGGCTTTATGTTTTACCCTTTAGAGAAGAGTTTTCTAATTTCTTGATAGGCATGTCTGAGTAATAACACATTAACGTGCTACCAACTTTAAAAGAATGAATTACAAAGGTAGAGACTGGAATTGGTGATAAGTAATTTCACCTGTTTAATATCCACTCCAGCTAATTAGGGCAGTTTGGTTTTGGCATCATATTTGGATTATAATAAAATTTTCCTTTTTTCCAAGTCATTCCAAATTATGAAATATTAACTAATCACAGGTTGCCTAAAGCAACATTTATCTGTTTCAGAAAGTATTTACTGTGACTTGTTTGAAAGAATGATCTTTTTCTCTTTTTGGTAGATCCCTCTTATAATCATTAAGATATGCCTGCTACAAAGGGGGGGGGGGTGGAATCCATATACACAATCAGGAGCTGACATTCTTAGTCAAGCGATCTTTTTTAATTTTAGAGGGCCTCTATAGTTCAAGCTCATGTGCACAAAGCAAGAGCTTCATCTTCACCATAAATGTAAAGTACACTGGCTCACCCCTTATTGGGTCCTGATTACATCAGTCAAGCCTAAATGGTGAAAATACAGTGTCCATTCAACCAAATGCTAAATGAGTGAATAAATATTCCAGGAAAGGGCCTTCCTAGAAGGAGTTAGCATTACCTAGAGAAGGGGAGAGCTTTAAGGGAAAGGTGTGGGGGTGGGAGGTAGGTCATGAATTTTATTCTAAGAAATAACAGGAAATCGGACTGCTCAAAAAGAATATATACCAAAAAAGGATTCAGATACAAAAACTACATCAGGGATTACAATAGTATATATATACTTCATAACATTATTAAACTTGATAGCTTTTTTGGTCACAGCGATTAGTGACTAGCTATAAACCAGAAGATAAAAAGATTCCAGGTATATGTGCATAGGGGCAGCACTATTTCACAGTACTGCTTGGAAAGAAGAGAGGAACCCTAGAAATGAGAGTGAGCAATATCAGCTATAAACAAAAATGGTAATGAAATGGGGTAAAGGTTGTCTTGAATCATCTTTATATTGAAACAGCATGGCACATAGTAACTGTTTACAAAACGTCTGTTTAATGATTGCTTCCTTCCTTTCATTTAGTCCTTTATTTTTCCCCAATAATCCAACATCCAGTCCACTTCCTCTCCTCCTCAAATCCTGCAAAATCTAAAGGATCAAGAGGTCCCTTGGCAAAGTTCATAAAAACTTTTCAGTTTGCCCTCTTGAAACTCATCGAGATATATTTTAGTTCTAGGTATTGAAAATAAAATCAACTCTGGCTTTACTTTCTAAGAGAAAAAAGTCCACAGATAGAACCCATGGATATTGTCAGCTGAGAAAAGCCTTATTGTTTCCTCCCAGGATGGAAAGTTCACACTTTGCAGCTGTGCAATTAGCACAGTCTTACCCTGAAGATATCAGAAATGGGTAAAACTTACTTTTCTTTAAAAATTCAGGTCAGCCCCTTGTCTCTAATCTATATTTGAAAACCAATTCCCACTTCTTTTCTACACTCCCACTTCCCCCAAAGTAGCTACAACAAATACTTTTGCTCCCCCAGTCCCTTTTGTCTTACCCCCCAAAACAAAAGCACCCTGACTGAATTCAGTATCAGTCTCTTACCCTGCCAGGAAAGCTAAGGAGTAGGAGCTGTTCTTGGAAACAAATGCAGAGCGATGCGTCTGTGTCATCTTGCCTCGGGAAGGTTCTTCATTCTCTGAATCTGAGAGACGTGCAGGACACTGGCAGGAGACAAGGAAGACAACACTGTCCATTTGGGGTTGCCATTCAATTTCCCATAGCCATTGTTTCAAATCTGTTGTATGTCATTTCTGTCTGAGCTCTAATCTATATTTCCAACTGCCTCTTGGATATCCTAATCTAGATAGCCCAAATGTAGCTCAACCTTAATATATCCAAAACCAAACTCACCATTAATCTTCTCTAAGCCCCACTACCAAGCCAACTAGAAGCCTCAATGCCATCTATTATTTTCCCTTTCTTTGAAATCATTAACAACATTGTATATATGTTTTGAGTACCCTAACACTTCTAAATATTTTATTTCATTTATTCTACATCAGCTCTATAGAGTTCATATAGACAGAAGGGATTACCTGTCTTACAGATGGCAAACTGAGGCAAAGAGCAGTTAATTTGCCTAAGACTGTAGAGTTAATAAGTAGCTAACGCTGGTACTTAAATACAGAGCATCTGTCTCCAAACTGTCTCCATGCTATTTCCACTATACTTCATTCTGTTGCTAAAATATCTCTCAGATATAACTCTTCCCATGTATACTCATTGCCTTTGTCATTGCCTTTCCTAAGATTCTCATCATCTTCTGCCTGAGCTATTACAGTAAGCTACTTACTGGTCTTGCTCTCTTCAGCCTTTCTTCCCCATACCATCCACACTCTCAAGTACAGATAGAATCCAGCTTAACTGTTGGGAGACTTCAGGATAAAGACTAAAGACCTCAGCATAATACAATAGCCTTCAAAACTAGACTCAGCCTTCTTTCATGGTTTTTCTCACACAAGTTCCCGCACAGGGAACTCCTTGAACTCTTAATACAATCAAACTACTTTCTGCTCTTCACATCATAGTCTTTCAAAACCTCTATTCTTATGACCATGCTAGTCCCTTTGCCCAATATTCCCCTTCCACATTCTCTACCTATAAACTACTCAATGGCCTTTCAGAGGCATCTTAAATGTCACTTTCTCTGCAAGGGCTTCCACATACCCCTAGAGTCAGCTTTTTCCATCATGTTGATATTCATTTACTTTCATTTTATTTCAGAGTCTCTTTCTGAGTTGATTTATATTTAAAGTTTCTTTTATATGTGCACTTAGAAAAGAAGTCTGGAAGGATATTTACTAAAATGTTTACAGGGGTTATCTCTAGGTTGTGGGATGATGATAAGCAGTTTTTCACTTTCTGCTTTTTATTCTTTGGTATGACTATAACTGTCATACCAAACTTTTCCAATAATTGAAATTATTGATATTAATTTTATCATAACAAATCATATTTTAAATATTGTGCCCATTTTATCTCCATTCTGAGTAGATAATAATAAGGGGTAATCTCTGATTCTGGAAAAAGCACTTTCTCCATTTGAATTCAACTTGATAAACATGTATCAAACATTTGTGATATGCAAAGTACTCTAGTAATTTTTAAATAAGTAAAACATTTCCTATATTCAGGAAACTTATAATCTAGTAGAGATACACAAACACACATAACCATATGTAAAGGAGAATAAAATAAGTCCTATAAAGTAACTTTTTACTTTGGGAGAGGGAAGCTGGGAGGGAAGAGTTATATGACTAGAGTAGAGAAACAAATGAGGAATCCCTATGGGTTCCAGGAAGGTGCCAGATTTTGAACTAAACAGAGAAAGATGAATAGCTTTTCAACAGGAAAGTCAGGTAGCTTTTCAATGAGATGAAATTTGCTCTCACTGAGAGAGCAAAGACTCAAGGAAGGAAAATATAGAATATATATTTGGGGGAAAGCAAACAGCTCCATTCCTTAGAATTTTGAGATGTAAGCAAGGATAGAAATATAAACTAGAATAATACTAAAGACCTGAATATTGGGGTAAAAAGTTCTCATTTAATTCCAGAGGTAACAGGGAATCAATGAGGTTTGGGGGGCAAGAGTGAAATAATCAGTCCATCTCTAATCATAATACTGTCTCTATAAAATATAATCCTTTAGCTGGCTTTCCACTGAAGCCTACTTGAGCTTCTCTTTGGTCTCAATTTGAATGTAGCCTTGGCAAAAATAAATGAAATTATTTGTTCAACACCAACAGCAAAATTAGAGCCATTTAAAAGTCCTTAATATAAAAGAAAACAGAAAAGGTGAAAATTACAAAAATCTAAAACTTGAAGTGTTCATAGATCAGATTTTATTCAATGTATTTCTGCATAAAAAATTTAGCCTAACTGGCTATTACCAAAAAAAATTAGTATGAGAATTTGCACATCCTAATTCTTTTTAGTATTAATATTAGGTTGATGCAATTGATTTGTTTCAAAGATGGCAGTGGCAAAAGAAAAAATCATTAGAGCAATTTCCCAGTTTGACGTGAATTAATACTAGAGATCATTTCCTGGAAGAAACCTGGATCTGGCAAGGCTCAAAACAGTTTCTTTCTATCAAAAAACCATAGTGAAGGATAAGCTCACTTCTGAGTTGTTTTGCCTGATGGCTCTAATGGACAGTCCCACTGGGTGGAAGTCAGAGGCAGAACTGCAGTCTTTAAAGACCAAGACCATGGATGGGGCTGTTAGACAGAAGACATACTATATGCATGAGACTATCATGTATTTTATGCTTGACTTCCTAGCTAAATATACTATGGGAGCAGTCTTTCCTTTGCAGTTCCCAATGAACATAGCATTAAGAGTATATGAGCATTTCAAGTTTGTTAATCTTTTAAAAGGCTGAAACCCTATAAAATACAAGTGGTTATTTTTAATTAACAAAAATTATTGTTATTATAACTGGAATCAAAAAGCCCCATATGTCTGTTGACAATCAGCAAATATTAACTCAAGAAAGCTTAAATAATATAAAATTTTGAAATTCAGAAAAAATGCCTTTGCAAAGAGTAAACCAGAAGCACAGAGAAATTAAGTAGCCTGGCCTAAGTTATACAGTCAGTTTTAATGCTGGGACCTGTTTAAGAGGCTGACTTATAATCCAGAGATTGTTTTTCCCTCTATTCTGCTATGTTTGTATTTACATACAGTAAGACTTTATTAATTCTAGATAGTTAGCTAACTAAAATACTAACAAACCTGAATCACAAAATATTTTAAAAGATATGACTTTAATGATATGTTAAATACATTCAGCAAGCAATAAAAGATGTCCAATCCACTATGACTTACTAAAGAAGAAAAAACTAAATTGTAATTACCCATTTGGCTAACCAGTGGACCCTGAAATATTGCTTTTGTTTGTAGGTTAAATATACCACTTATTTTGCTTTCTAAATAAGTAATTTAAAAATTCAGGTAAAGGGAAACTGGGCAAAATGGCATAGATGATGAGAGGCTTTGTTCATCTTTTCTTGCAACCACATCAAAGTTTTGACAGAAACATGGAGCAAACAGCAAGCAGAGTCACCTGGGGTCTACATGAACAGAAACTCTACAACTAGGGAGAGAAATAAGAAGTTATCCTGCAATGGTAGAAGGTAGGAGGGAACAAAGACACGAGGCTGCCTGGTCGCAAGCAGCTGAGTGGGACAGAGGGTATGGCAGCTGCAGGTGCTTCTTAAAGGGGCTGTGTCCACAAGTGGTCTTTTAGACCTGCTTGCTCTGAGCACCAGCGCCGGGCTGACTGCTCGAGGGGCACCAGGGACTTACAGGGGGACGATGAATTGTCAGAGCAAGGGCCTGAGGTGAGGCTTCTGCTGGAGGTATCCATTGTTCCTCTGGTAAGCCTTCTGTTCTGTGCTCCCTGCAGAGGCAGCGCTGCCACAGCTGAGACATCATCAAACTGGATAACAGAGGTCACTCTGCCCAGAGGATTCTCTGAAACTCCGACTCCCCCAACTCACTGCCCCACCCAAGCCACATCCAGTGTATCCTCGGAGAGTCCTGTGCCCCTTGCTGAGCAGCTCCAAGACCCACACTGGTGGCAGCTGACCTCGGTTTCTGGAGTGGCTTCTTGAGGCAACTATAAATACAGTATCTGTGGACTGCTTGCTGAATCTTAACAGGTGGCCCCAGAGGGACACATTCCAGAGCTAAACTTGGCCTGTAGCTGAACCCCTCTCAGGACTGTGCCACTGGGCATGTACTACACAAAGCCAGGCTAATAAGACCGGGAGAATTAGGAGCTTTGCTTAGTACATATAAACGGACACAGAAAGGCAGCCAATATGGGAAGACAAAGAGGTAGAACCTACATGAAAGAACAGAGCTCCAGGAAAAATGGAGTCAAGCAATCTAACAGATGCAGAGTTCAAAACACTGCTTGTAAGGATGCTCAATGAACTTAGGATAAGAGTAGATGAACTCAGCGAGAACTTTAACATAAACATAAAAATGGAAATTACAAAAGGGAACCAGTCAAAAATGAAGAATACATTATCTGAGATGATGTATAAGAGGAAATTGACAGTGGATGAAGAAGAGGATTGAACCACCAACATAGATGGGGAAGCCAAGGACACTCAATCAGAACGGCAAGAAAAAAGCCAAGATTAAAATAATTATTTAAGGAGCCTCTGGGACAAAATTAAATGTGACAACATTTGTGTCATAGGGGTACCTGAAAGAGAAGAGGGAGAACAAGAAGTTGAAAACCTATTTGAAGGAGTAATGATGGAAAACTTCCCCAACATGGTGAAGGAAATAGATACACAACCCCTGAAAGCTCAGAAAGTCCCAAAAAAGAGGAACCCAAAGAGGCCCCCATACCAAGACATATAATTAAAATACCAAAGGTTTAAATACAAAGAGAGAATCTTAAAAGCAGCAAGAGAAAAACAGTTATCTACAAAGGAGCACTCCGAAGATGGTAGCTGATTTCTCAAAAGAAACTTTGCAGGATGGAAGGGCTTGGCACGAAATATTCAGTGATGAAAACGTGGGCTCTACAACCAAAAATACTTTATCCAGCAAAGCTATCATTTAAGAGTTGTGGGACAGATAAAGAACTTACCAGACCAAAAAAAAAAAAAAAAAGCTAAAGGAATTAATCAACCCCCAGCCAGTATTACAGGAAATGTTGGAGGGACTTCTTTAAGAAGAAAAAACATGTATCAAAGACATGAATAAAGAATGATAATAACTACATATCTATGAACAAGTAGCTCAAATAGAAAAGAATGAAGTGCTCCAAACAAAAGATAGGGTGGACAGATGGCTAAGAAAACAAGGCCCTGACATATGCAACCTACAAGAGACTTCAGATTAAAAGACACACAGACTTGAAAGAAAGGAATGGAAAAGATATTGCCTTGACAGACCTAGAGAGTATTGTGCTGAATAGAGTAAATCTGATAGAGAAAGACAAATACCACGTGATTTCATGTACATGTGGAATCAAAACTAAATAAACAACAAAAACAGAAACAAACTCATAGATACAGATAATATTTTCATGGTTATTAGATGGGAAGGAGGTTAGAGGGACAGTGAAAAGGGGCAAAGGGATTAAGAAGAACAAACGGATAGTTACAAAATAGTCATGGAGATATAAGGTGTAACATAATAGTGTAATATGTAAGGGGGAAGAGGGATACCTAATTTAGTGGGGTAATTACTTTGTGAGTTATATAGATCTCTAATTACTATGCTGTACAACTGAAACTAATGTATTGTATGCCAACTATAACTGAAAAAAAAAACTCATTGAATTGTACAATATAAATATGAGCAACTAATTGTCTATCATATTTCAATAAAGCTGGGGGGTGGAGGAAATTCAGGCAAGATTTTGCCCAATGAGAAGTCTAATTAGGTTAAATTTAAATTAAGTATCTAATATAATAATAATCTAATGCCTTATATCTAGCACTGTGCTGCTTAGGGCATTATAAAAAATAAAGGGAAGAAAAACTTAAGATTTGAGGAAACCTAGATATAAGACATACAAAATACAAATGTCTAATGACAACACATTAAGTTAAAATGATGACATACATATAAAACTTACCACAAGTAGTATACTATACCAGGTTTCTCCTCTCACCTTTCCCCCCCATTCCCTTAATCTTTCCACATAAGCCTTATTGTCTCTTTTGTAAATTATTTTCTCCAGCTCTCATCTGGACACTAAGATCCTCATTATTTTTCAGCTGCATAGTCAAATGACTATAACTGGTCTCATATCATAGTTCACCAACATAGGTTTTCCAGATCCATGTCACTTGGGCTAATGGCCAATTTTGAGGCAGATGTCCATCAAAAAAGTGATCTACTTACACGCTCCAGATTTGTTTTCAGTACTAGTGGCTCATCTCTTTTTTTCTGTTCATCCATTTTCCTTCTCCCTGTTTCTGTATCCTCTGGTAACAGTTTGTGGATTTGATCTTCAGAGGCTTTCTCCTCTTGTAGCTTTTCTTCTTTCAGCTAAAAATACAAATCACACAAAGACAGTAGAGTTTTAGGTGACTATAGACTTAAAAACGTCTTTTACTCAGTGGTGTATTAGAATAAACAGATCACATGGCAGTTTTGATAACATTTTCCTTATTCACTATAAAGCCCTCTTAATTTTTAATGAATCTTTTACTTGACTCTTGCCAAACATATGCTTCATGGCTTAAGATTTAACTGCTTTGCATTCTTGAGCAATGTGAAACCATGAAAACTAAGATAATACACAATCAAAAAATAAGGTTTATTCACTTTCCCAAAAAAGGCTGAACCTAAAAACTTTCTTATTTCCATAAACCAGGTATAAATTTATTGGACCAGGAGAACAGCAGAGATGTAGGCCAAAGAGGGCCAGAGAAGTTTGGCTAGGCAAGACAGGTCTTTACGCCAGGAGCAACAGAAAAAATGACTTCTCACAGTCCTATAATTTATGCTATTATCTTCTGGTCCAAAGAATAGGTCAAGATTATATGACCTACAAAGAAATATTAAGGCAGAGGCATATGCTCCTCATTTGGGGGAAGGTAGCATGTCATGAAAATAAGCTAGGCTTTGCAATAAAACCTGCATTCTAGTGGCCCTGTCACTTATTTATCAGCTATATGATCTTTGGCATATGAACCATCAAATGCTCACCTACAAAACAGGGATAATGCTAACTACTTTGCAGATAATGTTATAAGTAAATGATAATTAATTACTTAATGTATTAATGTCTTGCTGTGTACTTACAATACATCAGGAATTTCCTTTCCTGATCATTTATTCTCTTTATTGCCCAGGGTTTTAGTGAGATTTAAATGACATAATGTATATCAAAGCAATTACAGGCTACTAATATTTTTAATCATACTTGCAAAAAAAAGCTAAAGAATAAATATTTTCATTGGCTCTTGCCTCAGGGTTAAAAAAAAAAAACAGTAACAATATTTAGTCTTGTCTTTCCAATTACTATAGGTCCGATTCCTGTAAGCCTGAACTAATCTTTAACACATTGAGTCTAATAAGAGGTTATGAATAGTTAAAGAACACCATACACAGTGTTCTGTCAGGAAGAGATGCAAATGAAATAAGGTACTTTCAAAATCTGCCCAAGTCAAACAACAAAAGAGGAACAAAAGCAAATCCATACATAGCCAGGGAGAAAGCAAACCTGAAGTCTATACCGACTACCCACATGAAAGATCAGTGCTTTCCAATGATCTTGTATGAGAAATTCTTGTTCAACAACTTGCCTGTAGACTACACCGAAGGGCATTTCACTTTTAGAGGATAGAGAGGTAGAGTGGCACAAAAGAGAACAGGTTTTAACATTATAATATGTTATCATTTACTGAACTCTTGTGAGATTCATCCACATAGATATACAGTTTGTTCTTTCTCATTGTTTTACAGTATTCCATTGTTAGACTACAAAATTTAACCATTCTGTTGCTAATGGAAGTTTGAGTAGTTGCTAATTTTTGGCTATATATACATAAACTGCTATGAACATCTTTGAATATGTCTCATGATACATATACTGTCTGTGGGGTATATTCTAGAAGAGAAACTAGTCAAAAGGTATGGGTACACTGCCATAGTTTTCCGAACTGGTTGTACAAATTACACTCCCATCCCCCAGTTAGCAAAATGACAGCTGCTCTCCGCCTTGTTAAACACTCAGTACTATTTTGTCTTTTTCAAGCATTCCAGTGAGTGTATATTGGTACTGCATTATGATTTCGATTTGCATTTCTCTTCTGACTAAAGATGTAGAGCAGCATTTTGTATGTTTACTATTTGGAAATCCTCTTTTATGAAGTGCCCATTCACATAGTTCTCCTTTTATCTTTTAGGTATTTGGGGGTTTTTTCCTAGTAATTTGTAGGAGTTATTTATATATTTTTTGGATTTGAGGCAATTTTCAAAAAAAAAAGTATACATACATATACATAAAGCAGTCTTCTCTTATCTGCAGTTTCGCTTTCTGCAGTTTCATTTACCTGCAGTCAATCATGGTCTGAAAATAGTTAATGGAAAATTCCAGAAATAAACAATTCATAAGTTTTAAATTTTGTGCGGTTCTGAGTCACATGATGAAATCTTGCACTGTCCTCCTCCATCTCACCCCAGGACATGAATCATCCCTTTGTCCAGCAATTCCATGCAGTACATTCCCCACCTGTTAGTCACTGAGTAGCCATCTTGGTTATCAGATTGCCTGTTGTATCACAGCACTCGTGTTCAAGTAACCCTTATTTCATTGTTAAAATTACGCTTATTTTGCCTAATTTATAAGTTAAACTTTAGGAAAAAACATAGTATATATAGGGTTCAGTCCTATCTGCTGTTTCAGGCATTTACTGGGGGTCTTAAAACATATCTTCCACAAATAAGGGAGGACTACTGCACAAGATATATGTGTGTGTGTGTGTATAAATTCTTCCCCCTCACACACAGTAGCTTACCTTGTTCACTCTTTTAATAGTATTCTTTGAAGACAAGAAGTCCCAGGTTTTAATGCAGTTTAATGTTAGTGCTTTTTATATCCTGTTTAAGAAATCTTTAAGGAGCTTATTATTTGACCTTTCACATTTAGATTAACAATCCACTTAGAATTGATTTTTTAAAATCAACTATGTGAAAGTATAATCTACATATGATTAAATGAACACATATGGAATGTACAGCTCAATGAGTTTTGACAAATGTATATATCCATGTAACCATCTCCATCAAAATAGAGAATATGTTTGCCACCCAAGAAAGACCCTTGCAGCCCACAAGCAATCAATCACCCTCCCCACTGCTCTAGGCAACCCCTAATCTGATGGCTATGAGCTTAGATTAGTTTTGCCTATTATAAAATCATACAGCATATATTTCTTTATGTTGGCTTAATTCACTCAGCATATTTTTGAGATCCATGCTACTGAGTTTATTACTAAGACATTCTTTTTATGGATGAGTTATATTCCATTGTATGAATGAATTACAATTCGTTTATCCATTCAAGTGCTAGACATTTAGGTTTTATTTAGTTTGGGGCTATTATGAATAAAGCTGCTATGAACATTCATGTCTTTTTGTGGACAGATGTTTTTATTTTGCTTGAAATAGCTACAAGTGGAATTGCTGGATCATAAAGTGTATGTTTAAATTTATAAAGCAACTGCCCAAATGTTTCCCATGGCGGTTATACTAAATACTTTACCAGCATACTTCAGAGATATAGTGGGTTCGGTCTCAGACCACCACAATAAAGCAAGTTTTGTGATACCTGCTTTATATTTTTTGCTGATAGAGAATCTTGCTTTCAATTTTTAAAAAAGGCAACATCTGTGAAGTGCAATAAAACGTAGCACAATAAAAATGAGGTATGCCTGGTATATTCCCACTAGCAATGCATGAGAATTCCAGGTAATTCACATTTTCACATCATTCTCACACTTGGAATTGTTAGCCTTTTAATTTTAGCCAATCTAGAGTGTGTAAGATTGATTTAATAAGTATTTCCCTGCTGGCTAATTGTGTTGAGCATCCTTTCATGTGCTTAGTAGCATATCTTTTGTGAAATACCTGTTCAAACCTTTTACCCTATTTTTGTTACTAAGTGCAAGAGTTATATAAATTCTGGATACAAGTCCATTGTTAGATATCCATTTTGAGAGCATGTTCTCCCCCTTGTCTTTGCATTTTTACTTCCTTAATGAGTGGAAGTTTATAACATTGATGAAGTCTAATATATATATATATATATATTTTTTCTGTTATTAGGATTTTTTGTGTGTGTGTTCCTGTCTAGAAAATCTTTGCTTACCCTAAGATCAAAATTGTTTTTCTACCAGAAGTAAACCTGTATTTATATGGGCAAATATATTTCGACAAAAAAAAAAAAGCCAAAACCATACAGTGGAGAAAGAAAAGCCTCTTCAATAAGTGGTGCAGGGAAAACTGGAAAGCTACCTGCAAAAGAATGAAACTAGACTGTTGTCTATCACCACACACCAAAATTAACTCGAAATGGATTAAGGACCTGACTATAAAACCTAAAACAATAAGATGCATAGAAGAAAAAATAGGAACAAAACTCAAGGACCTTGGACTTAAAAGAGGATTTTATGAATTTGACCTCAAAAGTAAGAGAAATAAAAGCAAAAATAAATGAATGGGACTACATCAAACTAAAAATCTGCTCAGCAAGAGAAATCGTCAACAAGGTAAAGAGACAACCATCAGAATTGGAAAATATATCTGTAAGCAATATTTCCGATAAGGGCCTAATATCCAAAATATACAAAGAACTCATATGACTCAATAACAACAACAACAACAACAACAACAACAACAAAAACAAACAATCCAACCCAAAAGTGAGCAGAGGACCTGAATAGACACTTCTCCCCCAGAGAACATACAAATGGCCACAAATATATAAAAAGATGATCAACATCCCCAGCTGTTAGGGAAATGCAAATCAAAACCACAATGAGATACCATCTCACACCTGTTAGAATAGCTATAATTAAAAGGACAAGTAATAACAAATGCTGGAGAGGATGCGGAGAAAAAGGAACCCTCATACACTGCTGGTGAGACTGCAAATTGGTACAGCCACTATGGAAAACAGTATAGAAGTTCCTCAAAAAAACTAAGAATTGATCTACCATATGATCTAGCCATCCCTCTACTGGGTATTTATCCCAAAGACTTGAAAATTCATATCTGTAAAGATATTTGAACACCAATGTTCATAGCAGCATTATTCACAATGGACAGGACATGGAAGCAACTGAAGTGTCCTATGATATATAACTGGCTAAAGAGGCCATGGTACATATATACAATGGAATATTATTACTCAGCCATAAGAAAAGATGAAATACTGCCATTTGCAACAACATGGATGGACCTTGAAATAATCAAGCTAAGCGAAGTAAGCCAGATAGAAAAAGTTGAAAATCACATATCACTTATATGTGGGATATAAACCTAAAAGCAACAAATGGATAGGACAAACAAACCAAGACTCATGAATGTGGACAATGGACTAGAGGTTACCAGAGGATGGGGCGGGGGCGGGGGGGAGGTAGATGGGGGAAAAAATTTAAATAATTTCTTCACTTAAAATGTTTTTCTTATGTTTTCTTCTGCATAGTTTTAGCTTTTAAGTTTAGTCTATACTGTATAAAAGTAGAGATCAAGATTCACTTTTACTTATTCATAAGATACAGTTTATGCCAGCACCACAATTGAAAAGACTATTCTTTTGCCACTGAATTACTTTTGTGCCTTTGTGAACATTGACTATAATGGGTAGGTCTGTTCCAGGACTATATTCCATTGGTCTATATGTCTTTTCCTTATACCAATACCATGCTATCTTGATGACTAGCATTTTATAAGTCTTAGAATCAGTTAATAAAGTCCTCCAATAATAACAGTCATAATTTGCAGACGATATAATCCTCCATGTAGAAAATCAACTATCTCCTACCAAAACAAGCTACTTAGAATGACTAAATGAGTTTAGCAAAGTTGTAGGATAGAATATCAAAATATAAAAATCAACTGTACTTTTATATACTCACATGAACAATTAGAAATTGAAAAAATGTTAATGCCATTTATAGTAACATCCAAAAAATGTGAAATACTTAAGATAAATATAATGAAAGATGTGGGAGCTGAACACCACAAAACATTGCTGAGAAAAATTTTAAAAGACCTAAATAAGTAGAAATGTTATACTGTGTTGATGGATCTGAATATTCAGTATTATTGATACATCAATTCTCCCCAAATTGATCAATATATTCAATTCAATCCCAATAAAAATCCCAGCATGATTTTTTGTAGAAATCAGCAAGCTGATACTAAAATTCAGTTGGATATACAGAGAACCAAGAATAGCCACAATAACTCTGAAAAAGAACAAAGTTGGAGGATTAACACTACCGAATCCCAAGATTTACTATAAAACAACAATAATCAAAACAGCATGGTGTTAGTATAAAAATAAACAAGTAGATCAACTGTATAGACAGAATAATACAGCCTAGAAATAAACCCCACACACATATATGGATAATGATTTTTGACAAAAGAAGAAACAAAATCCATGGAGAAAATAGTTTTTTCCATAAATGATGCTGGAACAACTAGGACATCCAAATGCACAAAAAGGAACTTGCATCTGTACCGCACATCATATATAAGAATGAAATAGAAATGAATCATAGACCTAAATGTAAAGCCTAAAACTGTAAAATTTCCAGGGAAAACATAAGAGAAAACCTTTGTGATCTTGGACTGGGCAACGAATTCTTAGATATAACACCAAAAGCACGTGTACAAAGAAAAAAATCATAAACTGTAATTTTAAAAGTTAAAACCTGCTCTTCAAAAGACTCTAATAGAATGAAAAGAGTGAGACAGACTGGGAGAAAAATAATTGCAAAGCATATACCTGATAAAAGACTTGTATCTAGACTCTAAAGATCTCAAAATATACGACCCAGTTAAAAAAAAAGAAAGGCAAAAGTTTTGAATGAACACCAAAGAAAATAATATGGAAAGCAAATAAACACAAGACAAGATGCTCAACATTATTAATCATTAGGGAAATGCAAATTAAAACTACAATGAGATACTACTACACACCAATTAGAATTGCTAAAATTAAAAAGAATGACATACCCAATATTGGTGAAGATTAGAAAAACTAGAATTTTCATATACTAGTGGTAGGAATTAAAATGGTAAAATCACTTTGAAAAAGCTTGGCAGTTTCTTTAAAAAGAAAATATACCCTACCATATGAATCAGCCATTTCATGCCTAAGTATTTACCTAAGAGAAAAGGAAACATCTCTGTACAAAGGCCTGTATATGAAAGTTCATAGCAGCTTTTTTTTTTTATTTGTAATAGCCAAGAACTAAAACCAACCCAAATGTTCACAGATAAACAGATAAATCGACAAAACCATACTACCCAGCAATAAAAAAGAGTAAACGTAAACCATTGATACATGCAACAAAGTGAATAAATTTCAAAATAAGCATGCTGAGTGAAAAAGCCAAACAAAAGCACAACAAAAAACGTAAATTGGACTTAATAAAAACTGAAAACTTTAGTGCAAAGAACATTAACAGAAAAGATAACCTACAGAATGCAAGAAAATATTTGCAAATCATGTATATATGATAAGGATTTAATATTCAGAATATGTAAAGAACTCTTACAACTCAATAACAAAAAGACAGCCGAATTCAAAACTGAACAAAGGACTTGAAGAGATATAAATACTCAAAAAGCACATTAAAAATGCTCAACATCATTGTTCATTAGGGAAATACAAATTAAAACCATAATGAGATACCCACTAGATGACTATATGTAAAAAAAAAAAAATAAGTGCCAGCAAGAATATGGTGAAATTTTTGGAATCCTCACATTGCTGGTAGGAATTTAAAATGGTACAGTTGCTGTGGAAAACAGTTTGACGATTTCTCAAAAAATTAAACATACAATTATTGTATGACCAAGCAATTCCACTCCTGGGTATATATCCAAAAGAACAGAAAACAGGAACTCAAACAGATACTGTATGGCAGTGTTCATCGCAGCATTATTCACAATTGCCAAAAAGTGAAAACAACCCATGCCCATCAAGAGACGAATGGATAAACAAAATGTGATATATACATATAATAGAATAGTATTCAGCTGTAAAAAAGGAATGGAGCATTAAAACATGCTATAGTGTGGATGAATTTTAAAAACATTATGCCAAGTGAAATAAGCCAGACACAAAAGGACAAATATTCTATGCCTTTACTTATATATCTAGAATAGGCAAATTTATAGAAATAAAAAGATTAGAGGTTACCAAGGGCTGGGGGGATGGCAGAATAGGGAGTTACTGATTCAAGGGTACAGAGTTTCTGTTTGGAGTAATAAAAAACTTGTAGAAAAACATAGCAGTGATGGTTGCACAACACTGTGAATGTACTTAAGGCTACTGAATTGTACAGTTAAAGTGGCAAAGTTTATGTTACATATTTTATAGCACTTAAAATTTTTTTCAAGTCATATAATGTATTCTCTAAGTATTATAAAGTCCCAGCTAGCTTTCTGTCATTTTAGATACTGCAATAAATATCTTGCATGCCATGTTAATTCAAGGCTGCTAAAATGTAGCCTGTTCAGAATCAGGTAGGTGAATTTTCCACTAACAGCTAAACACAGAGCCAAATAGAATTCCTACCCACAGGGCAATGTTCCATAGAAGGAACAGCTACTGAAATCACTAAATTCTTAAATCCTCTTCATGCAAGGGTAGAATTGCCTGTACAGTATTTTTAGCTAATCCACATGTCTTGAGTAATATTCATTTCACCATGAAAAATTATTTATGTTCATAATTGTAGAATCTGGGTAATGGGTATATGAGGTTTTATTTTATTGCTCTCAACTTATATTTGTTTGAATATTACAAAAATCTAAAATTTGGAAACCATTGTTTTTAAAAGCTTTATTAGAAGGGAAAGTACACTTCCGTACGTGGAAGCGGGCCTGAGCAAGAGAAGTTTGACTCAAAAGGCCTAGAAATCATTTCTAATGCTAGGTAACACACCTCACTCAGGTATTAGGTGATGACAGAAATAACTGAAGGGCTTAGAAGAACCTATGTAGTAAAGGTTCTGATTACAGTCTTTCAAGTGCTAAGTAACTACCCCAGAGTATATATTCCCTATTAGTACTTCAGATGTTAACTAGCCATCCTTAGAGTATAGAATGAACACATAAACATACCACAGTATTTCAAATGAAGTATTTAAAAATACATCTCACAATACCCAGAATATACTTCTATCATGGGTTTTAAACACAAATTACTGTGTCCAATTACTTGTTTTCAAGCCTCTTCCTCAGACACTATGAGCTTCTTTTGATAATGGACCATGTTCTATTCATTCTCAAACTTGAGTTCTAGACACAGGGTCTGTATTCAATAAGTTCAGTTTCACAAATATTTGCAGAGCACAACTGTCTGTATTAGGCACTATTTCTAGTGGCGGACATCCCTGACCAAAAATGAGTTGTTCACATGGGGCTTTCATTCTAGTAGAATGTGGTTAAGTGAATGATGAGGTTGGACTAAACAAATTTTAAAAGGTCCTTCCAACAAACATTCTCTTATAACACGAACTATAACTATTTTAATGATTGTACCAGTCCCCATGCTTTAGTAAGTTTCTCTCAATTCCACAATAAAAGGTAACCAACCTGATAGTACCATGGACACAGGGCTGATGGGAGGAGTGCCGCCCAATGGCACTTTAAAGACCATACATTTACGCATCCATAATTTTCTTATCCGAATTGGTAAAATGGTCCACCGCCCAATGACAGTAGACTTCAGAAATACTTTGTGGGAGTTGTGGGGCCATACAACCTTGTGGTGTTTCATTAATCTTATCCCCAACACACAAGTAAAAATGGATTTTTTTCCTATAAAATGATATGTGAAAACATTCAGTAAATTATATGAGTTACAAACATTTAACTCATTTTCTACATTTTCTAGTTATCTCTGGACCAAAAGTACTGGAATCCCAGACCCCTAAGGAGTTCACAAAGGTGTAGTAATGGGAAAATTTGAAGTTAATTTTTAATATATTTTTAGCAATCTAACAAATATACTTATGACCATAAGACTGTATCCATTAACTATCACTATCTCAATAAATAGATTGACTATATTTTTGGTGCTGTCTAGGGTTTATTCTTTAATAGAAAACATTAAAAAATATTTTAAGTTCTTATGGGGATTATGAAAGCAGTATAATACAAGCTGATAAAATTGGGGACTACTGCTTCAGAACCACTGCTTCAAAGCACGATGAACTTGTTAATTAAATTTGTGTCAGAGCATTTCAATTTGCTTTGGTATGGACAGCAATTAACACTTCATATGGTTCCTAGACTATCATTCGGTACTAACAGTTACCACTTCTACAGGATCTAATTGGTTACTCTTGCTGATGCTGCCCACAGATAAACTAGGACTACTTACAGCTTCCATTTTACAGCATCCTGAAATCATAGCAAATGAACTTGTGCACACAAGACTAGAGCCCTGATGACATCTATTTGAGCAATCACGTAATAGCACCAAAGCAATTGATTTGCTCTTATGACACTTAACCTAATTTTAAAGAAATTACACTAATGATACTATACTAGCTTTGCTTTAAATTCTCAACCATGCTTCAATTTAAATGTTATGTTTAGAATTAAGCATATCTAAATATTTATGCCAAGAAAACATTTTATAAATTTCCTTTATGTAATAAGGTGTTTAAAATTACTTCTAGTTTTGAGATTATTATATGCATTATGAAAATCATTGTAGGCATTCAAGTTTACACATAAACTGAACCAGCAGATACTATGTAAGTTATAAGTTTAGTTGCCAAGCTAAAAGGCTGAATGAAAGGAAGGACGTTCACTTTAAGACAAGCAGAAAATAATTTCTAAATCGCTGATTATAAAATAGCAAAGACAGGACTACTTGTCCAGAGTTCAAGAAAACTGGGAATTCATTTGTAGTTAATACCACTAATTTTTCAGCTTTCAAATATGACAGCCATTTCTTACTCAAATGAACAAATAACTAATGACAGCAATGGAGGGGGGTGACTTTGTGCTAGATTTTTTTTTTTTTAGAATTCTAACTTTTAAAAAATAATAATTATATGTGGATTACTGTGTGCCAGGCACTATTTCACAATAACCCTATAAGCTGACTATAACGTTCATTTTATAAACCAGAAAACTAGACACAGAGAGATTAACTTGCCCAAATTCACATGTAGAGCCAAAATTTGAACTCAGTTGGCTCTTAATCACTATAATATACTGCCTCTCAGATTAGGGTAAAAGAGCCTCATCATCTGTACTGTGATTTTTTGAGCACCTGCATTTTTTTTAAAAAAAGTTTGAGATCAACAAAAAGTTGACTCTCAGATGTAAGCAGCAAATGAGACTTTAAACTCTCATATGAATTCAGAAAAATAAACCAAGCTTGCAATTTTCACCAAAAGCAGATTACTTGTGAATTTTTGCACAAATGTGGCTAGAGATAGGAATAGGAAATTTTAATTATATTGTGGAATTTTTTAAAAAATACTATATTTTCTAAAGTTATTTCTGATTCTTGAATGGTTGGGCTGTAAGAAAAATACTGGTATACATTTGATATATTACAATGATATTTCTGTTATCCAATATAGCCATTAAAAATGTTGGCATGGATTTAAATTTATTGATATGGAAAATGTCGTCTGATATGCTAAATTAAAAGGTCAGTAAAAATGGCAATATAACATGATTCTTAATCTGTTTTGTAAAAAGTCTTAAGCTTAAATTTATAATAAAAATTTTAATATGGTTATTAGCAGGATTACTGGTAGTTTTCCCTTCAAATTATTTTATAATCTGAACTTCTTTAACAGAATTTTATAATTCTGCTTTTATAAACAGGAAAAGTAATGCTATTTTAATTTACTAAAACCCTCACTAATCAAATATCTTAATAAAATAATTTACTTTTTATTAAGAGACAGAAGAGTTACAACTACTTCTAGAAAATTCTCTGGTTTGGCTTTCAAGTAGCATTGAAATGATTTTATTTAAACTATTCTCTAAACCATAAAAAACTGTTATACTATATGGTAGGTAATCTTATAACTACTGAATAAATATAACTACATAAATGAAAAAGACAAGGAAAGAGAGCACATTGCAGAAATAACAAGAATAACTTGCTATTCTAATTAAGTCTGATCATGCTTTGAATTTCCCAAATGTGTTATTTTCTTTAATAAGCACATTACTTGATAAAGTTGTTTCTCATTTGGGTAGCTGTAAGTAGCAAAAGGAAAAAATAACCATATAAAACATTTAAAAATTTTGAGCATTCCGTAAGATAACTGTTCTCCCCTCATGCCAACAAAACTAAAACTTACTCTTTTCAGTTTTTCCCTCTTAATATCATACAGCTTACCTGCTCTTAAAGATGTACTAGGAGATTCTGTATGTTTTCTGGCTCCAGAAAGAGGCATGTCAGCACATGCCAAAAGTAAGCATTTCCTCAAAGATTACATAATAACATTTCAGAGGAAGGAAAAAAAAAAACATGTAGCAAAAAGAACTCTAGAAATCTTAAAATACATCTAGTTCTATCATGAGCCAGCTGTACATCCTTACACAAGACATTTCTCTTAAAAGAAGGGGCTTTGAAACTATATGATCAACGATTCAGTCAGCATCTAATGAATACCTCTGTGCAAGATACTATATTAGATGCAATGGAGAGTTAAAGAGACTAAACGAACAGATCCATCTTGTCCATCTTAAAAGATTTTACAATATAATAGGAAAAAAATTTAAAACAAGCAATTAACCTGCTGCTTCTGCAGTGTGACAGAACATATTTTAAACTTACCATGTAAATACAAACTTCTTTTAAAATAAGTAAATTTAAAAAGGTGAGGGTGCTGGCAGTGAGGCCAGCTCAACATTTAGCTCATGATGCACTGTACAGCCAAATAGATTTAAGTTAATTGTTCAAATTTTAATGTTTGTTATATTTTATAGTTCACGGCAGAAAGTTAATAAAAGAGACTTTAAAGATATATAATTTCAAAGATAATTAGGTCCTAAAAGTTTACTTACCTTTAAAAAAATTCCTTCACAAAAGTTAATGTCTGCCTTATATAGACATTATTCACTTCAGCAACTCATTGACCATTATCTGATTACTCTGTGCCCTGGCTAAAAACTAAGACCTGCATGCTTACTGCTTGAATAATTTAGTCAGCAATGGGGAAGGAAATACTCCAGAAAAACAAACCAGTGGGGAAGGAGAAAAAAAGAAAATGGATAGGTCAGTAAACCAATTCAGAGAAAGCCTAAACTACTCATGATCCACAGAATAATCAAAAGCAGTTCATCTTTCCCACTACAGAAAGCAGGTAGATAGGCAGTCTAGAAGCAAAGGTTGTTTTTTCCCCTTCTTTCAACCCTCCAGAGTCCAGTGATTCCAAGACAAACAAGAGCATGCTGGATTGTATGTTTCCCAGCTCTAACATAAAACAACTATTATTTAACCACCTGGTCAAAGTTAAACACCTAACATACTCTATATGCAGAATAATGTTGCAAATAAGAAGTTAAATTCAACAAATAGAACTTATAGAGAGGAATAAATTATTTCAAAAGACAAAAATGATAAAATCTTATAGAGAATGGAAATATAAAATGAAATCAATATTGAAATAACTTCTTAAAAATTTTTTCATTTCAACATGTTTATTGTACACAAGAATATAACAAGAATGTGCATGTACATATGTGTGTGTGTGTGTGTGTGTGTGTGTGTGTGTGTGTGTATATATATATATATATATATTTTAAGAATGAATAATTCCTTAAGCAGTGTAGTAAGATGGAGGACTGAGCACATGCTAATACTCTTTCGCCTTAAAACCCCATAAAATGTCAGAAAACTTCTTTTTCAGAAAAGCAACAAAAAAATGCATACCATTAGCAGTTAAAATCACAAATATCCAAAAGATGGAACTGGTTTTCACTTCTAAAGTTTATAAACAAGCAATTCACAGAAAACACATGACTGGCCAATAACCATAAGATGCTCCTCCTCTGGTAATTACAGAAATGTAAATTAAAATGAGATACTATTTTATTCATATTAGCAAAATAATATAATGGTTTGACAAGGATTTGAAAAAAAGGGACTCTCTTTTACTGTTGGTGAGAGAGTAAGTTGAAAAGTCTTTCTAAAAAGTAATTTGTTAATATCCACCAAAACACAGAGTGCATATACCATCTGGCCCTGCACTTTCACTTCTAGGAATCTAACCTAAAGGAAGTATGTTCATGTGTGTTCAGTGCAGTTATCTCTTAAATTGAGGGAAATGGGAAACTAACTTCCTTCCTTTCTCCCTTCCTCCCTCCTTCCCTCCTTCCCTCCTTCCCTCCCTCCCTCCCTCCCTCCCTCCCTCCTTCCTTCCTTCCTTCCTTCCTTCCTCCCTCCCTCCCTCCCTCCCTCCCACCTACCTTTATAGGTGAGGCAACCCTTGGTTGACTCACAGACTGCAAGGACCGTGTCAGTTTACAATCCCTTATTTTTTTATTTTTTACGCCTACAGCACCTGGTCTTCCCAGGTGGTTTCCCAAGTACTAATCAGGCCTGACCCTGCTTAGCCTCTAAGATCAGACCAGGATCAGGCTTGTTCAGGGTGGCATGGCTGTAGACGCAATGTGAAACAATTTAAATGACCACTAATAATGGAATAACCATTAACCAAGTGCATTATACCTCATCTATACTATGAAATATCATTCAAAATGAAAAAATATCTATATGAAAGCCCCTGTGCCCCCCAAAATTATATTGTTAGTAAAAAAGAAGCAAATTACAGAGTAGATCATATTCCTCAAAAATCCTAGTTTCTTTGAAGTATTTACCATCAGACTGCAACACCTACAGCCCTTCTTTATGGGTAGTCACCTACCTCTGTCAATTCCCCTAATGCACAGAAAAGCTTATCATCTAAGTTTCTCTCCAACTACTCCAGGGATCATTTCTGAAGACGTCAATATCAATATACTTTCTCAGTTCCTTTACTTCCTTCTAAGTCTTTTTGTCCGTCCTACTTCAGTTATCTATTCCTATGATCATACCTTAAACCTTCTCATGTTCAATAAGTAAACCACCTCCCATTCTCACTTTTAAGCCTCTCTCACATTTAGACCACCACTTCCTAGCTTTCCAGCTTTATTTGTATGCTAGTATCCCTACTTTTACAATTCTTTATCACCGTTCAAAACTTCCAGTCCATTGATTGTACGACTCTCACTGTTTATCATTTACCTGATGTTCTCAATTCGCTCCATAAATAACCATAGTCTAAAACTATAACAACTTCCTTGTACACACCTTCAAGTCGACTGACATCCCTACTTCTGGTAGAACCTAAACCCTGGTTAAACTCAACACAATGGTTATTCCAAAAGAGTCTTAATTGGTCTTATTTCCATTCTTGATCCACGAGGCAGAGACTGCCAGATGCCTACCCAATATCTATTCTCTCTTCCTTAAAAAGAGAACCTTGATTTTGCTGAGGAAGTTAATGTACCCAGCTAAAATACTACACTTCCTAGCCTCTCTGGCAGCTAGAGAAAGTGTGATACTGAACTATAAAATAAAAAGTGAAGTCACTGGGTGGGTCTTTAGAGAAAGCTCTTTAAAAGGACCCAATTCAGCTAACATGTGCTCTTTTGCCTTCTGTCTAGATGTGATTCTACAGAAGGATCAGCCAACTTATACCACAATGAGACAGGCACACTTGGAAGATGTCAAACAGAAAGACAAAAAGAGCCTGAATCTCTGATGTCACAGAGCTGCCAAATCAGTCCTAGACTCCCTTCCTCTGGTTTTTGGTTTTTGTTACTTGAGAAAAATAAAACTCCTCTTTTGTTTGAGTCATTATTTTGGGGTCTCTTATTATTCACAATTCCTAACTCCTAGGCCCATTACAGTTTATTCCCTACGCAGCAACCAGAGACCTTTTAAAAGTGTAAAGCCAGATCATATTACTAGCATCCTATCACACTTAAATTTAGGCTCCTTGCCAGGCCAATTAGGCTTTCTTTGGTCTGGCTTTTCTATCTCTCCCAGTTTATCCCCTACCAAATCCCCATACTACTTTTCCATCCACCACTTGCACACTCAGCTCCAGCCACACTGCACCTTGAATGAGCCAAACTTGTTTCTGTCTCAGGGCCTTTGCATTTGCTGTTCCGTTTGCCTGGACAGCTCTTTATTCATACCTTTACTTGGTTTGCTTCCTCATGTTTTAGCATGTAATTCAAATGTTGCCTTCTCTGAGAGACCTTGCCTAATCACTCTAACCAAAACAGTCTTTTGGTGTCTCCTCAAGTTTCCCTTCCATTCTCCTTAACTCTTCTTATCCTGCTTTATTAATATATATTAAATACATGCTTGCTTATTTACTGTCTGTCTTCCCCACTAAAATGGAATCTCCCTGAGGGCAAGAACCTTGGGTGTCTTCTTTAGCACCATATCCCCAATATTTGGCACACAGTAGGGACGCGATGAATAAATGAATACACATCATGATCTCATTTATATGGGAAAAAACTAAAGCTTTTGGGGTGTGTGGGGGTGGTATATAAGCAGATAAAGGATCTAAACTGTTGACAGTTACTTCTGAGGAAGAGAGTAAGAAATAAGGAAAAGAGGAACTTTCACATTTGCTCTGCATATTCCTGTTATTTTTATTTAAAAAAGACAACTATAACACATGGCATGAAGAAAATTTAAACATCTTAAAAGAACTAGTATTAAGGGAATAAAATTTCTTGTTAACTTTTTATAGCCCTTATAAAGGTTTTTACTGCCACTTATACAAAATAATAAAGTATACTAAATAAAAAATATATTAGTATATTATACATCAAATTAATAATGAGTTCAGTAGAGTTAATTTCCACTTACCATCCCTTGCTCAGTAGCAACTTTTAAAGACCTTCCTCCCCTAGAGATTCTCAGATAAGTATATATCTACTTTGTTTTGTTTCAGAAAATATGCATTCTGAGAAAGATCTTTATCACATTCTCCATACAAATGTCTAGTTTCTTTTAATTTTTTTTTTACAACTATATTGAGGCATATTTTACATATATGCTGTGGAACACACCTTAAATCAATTTTAGAAATTTTTACACTATAATAAAAATCACTCATACCCATTCACTGTTAATCCTCATTTCCACCCCCTCCTACCAACAACCATTAATCTACTGTTTGTCTCTATACATTTGTCTATTATGAACATTTTCTATAAATGTAACCATACAATGTATCACCTCTTGTATCTGGCTTCTTTCATTTAGCATGTGGTAGCATGTATCAATGGTTCTTTTCTTTTTATTGCTGAATAATTTTCCAATATATGGATGTGCCATACTAGTGACATTTGATTTTATGACTTGAATTTCCATTTTCCAGGTTGTACAATGGATGCAGGATAACTTCAATATTTGGGGTATAGGGGAGAGGGATCTATAGCTAACTTTTATTTAATCTAAATAACATAGGAGAGTGTTTTACAAACCAAATCCAGTTTATATAGGAGGAATTGTCCTCGTTTCATTCAACAACATTAAGCTACCAGTCCCTTATAAAATCATCTTCCTGTTCCACCTAAGAAGAACAAAAGTACAGTTCCCTCAAGGTTTCTTCTCTCTCCCAAGGCTTATAAAAACCTCTACTTCTTACTATGCCTTCTGCTTTACTTCTTTGTTCTACCTCCAAGTCTTGTTTTCTCTCTATCTTCAAGCTGATAGCTTTAAATTTTCTATATTCTCTAAGTTCTGAAAAGGTATACCATAACGAAGTATCTGCATATTCTGGAATTTTATTTAAGAGAGATTTGTGGTTCTTTTGATGTGGTCCCTGAGAATAATTTCTTACTATGTAGAAAAAAGTGCAATTGATTTTTTTTAAACCCAAAAAATGAACAAAAAAATATCTCACAGTACCAACATAAAAGCGTGAGGACCGAAGTCAACATTTAACACCCATATTTAAAAAGGGTCAAAGAATGTATAGTAATTAAGTATCTTTTCTCCTTAACATAACCTTGTTAAGACTGATTTTTTTCATTCAGTATAAAATGCTGAATAACAACAACAATGATGTTATTGTCTCGGCTCTGTTTTATGAAGATGTCTGATTCAGATTAAGTGGATTACCTAACCTTTATAAAATATTAAATGTTCACATGTAGAATAATGATCTAATATTTATGAAAATGAGTAAGGGATGGTGCTGCAGGAAGAGGGCTGGGGAAGGATGATACAAATCTCGTAACATATCAGCCTTTTTGAAGTCTTAATTTTCTAAGTAATTCCCAGACAATTATCTTGAAAATACCAAAAATAAGATAATGGGGACATAACTAAATGCTTTCCCCATGGTAAATATTCTCTAGAAAATTATTCCACTATTCTCTTACTGACCTAAGTTACAATTCTTCTGGTGTACTTAACAGAGTGAAAGCAATAAAAGATAACACCAGTTACATGTAAATAGAAAAACCTTGCAAGATAAGGAAAAAATAATATAAACTATTATTAAAGCTTAAATGCTGGCTTTTAACTAATATCTAAATGCCAAGAATACCTCTCTTGGTGGCCAGTTATTGCAGCAGGTGTGTGATAGGCACTATGAGCTCATCTTCATCTTTGAAAGGACAGCTTAAAAGGGGTTCTTAGTTAAGGTTTACTCTACTTCCATTATAGCTACAGAATCTAACTATGCCAGTATAAGGTAGTGTGGAGAAAGACAGGCTCTGCATTGTAAAATTTAAAAACCCCTAGATAAATCAGAATTCCCCACTAAGCATTCTCTAACATTAGTATTTCAATTTAAGAAAATGAATGACATGATTATATGTATACCATACCTTTCTCAGGCTTTCATATTCCTCACGAAGTTCCCCAGGCTTACTTAATTTGATTGGTGTTCTGAATATAAACTCTGGAAGAAAGGAAGAAGACACTTTTTAACAGAACTTTCTAGGAAGGAACCCACACCTTGTACTGCTGTCCCCACATTATAAACTACATTAAAAATTATGGTCATCTTAATTTGAAAATTCATTCATTCGACAAATATTTATTAAAGGGTATAAACCAGGGACAGTTCTAAGCATTGGGGAGAAGCACTGATCAAACAAAGTCTTCCTCATGGAGTGTACAATAAACAAATGTGTGTATATAACTGATGGAATACGAAGTGCTATGGAGGAAAATACATGTAGGATGAAAGACTTTTATGTAGAGTGATCTAGAAGGGCCTCACTGATAAAGCAACATATTAAAAGATCTCAAGGAAAAACTTTAAAGCTTAGTTTAGTGTTACAAAACAACATCTTAAATGAGCTGAAGTTTTATTCATAATACTATATTTTTTCTATTCCTTGTTCAACAGTGCCACCAGAGTATTTTCCTATATACAACCTGTAAATATTTTCAATATTTAACCTGATTTTTATTCTCAAAGGCTTTAGTGGTTTTGATATTCCTACAGAATAAAGTCAGAGCTCTTCAACATGTCATTCTAGGTTCTCCAGAGACTGAGCATAACTTTACCTTTCTAAAGCACTGTATCTCTCAGCCCTTGACTACTTAGTTACAATATATGTCATATTTTTAAGTGTTTTATGCTGTTTTCTCAGCTGAAAATCTGTTTTTTTCCCGTTCTCTTTGTATATTTTCAAATCTAAGATATCCAGGCCCATAGGAGGCAAACAAGACATGTTGGTTATATAAACAGATGATAAAAATCCAAGTGAACAGGGATAAAAGATAAGTCCTACATGCTATCAAAAAGGAAGGGGAAAGTACACACTTCTACCTCCTAAAATGTACATATGACACTTCTGTATACCCCTATGTACACTGAGTGAAGCAGTATTTTGATTTATTAATAATTCTACATCCCCTTGAGGTTGATAAATATTTGTTGCAGAAAAGTAGGCTCCTCAGAAAAGTTGATTTTTGTCCTTTTTCAATTGTCTCAACTATTTTAGAAAGACTCTGAGAAATGTGAAAGGTACTCAGTAAAACTACCTAATGCAGATGCAGGGAACAGTAATTTAAAAGTCCACCAAGTACTAGAGAATTGTTAGACCGTGGGTTTGGGAAATAAAACATTCCATCACCTTCACTCACTTAAAGTCCTGATGACTATTTCAATCATATCCTTTAAGCACATTTCCAACTATAGGCAGATTGTATTTAAAATTAGATATTTTAAAAGAGAAGGGGAAGGAGAGAAGGAAAAGCAAAACCCTTAAGGCAAAAAAGCACTTTCAATATATTTATGTTGAATCTAGGATACTTCATATCATATATATTTTCTCAGTGAAACTTCACAAAAAGGTAGGTATTATACACATTTTACAATAAGGAAAATGAGAGGTTAATGACTTGCTCAAGGCCACAGAACTAGCACATGGCAAAACCAAGAGAAAAGCATTAATAAGAATATAGGAATTACATAATGATTTAAAAGGCAACCCATCAAGAAGATATAATAATCATGAACTTAAATGAGCATACATCACAGCAAAAACTAATGTAAGGAGAAATTAATAAATCCAAAATTAAAAACAGATCAGGGAGACCAAGAGTAAAAATAGAGAAAAACTACCAATAAAATGAACAAATTTGATCATGTATATTTATATATAGTTACGTACCCAATGAATAGAATTTATATTCGTTAAAGCAAATAAAGAACAATTAAAAATACAACAGGTTACAAAGACACTTCAAAAAAATTTCAAAGGATTCATATTATACAGGCTTTGCTCTTGGATCCTAAGTGCTATTTACAAGTCAAGCTTTCCAGCTGTCTAGCTGATTATTCTGGTTTGCCCAATATTCTTTCTCAATAAATTCCTTTTCTGCTTAAATTTCCCAGAGTAGAGTTCTACTGATTAAAACCAACAAAATTGGTTGATGGCTTTTTTATGTAGAACTATGGAATGACCAATAAACCAACCTCTAGTAAAACTGGTTAAGAAAAAAAGAGAAGATAAATTAATACTAAGAACAAAGAGGACTAAAATACAGATATCGAGATGAGTTTAAATTTCTAGAGACTAGTAAAACAATGCTATAAGGAATGATCTGCATATATATTGTTTTGCATGCCTCCAACAATAGTCATTGATTAAACTGCTGGAATCAACTGCTGGGGGTCAAAGCCTATATGCTTTTGTAATTCTGACAGAAAATACCAAATTGTCCTTCCTTCATGAAGCTGCCTATATGGATTAAAAGTTCCACCAGCAATAAATGAAATAAATGAAAGTGCCGTTTCTAAACACCTTTTTCAACACACTGAGTATTGAAACTTTTTAGCTTTGCCAATCTAATAGGTAAAATTTTATATATTATATACTTATGAGTAAAATTGAACACTTCATGTTTGTAACGTGCATTTCCGTTAACATGAAAGGTATATGAATTTCCTTTACTCCCACTGAGTTAACATTCTTCTTGATTTGTTAAAGCTCTTTCTAGATAAGGAAAATTAGCCTATGCCACTTGAACAGCAACACTTTTTGTACTTTATTATTTGCCTTGACTTTGCCTACAGTGGTTATTTTTATGTAGTTATATCAATCAAACATCTCCTTTCTGACTTCTTCATTTTGTATCATATTTAGAATGATCTTCCTCAGGACAGGATGTAATAACAAATTCTATCATAGTTTCTTCTGGTACAAAGTATAAGATTCTTCTAATATTTGCTTTTAAAATTCAAAATCTTTATTTTTACTTGGGGAACAACATAAGGAGCATAATCTTATTCAGGCTTACAATTAGTCTACTATCCAACATAACACAAGGGACCAAAAATATTTTAATGATAGCCCGACAGAAATGATTTTTTACATACTGTTGGAAAATTTGCTTTCTCTAAAATGGTTCTCGCTGACATTTAGGACAAAATGTCCAAAGAACTTAACATCTTCATTATACAGTGTAAATAATACAAAGTTAAAAGCTGGATCCCCTAACTTAGAAGCTTCCAGAGCCCTGGATAAGCCAATCTCACCTACTTTTTCTATAAAAATCAGAATAATATCTATCACAACAGACTATTATGAGGATCAAATGAGTGTAACGAGAGCAAAAACACTGTGTAAAATATTTCAGCCAGTAGATTCTACTGGCATGCAGTACAATCTAATAACTATAAAATTGTTTTTTGTGTTAGTGAGATAAAGAAATTGTGGTTTGGTCTGATTTATTTGTAACAATTTATAAGAAAAAAAGATAAAGACCTAACTGCTTTGACACATACATGAAAAGCTAAATTCCCTTTGGGATGTTTATTAAGAAATCTCAAATTTCATATATAAGGCCATGTAGAAACTCTGCATACTGAAATCTTACTATGCCTTGACTTAAATCAAGAGTAAAAGGAAATGGGCAGGAGTAGGGGTGGGGTACCAATTTATATTCATCAAGTGTTGCCAGGGCTCGGGGTGGTGGCAGGCAGAGCACAGAGGATTCTTAGGGCAGTGTAAATACTCTGTATGATATTATAATGATGAATATATGTCATTATACATGTGCTAAAGTCCACAGAATGTCCAACATCAACCTAAAATAAACTATGGATGTTGGGTGATTGTAACATTATAGGTTCATCCTTGGTAACAAATTTACCATTCTGGTGAGTGATACTGATAATGGGGGAGGCTAAGTATGTATGGAGGCAGGAATTATATGGAAAATCTCTGTACCTTCCTCTCAATTTTGTTGTGAAACTAAAAATAGTCTAAATAAATTCTTTAAAAATAATAAGCAAAACAACTAGATGCTAAAATAATACAGGAAAAAGGCATGATAACTACATAAATTGATTAAATATTAAATCAGGTTGTATTCAGATCCTGCTACGTGCTGCTAGGCACGAGAAACCTGGCTAATCTGCACACGGCCAGATCACAAGGAACCTACAAGAAGATTCTCACTGAGATTGCTAACAACTACTTCCCCATACCTTTAACTCTGCGTAGCCATACCCAGAAAGGAAAACAGATTTAAACTCAATTCCTCACACACCTGGGCTCTCATTCTCTGGCTTTGAGAGAAGACCATGTCTCTGTCTGTGGAGTGTTATTTCTTCTCTAATAAACTTTTCTTTTGTCTCTAATTCTGGCTCTCACTTGAATCCTTTCCTTCATGGAGTGAAGGATCCTCTCTCTCCAGGCAGGTGTAGGGCTTAAGTTCCCACTAAGGGAGATTTGCCCCGTCCTGCATCAAAAAGAACCATAAAAGGCATCACCACCATCCTTATTCCTTAGTCCAAAGGAATTAGTCCCAAACGCACCAATCCATCCACTGGCTTCTATAGGGATTTTCAAGTGTTTCAGTCTGTCCATTGACTACTACGTTTAACAGCAAGAGAAACTCTCTAACAATATGATGCCTTAAGAATGACACACACCTGTGGCCACTGACCTAAGCCGATCATCACATTTAGTCTAATGTAAACTGTAAGAGCAGCTATACTTTCCTGAAGGTCCTTCCTAAAAAGGATTTTCTCTGGGGCGAGGTGACTGGTTATTAATAAAGGCAAATCATCAAAACAAACTACAAAGCAAGTATTTTGTTAACTTCACCAAACCATCAAGAAGGAAGGGTCATTCATTGTCAAAGCATTCACATTCGATACAGAATTCAAAAAAGAACCTCACTGAACTGTATTGAGAAGATGACACCTTTACAACTCTCAAAGCCAAAGGTAATCATCCCTTGGTACCTGGCTGTTTGAGTTTCTACCCCTGTAGATTCAATTTTTTATTGGTGCAGCAGAATGAAAAACAACTTTGGCTATATATATTTTTTTAACTTTGGATTTAGAGTCCTAAGGCCTAGATCCTTATTTGAATACAGACTTACTAGCTATTTGCCTTTTGGAAAAACAAAAACAAAAACAAAAAAAACCTCTTTGGTTAATTTCCATCTCTCTCACCACCAGCAGCATCATTACAGATGGCTAGCAGTTATGTAGCACATTATGCCAGGCCCATTTCTAAGCTCTTTATAATTCATTTAATCTTCATAATGACCCAATGGAGAGATATTATCCTCATTTTACAAATGAGAAAACTGAGGCACAAAAAGTTTAACTTAATAAGGCTACACTGCTGTAAGCGAATGAGCTATGATTTAAACCCAGGCAATCTAGCTGCAGGATCTGTACTCTTACTATGTCTTATTACCTCTTTAATAAAGAAAAAAAGCCAAAAAATAAAAAATAAAAGCCTAACAACCCTATATAACAATGTGCAAAGGACATGAACAGGCACCTTATTAAAAAAAATCAGATGACTTATAAACATATTAAAATATGTTCAGTTTCACTCATATTTCAAGAAATTAAAGCCCTTTAAACCAAAACACTTTGGCAAATATCGAAAAGATTGCTAAAGGAAAGGTTAGCAAGGGCATCTTATATCTTATATATCAAACATGTACAAAGATATACAAACAAGAATATTCGCTGCAAACCATTCAATACTAAAGACTGGAAATAACCAAAATGTCCTTCAATTAGAGACTGGTTGAATAAATTATTAGATAACTGGGATATCATGGATCTATTTCTATATTGGTATTTCTATACTATATTTTTATTCCTGGCCTGGTTTCTTCATTCACCTGGTAATTTTTGTTAGAACATCATTCATTGTGTATGAAAAACAGAGGCTCTGGATGATATTCTACTTCTACAGGGGATTCACTATGTTCTCTGACAGGCAGTATGAATGAGGAGCAATCATCTCACAATCCAATCAAGAGTTGATTCAAGGCTGGTTGCAGTCTTTGTAACGCTCATTCTACCCTAGTTTGTAGCTCTCCAATGGTCCACCTGGGAGTCTTGGGTTGTTTACCAAGCCTACTAGACGGTCCTGAACGTTTTTCTCCTCAACACTGAAAAATTGCTAAAAAGTGCTTTGCTTTTCAGTAGCTTTCTCCGAAGCCTCTGATTTTTACCCAGCACAATTAAGGATCAGCAAGTGCCTCGAGAAAAATGCAGGTGGAGGGGGAATTACCTCCTTTTTTCTCTGGTATCTTGGCCTCTCAAGTTCTGGTTGCCTTGGCAGCCCTGAACTATAATTTTTTTTTTTATCTCCAGCCCCATGAAGAAAGCTGGCTTTTCTGCCTCTTGAGAGCTGCAGTCTCCCTTTGCCAAGAATCCACAAATGCCTGAAGCCCCAGTTGCCTTGGCAACTTACCAATGCCTTCATATAGAATTTTTTAAAAATCAGGCTTTTCTAGTTATTCCCAGCAGGAGTTTTGGTCTGCTTCAATCTGTTCCCATCATAGCCAGGAGCAAAAATCTACATTCTTCATAATCACAGGAGAAGACAAGATTCTCATCATGAAATCACAAACCATTACCAAAGAGGGAGAAGGCAGTGAGGAAGAAGACAAAAGTAGAGCATATTCCTTTGAGAAGAAGTCAAGAAAGGGATATAATCAAGGCAGAACATGTGTGATCTAAGTCCTAAAGAAACTTACAATCTTACTAGGGAAGAAAAAACATACGAGTGAAATAAGTATAGAACCTCAGAGTTATAAAATTAAACATCGAAGTGCTGCATAGAACAGCAAGAGGTAGCAAAACATACATTAAGTGCAGAGATGCACAGGAAACAAGGGGCTGTTATCTGTATTAATCTCAAAGTTACCTGCTTATACTATCCACCAAACTTCTGAACAACCACTGTCATCTGTCACTGGAATATACAATAGGAAATTTTAATGTTACATTAAGCATACCAGAAGAAGTAGGAAGGTAGAAACACAGGTTATGAACCACAAATGTGTTCTAAAACCAAACTACAGTGGTTTCCATTTTATCTATTATTTTTTGGTTTTCTCTTAACTCTCCAAGAGTGCACATGACAACCAAGTACCATCTGTCTGAAACTGATGCAATCGTTCATTTACTCATTTGCTCAAGACAAGAAATAATTTACATTTGGTAATATAGTGTTTACCTGGGAAGAAGAGGAAGTACACAGAGAAAAAGTTAAAAGGTAATAAAATGTTAATATCAAATTTTAAGGCTGCTTACTTTAGTACCATAATTAACACCACTGATCACTACTATATTAATTTACACTTTCTGTGTTTTAAAGTTATCCTTTGGCAAAGAACTAATCAAATCAAAATGTCACAGCCCACATACCAAGGACTTATAAAACGTTTGACCTAATAATTTAATTTCTAGGAGTCTAAGAAAATAATCTAAAATACAGAATAACTTTTACATAAGATTTTCATTGCAATATTATTTATAACTATAAAACAAAATTGAGAATAACCTAAATGTCCAACAGTAAGGGAATGGTTATGCTCATTATGGATAAGCCATATAATGTATTATTATTCTGCCATTAAAATGATATAGAAAGACTTTTTTAAATAACATGATATTGTTTTTAACAAGATAGGAAACAATTTACATTAAATGAGAGATGCAAATCTTCAGACTGAAATATGCCCTATAATTTGAAACATGAAAAAATGTTAAACATAGAAATGGCAATAACAAATGGGAAAAAACTATAACTGTAGAAGTCACGAAGAAAAAGGAAATATTTGTGTTAACATGTCAATTTATCACATATACATGTGCAAGAATAATAAAAACCGTTACCAGAGATTAGAAAGTTAAAGAGTGAATCAGCAGTGAAAAAGAATACTGTGGGAAGAGAAAATACACACACAAAAAGGCATGAAACCCTTTCCCCAAAGCCTTTAAAATATAGCTTATTAAGACAAATTCATAAACGTTTTAAAAACATTTAGCCAGAGATGATGACAGATGCAATGTCCCAAAACAAACAACTGCCAAATGAGTTTTACACACAAATGTTGCCACAGGATCTGTAGGAGAAAGAGGACAAACTGGGAAGGACAGGCAATGGCTTAAGAAGGTGGGATAAAGCTCAGTCTCACTGGTAAAACTCAGATAAGTGAAAAGATGGAGGAAGAGCACTTCATGAGAACAACAAAGCATGATCAAAAGTGTGATAACACTACTGAAATGCACTCTTAAAAGGTTAAGATGGTAAGTTTCATGTCATGTGTTTTTAACCACAATTTCAAAAAATGTTTTTTAAGTGTGGAGGCTGGATAGCGAATAAATATGTTTTGCTACAGCAGAAAGTTTATGTAAGAGAGGTGTATAGATCAGAAAGGTATATCGTGTCCATTTGGTAAAGAAACTTCAACATTAGGCTAAGAATCTAAACTTTACCCTGTCGGCAGTAATACCACCACCATATTTAATCTTATGATTATGGTAAGACTATTAATAAACAATAAAACCTCAGTTATCTAGAATGCTTGGGGAATAGGGTATTCTTTAATTTTATGTGGTAACAATGCCAGATTTGGGCCGAATCTTCTCTGCATGCAATGTGAGGTAGCTACTTCAGGAACTCTGTGTTGGTTACTCAGTTAAACATTTTTCCTTAACAAAGCACTTTACCAGACACATTAGTATGCCTGATAACTTCTATAAGCAGAAAGACCTAGGCTATGGAGACCATCATACTCCATCACTTATCATTGTTGACAATGGGCATGCTACAACTTCTCTAGCTCTGTTTCTCCACTTTCCAAAAGGATAATATCTTCCTCAAATAAATTGTTATGTAATGTAATGTCTGTTCAGTATTGGGCATATAACTGATACTCATTAAATGTTAGATATTTTCCTATGTGAAAAGAGAAAAATTCTACTTAATCTTTTCAGGGATAGAATTTCTCAGAATTGTAGGAAAAGTATAAGAAATTCAATGTGGAAAAAAAAAAAGCACCAAAATATTGTTTTCTATGTATTAGTGGGCAACTAGAAAGTGCTTACTTATTAAATTAGCTGCTAATAAAAATTAATGATAATATTCAGATTCCAAGTTGCATCTTGCTCCTTTAGCTTAAAGATTTAACCTGATTTATACCATGATCTGGAAAGAATAATGAAGAGTCCTAAGCAGCCTGCAGTTGTGTAGACTCATGGCCAGGCAGTAAATATTTTTGGCTTTGCAGACCATAAGGTCTCTGTCACAACTGCTCAACTCTGCTGTTGTAGCATGAAGAGAGCCGTAGACAATATGAATGAATATGACTGCATTCCAAAAAAACTTTATTTACCAAAATAAGCAGCAGGCTGGATCTGGCCTGGCGACAGTAGTTTGCCAATCTCTGGTGCTGTAAATTGAATGCTTAAGTCTCCTCAAAATGCATGCTGAAACATAATCCCAAATGTGATGGTATCTAGAGATGGGCCTTGGAAAGATGATTAGGTCATGAGGGCAAACCCCTCTTGAATGGGATTAGCAGTTATAGAAAAAAAAAGACACTCCTGAGAGCTCCTTTGCCCCTTCCACCAAGTGAGAACACAGCAGAAAGACTTGTGGGCTGTCCATGAACGAGGAGGTGGGCCCTCACGAGACATCAAATCTACCAGCATCTTGATCTTTGACTTCTGAGTCTTCAAGGTTGTGAGAAATAAATTTTTATTGTTTATAAGCCACCCGGTCCATGGCATTCTGTTATATTCTGTTATATTCTGAATTAACTAAATTTTCTGGTTTAGAGAAAGACAAAGTGTTAGAGAGTAAAGATCGACAGGATTTAATAAAAGCAGGCATTAAACAAGAGCAAATAATGTTCCTTGTTGAATCCAGAAATGGCCTAAAAACAGGGCACAGTTAAGCAGCCCACATTAAATCAGTAGAGTCAAAGCAAAATGAGGCACAAAATAAAAGAAGTCACAAATATAGGTATAGGAATGCTGCAGAGATGAAGCCCCACAAACCTAGGCAAAACAAGACTGTGTGATTATACACATCACTATATCCACTACCACTCTAGTATGAAATCCTTTGGCTGTGTTCCAATAAAACTTAAACTTCTGCTCTGAGGCAAAGAGTAATTCACAATAGTCCACAAGATGGAATGATACCAAAATTAGAAGTGCAGGATTTGGAACCATACCAACCTATACTCAAATCTACTACATACTGGCTTTGTACCTACCAGTATTTATCCTTGCTAAGCCTGTTTCTTCATCCATAAAATGGGAGTAACACCTACCTTAATAGCGTTGTTTATCTCACCTAATCCTCCAATACCTACTTGGTACAGATTGTGTATTAAATGGCAGCCTAATTGGCCTGTCTCTTAGCACTCTTTGTCCTTCCATCTATTTTCAACACTGTTTCCTTAGTTCTTTATAACAGAGACCTGACCCTATCATCCTCCTACTTAATAACTTTCATTTGCTTCCCTCTGCCTCCATGATTTATAAATAGGACTCAATCTACTACTCCAGCCACATTTTCTACCATTCCCTTAATATTTTCCCCTCCCCAGCCTCCATACATCTGACTATTCCTATATATGCCATGCCCTTTGTTTCTCTATGACTTTATATGCACCACTTCCTCTTCCCGGAATACTTTTTCTCCTTTTCACTACATAATTAGTTCAAAACCCTGTTTACTGCCCTCTTCTTTGTGAAGCTTTTCCCACTAACCCAGAGAGAATTACATTAGTTTCCTGTAGGCCCTCACATCATTCTGCACTTGTCGTATCATTTATTATATGTGTTATAATTACTTGTATCTGCTTCTGACTTCGCAAACTAGGAGATTTCCTTAAAGATCGGTAGGGATGATTTCTAGGTATATGTCTCAGTGTAAGACTGTGACTTAAATATTTTTGTTAAATGAACCAATGATAAACTGCTTTAATACCAGGACCATTTTGTACTAAGGTCTTTCAAAGAGTTTGCTGTCTGAAGGAAGTTGAATTTAGTAAAGCTTTTCTTTACAATTAAAGCAAAGGTAAACTTAAGTCAAAGTAAACTACAAATTAATGGAGTCTGATCTTCAGGTTTTATTATAATCTGACAGAACCAAATACCAGACAAAACACAAAAGAAATGACAAAATGGAAGGAAGTAAAGGAAAACTAAGTTCACTGTTATTCAGAAAAATAAAAACCAAAATTGGATGTAAGCTGTCTTTCAACTTAAAAATTTAATTGTACACACATGTGATAATGAAGGCTGCCTTAATAGCAGTTAATGGGAAAAAAGGCAGTTTTGTTGCCTACAAATTCAGTATGAGCAAGGCCAATGCAATCTTTGGAAGTATTAATAAGAATTTAGCATCTGGATAGGAGAAACAGTAAGCCCCACTACACTTTGCACTACTTAGCCATTATTTCAAATATGAGGGTCAGGTCTGAGAGGCATATTTAAAGATGACCCAGTAAGGTAAAGGAATCATGACATGTGACCAAAACTTTTTTAAGGATTTTTTAAAGAATCTCTTATGTTAAACATTTACTGATTATCTAATACGTTCTAGGTACCATATTGTGTTGAATTTGCAAAGACATAATTCCTCACCTCAAAGAGTTCAGTGTAGTACTAGAGAAAGACACACAAACAAGGAACTGAAATCCAGTGACATGAGGGATGCAGACACTCGTGTGGTGGCATAAAGGAAGGTAATCAACTCCTATTTGAGTGAGAAAAAATTTCACAGATCATTTATGTTTCACCTGGGTTTAAAAGATGAGTATAATTTAACAGGAATTGAATAAGTGAAAAGAGTATTCCAGGTAGAATAATCATAGGTGATAAAAGGTCAAAAGGTTTCAAAAAGCAAACTATATTCCAAGAACTCTAAATAATGTAGTATGGCTAGAATCTTGAGAAAGGGAGGAAGACGACCAAAGGGATGAATTTGAGAAGTTTAATCTTAAAATCTAGATAGAAATAATCATGGTCTCTAACTATTTGAATACTGAAACTAGGGAAGCAGATTTTAATTCACTAGAAAACTTAACTTTCAAACAACAAATATTGTCCAAAAATAGAGAGCAATGAGTACAGTCACCAGAATGGGAGAAGTATCCCAATTCATGTGTAAGATAAATCTCCTCCTGGTATTCCAGATCTCATCTTCTCTCACCTCTTCATGAACTTAGCTCTTTGTTTTCTCTACTCTCTCCAGCACCATTATTTTTTCCCCTTCTACTATAATACAAGTCTAACATACAAACATGACAATATCACCTATCTTTTAAAAAAACTCCTGAACTCTTGTCCCCCAGCAGGTACTGACCCATTTCTCTGCCCTCTCCTCCCCCTTTACAGCAAACTCTTCCAAAGAACAGTCTCTATATTCAGTTTCTGTCTTCTCACTTCAACCCATTATATTAGGGCCATGTTCTTCCCCCACCATGCTACCAAAACTGGTCTCAATAAAGTCACCAAGAAAGACCTCCAAGGTACCCAAGTGTTAGTTTATAGAATGGGCACAAAAGAGTTCAATGAATGGATATAATTTGATAAACAGAATTTTTGGCCTGAGAACTAAGGATCTTAGAAATCAAAACAGCTAATACCAGTCTTATCGAAGGTATTAGTCTGGGATAAGGCTGCTCAGCTTTAGCTTACAACTAGCTTCACAGTAGTACTACCCATTCCTCTGGAAAATAAAAATAGTGAGATGTTGAAATTGGACAGGCTCACATCATTATCAGTATGAATAATCAGCAAACACTATTCTTTGCTTTCATTTCTCCATCTCAATTGTCTAACACTTATTTTAACACACTCTTTTAAAATGGACTGATGCACACTTATTGAGTGAAAAATTTTTCCTTCAGTGTTCCTCTTTTTTATACATGCTTGCTCTCAAGTCCATCCTTTTAAACGCCTTATAATGCCTTATACGTAGAACGCACTATATAAATGTCTAGTAAATAAACTAAAAAAACCTAACCTACAGGAGCTAGTACAAAGCATTTGTTCCATAAATACTAATTCCTCCCTATCTAAAGCTCCCAACATTAAGAAACCATGCATACATTTGAAAATTCCTTCATACCCTACATGAATAAGTCTATTTCTCTCTCTCTTAGAAGTACCTCCATCTTAAGAGAACCGCAAGAATACGGGACCTCATGAGTATCTATCGAATTTCAGATACTACAGGATATATGTGAATGATATCCTGAGGCAACAGAAACTTCCAAGTCTCTAAAAACACCTAAGTGATTAAATATGACTCTATGTATCAGAAAAAAGCAAAGCTATTTCTTTACTAATTTAATAATTAAAAAGCCATACAGAATATTTATATATAAAAAAACTAGTAAAGTCTGGCAGGCACTATGCGGTCATTAACAATGGTTTTCTCTGGTGAGACAATATTTGTCTCAACCATAATTTATCTTTTTCTCCTTTTTCCTATCAAGGATAGCTGTTACTACTTTTCCCAGTACTACAGTATGGTAATGAGCATCATTTGTTATAACTCATTGTATGTGTTTTGCAAGGGCAGACAACCTGTTAAAGGAATCACCACATGGCAAAGGATTTCTTTCTTCAGCTATACCAGGTATGGCCAAATTGCTTCCAAGTATACTGATTTATACTCCCCCAGCAGTATATAGGTTCCCATTATTAATTTTAATTAATCAACAAATTATGCCAATCTGATGGCCTCTGATCATTGGTCTAATGTGCATTTCTTCAATTACAAATGATATTGAGCATCATTCCAAATGTTTATTGGCCTTTCACTTTTCCTCTTTTGTGAAATGTCTATTCAAATCCCCTATTTGTGAGATATCTGTCATAGTAACTTGTAGTCCTTCCCATATTCTGGACATTAATCTTTTGTCAGTTATTTCATTGTAAATATTTTCTCCTACCCTGCAGTTTTTTTTTAATGTGGCCAAAGCATCAATCTTTTCCTTTATGCTTTTTTTGTGTTTGTTCATATAAAGAATCCTTCTTTACCCCATTTCATAGAGATACTACTAGTATTTTGTAAGTTTTATAGTTTGACCTTGAATCCATTTGGAGTTAACTCTTTGTAGATGGTCTGAGGCAAAGATCTATTTTTCCTGTTTCTTATAAGTTAGTTAACTCTCCACAACAACTGAAGAAGGTAACTTTTGCCTTACTGATTTATAATGCCACCTGTCACCTACCAACTATATGAGAGTATGTTACTGGACCCTATTTTTCTTTAACTCTTTAATTATTTAACATGGGCCATTAAACTATCCTAACACCAATACCTGTTTTGATTAATATTTATAATAGTTTAACATTTGATAAAGTAAAACAGTGTGCTCCAAAATTGTCTTGATTGTTTTAGCCACTAATTATCCTTACTGACAAGTTGCACTTAAAAAATACAAAGTTCCCTTCTATCCCAATATTCTAGCTTTTCAAATAATGAATGGTAAATTTTGTCAAATGTTCTTTTGGGCATCTCTTGAGATGATCATATGGTTTTACTCTCCTTTAGTTTATTAATATGGCAAATTACATTAGACTCTTATGAACTCCCATTCCCAGAATAAATGCTACTACTAGTTTGTGATTTTAAAAAAAAAAAAAAAATACAGATTAGTGTTTATTTTATTTGGAATTGTAAAAATCCACATTCATGAGATCAGTCTATATTTTTCATTTCTTATATTACCTTTGGGTGATTTTGATATCAAGTTGTAAAGCTCCCCAGATGAGTCTGGAAACATTTTTTATTCTCTGGAATAGTGTGCATAAGGATCATCCATCCTGTAACATTTGGGTAACTTGTAAAACTACCTGTTTCTGGTGCTTTTTAAATAAAATTTTCTGCTTTTTATAATGGAAGTCTCAAATTAGAGAATCCCAAAATATCCATCACCCAGCTTCAATAATCAATTCGTTGTCAATCTTATTGTATCTCCTTAATTACCTGCCCCCTCTCCCTTTAAATGATTCTGAAGCAAATCTCAGACATATCGTCATACCTATAACATCTCTCTTAAATATAAGGACTTAAACTGTAACACTAAAAACTTAATAACCTTTAATACCAACAAACATCCAACCAGTCTTCAATTCCTATCAAATGTTTTTACAGTTTTTCAAAATCAGGAACCAAATAAGTTCATACACTTAAACTGGTTGTCTTTTAATCTATAGGTTTCCTGTCTATTGTTTTTTCTTCTTTACATATTTGTGGAGGAAAATCGGTATCTGTCCTCTAGTTTCCATATTCTGGTTTTTGTTCATTGTATCCACTTTATTCCTTAGTGGGTAGATTTTACTATTTGTTCAATTTGGTTTTTAGTTAATTTCTAGTCACATGTTCTTAGTCTTGAATCGGCTGTAATAGGTTGTACTTTTTAAGACTATTTTATACAGCTTTTCAAATTCATGGTCATAAAGTTTTCCATATTCTGTATTTACAGGCTTTTAAAAATCTTTAACCAAATTTGCATTCCGTTTCACTCCTAACTTTATGCTTTCTTGGTTTTTCTTTTCCCCTTGACCAGTTTTGACAGAGATTTGTCTATAATATAGATCCTATGTTATTATTGATAAATTTTGGTTTTATTATTTTCTATTCCACTAATTTATGTTCTTACCTTTATTCTTTCCTATCTTCTGTTTCCTTTAGGTTTAATCTGCTGTTACTTTTCTAACTTCAGTTGGCCACTTAATTTTCAGCCTTTCTTCTATTCAAATATCTTATAGATTTTAGGACTATACATATATAGATAGATAGATACACACACACACATCTCTGAAATTGGGATGTTTCTTACAATTGGAATCTTATCACTGTCAGTCAGGCAGTAGTGATGATGCCACTGTCATTGCTTACATATATAAGAACTTAAGACAAAGAATAAACTTGCAAAAACATGTAGTGATTTGGTGGTTGTCTCTAGTGGCATGACTGGACAAGTATGACCTCAAATTAGCCGACAAACCTGTAACAGACCATCTGAGTAAGAACTCTAACTCCATCTGAAAAACTTTGGTTGGTACCTTCTGGCAAGCTCAAGAAAACATCAACAAAACTTTATGGATGCCAGCAGTTTGAAAGAAAATGCTGGAGATAGCTGTGAAGCACTCCTTTTTTAGAAATGCTGTATCACCAACACTCTCAAAGAAAGACATAGTAATATTATGTAGAAAAACACAAACCTCTATTACTCAGAAAATGATTTACAAGAATCAGACTGAATATGGAAGTCACAGAAATGTTCTAATTTATTGTTTCATTTCCTTTTATACATATAGGCACAATATGCTAAATGCATATCTAAATAAATTTATAAGAGCTTTTTCAATAAGTATAAAGTTGTTTAATAGGAAAGCACTGTATTTGGAAAGTAACAATGTATCTTATAAATGATGGTACCTTAAGATTCAGTGAAATATGATATAGGCACTTAAATTTCCCTTAGTATTGCTTCACCTGTATTTCACAGATCTTGAGATAGTGTTCCTATTGTTATTCAATTCTAAATATTTTCCAATTTTCATGATTTTGTTCTTCATCTGTACTAGAAGTTTTTTGTTTTTTAATTTCCCAAAAAAAGGTAGAGGTGGGGGAATTGGATAAATTTGTTATTTCTAATTTTATTATACTGAAGCAGATAACATGGTTTATATATCAATCTTTGATATTTATTGAAACTTTCTTTGTGCCTAATTATGTAAATATTCCACATCTGTTTTAAAAGAATGTATATTCTCTAACTTGGGAGATGGTTCTATATGTATACACATCAAGTTGAACATTGGATTTCTTTCAGTGGTTACCCTTAAATTTTTCATTCCCATTTGACTGAAAGCCTAAAGTTAATATCTCTAGCCTCCTCTTGAAATATATATAGAACCTCAGAACTCATTAATACTGATCACTTTCCATCCCAGCTTACATTTTATCCATCTGGTGTCCTAGTCCCGCCTTGGTTTTAGCCCTTACAAATTAGTCATAATTATTTTTGTTTTATACAGTCAATATTGGCTTAGTTTAGCTACCAATATCTTTGTTCATTAAGACTTCTTATATCCTATCCTATCCCTTAAGTTCCATTTTCTTCCTAAAGTAAATTCTTTAATAGTTCAGAAACGTGGTAAATTCTCTCTTTTTATCTGAAAGTATTTTTATTTTGTTCTTATTCTTGAATAACTTAGCTCAGTAGGAAATTCACATCTCTCAATGTTTGGAAGATAGCATTCGATTTTCTTCTGGCTTCTCTTACTGAGTGAGACCTTTGCTCTCAGTCTGATTGTTGCTCTTTTGTCTTTCTTCTCTGGTTGCTTTTAAAAGCGTCTTTGATGTTCTGCAGTTTCATTGCAATATGTTTAGTTGTGAGATTTTGTTGTTGTTCATTTAATTCCTGCTAGGGACTCATGAGTCTTAAACCAAAGATTCATGTCTTTTTATTAATTCCTAAATATTCTCATCATCTCTTTAAATTCCATGTCTCCCTCATTCTACTTTTCTCCTGGAATTAATATTAGATATTGGATCTTCCAGATCTGTCTTCCATTTCACTTCACCTTTCTTTCATATTTTCCTTTATCTTACTGTTTTGCATTCTCAGGGCTTCCTCATATCTAACTCTCAGCTTACTCATTTTCTCTTCATCTGTATAGACTATTGCTTATTTACTGAGTTTTTTAACCTGACCATTTTTCATTATGTTTTGTTCTATTTCAGATGTGCCTGTTTCTTGGGATGTTAATATCTTTAAAATATGCTAATTTAAATTACCTTTCAAATTGCCGTTCTACTATCCCAATTTTTGGAGCTATAATCCTCTTGCTTGTTACCTCTGCTGAATCTCATTTATGATAGAAAACTGTTTTGTTGTGTGTCATTTTTAATTATAAATTCATCTTCACTTGGGGTTATTTCTTCTGTAAGAAACTCTTGTGGCCTGAGATATGGAAGTACCCCTTAGAATCTCATTTTTCCTTTCTCTGGGTGACCCAGGGTTATCACTAACTTGAAGCCAGCTTTTATATTACTTTCTCAGCATGCAGATACCTGAACCATATAATATAAACTCAGATCCCAAATATGAGCAAGTCTTATGCTTCTCAAGTAAGCTTTTTTGCCATTTCTTCTTTGCATAGAGCCCAGGCAAATCAAGACAAGATTTATTTTTAATGCCTTGTATCAATGGGAAGATTTTTCCCTAGCTCTCTTTCACCTAAGATACTGGACATCAAAATCTCAGCTTAATGTAGAAGTCGTAGTTTTGGTCCCTTCTTCCACACAGTTAAAATGCAATCAGACAGAAACAGAAAACTAGAAACAATCCCTCACTCCACCCCTTCACCCTGCTCCAGGGCAACAGCATGAGCACAAGGGCCTACTAAAGTTTTGGTTTTTAGTTCCATGTTTCTGGAAACTGGGGATTTTCTTTTCTTTCCTACAAGTTCGGAAATGCATTTAAAACTGTTGTTTTATGTCATCCAGCTTTTCTGGATTTCTTCAGGTTCTCAGTCATCTTGCTAATAGAGAATTTGGCTACATTACACCCATAAGCGTGATCTCTCTAAAATGCGAAAATTAATGCTTTAAAACTCTTCAGTAGATCCTCACTCCTTAACATATCCAAAGTCCAACTATTACCCAGTAACTGCTAATTTCTGCCAATTCCACCTCCTTCCACTTTCCCTCATGTACTCTACACTCCAATAACTTTTTCACAATCCCTAAAACTCCTTGTTGTTTCATACTCCCATACTTTTTAAATGTACTATTTTCCCCCATTTTTATCCTGCCCTTATCCACTTACTGAATACTCGTGGTCAAGTGTCTGCCTTTCACTGAAGCTGGGTTCTCTTTTTGTGAAAATAGCTAACTAACATTTATCGGGTCAAGCATTCTAATAACTCAGTCTTAACATGAACCTTTCAATTTTCAAAATAAGGAAATTAAGGTACTGAGAGGTTAAGCAACGTATCCAATGACACACAGTTATAAATGGCAGAGCTGGAATTCAAACACAGGTAGTCTGTCTCCAACCTTCCTCTATACTATATTTACTGCCTTCTACAATTATATCTTGCATTATAGCTATAATTGCTTTATACCACATTTCGGTTGCATATTTATATACTGATTTTCCCAACTACACAGACTTTAAGTGAAAGATCATGCTTTGTTTCTATTTGTAGCTCTAGTGCCTAGCACACAGGTCTTCAAATGGTTACTAAATGAATGAATGACAGAAGGGAAACTACCACACCATACTGCTTTAGTACAGTCCAGCCCCTCTTCATCTCACCTTAACTACTAAAATAGGCTCCCTAACAGGACTCTCCTCCAGTTTCTACTCACACACATCTTTCCTTCATACTCCAATACTATCTTTCTAAAGCACGTTATGATGATGTAATTCCACTACTTAAAAATCTTTAAGAGATTTGTACTGTCTATAATAGGATAAAGTCCCAAATTCTTTTAGCATGACATACCATGACCTTCATGATCTAACTTCTGCAGTCTTTTCTCTTCTTCCCCACTCCAATCTCACATTCTATTTATATTTAATTTCTTGTCAGTCCATGAATATGCCAAGCACTTTACACCTTTGTACATGCAGGTTCTTCTGCCTGGAATGACCATCCCTTCTTCCCTCACTTGATGAATTCCTACTCTCTTTTTTCAACTTTCAGCTCAAATGTCTTCCTCAGGATTCCTCCAGACTGCCAGTTATTTCACTCCTATACTCTGTTGGCATCACGCATTTACCTCACTTACCATGTTGTATTGTTATTTGATAAGGTGCATTTACCCAACCTGACTGTGGAATCTTAAAGAACAGGGACCATATCTTATTCATATTTTTTATTGTATTATCTTACAGTGTGCACCCCCAAAATGCTCACTGAATTAGTGGAATGAAATTTGACAAACATATTCTACCCTCAAGGTAACTCAGCTATAAATGAATTCAAAGTAGGCAACTCTTCCAAGATTAACTGGAAGTTAGACAGGGAGTGGAAATATGAATGAACAAAAATAAATAACTCCTAAGTTCCTGCTGTTCAATCCTGAATTCTATAGAATGGAACTATTCCTTCAATGGTGATTAATGTGTAGTTGGTGAAATAACCTTATCCTGTGTTTTAAAAAACATATAATCATATGGCAAATATTTCCTGCATTAGTATAGCACATAAGGACACTCTTAAATTCCAGAATATGTGTCATTAAGAATAAAAAGTTGAGTCATTTTATACATCTTAAAACAAATCCTTCCAGGCGAGGGAAATTCCTGTCCTTTTACACTACAATCACATGATTTCATTATTCATTAGTCCTAAATGCAATTTAGGCTGCACACATAGCAAACATTGTCTGCCAACTTAGTAATAAACCGGAACTACTTGTTTTTCACAGAAAGAGGAAATTTCTTAAATGTATAAATGTTAACCCTAAGTGAACAGAAAGAGTGGGGTGGGATAAAGGGAAGGGATAAAAGAGGCAATATTCAATTTTTTTGATCTATTCAATTTTTGAGATGTACTTTTAACACTACAAATTAATAAAAAAAAATTTTTAATGCCAATTTAAAAAATTCATCAGCTTTTGTCTGGCTTTTCTCTTTATTACCCACGGTAAAAGAAAAAGAACTATCCTAAAAAGGTCTTGGTTTCAAGTTCAAAGGCAGTGTAATTTAGAACAATCAAGAATACTTGATTTCATATCATAAGGCTAAATAAATTCTTAACTTTTGTTAACTATTATCAGAGAGGCCTGTTGTTGTACATAATTACAAATCTACCTATGTATACCTGTGTGGTAAATTTTCTTCTTTAAAAATGAATAGGCCAGAATTGTCTCTAAATTTACAATTTAAGCTCCAAGAGGGAGAGATCTTTGAATATTTCATTCCCTGATGTCTCCCAAACACCTACAACAGTGCCTGGCACAGAGTAAGCATTCATTACATACTTGCTGAATACTGTTCAAGATGGTCCAAATGTTTAATATCTCAACATATATACAGTGAGTTACAGATATTCAAAGAACATAAAGCTGAAGTTTGGGTTCATCTTAAAATGATCACTGACTTAGCCTTCCTACAGTGTTGCACAAATCAACAAATTGACTATGCACTTAAGAAAATATTCACATAGAAACCATAAGGTTGTGAACTTTAAAGCTTGCGAAGAAGCTGGCAAAAAACAAAAACAGCATCAGCACAACCAAAATTTTCAACAAACTCTTGCACTTTTTTAAATACACGATTTGACTCCAAAAGAGCCATGGGCTTCAACAAAATTTAAAAATTTTAAGAATTTCACTTAAACACCAGTGTATTTACTAAAAAAATGTTATTTCCAGTATTATAAAGCAGGCCTAATCTTTCTTTTATCAATTGACCTAACTACATTAAAAGACTACTGCTAAGCAATATACTTATGAATATATCTAAAATTGCTAACTCTCTTGCTGTTTCCCACTCCTAAAAGTGCAATGTAAATATTTATGAAACTGGTATTTTTAGTTTTCCCTATTAAAATAAGCCATCATGAGCATTTAACTGAATTAGGCTATGTTTTAGCTCTTATTAATGGGTTACCCTTTCAGCCCTTGTTAATCTGCTACTAACTCTCGATGACCTTTATCTGGTCACTCTCTACTTTGTTCTTAGCCTTTCTCTCTTCTGTATAATGAGGGATCTAAGTTAAAACAATGGTTCTTTTAACATTTTTGTAATCCTTTGAGAATCTGGTGAAAGCTACAGGTGACCTCTCCATAAAAATGCACATACACACTTACATAACAATTTTATAAACCATTATTTATAATAGCAAAATACTGGAAACAACCTGAATGTCTACCAATAGATGCTTAAGTAATCTGTTAAATCCAATCAATGTAATTCCTTGCAACTGTTAGTAGAATGAAAAAACCGCCTATGTACTAATATGAAAAGATTTCCATTACTGTTACATGTACTAATATGAAAAGATTTCCATTATTGTTACATGAAAAAAGCAAGTTACAGAACAGTGTGCATATTAAATAACCTTTTGTGTAAAAATATCAAAAAGTAAAGTAAATTTCATATATAAGCATAAAGAAACTGTGCAAGAATAAACAAGAATCTTTGGTGGGAGTGGGAACTGAAGAAAGGGGTAAGAGGAATCTTTTCATTGTATACTTTATATTTTTGTTTAAATTATGTGAATGCATTGCCTGTTAAAATTTTAAATTAAAAAATATTGTATATCACCTCAAGAGGCCCAGACAACCCACTGAAGCTTGAAGATAATTCCCAAACCCTGTTCAGCAATATCCTCCTATAATGCTTTGAGTTAATAAGCATATAATTATATACTCAATGACCCAAACACAAGAATATTTAAGAAAAAATATTTTGCATTATGGTCCTCACTCATATAATCATATAAAGTAACTGGATACTCAGTGGATACTCTGTGGCTCGACAGATTCTATTTTGGAATCTCATTTTAGGTAGTTTTCCTAAATCACTGATACATTTTATGATAAATTTCTTCAAGGGAAAAAAGATCATACAGTCATCAAGCCATACTCCTCATGATTCAAATTTCAGACCTGAAAATTCACACGAGTCCAGGCTTTGGAAATAAAAAACAGACATTTCTATCCTATTTGACCATATAATCAACAGTACTAATAAGGAGACCAGTGAAATATTGTCTTATTTTTTAGCCATAATCTCAGAATGTGAAGCAAATTAAATAGCATATGAGATCATCAAACAGCATCCACGAACTAGATGATGTTTGAGGAATTCTTCATCCCTGATTTGAATAGCAAATCAGGTGGAATTGGGTTTTCATCCTTAGTCAAGTTACTTAATCCCTCTGGGCCTCAGTTTCATCTGTAAAATAGAAACAAAAGTACCTATTTCATACAGATGTTGTGAAGCTTAAAAGTTGAGAAACATAAAAAGTAAGACAAACAAAAGTAAGATATCTTTAGACAGTAGCAAGTGTCTGCTTGAATCAAAACACAGCATTCTGGGACCTGTAGTTTCTAGGGACTGCACATTCACACACAAGCAATGCCTCCTTTACCCTACTGAAAATAACACATGGCAGAATTCCCAACACAAAAGGTGCAAATATCTGCCCTTTCCTGATTATGTTTCTTGAAAATCTCCTAGATAAGCATTTTTATCAAAGAGCTGTAGATGTGTTGACGGGGTGTGTGTCTCGGAGTCCTGAAATACGCTCTAACCGTTTTGTTTTGTTTTCAATACGGCGTTTTCTATGTCAAGCTTAGCACCAAAGAGTGGAAGGCTGCGGGAGGTAAGAAAGGCAAAGTTGAAGGCAGCAATTCTGAAACTTTTAATTGCCAGGATGATAGCAGGAAACCTACACTGCCATGGAGACAGAAGCAGCCCCCGTCAACCAATCCCTGTTTCCTAAACTTTTAAACCCCATTTAGCTTTTTTTTTTTTGGTCGCGCACCATTGGAGCTTATTAGTATTATAACTATAAATAGCCATCATATATTGCTTCCTCACTATGTGCCAAGCTCTGTGCTATGCATGCATGTTTTAAGATTTTGTGAAAACTGCACGTGAAGTCATTCTTCAACGCATTCTACTCGAGTCTGAAAAGCTCCTTTCACATCCTCAAATTCAACCTGTCCCCTAAACTCTAAACACTCCACACTTCTCACTGATCCACTTAAGCCCACAAGCAATTCGACCCCAAGCTCTTTACTTAACACTATACGAAGCACTTCTCTGATTTTCCAGCGCCCCTGCGAACTTCAGTAGTCTCCTTCCACACAGTAATTCCAATCTGGCCCTAACTTGTTACAAGACTACAGTGGTTCCCTCCAAACTTCTGACTTACATAAGGCGCAGGATCCCCTCAATGCCGCTCTAAAACCATCGTGCCCGTACTTCATTCCAAAGTTCCAAATTGAGAAACATAATGCAGTTGGGCAGAGCCCGGTCCCAACCCCATGAGAACTATCCACGCCGGCTCAAGTAGGGCCTGGGACCCTCCACCCGCTAACCAGGCCTGGCCGGGCGCGCTCGGCCTCGCTCCGGACCCCAAGGGGAGGAGGGGAAGCTCCACCTGGCTCCGCGGGCGCGGCGCGCGGCTCCTGCTCCGGCCTGGGCCCCGCGGCGGCCGCGCCCCCGTCCCGGCGCAGGCGGCAGCGCTCCGGCTGGCCGCGGCGGGCGCGCTCGCCCCGCACTTCCACGTCGGCCTGGCCGTCGTCGCGGGCCCGACGGCGGGCCCAACCCGGGCCGCGGGCGCGGCAGCGCGGGCAACTGGGACCCGCGGCATCGGCGACGCGTTGGGCGCAGCCCCGGCACAGCGAGTGGCCGCAAGGAAGGGCCGTTGCTTCCCCCGGGCTCTCCAGGCACCCGGCGCAGCCCGACTCCTCCGACCGCGGCGGTAGCGGCTGCAGCAACGGCGGCGGCAGCACCAGCAGCGCGGGGCCAGAGGCCGGGACCGAGGCCCCAGTCTTGGCTGCCGCCTTCTCATCACAGCGGCCCCGCCGGCCCCGCCGACTTAGGGCTGCTGCTGCCGCCGCGGAAGAGGCCCGAGTACTCGGACCTGCCGCCGCCATCTTGTTTCCCGTTTGAGGGGAGAGTCCGTTGCGAGGGAGAAGAGTAGAGGGCGGGGCAGTGCGCGGCGGGCAGCGCTAGCTACATATTCACGAGGGGGCGGGGTTCCAGTGAGCCTGAGGAAGGTTCTCCCCAGACCTGGTTGGCGGTAGGTGAAACCTTATTAATATTTGTTAGTTCTACTTTGCGTACCTATTTTCAGCTTCCTTCTCCAGTCTTTGCAATTTCCTTTTATTGAACCAAATGAAGGTGAGAACTGAGAGGTTTATTCGGAAAATCTGAGCGATATCAAACTTTATGGAGTAACTACATTTATTTATCCCACAAGACCCTGATGACTGAAGCTAAAGCTAATGGGGAGCGGTAAATTATCCAGAACCCTGTCTCAGTGCTTCATTTGATGTGAGGGTAGCTATTGTGACCAAAAACTAACCGCCAAAAATAACTGTTTGTCATTCCTCATGTCCACATCCCTTTCTGAAAACTCCTCCCCTGGCTGGCAAAACCATATTTTTCTGGTTTTTCCCATTCCCTCAGCTCATTCTCAGACTCCTTCCTTGAGCCCCTCTCCTCTTATTTTGGGCTTAAATGTGGGTGTTCATCTAGGCTCAGGCCTCAGGCTTCTTCTCTCACTTTGCCTATTCCCTCCCACCTCCACCTTACACTTTCTTGCAGCTGAAACTCCCAAATTGATATCCGTAGTCTAGACCTCCCAAGTCCAGCTCTACATGTTCAACTGCCTGATGGAAACATCTTGGATGGCTGCATTCCACAGGTGCAAAACAAGTCATTGCCTTCTACCCTTTTATCAAAACAGCTCTTCTCATTTTCCTCATTCTATTGAAGATACTATCCTTCCAGTTCATCAAGCTCCAAACCTAATGATCTTTATTTCTCCCTCATTTCCCACATCTGTCAGTATCTTAGTCCTGTCAGTTCTTCCCCCAAAATGACTATTTTCACTCCTATTCTCTCCTCTTTAACCCTCTCTCATTGCCCAATTCAAGTCTTGTCATCTCTCACCTAGATTACTGCAGTAGCTTTAATAGACTATCTCCCTGCTCATAGCCTCTCTTCCTCCAATCCACCCTCCATAGCTCTTAGAACTTCTCCCTAAAGAATAGCTCTGACATGTCATCACTGCTTGGTATAGTCACCAAGCGAGGTGCTCAGAATTTGATGCCAGCCCCCTTTCTGGATGCACAGAGTATGGGAGAAAGAATAGCTACCTCCTGATAGAGATATTTCTGCTATAGCAATTCTCGCACCTTTTGTTTTCTTTGCACTAAGGTAGATTTGGAGCAGGAAGGCCTTAAGCAAATGGCATTTCCTGTTGGGAATCTTTATAGAAAAACCCAAGTTTTGTAGGGAGAACAAAGTCAAAAAAAGCAGCCTAATGTAATGAAAGGCATCAGAGGCACTGGGTTTCCATGAGGTCACCCGGAAATAGTGCCTGAGATGGTGGTAAACCAATCCCAAGGCAGAATGATTGGTGGAAGTCAAAGAACTGAAAAAAGAAAGAAGTGGATTCCCAAGATGAGAACCAGATGGCTGAAGAACAGTCAAAAATTGAAGAAGGGTCGATGAATAATTGAAACAAGGACTTGTGTTTACAGAGGCCCAGACAGACAGAATCCTGCCAAACACAGCCTCAGCTGGACTGCCCTTTATCCAGAGGTCCTCCTCATTTCTCTCCCTACTTGAGATTCTTGAGGATGCTTTGCCCAAATTCTAACAAGGTAAGCCTGTGGACCAAGCTAACTACTATTAGAAACAGGGCCCTTGGGGTGGACTATTCACTCTTAACAGTTTGGAGTTCTTAATCTGAAACCTATTTACTGTTGGAGGAGCTGAACCGTAGAAGTGTAGCATGCTTTCTTGGATACAAATAAAGACAGGAAATTTCCTTTTGCAGAGGGAAAAAGCAAGAGGTCTGAATAGCACTGGACCAAAAGCCAGGAGATCTGGCATTGGTCCTGGCCCCTTTCCCCCTTTCATTAACTTGTCACATGTGATTTCAAATAGGTAACTTTTCTTTGGGCCTCCGTCTCCTCATCTTTAAAACTGAGATTCGGCAGTTCTCAATCTGGGAGGCACCTCAGAAAGACACACACACACACCAAAGCCCCACCTCAGATCTACTGAACCCAAAAAATGAGGGTGGGATGCCAGCATGTGTTTTGTTTTGTTTTTAATGCCCCAGGAATTCTAATGAATACTAATTCTAATGAATACTCTAGATAAGACTGTTACAATATATTCAAAGGTCTCTTCTAGTTCTAACATTCTAGAATTCTGACTCCCAATTTCTAGTCCCTTCTTTCCTCTTTTGCTATTACTAGAGTAATCCTACTAAAGCAGTAGCAGGGACAGAAGGCAAAGCAAATCTAAGTAATCTGTGTAGGAAAATGAGGGAGAGGAGGATGATTCTAAAGTGTGAAGCCCAGGAACCTGAGATTATGATCACAATTGACAACTAACAAAAACAATAACTAGAAAGGAAAAGCAGTCTGAAAAATAAGGGCATGGTAGATATTTTGTTTTGTTTAGTTAACCATTGACATCCAAATCTTCCTATTTGGGGAAATGCCCCATTCTATGTAGTATTGCTGACTGTGGGAGCCAAAGCAAGGAGATACTCTTCTCTTTACCCCCTAGCAGCCAGAACATGGCATATAGCCTGGGCTTAGCCTTTTGGCAACTCCTCTCTGAACTTTGGATCTTTAGGGAATGACACAAAGACATATTTCCAAATTTAGAATTATTCACAGCAACAGTGACACTAGGTGTCCAACCACAGTGGGTCTCTTGGAAGTTGAGTATGGGAGGGTGGTGTCCCAACCATGGTGATGGTGACCATGCCAGATTGTTTCCAAGGTGTGAAGTTGGTTGTGGTGCCTGCTGCCTGGCCTTCCTAAATTACCACCCATTTTCCATATCTGACTCTCCAGCCTTCCTGTCAACTCTTTGCATCCTTTCAGCAAATTACTTGTTTTCTTAAATTACAAATTCTGTTGTTTGCATCACAGTACTCTGAGACATTGTTTTATTGTTTTTGAAGTGTCCCCTGAAACTGGTTGTCAGGGTTGTTTTGTAAGTTATAAAATGATCTGAACAGCTTAGTCTGAAAGCCTAGAGTAGAACTAGCTCGACTGTTATGTGTTGCTTTTTTTTCTGTGCCCCCACCTGTATCACAGACTACCAAGAGAAGAGGGACTCACAGACTCAATGCAGTCATGCAGGATGCCAACTGGAACAGATAGTGGTGCAGCCACGCCTACCAAGGCTTCCTCTCCAGCTCCTTTTGTTCTGCCCCTCCTGCCATACTTTCTAAGAACTGCATTGCCAAAATTCCCTACCATCCTTCTCTACACAGGTAGCTCTCCCTGGTCCCTATGACCACTATCCCTTCAGCACTCATCCATATCACTACAAACCTTCCCTCCTCCCTCCAGCTGGAGGCGCCATCTTCTCCCTACTGGACTGAAAGATGCTGTTTCTCCTCCTTCCAGGTGGAAACAGGTTATTTCTCCCTGCAGATCCAAGTACCGTTTCTTGCCAACCGAGGCACTGAGTCCATCCTGAGACCTCACACATATAGGAAGGAGGAGGCTCAGCCCCATAGGCCACACCAATACAACCTCTCCTTCACTCCCCTGCCCTCTTCTGGTGGCATTTTCTTCCTGTTCTCTTCTTCCCTCAAGCCAGATTTCTCCTTGAGATTTAACCCCTTCTCTTATGCTTTAAAGAGTCTTGCTACATCCTTACTATCACTCATCTTCGGTTCCTTCCCTTTGGTTTCAGAGGAAGAACTAGTTCTTTTTGCAAAGCTAACCCTTCTACCTGTCATCTTTCCAGCCTCCTCCATATTCTTTCCAAATACTCTGCGAACACAAATAAGACTTTCTCCCTGCCCCCCTCAAGGTCACAGTCTAACAGGCAACAGTATTAATAAATAATTATAACAGAAAAAAAGAATTATAACAGAATTACAAGCTCCATAACAACCACATACAAGGTGCTATGGAAGCAGAAAGTTGGCCAGGGGGTGGTGGGCGATGCTGGAAAATGTTTCACAGGGGAGGGGACATTTGAGCTCTGTTTTGAAGGATGAGGAGGAGTTCACCAGGTAGACCAGGGAAGGCACTCCAGGTAAAGGGAAAACAAGCAGAGGCATAAAGGTATAAAAATTCAGGATCTGAGTGAGACTGATAAGAAATTAGAAGCAGTTAGAACATTGGATTGGACATGAGGCTAGAAAATTGGGGAAGAAAATGAACTAGAATTTATTAAGCAGCTACCACATGTTAGGCACATACAAAGCAATAATATATGTCATTTAAACCTGAAGTCACCCTGTGAAGTTGGTATATTATCTCCATTTTACAGAGAAATAAACTCAAGATATTGGGGAAACATTAAATTATTTAATATTTAGGTCAAGAGAATGTTACATATAGATTTATATTTTATAAGAATAATTCTTAATTGTATAATTATCAGTGAAGAGTAAAAATAATTTAAGCAGACTTCATCCCACCCCATGGAATTGAGATATCATTGGAGAAAGTACATGCAGCTAACATTCATTTATTCAGCAACGGTGTGTTGAGCACCTACTATGTGTCAGGATAATATAGGTGCTGAGAATTCAGCAGTGAACAAGGCAAGCAAGGTATGGATGCTGAGCCAGTTTTGGTTTGCTCAGCTTTAGGTACAGTGTTTGGCATATTCCAGCTGCTGTGGAATGAATGGATGTTATCCCTTTAATTATGCCTTTAATGTTTAGCACGGTTCGAAGTACAGTACATTGTCAGAAAAGACAAAGTTCTGTTTAACAGCACATTGGTGGAGAAAATAGTTATTTAATTTCTTTAAATTTAGATATCCATAAATCTACCTAGAGTCTCTATCTATTCACCTCCCTCCCATCCCTTTGGTCTTTCTTCCTCTCTTCCCTACCCTAGAGTCCATTATCCTTTTTTCTCTAGGCTCTGGCCAGAGATTCCAAACCCTGGAAACCAATTCATTCTTCGATTTAGTCGTTCTTTTTCTTGAGGGGATAGAGATGGCTTTAAGAAGTCCTTTAAGTTCAACATATAGAGAATAAGGAAATAAATGGGCAAATGGCTCTCACTAACCTCACTTCACAGTGAAACAGCTAATCAACAAACCTTTCTCTGCTGGTATTGATCACCTTTTACAATATATAAAGAATATGTATTATTATAGTAGAGTCTATCTCTTTTTCCCACCTCCTCAAAGAAATCCTTCTACCTTCACTTTATCTGGACCAAGAGCCCCAGAAGGGGGGCTCATTGCCCTACTCCAGGAAAAGAGTAAGAGGGAGAGAAAGCCCCCATTTTGTCATAAATAAGTACATAGTTATACTGACCAGAATGGAGAATTTGCCTCAGATGAGAGCACTGTGATGGATGCAGAAGAAAAAGTCAGGGGTATATGAAACAGCCTCTCAGAGACTGACTTCCTCTAGTTTTGAAAGAAACAGGTAGGAGGTGAGTTCTGCTGAAGGCTGAGAACAGAGAGCACGATCTCTCAGTTCCTTGGACCTGAAGGAGGATAGGATTCTATACCAATTGACCAGTGACTGGAGAGAAACCTGATTGGTTCTCTTCTAGAATGGTCATTGTCCCACAGTTCTTTGTTTACTAGGCTCTGAGCTCTAGCTGCATTCCTGGGAAAAGCCTACAGCCAAGTCTCCTGGGACTGTGATGTTGCTGAGTGACCACCAGGGGGCAAACCGAGACTACTGAGCTCTCCACACAGTCTCTTCCACCCTGTTTCCACAGAATGTCAAGAGCTGTAATGGGCTTTAGAAATCATCCAAAGCTTCTGAGCAAACCTCTTCATTTACAGAAGAAAAAAAAAACAAGGTCTAAAGGAGGGAAACAATTTGTCAAAGCCCCACAGTGAGTTGATGGTAAAATAGAAACCAAGTCTGCTGGCTACCCCAGTCCTACACATGTTTGACCACACCAACCTTCTGTCTCATATTTCATTCTAGTGATTTCAGAATTTTAGTGATATCTCTTCTAGTGGCTTTCAGTGATATCTCTTCTATGTAAAAGACTTGTCTCTACAATTAGATTATAAGTCTCTGGGATCAGGGACCATATTTTGACTAGTACTGTATATCTTTTCCTCCAGCACCTGGCACAAGGCACTGCAGGTAGCCTATGCCTGATACTAGATGGAGCACTTCAACAAATATTGTCAAACTTCTGTGTGGCAGGCCCAGCAATGATTCCTGAAAATACAGAGACAAAAATGTACTGTCCCTGTTCTCAAGGAGCTCACTGTCATAGAGAGAAGGCAGGTATGTCAACAACTATAACTCAGGAGATTAATTTTTTTAATTAATTTTTTAATTGAAGAAATGATTTAAATTTTTTATTCCTTTTTTTTTTTTTCTTCTCCCATCTAGCTCCCCTCTCTCCTTTCCCAGGACATGAATTTTTAATAGCTGTGTAGGCAAAGCAGTATGGAAGCACAGAACAGGAAGTCACTAACTATCAGGATACAAAATTGGGTCCTAAAGGAAGAATGAGAACTCATCAAAGAAGGAATGGGAATTCCAAATAAAAGGAATAGCAGAATAGGCCAACACAAAGACATGAAGACATGGTGTGTTAGATGAAAATGATGGCTTCTAAGTAGCTGGAACACAGTATATACAAGAAGCTGAACTGAGAAGGGAGTATTAAATAGGACTAGAAAGGAAGTCTGAGGTCAGCAGTGAAGTTGAGGTTTATTCATTCATTCAACAGACAGTAAGTACCCCTGTGTGCCATGTAGCACTTGTTGATAATGATGATTGTGAGATGAATAAAAGTGAAGGTAGTAGCAATAATGATGAAAATACTACTGTAATTGAATTCAAAGGATTTGGAGTCTTCAGCTTAGGGTTCATTTCTCACATGAATCAGATAAATATTCTATCTTCCATTTTCATTTATTTAAGAAAATATTCAGTAAGCCTCTAGTATGTGCTAGGGACTATTCTAGAAACTAGGGACATAGCAGTGATCAAGAATTAAGGTCCAGGTTGTCATGGAGCTTTCATGCCCATAGGGGAGGCAGATAATGTAGAAGTGAAGAAATACATTTCAGATAATGATAAGTGACAGAAAGGAAATAAAGGCAATATGATAGAAAATGACTAAAGAAAAAAATCATGATAGCTTGGACCAGGGAAACCTCACCAAGGAAGTGGCATTTAAGCTGAATGAAGTGTCAGCCCAGGAAAAAGCTGAGGGAAGAACATTCCAAGTAGTAGTAGCTCTCAAGGGCAGAGACACTGCAGAGGGTACAGACAGCTTGATGTACCCTTTATGAAACAGAAAGAAGGCCAGTGTGGTAGAGCAGAGCCAGTACAAGGAGAATGGCTAAAGTCAGAGGGTAGGCAGAGACCATGTCATGGAGGGATTTACAAAATGTGGTACAGGGTTTGAGTTTTATTCTAAGCACAATGGAGAGGTTTTAAATGAGGAAGTGACATGACCTGATTTACATTTTAGAAGCTAATTCTGGTGGCTCCTCATTCCCACCTTCAGGTGGATACAATGCCTGCTGCCATCTGGCTGTAGGACCCAAGTTATTTGGCACTGTTCTCTGGCACTCTAGCTACATCTTCATAGACCCATGGAAAGAAGTGTCAAAGGACAAAATGCTTTTGAAAAGTCCTTATCATGGAGGAGACAGAGCAGAAGTTTCATTCTCCTTGGTTCTTGGTTAGTGATGACACCTGCCGTAGCTGAGGCTTCTGGTTGGTGGCCGAGCTTAGGGCCTGGATGAAGAATGATCCTACTCCATATTTTCCACTGAAAACATTTTGTTCCCACTGTTTCCCTCATGAGAGTTCTGCGAAATTAAGAGCTGTGTGTTCCTTCGTCCTGGTTTCCCAATACCTCCTCCATCAGAATTTCCATGGTGGGTTGTCCTGGGAAGAGATGGACTACTAAGGGAGAAAAAAAAAAATGGAGATATTCACATAGTCACATAAGAACTCGTACAAATCAACACAGAATCTTCTTAAAGTGAGCCTCACTTTAAGAAGTTCCGTTAACTCATTCATACTGATATTTATTGAGCATCCACAATTTACCAGGCATAATTTGGGAATTTGAGGATTCAGTCATTCATTCTCAAACATTTATTTAGGCCAACTATATGCACAATATCTGGAAATCCAAAGGAAGATGTCCTAAAAGAATAGTAGAACAGAGTTACATGGCTAATTAACTCTGGCCTGGCTGAAGGGTGGGAGTAGAATGGAGATTGTTCATGTTACAAAATTATTAACTCTGATAGCTTTTTTAAATAAGACTTTCCTCCTAATATATCTAAATTTGACCCAACTATAAAGAATCAATTTGTTCACCCTTTCAGAACATCACCAAGTAAAGGTAGTATATGGCAACTACAGTTAATACTGTATTACTTATTTGAAATTTTCTAAGAGATTAGATCTTTAAAATTCTCATCACAAGAAAAAATATCTATGTGTGGTGACAAATGTTAACTAGATTTATTGTGATGATCATTTCACAATATATACAAATATTGAATTATTATGTTATATGTCAATTATACCTCAATTAAAAAAAAAAAAAAGTAATAGCAATGTCCTAAAACTGGCTTATAAGGGCTCAGGAAAGCTGAGCATTAAATTTTCAGGAATTTTGCATGTGGGTTGTTAAACTCAGTCATAACTAAAATTAAATTTATAGACTTACAATTAAATAAGTTATATTTAAAACAGTCAAACTCATCTAATTATTTTACTACATTCTGCTATCAATGTTCTTGAAATTATTTACATCTATTGTATCTGTATGATGGAAATACTATGTAATGGTGTCCTACTATGCATCTCTCAACTCCACATTCAATGATGTCACCTTGGTAGCTTGAAATTGGCCGTGATGGGAGTATTTACACCATGGAAATTGGCAGCTACTATAAAACAGGGCTTTTGTCCCCTGTACAGCATGTTGTTAAACATTTATCAGCACACCACTGGGGTAGCATCTCTACTATATAGACCTCTTATACTAACTCTTATGGTGAATCTGCTTTTCATTCCTACAGAATTAAGTGGACTGGGTTAGGAAGTCTTTCCTTGGCACTGATATCTATGATTCTTATCACTACGGTAATTTTCATAATCAAGCAGCCTGCAGCCCAGGAGGAGGACTTTTAGCCACAAATAACGTTATACAAGGAGTATTTGAAGGAGCAAGGATATTATTCAACAAACTTTTATTTAGCAGCTACTTACATGCAAAGCTGGTTGCTGAAAGCTAGGGAAGATGTTAGATAAATAGTCTGTGTTCTTGAGGAACTCACTTTAAAGGAAGTGACAAAAAACCTTTGATAATACAATGTAATACATGCTATAATGGAGTACAGAAGCATGGAGGAGAGAAAAGCTAACTCAGAGGCCATGAAAGAGACCTCACAAGAACCTGGACTATAAATATCAATGTCTGTCTTGTCCCTAGCACCTTGCATAATAGTGCCTGGTACAGGGTTGGCATTCAATAACTGTCAAATGAATGAATAAGGTAGCAATTACCTTGACCCTGGAAAAATAAGCTTGCTAGACAAGTAAGAGTGGGTATACGGAAGACATTAGAAAAAACAGAATGTGCAGAGGTATGGGGACAAGACAGCTCAGCACATCTGAAGAATGAGAAAGTTCAGTATAGCATGAGGGGTCCAGGGGCCAAAACTGGTAAGGATGAGGGTGTGGAAGAGGGGTTCTCTGTCTCATTTCTATAGAGGTCTCAAAAGACAAAAGGAGTTGGCTTACTCTGTGCAGCCTTTGAGACAGCTAGGAGCAGTGCAGGAAGTCAGAAAATCAGAATTCAGTTAAAGAACTTTCTAGTAGAGCTGTCCAACAGTGAAATGGGCTGCTTTGGAAGGCAATGAGCAAGTTCCCTAAGAGGGAAGCAAGCAGGTTGCAAAAAATTACTATGGGTAGAAAAGAAACTTTTTCCTGACAAGATTTTGGAAGAACTTACCAAATCTCCTTTCTTAGAGTACATGAGATAATATACGGACAACCATCTCAATAGCAATTGTACAGAAGATATGAACTTTCCTCAAGTGCGTATTTCTAATGCCAGTTAGATTAAAGTTAATACAATAGGGGTGCTGAAGGTTCTCCCATGAAAGAATAATTAGCTTTCAAATTATGGAGCTCTATACTCATCCATAAAACAATTATTTAGTATCTTTGTGTGTCAGGGACTTTGATAAATGCTGGATAAAATATAGATAGAAATGAAGAAAAAAAAAGACCCCTGCCCCCATAGTGCAAGGTAGAAATGCAAATAAACATTTATACTCCAAAGCTTGTAATACAAAGTGCTACCAAAAATTCACTTTGCTGAGGGGGCTCAGAAAAGGCCTCAGAGAGAAAGTGACTCGGAGCCAACCTTTTTTTATTTAATTTATTGGGATAACAGTTAATAACATTACATAAATTCGAGGTGTATAACTTTATAATATGACATCTGTATACTCTATTGTGTGCTCACCGCCGGAAGTTGAGTCTTCTGTCACCATATATTTGACCCTTTTTACCAAAGGAGAAGGAAGTCAGGGTGGGAGGAGGATGAAGAGAGCTGACTTTTGAAAAGTAAAAAGAAATTCCCTAAAGAAAGGAGAAAGTAGTCCAAGCAGAAGGAAAATATATATAAAGATATGGGGGTGTGAAAATGTATGGCTAGTTTGTGGGGGTGGGGGTGGGTGAGTGAGTGGTTGGTGAAAATGTAGAGTAGGTGGTAATGGTAAGTAGGAGCCAAGACGTGCATGGTCTTGAATCCAGTACTAACAATTTTGGATTTTAATCTGTAAATGACAGGAAGACAATGTGTGTGGGTTTTTTTTCCTGTTATTAACAAACTTTTATTCTGGAAGGATTTTAGATTTACAGAAAAGTTACAAAGTATAAAGTTCTTATCTAAGAACCATATATCTTTCACCCTGCTTTCCCCAGTGGTAACATCTTACCTAGCTACGGCACATTTGTCATGACTAAGAAACCAATATTGGTACATTACTATTAGCTAAAGTATAGACTTTATTCACCAGTTTTTCCACTAATGTCCTTATACTGTCCCAGAATCCAATCTAAGATACTACATTGCATTTACCGTTATTTAATTTTTTATTTCCAATGATGGGTTTTACATGGAAAAGTGATGTGATCAGAATTGTCAGTGAAAATGATCAACATAATTTTTAAGACAGATGTGAGGAAAATAGACTGGAGGGTCCCAGACTAGGGGTGGAAGGCTTGTTAAGACGCTGTTCAGAAAGTCTAGTTCAGGGATGATGATGGCCTGAACTCTAGGACAGTTAAGATGAAGAAGAAGGTTGAGACCTTTTTTGGTCTCACTGTAGAGACCTTTCCTGAAGCAGAATGAGCAGGATGTAGGGGAAGCCAATCTTAATCCACCTCTTACACCTAAGATGTGAATATATGTGTATAGTAGACTTTAAAAAAAGTTGGAAAAAGGAAAAGATCTTTGTTCCTATTCTTTGGATGAGATTTTTTTTTTTGCAGTTAAGCACCAAATTTAACTCTGAGCTCCTTGAAAGCCAAGGCAAAAAGGGAAGCATGATGACAAACATGGCTTTCATCATCTGTTAAAATACACACAGGGAGAGGACTAGACTTGCTAGATTGGAATGGAGAAGTAAAGTCTAAAGGGCACCCAGGGGGCAGATCATGTTTGTTTCTGATTCTGAGAGCTTGAGGGAAGCTGTTTCAGGGATCACTGTTTGTTCCCAGTGCTGTCGGTTCTGGATGGCACAGAATGGCAGCACAGCAGAGTGAGCAGCACAGCCTTAGACCAGGAAGATATCTTAACAGATAGCCAGTCAAAAGTGTTTCAACCTGGAGATGTGATTCTCTACCAGACTGGGATGTATCTCAAGATCCCATCTCACTTCTTGCTCCTCCCACTGTTCTCCCCTTCAACACTCATTGGAGTTTCCAGCAGCTCTGTAAGAAAAGCTCTCAGGAAGCTGAGGTCTAAAGCAGGGATGGATGTACTTACCTAGAATGTCCCAGCAAGTTGGGGAGAGAGCCAGGACAAGGACCTTGCCCTTTTGATTTCTGTCTAGATGTTTCTTGACTGGACAGTTGGTGGTTTTCTTCTTAGGATCCTATTAATTCACACAGTCATTTAACATAAAGTATGAAACACCAACTGCAGGCTGGGGGTGGGGAGCCTCAGGGCCATGCCTTTGGGGAGCTCACCTCCTTTTGGGAGAGACAGCATTGTAACAGCCAGCTTTTACTGAGGAGGACCAAACATGCCAATACTCTTGGAGAAGTACAGAACTTATTTGCAGAGGCAAAGGAGAGACTGTGTCCTGCTTTGGGAGTGGAATGGGGGAAACAGAAGAAGACTTCCAGAGGAAAGGCCAAGGATCTAGCTGGGCTGGATTTCAGCCTGGCCATGGCATGTGTGGGTACAGCGTGGGAACTGGTAAGGACATTCTAGGAGACTGGAATGATGACCCCTCCTTTTCCAGATTTGAGTGCTTTGACGTTTGTTCATTATTTCATTTCGTTGTTGTAGAATAGGTGGCAATGATAAATAGGAACCAAACGATTGTGGGAAGATACTAAAAATATTAAAGATACCGAAGATACTAAGATCCCAATTTTAGAGAAGGGGAAACAGGCTCTGAGGTGGACTGGACAAGGCCACAAACAGACAAGAATAGCAAGTGTCCTGATTCTATCCAGAGCCTGAGTTCTGTGCAAGCACCACTGAGCTCCCGAACCTGAGCGCCACTCCGTTTCCAGCCGGCTTCCCCTCTCCGACCCCGACATCTCATCCTTCCCCACCGGAGAGTTCCACCTGAAGCCTAACTAGGTTTCGTCCTCCCGCACTCTGGGCGTCGCGGGGAGTCAGGGGTTAAAACCCGTGGCCCGGGTGGCCCCTTCCCCCTCCCCAGCCCCCTCGCCTCCTCTCGGCGCCGCGCCTGGAGCGTAGGTCCCGGAGACCAGCACGAGAGAGGAGGGGAAAAAGTGGGCCTGTTTCTCGGGTGGCCAATCCACCGAGCCCGCGGTGCCCCAGAGGAGGCGCCAGTGCTAGGCCAGCGCCAGGCCGGGGCTGCCTGCTTCCCGCGGCAAAGTACAAATGCGCCCGAGCGCGGCGCCTGGCGCCCTTGGCGTGCACAGCCAGCCCGCGTGCAGCCTTCCCCTGCGGCCGCCGCGCCGTCGCCACCGCCGGGACTGCCGCCCCGCCAGGCCCCAGGACCCCGCGGCCCGACCCCGAGCCCACCGAACTGGGGGCGCCGGCCGCTTCTAGCCCACGCGCCCGGAACAGCCTGCTGGCCACGCGCGCCTCGCCCAACGCTGCGCGCTCTGCAGACTCCTGTCCTCTCCCGTCTTTCTTCTCCTCCCCTTCCTCTCACCTTCTCCTTTGCTTTTATTACTTTTACCCCTTGCCGTACCTTCCTAATCTCTCCATCTCTCTCCCTCCTTTCCACTTATTCTCTTAACACCTTCCTCTTATTCCCACCTTAGACCTCTCTTTCTGTCCTCACCACCTTCTTCTAGTCCCTTCTCTCCCCACTGTAGCAGCTGCCTTCCCCTGGTCTGTCAATTACATTGTGCCCCTGTGCCTCAGTGTCCCCCTCATCTCACTGTCTCTGACTCCCCTCCCGGCTCAGAGCCTAGTGGCCTGTTACTGGGGGAAAGAAGGATGGTTCTCGAGGGAAGGGTCCTCTCCTCCTTGCTGGGACTCGCGCTGCTCTGGTTCCCCTTGGACTCCCACGCTCGAGTTCGTAAGTAGATGGTGGGGGGCGGGGGCCGCTGGGAGGGCAGAAGAGGGGTTCAGGCCCCTGGGATGTGCGGGAAAGTGGCAGGACTTGGGAACCCCAAGCTATTCTGACTGCCGTCCGGGCAGCACCTGTGCTGAAAGGGTGGCGCTCCTCTGCGGACTAGTATGGGCAGATGACTGGGAGACTGAGTGGAACTTGACAAGACTCAGAGCCAAGGGTACTGCTTGCCATGGACCTGAGAATAGATGACTGAGGGCATCGGGAAAGAGGGCAAGATCACTGCTTTGAGGGTGGGGGGGTGTTTTTTCCTAGTAGAGAGTCCCATGTGTTTGGCTGCAGGGCTGTGATGAAAAGGCTACTGCTTTTAAAGAGAACCTGTGGAAAGAGAGCTAACTAGGATAACAGTTCTAATTCTTTCTCTCTCTTGATCCTCACTCTGAAGAGGTGGGTATCATTTGCATTTTATAGACGAGAAAACTTAGGCTGAAAGAAACTTGCTCATATTTACAGAGCTAGTAAACCATCCAAAGCCAGGGTTCTCCAATTCCAAATCCTGTGCTTTTTCCTCCTGCCCCACAGGGTCTGGGAGGAACCCTGATTTAGAGTTGTGAGATCCTGGAAGGCAGCAGGACACAGTGAGAGAGCCCAATATTCATTATCCCAGGTCTGTTGAATACCATTTGGTGGGAGGCAGGCATGGAGGGTAACTCTCTGAGCCTCAGTTTCCTAATCTATTACATAGGAGTAAAAATTCCAAGACTGTTGTGAGAATTGAATTAGAGAAAACATATAAAGCAACTAGCATCAGCATCTAGCTGGTACATGGTAGGTTCTTTAAAAATATTAGTTTCCTAATTCATGCTTTTCCACTTGGATACAGTGTAACCTTACACAGTTTATATAATCTCTCTAAACCTCAGTTTCCTCCCTAACCCTGAAATAGGCTGGTGGATCCCATCCCCATTCTCTGCCAATCTCTTAGAATGCTACGAGAATAGATAACAAAACCAAAGATTCTCTTAATAAGAAGGAAGGCATTTGGTTCAAACCCTGAATATCCAATAATCGAAGGCCCAGGAAGGGCAGTGGTTTTGCTCTAGGTTACAATGGGCAGAGCCTGGGATGAAGACCCCAGTTTTCCACCTCCCAACCTAATGCTATTTCCTCCCCACAGTTCAGCTCCCCCATATCTGCCTTTCTTTTACATGTGACTTTCTGAGTCTGTGGGGCTGGATTTTATTTCATTCTTGTCTCTCCCGGTGAAGGCAGGCTTCATGTCTGGTCCTCCCTGGGCCGCCAGCCGCATGAGACTTATAGAAGTCCTTAGTAACAAGTAGTGGGAAGAGCTCAGTGTTGGGTTCAAGTTCTGGCTTTGCTCCTTTTCATAAGTCACAACTTCTCTGTGCTTTAATATTGTCATCTGTCTCAGACATATTCACCTGGAATCCAAAGTGTTCTTAAGAGGATGAAAGGAGGTGACTGTTAAAGTGCTCAGTACAGTACAATGCCTAGTACTCAGTAAATGTCTCCTCCCCCTCCTTGAGCCCTAGAGGTTTCCTCTTAACACTTACCTATTACTTCTTAAAAGGGATTTAGCACAGGATGCCCTCCATGCCTGCCTCTCTCCTACTTGGCACATCGTTCTCAGTCTCAGGGTTTTTCTCCAGATATCATTGCCTTTGATGCATCTTGGCATCATTATGCAAGATTGCTCATGTCCTACCCATACCCCTCTTTGCCTCCCATATCTTGTCAGCCTTTCACCTTAGATACACCTTTCAGCAAACTTTTCCCTGGCCACCAGATCCACTCTGATCTCCTTCTTCTATGCCTCCACTGGCCTTTAGGTTCATACTTCTCACTGGGTCCTGCCAATATTCAGTCTCCCCTACAGCCTAGAGCTTAACTCAAGACACATAATAACTCAGAGCAGACTTATTAAGTTGAGGCGGACTGGTATTCAGAGGGTTGTGTTAAAATTCTGGGATGTCAGAGCTGGAAAAGCTTTTGAAAATCATCTGCTTCTACCCCTCAATTTTCCTATCCTTATAGTTAAACTGAGCACAAAAAGGGTGAATGACTTGCCCAAGGTCACACAGCAAATTTATTAAAGAAAAGAATAGAGACCTGGCTTGTAGTTTCTGATTTGTCACTTACTGGTTGTATGAATTGGGACAAATCACTTGCCTTCTCTGAGCTTCATTTTGTCTACTGATGACAATGTATAAATACTATAGTTATTTGCCAGGGTCCTATTTGAAGGTCTGTTATGGAGGTCCTTGTCTTAGTTTAAGTAAGATCTTGGGCCTGTTGTGGGTAAGAAATCTCCTGGTGGCATCTTAGGTGCTTTTAGGAGTGGTGTCAATAGATGGAAATTCTCAAGTCTGTGTGGTGTCAGACTCTTAAGGTGGTCCAGCCTTGCAAATGCCAAGGGCCTGTGAGCACGCATGGCAGCTTGCTCCTCAGTTAAATTACAAGCCTATTCAAACAAAGATTATTCTATCTTTGGCTCTATTTCCAGGCACAGATTGAGTTGCGATCCCAATCCAGACTGAGCCTCAACTCCAGCCAGAGTCTGAGCCCTGATCCTCAAATTCTAACCACAGATTGAACCCCAATTCTGAGTCCCTGACTTGGTCTCTGAACAGTACTGATTCCAGCCCCAGGCAGAGTCACATGAATGCATAATGTTGATCACTCATCCCTCTGTGGAAGGAGAATCTGCCTAGTATCCTGACTTCCTCTCCAGAGCTGTGTCCCTTTATCAGCTCCTCTCCTTTGTACCCTACCCTTACTAATTGTCTACCCCTACAAGGTATCCAGCATGCTTCTGCTTTCTCTCCCTTCCCTCCATCCAATTCCACTTTCAGGAGAGTCAAGTTGTCAAGTAAAAACATTGATCTCTCTATTCTTTCTCTGAGGGACTCAAAGCTTCTGTTCCCCGGTGACAGAATCCCAGACCCCAGAAGCAGAGATGGGGAGGGAAGAGAGCTCTCGTGGTATAATGTGCTGCAAAAGACAAACTTGGAATCAGAAGGTCAGAGCTCCAGCCCCTGGCTTGGCCACCAATTCCAACTGTGGCACAGGGCAAGTTGCCTTTCTCTGCCCCTCAGTTTTCCTGGCTGTGAAGTGAGATGGTTGGACATAAATAGATAATAGCTGAGGACCATTCTAGCTTTAACATCTCATGATTCTAGGACTTTAAGATCCAAAGATGCTAGTGTCTTTATTCTGAGTCTACTCAGACCTTCGGAAAAGGGAGTTGGGCAAGTGTGGGTATGCAGCATGACACTGCTGCCTTTGCCCCAGAAAGGAGTAGCCAGACAGACCCTCAAGAGAAAGTACCTAGAGAGCCTCGGACAGTGGGTGTAGAGGAAGACCCACCAGTGGGGACCCTGCCCAGATGTTCAGCTTAGTCGCATCCCCATCCACCTGTCCAGATGTACATGAGGGGGTGGCAGGCACCTGAGGAAAGGCGGGACATCTATATCCAGGCAGGCCCCTCTCTGAGCCTATCTGGGAGGTTCTGCATCTCCTCTCTCCCACCAGTAGAGGTCTCTGTCTCACCCACTCACTTGCAAACTGCTGAGCAGGAGCTGGGCAACAGCTGCGCGGTTGCTCCAGCTGTTGCACCTGTTCCAGGACTGGCCTCTCAAGTTCCCCCAGCCACTGGCCACGGCGCCGGGCTCAGGGAGAGGAACCTTGACTCTCTTGGACTCTCAAATAAAAGGACTGGTGTGAGAGTGGTGCCGCTGGGAGGTGCAATTGCAGAGATCATTTCAGGCCTGCTTCTGCCTCTGGGCAGAAGCCCATCCCAGGGAAGACCGATCCACAGTATTCTTCTGTTACCCATCCTGTAATCAGATTCTTCTTTATGTCTCACCTGGATCCTTTTGTTTACCATTTAAAGCCATTTGTTCCGATCCTGTCCCTTAGAGAATGGGTGTTTCTATAAGCACCCCCTTGAGATCTGAAGACTGACATTGGAGTTTGTGCTGGCATAAATCAATGATCTTAGGCAAGTCCCAATCCCTTTCGAGGACTCATTTTTCACATCTGTAAAATAGAAGATTGGATATCATCGCTAAGTCCCTAGTTTTCCTAAGATTCTGTGAATCTAAAGTGTATATGTTCAAGGCAGAATAGAATATAAACAGTCTCAACTCTGCCCCCTGATTCTTGTTGGGTATCAGAGCTGTCTTTCCTGATTTTATGGTTCTCTCCTTTGAGGTCATTCAAGGCTCCTGAACATCTGTCACATGCCAGATTAGAGGAGCCAGCATCAGAGCAGTGAAGACCCTTTCCCTAGGTTGCACAGCTCAGCCCCTGAGAAACTGAGGTTTTCACTTCTGATTCCCTTAGGAGGCCTCCCACATCGGGTACCAGAGCAGAACTTATGTCTTAGAGGGGAGCGAGTTTGTTTTGGAGGAAAGAGGACTATAAATAAATAGAGAAAATATGGCTGTGTGGGCGCAAGGGAAAAGATGTAAACGTTCTCACATTTCTGCACAGCCTGGCTCACTCTGGTCTTCTGAGCCCTTGCAGGCTGGGAACAGGCCAGCCACAGTTCCAGGGCTCTCTTCTCACACCCCCATCCCTCCCAGTCCCCTCCAGCCTCTCCTGTAGCTTCTTTCCGGTTGAATTTTCTGCTTCCTATTGGAAGAATTCCCAACTACACTACCCACTCCTAACTACCCCTTACAAGGCATTTGTCATAGCATGAGAGTTTCAAGGCAGAGTGTAGGATGACCTTGGATAGAACAGTTTGGAAATTTTGACTTACATGTGAAGATCATGGAATCCTTCATCCCTTACCTGCCCAGGTTCCTGACCTTTTTGTACATGGTGTTTGTTTTGGTAGGTGATTGGGGGTTCAGATGGTGAGAGCTGGAAAGGGGCTAATTCCTGTTAGGTGGTAGGATCAAAGTGATGCTGAGAGGAATTTGGCTCTCCTATCACATAATGAAGTTCTCTTTTTGTTAAAGAAAGTGGTTTTCAGGAATAAGAGCCATCAATCACCTTCTCTTCCAGAGCTTCCCTCTCTTTTGACTCCATTCTTTCATTGTACATTTATTCTGCAAGCATCACCTCTATGTAGGTCCTGCATGGTGCACTGGAGATACAAAAATTAATGAGATCTGGTTCTTGTTCTTAAGAAGCTCACAATTGAGTAAGCAAGAAAAACCCACTTAATGGGTACTTTTACGCCAGTATGAGGAGAGTTGTAATAGAGGGCTGAACTCAATTCTGTGGGAGACCTGAAGAAGGACTGGTTAGTGGCCTGGAAGGTTGGAGCAGCTTCACAGAAAGGGTGACACCTAAACAAGCTTTTGAAGAACGAGTTGGTCAGACGCTAGAGATGGGGAATCACATTCCAAGTGGAGGAAACAGCATGTGCGAAGACAAAAGTGTGAAGGAGCCTGGCGGGGGTGGTGGAAGAGTGAGAAATTCAGAAAGAGGAGATGAGGCTGAAAACAGGGCTACCACAGAGCTTTTCTGGAAAAGCATGTGGGAGCTAGCTCATGACAGGCTGGGGTGACCTGATAACATTTGGAGTCTGGTAAACATTGCTGTCCTGAGTTCAGTTTAGGTCAACTAAATCCAATCACTTTAGTCAATGTCCAGCTAGATGAAGAGCTTTGGCTGCGGCCTATCTGAGTGGACACTTCAGGAAGGGGAGTTGGCACCCAGCCCACACCACCACCCTCAATGGCCTGCAAGAACCACGGTCACCCAACTTCTGTGCTTTTGCATGATGCTTCTGCTGCCCATCGGTACCTTGTTAGCACCTCGAGACCCAGCTCAGGCATCTTCCCAGGGAACTTTCCCTGAAGAGCCTATGCTTCTATACTATTACAGCAGTTGTCAGGCTGTATGCATTCTATCTGTCTTCTTCCTTAGTCTGTGAGCTCCTCGAGGATGGAGACTATGTCTTATTTAGTCATGTACCAGACCCATGACTAGTATAAGACTTGATATATTAAAAGCTCAATAAATGAATAGCAAGAAGTAACATTACTATTACTAATTATAATAACATCATAACTAATGATAATTACATTTACTCTTTATTGTGCCAAATACTCCACACTGAGCTATTTGTTCCAACCTGAAAGCTCAATCCCATCTTCATTGCTTTTTCTCCCTCTCCATCCATGTCCAGTCTGTCACAAAACCTGCCCACTGTACCTACTAAGTGTTTCTCAAACCTGCACTTTTGCCCATGGGCACTGCTTCTCTCTTGATCTAGGCCAGCATGGTCTCAAAACAGATGATGACAACAGCCTCCCCCTGGTCTCTCTGCCTCCAGTCTTGCCCTCCAATTCATTCTCTATTCCTGTGGCCATAGCAATGATTCTAAAATGCAAACCTGATAACTGGCACACTCCATTCTGAAGCTTTTCTGTGGCTTTCCTTTGCCCTTGTGAGCCTGGAGCTGTTCATAGAATCCTGGGAGTAAAACCTACCATGAGAAACAGACTGTTAGGGAAGTTAATGAGTCAGCACCCAGATCTGCTTTTTGTCTGTTTTTAACCTACCATTTAATTGAGCATCTAACATGTGTCAGGCACAAGGCATATTACATATATTCTCTGATTTAATTCTACAGTAACCCCCAAATGTAGAGATTATTACCAATTTCATTCAACAGATGTGGAAACAGTAATGGTTAAGTAACTTGTCTAAACTCAGGCTGTAGATAAATGCCAAATCCACTTTGAATCCTGGCCTATCTAACTCTGAAGCCAGGATCTTTAGACTATATACACATATCCACTGAATGAGGAGTTTTGAGGGGTATGAGACCTGTACAAATTTAATTCTTATCTGTTTCTCTAAAGCCTGGAACAGGGTCAGTTAGTTGTCCTCAAACATAAACTTCCCCCACTAACAGTCTTTTCCCCAGGTTAGGCATCACAGTCATTAATTCCAAGATCTCTGGCAGCGAGCCTCCTTAGCTCCCTGAGTTGGAGAGAGATATGGGCTCAGGTTGGTGGGATGAGATATGGTGGTGGGGTGGGGAGAGGAAGCAGGGCAGGCCCAAGGCTAGGGCAGAAGTGGGAAGGCCACAGAGGACCAAAGAGAGCATAAGCGAAGGGAGGGGATGTGAGAGATAAACTTTGCCTCCTCCACGTCACTCGGGATAGGCCCCACTGGCTCCCTGAACCTCATCCTAATCTTCCTTGGGGCTCCTGAGAGTCTGGGTGTATGGAACTGCAAACACATCCCAAATGGTGGAAGCTTAAAATGATCATATCTTAGAACCACAAAATCTTCATGTCCTAATGAAATGTAGACTCTTAGAAACATGGAATTTTCAAATCTTGAATCTTAGAAACCTAGAACCTTGGAGTCATAGAATTTTGAAATCATGGATTCATAAACTATCTGTGCAGAAAACCTTTGAAGATAAAAGTTCACTCCCAGACACACACTTAATTTTGCATATGGGAAACTGAGGCTCAGAAAGACTCATCCTCAACGTCATACAGTGCATTTGTGGCACAAAGAGCTAGAGCTCCTTCCACCAGCCACATGCAGGGATTGGGGCTAGTGCCAGGACTGCAGGGATAGAGGCAGAGGCCACCCCCTGTCTGGTAATTCTACCCCCTGCCTGATTTAACATGGCCCTGGGCACTTTCCTCCTTAGAAGAAGAGGGAGCTTCAGGGATGCCACCCTTCCTTGTGCCTCTCACCTAGGAGGGTGTGATAAGGTGGGGATTATGGTTTCAGCAGGCCTCCTAGGGTTGAGGGATGGCCTGCCAGGCCCCCCACACTCTCAGCTGCTGCCAGATCTGTTGGTGAGGTGAAGGGGCCTCCGGGCCTGGTCTTGGGCTGAGACATTCTCTCTGTCTTTATGCTCCGAACAGTCTGTGAGGGAGAGGGGATGCCAATTGGCTCAGGAGCCAGGATACAGGGCTGCCCCAAGGAAGGTGGAACACGGTTTCTTCAGCAGCAAAGCTGAGACCTAAGGCCATAGTAGTGTTGTAATCGCTCCCCTCCCTGGTGGGAGGAGGGGACTGAGGAAGAAAGACATTATTCAGTCCTTGGAGAGTTGGGCTGACTCTGACAAGCACCCCAGCTGGACCTGTGTCCCGCCCTCTCTGCCAGCAGAGGCTGAGATAAACAGTTCATTTGATATGGGCCAGCCGGGGACTTGCTGGGAATGGGATCTGCTGTCTGATCCCCTCCTCTGCTTTGGGAGTTTGAGGGGGTGGGGAGAGAACTAAGCCGTGTGTTCCTTGGTCCCTAGTGAGTATAAAAGTCTATTTGAGATGATAATATCTGTCTTGCTGGGTCCTTACCATGATTATCATAATAATAGCATTCAACTAAGTGTTGGGAACTGGGCTAAGTAAGCACTTTACAAGCATTTTCCAATTTAATTCTCTAAACAACAATGTTAATGAGATAAGTGATGTGCAGAGAAGATAGTCAATGAATGTTGGTTCCTTTCTACATATTTCAATCTTATTTAATTCAGCAAGCCTTTATGGACACTTCACTTGTGCTGGGTCTCCCAGTTTTTTCCTAAAATAACTCAGATATTCTTTAGATAATGGACAGTTTTTCTATTGTAATGGTAGCATCATCCTTTCTGGGCGGTAAAAATCACCAGGTGCCTGAGTAGAGGAAGGTTGGCAGAAATAGGGCAAGAGGCAGAGGGTTGCGGCTAGCGGCTGCAAGCTGGACTGGGAACCCTGACCCATGGCTTGTTGGTGAGCAGATGAAAGGTGAGGGCAGGTGAGTCCTAGAGAGAGCCCAAAAGCCTGGGCAAATGGTTGGCTGTAGAAGGTAAGAAGTTGGGGCTTCAAGAAAGCAGGTTTGCAGGAAAGGTATCTAATCCACATAAGGAAACAATTGCAATCACTCTTAGAAGCATTTGTCTACATATTGACAACTGATATGCAGATTACAAAAATAATCAACTGATGTGCAGTCACACACACAATAATCAATTGACTGCAATCATAGTAGCACCTATGACTGTTTTTAAGGATATTTAACCCATTTCCCATTTAAGAAAAAAAAGGGCAGCTTGCTGCCAGTGTTAATTTAACATCATGTGTAGCAATGCTACATTTTCTAGGATTTGACATTTTCAGCAATTGAGAATTACTATATTTTGTAAATGAAAGTACTACTACTAAAAACAGAATGCAATAAATAAAATGATGTCATTTGTTTCCAAAGACTATTGATATACTAGACCAGTGCAAAAATATTAAAAGCAAGATATTTCATGGCAAACTTTGGGGATAAGGTTAGGACTGTAATCTGTGAGTTATCTCGGGGTAAACGCTGCTGCTGCAAGCGCCACTGGTAAGTATTCTTAGGGCAATGGAAATGGGTTAAAAGTCAGTTTTCTAAGCTTTTATTAGGCAGCACTTTGTTTTCCCAATTCAAGCACTTCGCATCATGGGACACAGTATAATATGAAAACAAGAAAGCTACTGTGAGTGGCTTTATTCGAAAGGTAGGTGAGAGAGAGAATAAGGGAATAGCAGAGGGTAAAAGAGTCGAGAGTACAGAGGTGTAGTAAATAAATAAACAAAATGAGACAAGAGGAAGCAAGTGTGATTATAAGGGCAGAAGGAGCACTGGACTATATAAATCTGAAGACTTGGGCTTTCATCGCTGCTTGGTGACTGACTTGCTATGTGACCTCGGAGGTGTAATTTGTCTTCTCTGGGCCTCAGACTATTCATCTAATTATAATAACTAAATTTATACCACAATTTAAATCTGTAAAGCACTTTTACTGTTTAAGGTTCAGAGCGGGACAGTGATATGCCCAAAGTCACACAGTAAGTGAGTGGTCAAGCAGAGATTCAGACTCATTAGACATAATGGCTCCCTGACTGGGAGAGCATGTCCAGCAAATTCACTTTTGCTTGAGTGGTCCAGATGATATCCTTCCTAGAACCAGAACAAAGGAGGAATGAGGCACGGTCTTTGGGCTGAAGCCTCCTGGAACTGACAAAGCCCTGCTTGGTTTGCCAGGCCCGGACGTGTTCTGCCTTTTCCACGGAAAGAGATACTCTCCCGGCGAGAGCTGGCACCCCTACTTGGAGCCACAGGGCCTGATGTACTGCCTGCGCTGCACTTGCTCTGAGGTACGTTCCTCTAGCCACCAAGCCACCTGTGTCAAGTATCTCTGGGAGAAGTCACTCTAGGGGAAAGGGAGGACAGCCTGACTCTAGAGGTCAGAGGCATTCCAGAACTAGGCCTTCTAGAATTATGCTCTTCTAACTATAGCTGAGGGACTTGGGGCCATGCCACTTCACAACCGAGTACTCGATACCTACTACCAATGCTGTGCACCTCTCAGAGATGAGTCACGCAATGGATCGGCAGCTGGGCTGGCTGGGGACTTGAGTCTCTCATCTCTCATCCCAGCCTTCCTTACACCTCTGCTGGTACCAGCTTCTCTACCTCCTGCGCGGCAGAAGACAGAGCCTTTCTGACCTGGCCTCCCATTCCTTCCTTTCCTCATACTATTTCTCCCAGGCCTCTCTTGCCGCCCCGCCTTAGAATGCATTCTCCCAATTCCACTGGTCCAAAGAGTTGTTCTTCAAGGCTTTGGCCTAATGCTACCTCCACTAGTAGGCTTACTCAATCTCTCACCTGCAAGTATTTTCTTCTTCTAGGATCCCCTGTAAGTTTCTCTGTCCCTTTCTCCTAACTGCTGTTGCCAGGTATAATAGTTATCTGTGTTTGCCAGTTATTGCATCTCCTAGGTAGGTGGAGCACAAGAGCAGGTCTTCCTGGGGGCTCCCTCATGCCCAGTTCCATGACCTGCTGAAGGCTTAACAAACTGGGACAGAGACTATGTCTTTTTGTTCACCTCTCTCTCCTGGCACTCTAGCCCCAGCCCAGCATCCTCCACAGGGCCTTGCACAATCAACTGCGTGGAATAAATGAGACCCCCATATGGCTCAGAATTCTTAGGCCAAGTGTGAGGTTGGAGGGTGGGCAAAAGAGAAGGGATTTAAGAGGCTTGAAATACCCTTGGCTTTAGCTCAGCTGCCAGAGGCCCAGCCTGGTTGTCATGATATCCTCAGCTCTCTCTGGGTGCTGGTACCTGTAGAGAGAGGGTACCTATCTTTCAACTGGAGCCAGTGCCTTGGGCCCTCTCTTTCCCTATGCAAAGTCAAGAGAAGAATGCAGAAAGCCGGTAAGAGCTTCCCCTTATTACAACAGTCCTCATCTCAGGGTGGGAGCAGAGAAGAGCTGAGGGGACACTGGGAGATAGAGGGGTCAGGGCCAGCCCCTCTCCTGACTCTGACCACTGGGCTCTCCATCCTCCTGGGACCTTTCCCTCTGCTTCCCCACTGCTTCCACCGTGTTGGCCCCAGGTAGAACTCTGATGCCAACGGGGCACAACCCTCATGACTGCCTTCCCTTCCTTAGTACATCTGAGATCAATCACCTTTTCAAAAAGAACTTAATGAAATATAGTCAAAGAACAGGAGGGAAACCATAACAGAAAAATTCCAGATATAGCATGTGATCCAGTTGACAAAGTCCAAGTTTTGTGATCCACTGGAGCTAATCACTTCTCTGTCCCCAGAGTTCACACATACAGTTTCCTCAACCCAAAGGGCTATAGCCAATACCCTGATACCCCACAAATACACCCAGAATACTCTACTTCTTTCACCATCACTGCTCCCCCTAATCTAAGCCACCTTCATCTCTCACCTGGGTGCTACTTGAGCCTCCCAATGGGTCACCCTGCCCCCTCTTGCACAGTAGCCCAGAGGATTTTTTCTGAACATAAAATTCATCATGTCATTCCAGAAGCTTTTAAAACTCTCCAACCAATTTTTTTTTTTTTTTTGCAACTAAAGTAAAATTCAAACTCCCCGCTGTACTCTATATGATCTGGCTTCTGCCTTGTTCTCCAGCCTCATTTCCTACCTGTGCCGACATACTTGTTCCTCCACCTGGAATGTTCTTTCCCTGGATATTCTCATAAATGGTTCCTTCTCATCCTGTAGTTCATAACAGAAATGTTACCTCCTTATGAGGCTTTCTCTGACTGCTGTTTCTAAAATAGTCTAACTCTGTTAACTCAGTCACATTACTCTGTTCGATTATTATCATAAATTTAACATCTGAAATGATCTAGTTCCTACTCGTTTATTTTTTATGTTCTATTTCCCCCTGCTAGTGTGTAAGCTCTGTGAGAGCAGACACCTTGTCAGTCTCACTCCCTGCTATGTTCCTGGCACTCAGTTATACATACAGTTAATACTGAGTGAATATATGAGTCCCCGCCCAGTCCACCAGAGGCAGCTCAGCATCGTGGAAAGTACACAGCCCTGGAAGTAGTGCTTACCTGCTATGTTGTCTTAGGCAACTTAACCCCTCAGAGGCTCTTTTCTCATTTTGAAAGTGTGAATAATAGTATCTACCCCTAGCATTGTTGAGAAGATAAAGTGAGATAATACATTTCTATATCACATAAAGTCCCTACCAAGTAGCCACTCAATGGATGGCAGTTATGGCTTTCCCAAGAGGCACTGTGTGGTTGCAAGGCCCCCTGCCCTTCTAACCCCTAGCCTGTCTCCATCTTATTTCCTACTGTATGTCACTGATCCTCTCCATCCCTTGGTTCCTTCAAGGCCAGAATCAAGAGACGTTCTAACTCTTCAGGACACACAGTTCCTCTCACTCCACCCTATTTTCATATCTGAGGCCTCAGTTTAGAAGGCCCCTCTTGGAGCTCAGCCCAGTACTGTGGACTCTGTGATGCTCTGTAGCACTGATTAAGCCTCATGATCACTTCTGGCCATCTTGGGAAGCAGTGACTCCAGAGGGACTAGGGCTTGGTCCAGGGTTTTCCATGGGGCAAAAGGCCACTTCTGGGAGAAATGCTGTGGGCACTCATGTGGTCAAGGAGGCTGGAAACAAACTTGCCAACTTCAAAGTATGAACAGAGCTGCCTCCATTCCTCTAAGAGAGAAATCATTTATCCCTCCCCTCCTTGTTGTCATTCATTTACTCAAACTTTAGCAGGAACTAACTTGGAGCCAGGCCCTATGCTGACGATTCAGAGATGACTAGAATGAGGCTTGGTCCTTGTTCTTGGGAATTTGTGGTGGAATAGATGAGACAGAGGTCAATGATTTGTTACAACACAGTGCAATGACCTCTATGGCAGAGGAGATGTGAGGTGTGGGAAGCCTAGGATGGGCTGACAAACTGCCTGAGGAGCTGGGAAAACTGCCAAAAGCGGTGGTACCTTCTCTCTCTCCAGCTCCTCATCTCAATCTGCGTGTGTTTCTCTGCTCCCTTCTCTTTCATTTGCTATACTTGGAAAAGTGTAAGAACTTCAGGCTCCTCTGTCTCTGGTGCCAACTCCAGGGACTTTGTGCAGGGTCACCCAAACCTCCCAGAGATTCAAAGAGTAGATCACAAAACCCTGTCTTCTCCACATCAGGTCTCTAGTTCCCATCCCTGTCACTTGCCTTCGTGTGTCACATTACTCTCTTAATTGTGAAGCTTAGGCCCAGAGATCAAAGAAAAAAGCCTTGGAATTAAAATAACACAGTCAAGATCAATGTCAAAATAACTCAATGTTTTTACTTGTATGTCTCAAACACCATGATGGGGATACAAAATCTGCACAAACCCATGCATACTGTGCCCCACTCCGTGGCGGGGGAGGGTCATGGATGGGTGAGTCACGCAAGTGAACAAGGGAAGAAGAGAGACTGGACACATGAGTTTATTGTTTTTATCCCATCATAGGCTTAAAATGAGTGCAGTGTCCCACAGTTGGGATGGGGATTTTGGGGGAGGATGGGTTCAGGTGGGAGGCAATGGCTTTTTGGACCCAGGACTGACCCCTGTGTCCTTTTCAGAGTGCCCATGTGAATTGTTACCGCCTCCACTGCCCACCTGTCCATTGTCCCCAGCCTGTGACCGAGCCACAGCAGTGCTGTCCCCGGTGTGTGGGTAAGTAGCCTTGCTCTTCCTCTTGTGACAACTGACTCTTATCCCACTCCCTATGCACGCCTCTGGCAGAAGGAGGCCCCTAGAATGAGAAGGGCAGTCTCTAGCCATCAGAGGTGTTGATGCAAAAGTTCTCGGAGAAAAAACATCCTAGATCCCCAAGGAGGGCTGGAGTAGCAGCAAATATCTCATTTTTAAGAAGCTGTGCTTGGCAGAAGGAGAGAGAAAATGTGGAGAGTAGCTGAAGGAATTGGGGCATGCTTGGCCTATTGATAGCACACTCAGGCTCCAGTCTCCCTCTGGCTGGCTGTAGCCATAGCGAATGGACATGCCTGTGTAAGTGGAAATGCGTGAGCTGGGACTGGGAGGGCTTGCAGGGAGACCCCAGGATTTCCGTCCTGGGGCTAGGAATGGTTGAAGGAGAAGGAGTACATGTACTCTGAGATTCCTCCCAGTGCAGAGTTTCAGGGACTCTGTGTGTCCTGATGCTAAACATCTAAGATCCAATGATTTTAAGACACTAAGGGCCTCTAAGACTAGGATTCTTGGAAGTAGAGGTAAGAGAGAGAAGTGGAGAGGTGGTTTGAGAAGAAACTGGCATAACCAAGTGTCCAATAAGAGGCAGCCAACAGGGTGGACAACTTAGAAGAATTGGAGGGGTGGAGGTAGAAGGACCTTGAGAGAAGAATCATTGTTTAGAAGTATCAAGAAGGCAATGAAGGGAAGCTCCAGATTATAGCCTCAGCCTCTAGGCTCTGGAATTGGGGTTTTCCTGGTGAGCTAGGGACCTGTGCAGAGTGGGTATAGAGAGGCTTATTTTCCAAGTGGGACCCTGGTAGCATCTGATCATGGCTCTGCCTTGGGTCACAGAGACTCCTGGGTCAGGATTCCTTCAAGGAGCAGGAGTTTTGAACTTCGTCCTGCCCAGCGCCGGACGGGGTGTGGGCATCATGCCTTCTCCCTGTCTGAGGCTGACCCCAGGAGTCCTGGCGGCTCCTTGCTGACTGTGCTTTGGCCCAGGCCCCTTCTTCCTCACATGCTCCTCTCTCCTTCTGTCTTTTCTGGCCCTGCCCCTTCACCTGCCTGGCTCTACATTTTCTTCATAACTCAGCTCAGCCATCAGCCCCTCCAGGAAGCCTTCCCAGACCCCACCCCCATAAAGTAGCTGAGTTAGCAGCTCCTCCTCTGTGCCCCAGTCCTTACCATGTAACAGGGTCACAGCTTATGACATGTCTCTCTACCAATTAGATTTAGATTTTTTTTTTCAATTGGAGTTGACATTCCATATTATTTTATATTCGTCTCAGGTGTGCAGCATAGTGGTTAGACATTTATATAATTTACGAAGTGATCCCCGCAATTAGTCCAATACCCACCTGGCACTGTACATAGTTATTACAGTATTATTGATTATATTCCCTATGCTGTACTTACATCCCCATGACTATTTTGTAATTACCAATTTGTACTTCTTAATCCCTTCACTGTTTTCACCCAGCCCCTCAACCCCCATCCCATCTGGCAATCACTATTTTGTTCTCTGTATCTATGAGTCTGTTTCTGTTTTGTTTGTTAGCTTATTTTGTTCTTTAGATTCCACATATAAGTGATATCATAAGGTATTTATCTTTCTCTGTCTGACTTATTTCACTTAGGATAATACCTTCTAGGTCCATTCATGTCATTGCATAGATTGTGAATTTCTTGATGGGAGGGACTGATCTTGTTTGGCACTCCATTCCCAATGCCTAGCATGGTGCCAGTACAGAGAGGGTGTTTAGTAAAGGTGTCTTGAAAGAATGAGTGGGTTCTCTCAGGACCAAAGGCTTAGAGACTTACCCCTCTACCCAGCAGGATGAGGACTGGATAATTGGCAGGCAGTGGGGAGGAGGGTTCTGGCAGCCAGTGAATGACAGGAGCTTACCCTAAGCACAGGGACAGTGTAGGTCATCTCAGCTGATTCCACTAGGAAGTTATTCCAAGAGGGACTCTTGTTCTGTTCGCTACTGTGTTCCCAACACCTGGAGCAGTACCTGGCACTAGGAGGTGCTCCAGGGATGCTCCCTAAATATTGAGTAAACTAACACAGGTCCCCACTGAGTGGGGCTTAGTGGAGCTGAAGCTTCTGGTCTTGCCTTCTTGCTCTGGTCAGGACCAGCTCAGACATTGATGGGCTGCAAGGCCATGGTGAGGAGTCATGGGAGTGACAAAGTTGGATATAGGTGTCAGGGGGACATCTCCTTGGTTAGCTGATATGGGGACTAGTTGCGAAGGCTAAAGCCAGAGCTTGGTTTAAATGCCATGTGAAACCTTACTTTCTTCTTCCTCTTGCCCCTCCCCACCTGCAGAACCTCATACCCCCTCTGGGCTCCGGGCCCCCCCAAAGTCCTGCCAGCACAACGGGACCATGTACCAACATGGAGAGATTTTCAGTGCCCAAGAGCTGTTCCCTTCCCGCCTGCCCAACCAGTGTGTCCTCTGCAGCTGTATCGTAAGATCTCTCCCTTCCCTTTAGCCCAGGCCAGTGGTCTGAGCCTGCAAAACATGGTGGTGTGTACGGTGGGGTGGGGGTGGGAAATTGTTCTCCCTATTCAAAGCAAAGTGAGAGCAAACAGGCTTAGGGGGAAGGGAACATCTGGGTTTTGGAACATTCTACCCTTCTCAGGGCTTCTGTACTCTCTGAGCTACCTGTTATAGCCAGTCACCTCACAAAGACATTTGCCCATTTCTGTTTTCCCAGTAGACTCTGCACTCTTGGAGGGGAGGGGACATACCCAATTACTTTCTGTATCCACTGCTGGTCCCAGCCCAGGGCCTGGCACACAGTGGAAGTCTGTAATGATTGTCAAATGAATTATTGAATGAGTGAATGAATGAGTGAATGCGTAAATGATCAGTTATCCGTCCTAGGGCACAGAGACAGGGCCAGACTGTAGCAAATGAAATTTAACTTGAAGTTGCTTAAATTCCCCCTTGCTGTGGTCAGAGTCGGGCCTAGGGACAGGCAGGGCAGACTCTGCAGTACTATCGGGGATAAGAGACTGAAGTTAAATCAAGCCTGATTTGGAAAGTCTTCACCCTCCTCCTCAGGGCGGTCCTAGGTGTGGCCTTTTTACAGGTTTATAGGTGGCTTTCAGCATGTTATTCTTACCCTTGGGTTTAGCTCCTCATCTGTACATTGGCTGGAGTTTCTTCTCCTGTCCCAGTTTCCTTACTACCTGATCACCAAACTTCTCTGGGCCTCAGTTCCTCTGCTTGTGTAGTGAGTCTGACCAGGTGATCTCCAATGTCCTCTCTGTCTAAAATAATCATCAGATTTAGCAGTTATGTGAGGGGAGAAGTTCTAGACTAGGTGTCAGATACCATGTTTGAGCTCCAACTCTGCCATGGCTCCCTCTGTGGCCTTGAGCGAGTCACTTCTCTTAGGCTTGTCTCTCCAACCGGTCAGTGAGAGGATTCCATCAGTTTGAGGCTCTGAACCGTAAAATCTCAGTGCTGCAGAGCAAACAACTTACAGATGACAAGGGTGGCTACTTGTAAGTCAACCTAGAGAGCGATTATTTTTGCAGGGCCTAAGCTTCTTGCAGTGGTCTAGTCTATTATACCTACCAGGTACATGGAAATGCCTTGTGTTTATATACAACATCCCAGTGACCCTAGGAGAAGGATATCAGATGAGGAGACTGAAGCTCAGAGCAGGTAAGCAACTTGCCTGCAGTAATATAGCTGGTTAAATGGGAGAGCTAGAATTCAGATCCAGGGTCCCATAACTCCAAACCCCATGTTCCTTTCCCTGCATTGTGCTGCTTTCTATAAAGGGACAGGGTCCTGGATTAGGAGAGGGCTGAGGGGAGAGACAGAAATGATGGTAGTGGGGTGGTGAGAGCATTCTTATGGTTCTTTGTTCTTTTCCCCTGAGTACTTGGGTCTCCCCTTCCTCCTCATCCCTGTTTATATGGGTCTGGCTTGCCTCCTGGCCTCATCTGAAGGATCAGAATTCTTATTTTTGACTCATCGGAAAAGGAATAAGAAAAAGACTCAAGGTAGTATCACTTCCACCCAGGTACAGTGTGCTTTACAGTTTAAAAAGGGTTATCACAGTCATTCCCTCACTTGATCTTCACAGCCCAGGTGGGAGCGCCCCCATTTCCCAGCGGAGGAAACTGAGACCCAGAGAAGAGAAGTGACTCACCAAAGGTCATCTGGCCTCTTGATTCCCAGAAGGCCCTTTCCCCTGCAGGCTTGCCTCTCTAGGCTGGGTCCTAAAGTTGGGAACCTAGGGTTTTCAGTAAGAGCAAGATGAGCCCAAGTTGTTCTCCACCTATTCCCCTTTCCTATGCTGGGCTGCCTGTTCCAGGCCAGGGGAGGACACTGATTTCAGTAGGAAAAGTCTAAAGACTAGGCTCTAGTCTATTCTGCCTGGCTGTGTCTCTGACTTCAGGCAGCCCAGGTTCCTCTGCAGGCTCTCCCCATCTGTCAGATGGGAAGATCCCACTTCACCTGGTGGCTGGGAGAGCCTGTGAAAATGCTTCAGAAGCTGAAGGATGACTGTTACCTTAGGGCTTGGAGTGGGAGTGGAGACGGTACAGAGGGTTACTCCTCTGAGCTGGCTGGGCCTTGCCCAGGATGCTCTGCTGCTCCTTCCCTTCCCCACCTCAGGGGAGACCTCAGGAATATATGCCTCAAGGGCAGGGGACTCTCCTAGCCCCAGGGCTAGGCCTCATCAGAGCTCATTTCCCAGCTCCTATTTGCTCTGTCTGTCAGGAGGGCCAGATCTACTGTGGCCTCATGACCTGCCCAGAACCAGGCTGCCCTGCACCCCTCCCGCTGCCTGCCTCCTGCTGCCAGGCCTGCAAAGGTGAGTCTGTCCCTGGATCTGGCATTGCTCACTCACCCCACCCCAGGGGCTCAGCCATGACTATCAGAGCTGGGAGAACTGTGGGGGACACCAAGCGTGTAGCAGACCACTCCTTTGAGGTAGCTTAGCCTGCTCCCTCCTCCAGAAAACTAAGCCTGTGACAAAGGCTGATGTGCATTTTTATTGCAATTCCAGGGAGCAGGAAGGAGGGAAAGGGGGAGTTAAGCAGGGAAGGAAGGGAAAGCAACACAAGAATGTATTGGGGAACTGCCTCTGCTTGCTATCAAGTGTGACCTATTGCTCTAAGTCATCTGCTTCCCAGAAAAGTCTAGGGGTAATAGAAGAAGGGTAATAATTTGTCCACGAGCCACCAACTTCCATTGGTCAAAGGTTCACCCAAGGGTGGGAATGCCCTCATGGTTTCCTCTTGTATGTGCACACATGGGTGCTAGGTCTTCCTGGGAACAGAAGGAAGGAATGGGATGGAGTAAGAAGTGGGCGAGAGACATGACAGGAGGTGTGGGCATGAGGGCAGGTGCTTTCAGGCTGAATCTGAGGGAAGTCGGTTAGAGCCCATGTGGAGAGGGTGCTGCTGTAGTGTCTGTAACAAGTAGTTGAGATCCCCATGATTAGATGAAGCTGAGAGGATCAGAAGAGGCACAGGAGAGGGGTCTGTACAGGCAGGGACCAGAACTCCTCTTGTCTTCCTCACAGCAGAGCTGGGCATAGGCCTGGGCTCAGAGCATGTGTGTCAAGTAGAATCCAGGTAGAATCTCTGTATAGGACAGAGATAGGCCAATACATTGGCTAGTGAAGGACAAACAGCTTAAGCAGAAGTGCGCAGATGGTCGAACTGTTCCCTACTGGCTGGGGTAGTCCAGGAAAGCTTCCTGGAGGAGGCAGGACTAGGGGAGGGGAGTGCACCCCAGTAGAATGCTTCCCTGGATGTTGGTATTGTAGAAAGACATGGGACCAGGAACCAGGTGACTCCAGTTTAGTCCTGGTTCTTCTAGCTATTTCCTGCAGATTCCTTCCCCTCTCTGGGCCTCAGCTATACCAAAATACACTGAGAGGTTGGCCTCAGTGATTCCTAATTGATAGTATAATTCCGGTGTTCTTGGTCTTTGAACCAAGAATGCTTGGAGGGAGCCAGACTATATGTGAGGCAGGGGCTTGGGAGAGAGAGGTCCACTCCAGGCATTACGAAGTCCCAGGGCTCCAACAGGCCTTGTGTCCTGGTGCCTCATGGGGTGGAAGATGGAGGAGTCCTAGGGTGTCCCAGATGGAGGGGCAGAGGGGCTGGGCGGTGGGGGGCAGGTGTTACCCAGGAGTGTAATGTGTAGACCAAGGCCTGGTGATTTCAAAAGTGACTGCCCAGGGGACTACAACCAAGCAAGCTGCAGGGATGGGATTCTGGGCCATCCATGATGGGTGCTTAACTAGATGCTGTGCCCCAGCCGAGCCATTCAGTCCTCATGGTGACCAGGAAGTCAGTGTGGAAACTGAGGCAGCAGCCTAAGGGTGAGGAAAGGCTATGATGAGAAGTGGGGATAAATCCCCACTGGAGGAAAGGGACCTACTGGAGCTTGGGGGCTGCAGAAGTGGTACTAGGCCTTGGAGTGGCAGAGCCTAGAAGTGGAGACCTGCAGGGCTCCAGCAAGCAAGACTGGGGAGGCAGAGGCTGACCCAACTTCCCTCTGGGTTTTCAGATGTGTCAAGTGAGAAATCAGCTGAAGAGGACACCACACAGTCACAACATGGGGTGGTGAGTACACAGCTTTACTGACGAGGTGGTTAGAGGAGGTGAAGCGGGCTGGTATCCAGGGCCTAACTCTCTATGACTGTAGAGCAGACAATACTAGTTATTGTCTTCATTCCTCATTGGTCACCTGCGTCAGCTCCGTTACCCGACCATGTCCAGCTTCTCTCTGTAGTCTCCCATTATGGCCACCATCATTACTAATGGGCCAGGAGGGGCCTGGGAAAAAGCACCACACAGATAGGAGCAAGCCCCAAACTTACTGATTTCCCTCCTAGGAAACTCTTTGACACTGTTGCATTCAGAGCCTATGTCTGTGTTTATTCAGGCCACCTCTGGGCAGCATGTTCTCCTGAGAGAGTGGCCTCTGACTAGAGTCAGCCTTCCCCACCCAGCTCCTGAGGTACCAGCTCTTTGTCTGGGGACTACCTCTCTGTTCCCCCCACCCTCTGTTTTGACTCCTCTCATCTTGATCTAGAGCTAAGATGGGCTGAACTGCCCAGCCCTCTGTGATTGGAGTGGAAAGAAGTGGGAGAATGAGCTCACACAGTGAAACAAGTCCCTATCCTCTATCTGTGCTGTGCCTACAAAGTGAACAACTCCACCTGGATCACCTGGTCCCTGGGGGACTGGAGGCTAGGCTTCCCTTCCCAGAGAGTCCCCAGGGGTGTAAACCAATATACTCTCCCTTCTCCTCTGCAACCAATTCATCCTCCCTTCCCAACCGGGCCGATCAGCTATGGGGGCCTCTGTGCCCCAGGACCTGAGCCAGGGTATTCCTTCTCCTTCCATTCTTCTCCCTAGGAGGCAATATGTGAAGTAAAGCCCACCCAGGATTAGTTCCAGGCCCCGAGCAGCTACTTACTGGATGATGTGGGCAAGTCACCATTAGGGGTTTGGGCTCTTCGATTCCTTCTTGCCTCCATTCCACTTGACAAGCATTCCTGGGAGCTTCTTTTGTGCCTGGGCCTGTGCTGGGGTCCAAGACACAGTTTCTACTCTGGGAGTTCTTGTGGACTCAGTCCAGCCATCAGAGGACTGACTGAAACTCTACAGGGCAGTAAGGGGCTGTAGAAGGAGGATTGTGACTGACTTGAAGGCCAGCAAAGAGGATGAGAAGCTCTGCCTCTTGCCCCCAGCTAGGTACTTGCTCCTCTCCCAACCTGGAGTTGCCAGTCCCCAAACTATGAGCTGCGAAGCTCCTGCCTCATTATACTGCCCTCACCACACACCTTTTGCTGGCACTGCCAGCCCTCCCAAGACCTGATCTGGAGGGGCAGGGTCTTGAGATCTTGGATCCAGGGGCTCAGGAAAGGAGACCTGAGCTCTGGAGACCCTCTGTCTCTGGTTGGGGCCTTCTCTTAGTTTTCCTGTCCCAGGGCATTTGGGGGGTCTGGTGGGATCTTCAGAGGACTATTCCCTTGTCCCATCACCTAAATTTTCTCAGAGAAGAATTTCCTGACTCTCATCCTCACTACATTCTCACCTTCTATTTCTTAAATAGATCACTTATGTCTCCCAGATCAAGACCTCAGCGTCCTCTGCCCACCCCAGCCCCAAGGCCCCGGCTCTCACAGGCCTGAGAGGGACTTAGTGGAGGCCGCATCTCCAAACCACTATCCTCTGAGAGTTTTCAAAACTCCCTTGTCTGAAAATGTCTTTGACTTCATCCAGATCATCTTTCTGTCCCTAGCCTGTGCTCTCTCTTCACTGGGGAATCATGCTGGTGTCTACCCTCAGGCTGCTCACTGCAGCCTCTGTCTCGCTGCTCCTCCACTGGGAGAGGCCCATCAGTGATCTCCATCCTTCCTGCCATTTGCAGAGACAGTCCCAGGACCCATGTTCAGGGGATGGTGGGAGAAAGAGTGGCCTGAGCACCCCAGCCCCCACCGGGCTCAGCTCCCCTCTGGGCTTCATTCCTCGCCACTTCCGACCAAAGGGGGCAGGCAGCACGACAGTCAAGATTGTCCTGAAGGAGAAACATAAGAAAGGTGGGGACCAGAACCTCTCTAACCAACTCCCGAGGTGGGAAAGGGGGGCCCCGGCTGCTCCCACCTCCCGTCCCTGTACCCCCCTGATTCAGTGGTTCTCCAATCTCAAGTTGGCCATGAGCTTGTAGACTTATAGAACATCAAAACTAAGGTACCCTTAAAGAGAATCGTGTCTAAACTTTCATGTGACAGATGAGAACACTGAGGTTCAGAGTATTGAGTTAGAGACAGAACCAGTCCTAGAATCAGGACTGAGGGTTAGTATAACAATATTTTTTTGAGCATCTGCTATGTCTTTGCCGGGAATTGAGGAGCACAGAACAGATAGATGAAGAACGGTCCCTGTCCTGAGGGGCCCCAGCCATGTAAATAAATTACGATCATATAAGGAAATGCTGAGGGAAAGTTTTTGACAAAGGAAGGAGAGAGCAGAGCTGGGCTGTGGGAGGATAGTCTGGATGAAGTGGGGAAGGAGGCCACTTGGGCAGCCATGACAGCACCATGGAGGAAAGTGGCCTCAGTGCAGAGCACCTCGACTGGTGGAGTCAGGGTGGCTGCAGAGGCATCTGCCTCAGCACCTCTTGTGCAGATGGGACACTGAGGATGAGAAAGGGGGAGGGAACTGCCAGAGCTCACACAGCAAGTTAGTGAAGGACTTGATGTCAGTTCTACTATCAGGCCATTCCCCTCCTTGCCCCACCAGAAGGGCTCTGAGGGCAGGAGAGGGACTCTTCATCTTCAGAAAGTCCTTACTGGGCACATCTCAGTCTTGAGAGCTGAGATGGGGGATGTCAGGGATGTGGGACTGGTTTTATACCCTGGCACCCTTTGCAGGCAGGTGGCTGGGCCAGACTGGTGGAACAGGGGCTCCCCAAGATCCCACCCTCACCTATTACTGGACTCTGGTGGGAGTCCAAGGCACTGACCCTCCTCCCTTCCTGCCCTCTTTGGCCCAGCCTGTGTGCATGGCGGAAAGACGTACTCCCATGGGGAGGTGTGGAACCCAGCCTTCCGCTCCTTTGGACCCCTGCCCTGCATCCTGTGCACCTGTCAGGATGGCCGCCAAGACTGCCAGCGGGTGATCTGCCCCACTGAGTACCCCTGCCATCACCCTGAGAAAGTGACTGGGAAGTGCTGCAAGATTTGCCCAGGTACAAAGAGATGCTGGGGGCTGGGAAGGCGCTAGCCATAGTGAGCCCTGAGTCTCTCTTGTCAGGGAACAGGCACTTGGAACATCTCTGACATGGATGGGGCAGGGACTCAGAGCCATGGGATGCAAGATTTTTAGGTGCACAGTATGTTAGAAGCACAACAGTGGGAAATTCCAGACTTGTAACATATTGCTTATGAAGCCATCTAATGTGGTAGAGACAGATCCCGAGGCTCTCATATATACATAGACTCAAATAATGTTCTGGATTCTATGAGGTCATAACATATTAGGATATCAGAACTTTTAAGAGAAATAGCTAGTGTTTATCGAGCACTTACCATGGGCCAGGTAGGTATTTTGTATGCATGAATTCGTGTAACCCTCACTACAATGGATATGGCAGGTATCTATCTCCATTTGCAGAGAGAGAATATAAGTCTAGAAGGGGGTACAGTGTGGAGACTTATCCCAGGTCACACAACTGTAAGCAACAGAGCTGGGGTTTGAACCCTGCTCTTGCTCCAAAGACCATACTCTTGACCTCTGTTGTCTTCCTTCAAGCCTCTCCTTTCAACAAAATAGGGAAAACTAAGACCCAGAGAAGAGAAGGGACTTTCCTAAGTCATACAGCAAAGTTGTAGTGAGTGGAGCTGGAACTAGAACTCAGGCTTCCAGACTTGTTGGCTGAGTTCTTTCAACAATGTCATGTGACCTTAGAATTAATAAGTGTACTGAAAGTCAGAGTATCTGAGTGAGAAGCATAGCCTGTGAGTGTCAACAGTAGCTGTAGTGAGGGGCAGGCACATTCTCAGCAGCCTAGAGGGTGGGGTAGAAGGTGCGAGGTGAGGTCGTGCCCCGACCACACCTGGTTCAAGGGCTGGGTTGGCAAAGCTGAAAGGAGAGGAACAGAAAAGAAAAAGAGGAAAGAAACATGCACTGAGAACCTACTAGTGCCAGGTGATTCCACGTGTTTCATTTACTCCTCACAGCTCAGTTATTTCACAAATGAGATGACTGAGTGGCTACAATTACCCTGAGTCTTCATCTACCCCACCATTTAACATCAGGAAATTTGAATTTGCATTAGCTTGCTTACTGACTTATTTACTTATTTACCTAACTTCCTGTTCTGAGGTTAGACAAGTTACTTTACCTTTCTGAGTCTCAGATACAGAGTTGATGAAAATGCTTTATGAATTGTAAGTCAAAATCCAAACATAAAAAATAACTATTATTTATCAGAGTGATATGCTATTGGGACAGGGTCAGGGAGGGAGCATGATGGGATGGTGCTTGGAACGCATAAGGAGTGGGGGTTCAACTTGACTCTCTGTGAGACCGGCTGAGGCTCACTCCTGGGCTTCTTCACAAACACACCTGGTCTTGGGCTCTGTCACCAGACGCTAGTCCATTTCCCCTTAAAAATACTGAGACTGTAACAGCTCTTAGCTGGACATATCTAAGGGCTTCATAACTAGTAAAAGTCTTGAAGGGGATATATGTATAGGGACTTACTCCTTTAGTCCTTAAAAAATAGTCAGAGAATGTTGGTATATGGAAAGTTCTGGAGAATGTCCATGGAATTCCAACATGTCAGAGCTTTAGGACTGGATCCAGTTTGGCAGTAAACAACATTACCATCCCCACCATCTCCATCGTCACCCCCAGCATTCCTCCCCCTACTGCAGTTGCCATCATCTTATTCACCACCACTACCTTTTCTATCGTCACAACTATCATTATCATTACTGCCATGATCACTTCTGCCCCCCTCAAACTTTTTATTCTATGTGTATTCATTAAGAGCTTGGTGCGAGCGACTCAAAAGACTTGGAGGACATGGTTCCTGCCCTTCACCTTGTGGTTCTCTTTTAAAAGAAAACATACCTGAGTGAAACAATTACAAGGCAATGCAGGGCAGTGTGGGATTAAGGGCATGAATGGGAGGCATAAACAGGAAGGGTTTTAAAAGCTATGAGTGGAAGAAAACAGGGTGAGCTAAGCCGTTCCAGGTGGGCTGTGTGGAGAAGGTGGAAGGTAAGCTGGGTCCTGAAGGGTGAGAAGTTTTCTGATATGCTAATCAATGAGAGGTGAATAGGGGAGATGCCCCTTCTCTCTTCCCCAGAGACCTCATTCTCTTTCTGGGGACACCAGAAGTTTCCCAAGGATCATAGAGACCCTGTGGGGGATGTCAGACCAGTGGCCTCTCTTTTTGAGCCTACCAGGGGGTGGGGAGACCGAGCATTCACAAAAGCTCCTTGTCTCTCTCAGAGGACAAGGCAGACCCTGGCCACAGTGAAATCAGCGCTACCAGGTGTCCGAAGGCACCGGGCCGGGTCCTCATCCACACATCAGTATCCCCAAGCCCAGACAACCTGCGTCGCTTTGCCCTAGAGCGTGAGGCCTCTGAGCAGGTGGACATCTACCTCTGGAAGCTGGTAAAAGGTGAGCATTGGCCTTCTCCCAGCTGGGCATACTTCTGATCTGTCCCCTTTCTTGTGCTCCAGGCCCCCTGGGAGCCTTGGGGCATTTGGTTGATCAAGTGCCTCTGGCCCAGGAAGACCTGCCACTGGCTGGCTTACCAGATTTAAGAGTCCCTGATTCCAAGATAGAGGGAGACAGACAGTGAATCTGTCTGGTTTCTCTGAAAGTTCTGATAAGCTCACCCACTCTGAGATGCCAGGGCCTTGAAGTGCTCCCTCTCCTGGGGGGAAGGGATTGTTGCACCTTGCAAGGAGCCAGGGCAGAGTAATGCCTACCCTGATGAAATAGAGAGATGTCAGTTGGTGAATTCCAACATTCGTGAGGCGAGGTCTTTTCAGGCAGGAAGACCCTCAAAGCATCCTCAAAGTAGGAGAGCCTTAAGGCTAGTCTCATTCAGCCTCTTCTGTATGGTAGATTCTATCCCTCCAAGGTAAGTTGACATCAGAATATATTTCTCATTCTGTGAGAAACCCTATTCAACAGGCTGCTCATATCACCAAATGAAAATTAAGAGGAGTTTTCATTGATATTGGAATTGCTGACAGTTCTGTTTTCTGGCTCTCCTTGAGAAACATAGATCCACTGAGTAAATTGAAACAAACTTTTTAACCCTTTAAGTGTGAATTAGCTCTAAGGCCTCTTATCTCTACTGATGGGTTCGGCTGGGGGTGGGGGTGGGAGGAGAAGGGACAATAAGAAGGGGTGACTAAGGGGGTAATAAGAATGATAACAATAATAATAACAATCAATGTGTAAAGCACTTTAGAGTTTCCAAAGTGCTTTCATGTTCATTATCTCATTTGATCCTCAGCGATCCTGAGAGTTAGGTATTATTATCCCCATTTTACAGATGAGGAAACTGAGGCTCAGAGAGGTGAAGTACCTGGCTCAAGGCCACACAGCCAGTAAGTGGAGGAGCTAGAGCCCATGTCTTGTGACGTCAGATGCGGCTCTTTCCCTGCTCTACTCTTCCCCCTGTCGTAGGAGGAATGGACGAAGAAAGCGGAGCTGTTCAACCTGGAGAAGAGAAGACTCAGGGGAACAGGACCGCTGGCTTCATGGCTCTGAAGGACTGCCCCAGGCAGAGGGAGCCGTTGTGTTCTGATGGGCCGTAGGGGTCAGAACAGCAAGCAGGGGCTTTGGAATCAGACCTGGGTTTGAATCCGGGTTCTGCCATTTCTTAGCTGTGTGGCCTTGGGTGACCACTTGACCTCTCTGGGCCTCAGTTTTCTCTTCTGTTAATTGGGGAGGAAGGTTTCTGGAGGATTCAATGGAATAACATAGGTACAGCCCCTGACCTATAGTAGGTGCTAACAATGTCACTATCCTCATCCCACTTCATCAATCAGTTAGAATTGCAAAGAAGGAGGTCTCAGCCAATGAGAGGAAGGACTTTCTCATACTTAGAGCCTTCCTGTAATGAAGGGAGGGAACAAGATCCGTTCATGGGAGTGTGCAAGCAAGGACTAGTGGGGATTCTGCCAGCAGCTAGGAGTTAGATTCAGTAACTTTATAATTCTTTGTACCTTGAGACTCCATTGGTCCCTGGACAGGTGCTGGCTGCATGTTTATTTATTCTGGGCTTCTCCTACCCCCACCAGGTGCTGGGACCATAGAGAGTAATAGAACCCAGCCTCTGTCCTTAGGTGACCTGGTTGCAGCAGGAGCTCCTTGGGAACAGAGCTGATCAGGGAAGCCTTCATGGAAGGTGGGCCTGGGGCTAGACAGGATTTAGAAAGGCAAGAAGGGCACATTGTAAGCAGGGTGGCAGAGACAGCCTCAAACTCTGGCTCCAGAGCTCATGCTTATATGATCCGTGTACTGTGATTGGTGTGTAGCATGCACTACGTATAATGTGCTTCATTTGATCCACATAAGAAAACCGAGGGCTATGTATTAATACCCCATTTTGCAAATACGAAAACTGAGTCTGAGAGGTACAATTACTTGCTCAAAGTCACACAGTTTAAGCAATAAAGCAAAGACTCAAACCCAGTTCTGACTGGCCCTAGTGCTACCTCCACAGAGATGACCTTATGCTTTTAGGGAGGTGCCTGAGGAAGGCCAAAGTGTGCCCAGGATGGTGCAGAGAGGGACATTGTAGCTCAAGGCCAATCTCATTACCACCAGGCCCAGCAGAAAAGAAACAAGATTGAGGGGACTCTTCAACTTCACAGTGCTAGGCCCTACCACCCTGTTACTAGCACACCTCCCCTTCCCCTTTTCCGGACCCCCTAGGTGGCCTAAATGCCCTGTCCACCTCCCATTACATCCCTGTCCCTGCCAGTGGAAGTCAAACATTTTCCCACAAACTGATTGTCAGTGGGAAACCCACACTGTTCCCTCAGGCAGAGGAGTGGAACAGCAGGCCATGAAGGCTGAGAGAGGAAGGGCAGAATTGACTTAGAGACAAAGTGAGTAGGCGGACTCTGAAACCTGGGCTTAGTGAGGCCACACCACAGCGGGGCAGCCTCAGGTCCCTGAAGCTGAGTAGACAGTTGGCTTAGGGTGAAGGGCCTTTTAGATTCTGGAGTTTCAGGATAGAAAGGACCTCAGAGGTCTCAATTCCTACCCCCACCTAGGAAGTACTCCTGTGGCCTCACTGATAGTCTCTAGCCCCTGAGTACACATAGCCCCACCTACCTCTAGACAGATGATTGATTTCCAACACTGTGGATGTCTCTGCCCAGAGAAGGTTTGTCTTCACACTAAGCCAAGCCTATCCTATCCCCTGGGACTCACCCGCCAGTGCTACCTCTGCCCTAAGGGTCCACAGAGTCCAGCTGCCCTCAGACCTATCATGCCCTTCAAAGGGCAAGAGGGACACAACCATGACCCTCATGAGCCCAAGAGCTAGTCCTTTCAATCACACTTTACAGGCTATAGTGTGGGGTCTTGCCTGCATCCCTGTCTCCTCCTCTCCAATTTGTGTTCTGGGGTGTGTGCAGTGCCAGGCCTGGGACAGAAGGACTCTTCCCCATCTTATGCTGTGACATAGCCTGGGCTTTTAGAGTAAGTCTTTCTCACATCCTGGTCCTTGGCATCTGGGCTGAGGATCCCAAGGACAGTGATAGACATTCCTGGTCTCCTGGACCTCAGTCCTGGAACCTGTTCTGTACACTCTCTTCTATGGGGTCACACTCAGATTCCCATAAGCAAGGCCAGTTCTTGGTTTCCTTGAGGGTGGTACTGGCCTAGCAGAGACCTTGCTGTCACATCTGTTCTTTCTGGCCACAGACCCTGGTGGTAACAGCTGGTACAACATAGCCCATGTGCTCAGGGCTTTAGCACCATGTGTGGTACCAGTGGCCAGCTCCCCATGGAATTCAAACATCAGGAGATCCAGCTAATACCTCATCCCTCCTCAAGGCCTGGCTTAGACTGGGTACACATATATTTGCTTATTCATCCATCCATCCATCCATCCATCCATCCATCCATCCATCCATCCAGGGATTCATTCATTCATTCATTCATTCTACATGCCTAATGTGGGCCAGGCTCAAGGGGACCCAGAGAGGCAAGCCCTCCAGAAGTTCCAAATCTGGTAGGGGAGGCAAGAATATATACAGTCATAGCACATTAGAAATAGATACAATCACCAACAGAAACCAAGAGCTAGGAGGTGGGAAGTGAGGAGGGGATCAAGAAAAATTCCCAGCTAAGGCTTGGAGGATGAGTAGTTTGCCTGGTGGAGTTCCAGCAGATAGGGTGGCATCTGTAAAGGCTTGGCCCCTTAGGGGTCTTCAAGTAGTTGGTTAGGGCTGGAGGACAGGCAAGCCACTTAGGGGATCGGGTGAACTGAGCCTTACTCTGAAAGAGGGCCTACAACTCTAACACTTAGTGTTCTGGTGTCTGAATAAGCATGCCTATTAATTTTTATCATATGGTTCTATGCTCAGCAAATCCATACAAGCCTGGCAGCTTTCCTCCCTTCCTCCTTCCCTCCTCTATTCTACACTGTAGATAGGTGAGTGATGTGAAAACAGGATGAAGATGAGGACAGGGGTAGGGCCAGCGGCAAGGTGACGGGAGGTTAGGGAAGGGGAATGACAGCGCAACATGTATATTTTCAAATGACCACAGTTAGGATCACAGGTTAGAGGGGGAGTAAAAATGATCAGAAGTCTAGTGCAGTGACCCAAGCAAGACATGATGGGGCTTCAGTGGGGAGACCAGCAGTGGGGATAAGAGAACAGACTCAAATATTTAGGAAATTTAGTCTGCAGGCTTTGGTGTCTGATCAGAACAGGGGAGGGGAGGACGATGACTGGGTTCATTTCAAGTCTAAATTCCCTCATTTCCCTGATGTATGGCCCTGCCTTTCCTGCTTATGTCCTTGTCTCTGCCCTCAGGAATCTTCCACTTGATTCAGATCAAGAAAGTCAGGAAGCAAGACTTCCAGAAAGAGGCACAGAACTTCCGGCCACTCACCAGCACCCATGAAGGTGGGACCTTGGGCTGAGGTTAGGGCCTGGGAAGAGAGCCTGGCTAGACGCCAGGGCCTCTCGGGGAGTTCCAGGCTACTGGTGCCAGGAGGGAGGGCTGTCAGCCACAGACGTCAGTTCCCAGCACAGGAATCCAGTGGGCGTCTGAGCCAGAGATTTCTCAACTCCAGTGCTTGGGAGCAGGAGAGTGAAGCAGAGCCTGCTGGATTTGATCTTGGGGTGGGGGACACAGGGTTGTAGAGGAGGAAGGTCTGAGCCCCAAACCCTTTCTTTTGCCTCCTTTCTTTTTACTTGGACATTTCCCCTTGCAAGCCTCCTCACCACTTCCTTCTGATGCCCTCAGTTTGGTCTGTACTAGTACACTGCGGACCCAGGTGGGATCGCAGGTTGGGGGAAGGAAGTTACACATGGGAGTGTCACCAAAAGGTATCAGGTAACCAGCCCAGCCTCCAGTTGTTGGTTTATTGAAGGCCGGGTCAGAACTGATCTAGATATGGAGGTGTGATGGGGACACCAACTTCCTTCTTCCCTGTGGGATCCAAACCCAGGTCTATGCAGTCCTCCTCACTCTGTTTTTCCCACACCAGTCACTCTGCCTCTGTTGTGCACACACATCACACTCCCCCACACACATACCACACATCTCTACGCATGCGTATGTGCGCACATGCACGCACACGCGCGCGCACACACACACACACACCCCTACATCTATACCTACACACACAACTCTTCTGCTTTCCTCTATGCAGGTCACTGGAACGTCTTCCTAGCCCAGACCCCGGAGCTGAAGGTTATGACCAGTTCAGACAAAACGACCAAGACCTTATAACAAAGACCTAAACAGCTGCAGATACGAGCTTTATCATTTTTGTTATTATGTATTAATAAATAAGTTGCATTATCCCTCAACCCTGCCTGCTAAGTTCATATCCAATCTCCCTGTGTTCTCACAACAACTCCAAGGCAGGCCTGGTTATCCCCATTTTACAGGGCTGGAAACTGAGATGCAGCAGGGGAAGAGACTGGACCCTGTCCTCAAGGTGGGTTGTTGCCAGAGCCAGAGTTAGTTCTCCCAGCCTCCTCGCCCAGGCCCTTGTCTGCCCCCATGGCCTGTACTACTTTCATCCCCAGGCCCCAGCACAGCACTTCTGCTTTTATAGGCAGCTCCCAGAGCTCTTTGGCACTGAGCATAAAAAGGGGGATTGACTCTAGTTAGCCAGCTGAGGAGGTGAATATAACCTCAAAGCCCTTTCCCAGCAAATATTCCAGGGATGTTTGCAATTGTCAGCTACATAATCAGGAAGCTAAGTTTTGGGAGGAGCAATAATTTGTCTGAAGCCTCAGAGCAGGGTAGTTAGTAGCAGATTTGGAAGTGGATGCCAGGTCTCTTGCTCCAGGCTAGCACTCCTCTCCCATTCCACCGTGACCGATGTCCAAATAGTCTCACCTCAGAGGATTTAAAAGACGTGGCAGTCAGATTGCCAAGGCTGGCACCACGGTCTAGGGATGCCTAACAGTTAATATTAAAGACAACATCAATAATTTATGTTGCCCACGTGTACAGTTCCTTGTGATTTCAAAGATATTTTAATGTCTATGATTCCACTTACTGTGAAATGTAGGAATTACTCCCATTTTAAAAATATATTAATTTAAAAAACTCCCATCCCCTCATCTCCCATCCCTTTGGAAACCATCAGCTTGTTCTCTATATCTTTGGGTCTGTTTTGTTTTGTTTATTCATTCATTTTGTTTTTTTAGATTCCACATATAAGTGGAATCATACAGTCTTTCTCTGACTTATTTCACTTAACGTTAATACTGTCTAGGTCCATTCATGTTGTTGCAAATAGCAAGATATCATTTTTTTATTGCTGAATAATATTTCATTGTGCGTATATGTACATATACACATATATGTACATGTATACACATATATACAGATATATGCATATACACACACACACACACACACACATACATACACACCGCATCACCACATCTTTATCTATTCATCTGTCGATGGACAACTAGTTTGCTTTAATGTCCTGGCTATGACTAGTAATGCTGCAATGAACATAGGGGTGCAAATACCTTTTTGAGTTAGTGGTCTTGTTTTCTTTGGATAAATACTCAAAAGTGGAATTGCTGAATCGTATGGCAGCTCTATTTTTAATTTTTTAAGGAATCTCCGTGCTGTTTTCCATAGTGGCTGCTCTAATTTATAATCCTACCAAGAGTGTACAAGGGTTCCCTTTTCTTCACATCCTTATCAGAACTTGCTATTTGTTGATTTATTGATGATAGCCATTCCGACAGATGTGAGGTTATAACGCCTTGTGGTTTTAATTTGCATTTCCCTAACTACTGGTGTTGAGCATCTTCTTATATATCTGTTGGCTCTCTGTATGTCCTCTTTGGAGAAATATATTCAGGTCTTCTGCCCATTTTTTATTTTTATTTTATTTTATTTTTTAATTAAGTTTATTGGGGTAACATTGGTTAATACAATTATATAATTTTCAGGTGTACATTATAATTTGACAGCTGTATATTCTATTGTGTGTTTATTACCCAAAGTCTAGTTTCCTTCAGCTACCATATATTTGATCCCCTTTACCCACTTCATCCTCCCCCTATTCCCTTATATTTGACCCCCTTTACCCCATCTTTCTGCGCATTCTTTAATTGGATTTTTTTTTTTTGGTGTTAAGCTGTACGAGTTCCTTATATAGTTTGGATATTAGCCCCTATTGGATGTATCATTTGCAAATATCTTCTCCCCTGTGGTAGGTCTTTTTTTGTTTGTTTGTTTTGTTGTTGGTTTCCTTCACTGTGCAGAAACTCATTAGTTTGATGTAGTTCCATTTGTTTATTTTTTCTTTTGTTGCCTTTGCCCAAGGAAACATATCTAAAAATATATATCTCTAAGAGTGATGTCAAAGAGTTTACTGCCTAGGTTTTCTAGAAAGTATATTGTTTCAGGTCTTACATTTAATTTTGTAGTCCATTCTGAGTTTATTTTTGTCTAAGGCATAAGAAAATGGTCCAATTTTATTGTTTTGTATGTATCTGTCAAGTTTTTCCAACACTACTTATTTAAGAGACTGTCTTTACCCCATTGTATAACCTTACCTCCTTTGTTGTAGATTAATTGACCATTTAAGCAAGGATTTATTTCTAGGATCTCTATTCTATTCAGTATGCCAGTACCATACTGTTTTGATTATTATAGCTTTGTAGTATAGTTTTAAATTGGTGTGCATGATATCTCCCACTTTGTTCTTTCTTAAGATTTTTATTTTTATTTTTGGCTATATGAGATCTTTTGTGATTCCATATAAATTTTAGGATTAGTTGTTCTAATTCTGAGAAGCATGCTGTTGGTATTATAGTAGGAATTGCACTGAATCTGTATATTTAGATAGTGAGGACATTTTAACTATATCAGTTCTTTCCATTCATAAGCAAGGTATATCCTCCCATTTATTTGTGTCTTCTTCAGTTTCTTTCTCAATGTCTTAGAGTTTTCAGAGTGCAGATCTTTCACCTCTAGTTGAAAATACCTAGGAAATTTCTTCCTAGGTATTTTATGCTTTTTGATATAATTGTAAATAGGATTGTTTTCATAATTTCTCCTTCTGATTGTTCGTTATGGGTGTATAGAAATGCAACAGATTTCTGTATATTGATTTTATATCCTGGAACTTTACTGAATTCATTTATTCTAATAATTTTTTTTTTTTGCTGAAGTCTTTAGGATTTTCTATATATAGTATTATGTCATCTATACATAATGAGAGTTTTACTTCTTTTCCAATTTGGATGTCTTTTATTTATTTTTACTGTCTAATTGCTGCAACTAGGACTTCCAATACTATGTTGAATAGAAGTGGTGATAGTGAGCATTCTTCTCTTGCTCCAGATCTTAGAGAGAAGGCTTTCAACTTTTCACCATTGAGTATGATATTAGCTGTGGGTTTGTCATATATACCCTTTATTCTGTTAAGATATGTTCCCTCTATACCCACTTTGTTGAGAGTTTTTATTATAAAAGAATGTTGAATTTTGTCAAATGCTTTTTCTGCATCTATCAAGATGATCATATGGTTTTTATTCTTTATTTTGTTAATATGGAGTATCATGTTGATTAATATATGGATGTTGAACCCTCCTTGCATCACTGGGATGAGTCACACTTGGTCATGGTGTATAATCCCTTTAATGTATTGTTGAATCTTGTTTGCTAATATTTTGTCAAGAATTTTCGCATCTACGTTCATCAAGGATATCGGCCTGTAATTTTATTTTTTAGTAATATCTTTGACTGGTTTTGGTATCAGGGTAATTCTGGCTGAGAATGAGTTTGGAAGCATCTCTTCCTCTTCAATTTTTTGAAATAGTTTAAGAAAGATAGATATTAATTCTTCATGAATGTTTGGTAGAATTCATGTGTGAAACTGGTCCTGGACTTTTGTTTATTGAGGGTATTTTGATTACTGCTTAAATTTCATTGCTAATAATTGATCTGTTTATATTTTATATTTCTTCCTGGTTCAGTCTTGGAAGGTTATATACTTCTAGAAATTTATCAATTTTTTGTAGATTGTCAAATTTGTTGGCATATAATTATTCATAATATTCTTTAATGTTTCTTTGTTTTTCTGTGGTGTTGGTTGTAGTGTCTCATTCATTTATGATGCTATTTATTTGGGATTTTCTTTTTAATGAGCTTGGCTAAAGGTTTGTCAATTTATATATCTTTTCAAAGGACCAGCTCTTAGTTTTATTGATCTTTCCTATTGCTTTTTAAATTTCTATTTCATTTATATCTGCTCTGATCTTAACTATTTTCTTCCTTCCATTTACTTTAGATTTTGTTTGTTCTTTTTCTAGTTCCTTTAGGTGCAGAATTAAATTGTTTAAGATTTTTCTTGTTTCTTGAGGTAGGTCTGGATAGCTATGAATTTCCCTTTAGAACTGCTTTGCCGCATCCCATAAATTTTGAAAAGTTGTGTTTTCATTTTCATTTGTTTGGGTCTCTAGGTTTATCTTGTTTGGATCTGGATGTCTGTTTCCTTTCCCAGGTTAGGAAAGTTTTCAGCCATTATTTCTTTAAGTAAAGTTTCTGTTTCTTCTCTTTTTTTCTTTTTCTGCAATCCCTATAAAGCAAATGTTCGAGTGCTTGATGCCAGAGGTCTCTTAAATTATCCTCTTTCTTTTTTAAAATACTTTCTGCTGTTCTGATTGGTTGATTTCCACTAATCTGTCTTCCAGGTCACTGATCCATTCTGTATTAGCTAATCTGTTGTTGATTTCTTCTGGAGTATTTTTTTTTTTTTATTTCAGTTATTGTATTCTTCATCTATGCTTGATTCTTTATTATACTTTCTAACTCTTTGCTGATGTTCTTCCAAGTTTCTTTTTCAGCCTCAAGTTTAGTGAGCATCTTATGACCATTTCTTTGAATTCTTTATCAGGCGGGTTCCCCCCCACCACCCTGGGGATTTTTCTTGTTCCTTTATTTGAGAAATAGTCATCTGTCTTTTCATTTGTTTGACTTTCTATGTTTGTTTATTTAAATTAGACAAAATGGCTCTCTCTCCTAGTCTTGAAAAAGTATCCTGATATAGAATCAGCTTCTGTGTAGGCTGTGTGTGCTGGATGCTTTAGACTGGCTGGTAGGAGCTGAACAGGTGCCTAAGGCATCTGAAGCACTAGCCTACCTAGCTAGAACAGCTCCAGGTGAGGAGGCCAGGTGCATGTAGTAATGTCCTGTTGATTGTCCTTGCTTTCTGTGTTTGGGGCCAAAATGAGTTTGGATGATGTGTCCAGGTACTTGCTGTAGCAAACTTGTAGGTAGGCCAGAGCACCTGGATAGTGCCCTCACCCACCCTATGGAGGTGGAAGGGGATGTAACAGTGGTGCTCACCAGCATCTCCAACCCCTGAGAATTCACACAGTTCCTGGAGAGCTTCCATGGCTCCCCAGCCTTCTCTGTATATTTCTCTCCTTATTGTTATACCAAAATTGGTCTTGTGTAGATGTGATCCCTGTGTAGGTTTTATGAGCTTAGTGGTTTTGGCAAGCTACTTGGGACCTGGCAGGTGCGTACAGCACCTGGGGTACTGGCTTGTCAGGCCAGAGTGACTCCCAGTAATGAGACAAGGGACACATGGTGCCACCCTATTGTTCCTGCTTGCTCCCTTAGTTCCAAAGCAAAAGGCTTCAGACAGTGTAGCTGGGAACTGCTGTGGTGATCTTGTGGGTAGCTCAAAGCACCCAAACAGAGGTCCAGCCTACTCTATCGAGGTCAAGGAGAATGTAGCTCACTGGCTCATCTGCCCAGAGGATTCCTACAGCTCCCAGGGTGCTCCTGCGGCTTCCTAGCCTTCCCTGTTCTGTCTCTCTTGTTTGTTGTTCAGAAGCTGTTTATTCAGCCTTCAATAGTCTCACAGAAGTAATTTCTCTCTATATACATGTGTATTTGAGTTTGTTCATGGGAGAGAGCGAGTTCACTGTCCTCCTACACTGCTGCCATCTTGGACCTTCCTCACCCCCATTTTAGAGAGGAAACAGAGGCTCATGATGGGCCAATGTCTTACCCAAAGACTTGCAGTGATGAGTGGTGAAGCTGGGACTAGAACTTAGGCCTAATGACTACCAGACCCCTGCTCTTTCCCCAGTACAGCCATGCCTGCCCCTGCCCCTACCCTGAGTCTGATTGGAAGCCATGGAGAGATGGTGAAAGTGGCCTGTTGGCTGGTGTTCTGCCACCTGCAACCACTTAGAGGGCCTTGGCTAGTGTCTTCAGAGCCTGGTCTTGTACCTTGTTGTCTGACATCTGGGAAGTACACTAAGCAGTCTACCAATGCTGCCCTCACTGAGCAGGGACTGGTGTCACCCTCACTGAACTACCTCTGCTAGCTTCCAAGGGCCTGGTTTGACAGGCTAGGATTTGAGGAACATGGCTGGAATCTCCCCCCTCATCCTGTGAGTCAGAAGACATCCAGCTCCTCGTAGCTTCTGCCTGTCCCTCCTAGAGAAGACTCATTTTTCTGGTCTTGCTTGCTCACCATGTGGAGTTAACTTGGAACTCTAAGGATGTATTCTGAGTCTCCAGCATTTAAAATGTAGGAATCTAGAAGCTCAGTCATTCACATGGTAAACTCTGGTCATCCTTCAACCAAGCTCAGACATCTTCTTCTCAATGAAGCTTTCCCTGCCACCACCATCCCACCCCTGCCGCCTGCACAAGGGCCCCTCCCTTCTGATGGAGACTAAAGTTGGAGGCAGGGCTCTGTAATCAGAGGCAGCTCCAGGGCCTCAGAACAGGGATGGACTTCCCTGTATGCTTTTTCTGGTGTTATAGGCCAACTGCCTTCCTGGTTTCTCTGATGGGCTTATCTGAAGCCTATGATATTCTCCCCAAACCTCTTCCACCATGGGAGGCAGTTCAGCACATCAGCACCTCCTCACTTTGGTCCAGACCTTTCTCAGTGTGTAAACACAAGGCTTGTCTAAGCAGCTCCCTATGATTTTACACCTCTCTGAATTGCTATCTTCCCTTTTAGTGGATTCATTCATAAAATATTCCATGAGCTACTCTGGAATAGGCCTTATGCTAGACCATCAACACAGTGTAAGGCTCTGCCTGTCCTTAGGGAGCCAAAGTCTCGAGAAGGAGATGAGGCATCACACCATAAGTGCTAAGGACTGTGACGGCAGGGCTGAAGGGAGCACAGCCCTTCCCCAACTGAGGACACTGCAGCAGGCTGTGATGGATAAGCAGGAGTTAGAAGAAAAGGTGGAGGGAGGGAAGGGAGTAGGTGATGGTGTAGAAAGAGACAGTTGCATGAAAGAAGAAAAATAGTATGTTCTGGGGAGAGTCAAACAGCTCACTGTTGCTGGATAAGAAAGTTTGAGGCAAAGAACAAAGGAAATGGGGCTGATACCCAGCTGAGATCATTTGCCTTCATCGTGATGGCAACACAGAGCCTGGAAAGGTCAGATTTGAGATTTAAAAGGCTGGCTCTGCCTGCTAGGTGAAGAACATGGGGCAGAATGAGGCAGAGACCTGGTCAGAAGCTGCTATAAGAATCCATGTGAGGGACAACAACAGCCTGGGCAGGACAGAAGCAATGGGAATGAGAAGAAGGCAAAGCTGATGGTAGACATGGGGCTGAGGAAGAGGAAGGAGTCTGATGTGTAGCTGGTATGTCATGTGATGACCAGGGAGAGCCCAGAAGTTCCAGTTGAGCACACAGTGAGTCTCGAGAGATACTCCTAGGCCTTTCTGTATGTTATGAATCTGGAGAGAAGGCTGGGCCAGAAACAGGGATTTGGGAGCTGTTGGCCAGCAGTGGTAACTAAGGATAGGAGACGGGAAACACTAGCCTGGGAGAGATTGTAGAGTGAAAGGAGAAGGGGCACTAGGACTGAATCCTGGAGTATCAGCAAAGAAACCACCATGGGTGCAAGGGAGAAGCCAGTAGAGTGTGGTAGCTGAGAGTTCAATGAGATGAGGCCTGGAAAGGGTCCAGCATTAGGACAAGGGGGTTTCTGGTGCCTGTGGCAATGGGCAATGTCAGGAGAGCTGGGAGGCAGGAGCTAGTTTTGGGAGGCTGAGGCAGTGTCTGGGAAGTGAGGAAATAGGTAAGTCTTTGAAGAACTTAGGTAGTAAAGGGAAGAGAGAGATAGGGCAGTGGCTGGCAGTGGATGTGAGCTGGAAGAAGAGGGATTTTCAGATGGATGATATTTAAGCAAGTCTTGGGGATGAGGAGACCTCACAGGAGAAGGAAAGGTAGAAGAAACAGGAGTGAGGATGGAGGAAAGAAAGGTTTAGGAACACATTAAAATTCATTCTTCCTCAGCTATTAACTCACTGTGAACCCTGGCTAGTCTTCCCATGAATGTGATGAGGGAGTGGGAAAGAGTAGTCTGCCAGAGCTGCCAGGCTTTCTCCTCATAGGTCTCAGGAAGTTTCCAGCAGGGAGTCCCATGAGATTCACTGTCCAGCTTGGTGCCAGGCTAGGCACAGCCTGGGCTCTAGGTGAAGTAGTCACATCCCCTCCCATATGCCTTGCCATTAGTTAACAAGGCACATTCAAGTCTGTTGTCTCATTGATCCCTAGAACAACCCAGTAAAGTGGGGAATATTGCTTTAAGAGATGGGGAAACCAAGACTCAGGGAGAGGAAGTGACCTAATCAAGATCACACACTAGTAAATGGAGGGGTTGGATTCTAGCTAAGGTCTATGATTGTGTGCCCTGATGGTCTCAGAGCACTGGTCTAGAGCCAGGTCCTGGACTGGGGCAGGCACAGACAACCTGGGCTCAGAGCCTCTATTCCATTCTACCTTCTCAGGTAGCTTCCTGGCCCCAAAACTCAATCATCCTATTATGAAGCCAAACCTGGACTCTAGGTTTCCTGGGAAGGCTTCCTCCTCTTTCTCCAGCAGCTGTGAAGCCACCGCCCTCTATCCTCCCACAAAGCCTGGGGTCTGGTAAATGGCAGTATTTCTGAGAAACAGGACGTGGCCTGTGGTTTGGGGCTGGCCTGGGTGTGAAGGAAGTCCTGGGGCCCCACCGGGCATTCTCTTCAGGGCAGGTCCAACCACCCTCCTTCCGCTCACCCTTGTCCCTGGGCAGATATCCCCTGCCTTCCTTCTCCTCCCACAGGGTCAGTTTATGGAAGATAAACCGGAAGTACTGTGTGAGGTTGACTGAGGTTAGAAGGGGATGGGGTGGCATGGGTATCTATGTACAGGGTATCTCAGACCTCCTAGAATAGGCAATTAGGACCTGGATCTCTGGCCCACAGCCCAAGGCTGTCTGAATGACACATGGCATCTGATGTCTCTCCCTCATGCCAACTTTATCCACCCTTGGGAGCTCACATAACTTGCTCACATAACTTGCCCAAAGCAACTGAGAGTTGGGGATATGACTGGAACCTATTGGGTCTAATTCTAAAGTTTGCCTCCTCTCTTGACCCCATGGTGTCTGGGTCAAGAATGAAAAGATCAGCCTTCTCACCAGCTTCCCTGCCACCAGCTTCTCCCCTATACCTCTTCCCCTTCCCAGAAAGTCTTGCCTAGCAACCCAGCATAACCTTTCAAAAACACAAATCTTAGCCTACTTCTCCTTCATTAAGCCCCTCCTTCAATGCCTTCCCTCTTCTCTCAGGATAACCTCCAAGCTCTCTCTCCTAACTCTTCAGGATCTGACTCCTGCTGCCTCTTCAGCTCTAATTCCTTTACCATCTCTCCCAGCAGCACCCCAGGGTTCAGTTTGCTGCCCTTTCTGACCATGCTGGGGTGGATCCGGGCTCCAGGAAGACCTGAATCATGGACTCAAATACCCTCAAGACATTCTCTGTTGCCCCCTGCATATCAGCACTTTCTTTCCAACCAACTCTTTCAAGAAGCAGATGAGACGCCATGCACACTGCTCAGTATCTTAATGGCTCTCAATCAGACAGCGTACAAAGGATCTGCCTTTCCTTTCCAATTGAAAGATTCTGGGGAATGACTCTGATCAGTTCATCTAGGGTGGTACATATCAATCTCCGGTGGTCAGGGATGAGGTATTAGGCTCATATGATTGAGGTGGGGCAGTAGTTCCTACCAAATAAAGGGATGGGCAGCAAACACATGGCCACTAAAGGAATTCCTTTCCCAGGCTGCCACAGCTACAACTTCAGACCCTTTCTTAAACCAGCGTCTTCTCTCTCACATCTTAAACATACTTTTCCTGCTTTCTGGAATGCCTTTCCCTATTCTCTGCCTGTAGTACTCCAGCTGATCCTTCAAGTCCTCCTCAGAAGAGCCCTCTCTGCTGCTGCAGCATTGTATGCTCTTTTGTAATCAGACTCATCCTTTTGTGTTGCAATGATCTGTTTCTGAGCCTTTCTCCCACTGGACCATGAGCGTTTTGAGTCAGAGACCACAGAGTGATCATCTTTGCATTCCTAGCCCCTAGTATGGCTCCTAGTCCACAGGAGGCGTTCAATACATGCTTAGTGAAGAAGGAGATGAGGGATGGAAGAACAACGCTGATGGTGAAGATAATGGTTGTGAGATGTGGTTGATCTCTGACATATGGTAGGTGCTCAGTAAGTAGTTGTTGAGCCCTTGAATGATCATCACCTCCATTTTTGCCACCATTACCACTGCCACCACCACCATTACTGCTACCTCCACCACCAGGAACACCATTCACATTTATAGGGCCCAGATGGGAATACAAATGGAGCCTACATATCATATTCAAAATATTTAAAAGTTATAAATCAAACTAACAAACTATTAAATAAATATGTCCTATCTTCCTACCTTGACAAATGTACCTTCTTAATGACCTGGAAGGCCAAATTCAAATTTAAAATTTTCATACTTCTCTGAATCCTTTGCCAGAACATGGAGGCGCAGTGAGACTAATCCTTGGCCCCTGACTTCCATCTTTTGATCTACCTCTCTTCTCATTCCAGCTCTGTCCTGTACTGTGAGGGGGATACAGGTGGACAGCCCAGTCTGCATATCTTTGGTGGTTTTTAAAACATGTATACAAATGCTTTTATCTCTTCTCATTGAGAGATGTGGCTCATGTCCTCTCCCCTTAAATTTAGGCTGTGACTCATTTGCAACTGATAGAATTAAGCAGAAATTATACTAGGCCAGAAAAGGCAATACAGATACTGCTCGGTTTACCAAGATACTGCTCATGGTGCCCTAAGCCACTATATAAGAAGTACAACTTTCTGAAGCCACCATGCAGTGAGGAAGCCCAGAGCACACAGAGAAGCCACGTATAGGTGCTCTAGTCAACAGCCCAGCATCAATCTTCAAATACGTGGATAAAGACCCCTCCACTGAATCTTCCCAGCGAAGGCTTCAGACATTGTGGAGCAGAGACAAACCATTCCCATTGTGCCTTGTCCAAGTTTCTGACCCACAGAATTCATCAGCATTACAAAATAGTTTTTTGTGTGTGTTTGTTCTTTTTTAATATTAAATTTATTGGAATGACATTGGTTAATAAAATTATATAGCATTTGACAAGATACAGCATCCATTTATGATTAAAACATTCAATAAAATGGGTATAGAAGGAAAGTACCTCAACATAATAAAGCCCATATATGACAAACCCTCAGCTAATATCATTCTTAATAGTGAAAACCTGAAACCTTTTCCTTTAAGATTAGGAACAAGACAAAGATGCCCACTCTCACCACTCTTATTCAATATAGTATTGGAAGTCCTAGCTAGAGCAATCGGGCAAGAGAAAGAAATAAAAAACATTCAAATTGGGAATGAAGAAGTCAAATTGTCATTTTTCGCAGATAACACGATTCTCTATATAGAAAACCTTAACAACTCCACCAAACAAATAAAAAAACTATTAGAAACAATAAACAAATGCAGTAAATTTGCAGGATGCAAAATCAATGTACAAATATCCATTGCATTCCTATATACTAGCAATGAAATTCCAGAAAAGGAAATGAAAAAAAAAAAAGCAATGTCTTTTGCAAATGCAACAAAAAAGAATAAAATATCTAGGAATAAACTTAATAAAGCATGTGAAGGACCTATACACTGAAAACTACAAGACATTATTAAAAGAAATTGAAGAAGACACAAAGAAATGGAAAAATATTCTGTGTTCATAGGTTGAAAAAATCAACATAATTAAAATGGCCATATTACCCAAAACAATATATAGATTTAATGTTATCCCCATCAAAATCTCAATGACTTCTTTTTAAAGAAATAGAACCAAAAAAATCATCAGATTTGTATGAAATCACAAAAAAAAATAGCCAAAGCAATCCCGAGGAAAAAGAACAAGGCTGTAAGTATTACACTGCCAGATTTCAAATTATACTACAAAGCAACAATAATCAAAATAGCATGGTACTGGCAGAAAGACACACAGACCAATGAAACAGAATTAAGAGCCCAGAAATAAGCCCACATATATATGGGTAAATAATTTTGACACAGGAACCAAAAACACAGATGGAGATAAGAAAGCCTCTTCAATAAATGGTGCTGGGAAAATTGGAAAGCTACATGAAAAAGAATGAAACTAAACTGCTATCACCATACATCAAAATTAACTCAAAATGGATCAAAGATCTAAATATAAGACCTGAGATAATAAATTACGTAGAAGAAAACATAGGTACTAAACTCATGGACCTTGGTTTTAGAGCATATTTTACGAATTTGACCTCAAAGCCAAGGGAAGTAAATGCAAAAATAAATGGGATTATATCAAATACTAAAGCTCCTTCACAGCAAAAGGAACCAACAACAAATATTTGCTTTAATTTGCTGAGTTTTATAGAAACTTGTTAGGTAGCCATAGTGAGTGGAACAATGTTCATGTTTTATCCAAGCCTCCCCACTTCCCCACCCCAGCAAACTATCCCTTAGGCTTAGAGAATAGACCTGAGGAAGAGTACTATGCAGTCCTGGAAGCAGACTTGGACTGTCTGAGGAGACAATTCCAGGATCCTGGTCCAGAAGCGGGTAGGGAGCATACATCCCCTTGATCACGCAGATTTCTTGTGCTGTGTAGAAGGAGATGTAGCTGAAAGAGGGTCAGAGCAGGGCCTAGGGTGGGGGTCCCTCTTCCCTGAGTCTGAGTGGTCCTCCCCTACACTTTTACCAACACCACTATCACCACCTATTACTACCAGCACAGGTGATGCAACTGTCCTCTGTGTCTCACTGTGCCCTTTAAAAGATCCCAGTCTAGGTGAGGGATAAAGAGACACAAAAAATGTCATTGAGAATGACAAGCGGCCTGACAAAAGAAAGCACAGGAGGACTGTGAGAAACCATGGTGGGAGAGGGTATCAGAGAAAGCATCCTGGAAAATAATTATTAGGGGATGCCCAAACGGAGACTTTAAGGAAGTAGCCAGAAAAAGTAGAGAAATTACATTTCAGTTCTAGAAAATAGAGTGTTCAGAGGCCTGGCAACAAGCAAGAGTGGTCCATTTGGGGAAATGCAAGCAGATCAGCCTGGCAAGAGAGTTGCATTGAGCAGTGGAGGCGGGTGGTGCAGGCAGCAGAGAGTGGGATATCAGTCTCTAGAGAGAAGCCTGGAGAGGTAGGCAGAAGCCAGCTCTTCCAGGGCCCTCAGAACAGAGCTTATGTTCACAGAGTATGTGCTGGCATGGTTGTCGATACTGGTGCCTATTTTGATTGCCCAGGGCCTACTCCGAATTAGCAGTTATTTTGAATATTACCCCTATTTTTTTGAGCCTGGAAGTTTTTTCAGCAGGAATGTGACTCAATCAGATTTGTGTTTTACAAAGATTTTTCAGGCTTCTATGGGAGAAAGTCTTGGAACCAAGAATGGAAGCAGAGCAATCTGTAAGTAATTGCAGCTATCAGTGAGAGACGATGGCAGTCTGGACCCGGGTGTGGCAATAGAGATGGAAAGAAGTGGAGGGGATTAAGCATTTTTTAGAGGGTAGAGTCAATGAAAGCCAGGGTGAGTCAGACAGGGACCCTGCCTTTAATGAACTCACAGTGCAACAAAGAAATAGCGTGGACATACATAGTAATTAGAATCAGCACATTTAATCCTCAGCACGAATCTCAGAGGCAGGTATCAATATTTCTATTTTGCAAATAAGAAAAAATGATGCCCTGTGGCAAACATTGTTGCCTGCACACCCAGAAGCCATTCCCTACCTCCTCTTTGCCAATAGAATTCCAGTTGGATGGGTGTTTAGCACCTGGAGTGAGTCATGACTGATCAAAGCCAGCCTTGGCAATCCAACCTTCCTCTGCTAGTGACTGGTCTAAGACTGGGTACATAATCCAGTTCTGGTGAGGTGTTAGGGTGGGGGAGCTATTCCTCCTCATAGGATAGAATCACATGAGAAGAAAGCCTTTTTTTCCTGCTGCCCTCCCTGTGCTTTCTACTTCAGATGCTATTAGCTAAGGGCATGAGACATGGAGCTGAAGCAGCCATCTTGTGACCATGAGGCTGAGGATTATGAAAGTCAGCAATGCTGGGGAAGGCTGTAGGGAGCTGAGTCCTCAATGACATTGATGACCCACATTAAGCTAGTCTGGCACCACCTACGTTTCTTGATAAGAAAACAACAGATGTCCTTATAGCTTATGCCACTGTAGCAGCACTGCCAATGACCATCTCATCACTTTAACATTTTCATACACACCGGCTCCCAATGTGCTTTCACTCCCAACAGTTAGCACCTGCTTCTCCTTGTCAGAAGACCACCCTCAGGCTGCTAGAGCCCACTTTGCCTGTGAGCACGGGAAGCCAGAAGCACCTTGGAATTTACACCCTACTCCAATGGTGCCTATTAACAAATGACAGATGAGTATGGAGGTGTTAGTTCTCCAGCTGCCTTGCACTGACCTGGATAGCTCTGAGGAGTGATCTGCACTGTCCCTAGAGCTCCTCTGCAAGATGGAGCCAAAGTTCCCCTTTATGGGGCTTGGCAGGATACCATACTCCCCATCCCAGTCCCACTTCTCCACTTTCCTACTACTGGTTTGTCTTGGAAACACTTCCTAATACATTGCTTTCATATGACTCCTCATTTCAAGTTCTGCTTCTAGGAATCTCAAACCAAGACAGCCACCATTAGTCAGGTTTTCTGTACTTGCAGCCTAAAGCATCCTAATAGTAAGGTGAAGGTCTCAAAGCAAGTTTGCTCGAAAGTAGGTTTCCTGCCTGCCAATCCTATAGTGTTTTTTTAAAGCATGCTAATTAATCAGCTGATGATTAAAAGCTTATTTTTGTAAAGTGCTATATTCTAAACATAATAACAATGGCAGCTAATTACTACCAATTACTGAGCATCTCCCATGAGCCAGGCACCAGGGTAACCAGTGACCTCATTTAATCTTTACCAGAACCTATAATGTGGATACTATTTGTATTGGTGTTCTATCCTTAGTAACAAAATACCACAAATTTCACAGCTTAAAACACATTATTTCACAGTTTATATAGGTCAGAAGTCTGGATATAGTTTAGCTGGGTTCTCTGCTTTAGGCTGTCACCAGTCCACATAGGTATCAGCAAGGGTGTGGGTCATCAGAGACTCAATTGGGGGAAAGATCCACTCCCAAGCTCCCTCAGGTCATTGGCAAAATTCATCTACTTGTGTTTATAGGACTGAGGTCCCTGTTTTCTTGCTGACTGTCAGCCAGGGCCCACTCCTGGTTCCTAGACATGGCCATATGGCCTTATTATAGACTCTCTCACAACATAGCAACTTACTTCTTCAAAGTCAAGGACAGAATCTCTGATTCCAGGGAAGGTCTAATTCCTCTTTTAAGGGCTTTTACCTGATTAAATCAGGCCTACCCAGGATAGTTTTACTTTTGAGTAACTCAAAATCAACTGATTTGGAACTTTAATGACATCTGCAAAATCTTTTCACTTTTGGCATATTCCACTGGCTGGGAGCAAATCACATGTCCCACCCTCACTCAAAGAGAGGGGTTATACAAGGTGTGTAGATCATAGGGACCACCCTAGAGACTGTCTGCCATACTATTATTATCTAGATTATATTATAGAGTTGGAGAAACTGATGCAAAGAGGGGTTTAGTAATCCTATCCAAAGTCATACTGCCAGTGAATGGATGTGGAACATGGTTTCAAACCCATGCACTCTAATCAGAGCCTACACTCTTAACCGTGACCCTGCACTGACTAGATACTGCTCCAAGTACTTTTCCATTCCTTATGTCCCCAAATCTCCTCAATAATCATGAGGAGGAAATAGAGGCTCAGAGAGGTTAAGGGATTAGCTCAAGGTCACACAGTGGTGGTATCAGCAACAAACCAGGTTTGTCATATTCTCAAATGCAAGAGTTTAACCAGTGTAGAAAGTAGTCAGTGCTTTAACAGAGGAACAGAAGGGTGTTGAGAAGCAGCAGCTATGCACAAAAATGCCTTTAGAGGAGTTGATGGCAGGTGTGGGAGAGGGATCTGTTTATAGAGGGTTTCTGCCTCTAAAGGCATTTCCCTTTCAAAGGCACCTTTGATTCTCCCAAAGTCCTAGGAAGGTGAGTGGATGAGCGAGGCTGTGCCCTTTTGTGGGCAAGCACACTAAGGTCCATTGAAGGACATGGTGCTCCATGAGGGGAATGAGATTAAGTATTGGGGCCAAATGTCCCACTTCTGTCATGGTGCTGGAGGAATGGGGACCAGAGACATTTTTCCCTCCAATCTATGGCTTATTCTTCCTCTGCACATCCCACATTCATGCACCAGAATCTACATGGGGGTTCTTCAAAATGTGGATTTGGGGGCTGCAAACATAAAGGTTCTGATTCAGTAGGTGTGGAGTGGGGCCAGGTGCTGGAATTTTAAACAAGCACCCCAGGTGGACCTTCAGGACCTTTAAGAAACCCCCAAGAGTATAATCTCCATCATCTAGAATGCTGTCCACGATGCAGTCTAGAGTCTCAAGGCCTCCTCCTCTTTCCAGTTCCACTGGTGGTTATGTCAGTTGAAGTTAGACCTCATCAACCCTCCCGGCGACATTTTAAGGGCTAGCTGACTCATCTGAGTGCTATTATTAGGGAATAATATGAGGAAACCGAGGCTCTGAGCGTCGACAGCATGTCCCAGATCCCTCCTCTGTAAAAGGTGAGATTCGAACTCGAGGCGGTGGCTCCGGGAGGGCTCCACTTCCCGTGGCTGCCAGCAGGGGTACGCAGAGCCCTGGGGACCCGGGGAGGGGGCAGGAGGCGGGGGTCGGGGCGCTGGAAGAACGCGGGCTTTGATTCCCATCTCCCGGCGCAGACCCAGACACTAATTAAAATCGCCTGGGCCGCGGGGGTGGCGGGGCGGTCACAAAGCCGGCTTTGACCCGGCGGCGGCGGCGCTGGCGGGCGCGGGGCGGCGCGGCACGGCACAGGGGCCGCTTGTGGGACATGTTTGTTTTTGCTCGTAAAGCGCGGCAGCCGACCAGTGCCCTGGCGGCATGGGCAGCAGAGCCGAGAGAGGGCCTCTGAGGCCACTTGCCGCCCTACTCCCCGCTCGGCTGTCCTCGCACCTACCCCTGGCGACCTTGGGCCAGTCCCCTCCCACGCGAGGTCTCAGTTTCCCCATGTATTACCGGTTAGTGATGGTAACCTAGTAGTATTACTAAGAAGTAATATTTATTGAGCGCTTACTGTATATATTCCAGGTTCTGGGCTAAGGCTTTTCTCACTTCGTTTTATTTAATCCCCCTAACTCTAATATCTCTATTTTACAATATCTCGAATAGCCAGAGAGGTTGAGCACCTTGCCCAAGGTCACACAGCTTTAAATGAGAGAGTAAGGCCAGGGAACCAAGACTGTGTGACTCCAGAAGCTACAGGAGGCTGCCTTTTAACAGAGGGAGAGCAAGGCTAGAGCCATTTGGGGGCAGCACAGAAAGGTGGGTTTCAGCAGGAAGGATTTTCCTGCTCACAGCCTGTTCACTATCAACCTACCCATTGAAGCAAGCTCCCCAGCGCTGGGGTATTCAAGCAGAGCTCTAAACACAACTAGTGGTGGCTCTCCAAGCATCCCTTCAACTCGGATCTTTAGGATTCCCAGCTAAGCACAGTGGTACTGCCCTGCTGCTGAGGTACTTTCCATCCTGGTCTGTACTAGGCAGGAGTCAGGGTTGGGGCTGTGTGTAGGTCTGTGTGGATGGTGGGAACTAGGAAGAGATGGGAGCCTCCTCCTTGGGAGCCCCTGTGGTTGAAGGGATGCCCTGACCTTATGGTCACAGAATCACTTAGGCTCACGTTCTGGGCCTTTACACTCCCACCTCCTGTGATGAGAACTTGGTCCTACCATGTGGACCTCTCTTTCACACACTTTTCACCTGACTTCTACTTATGCTGCAGTTGTCAGCTCAGAGCACCCACCATTTGACCTTGAGAATAATCATCACAGAGGTGGTGATCTGCTTAAAGTCATTGCCTTCCCTGCCAGACCTGGGCCCCTGAGGCTGGGACTGTATGGACCTTGCTCACCTGTCTGCCACCAATACCCTCTTGATGAACTGGGCTGGGAAGCCGATTTGGTTAGTATTTCCTCTGATTGGAACAAGCTCAGTTTAAGGACCGATTGGAAGACTTGGCATGAGGGTGGCCATTGTCAGAGAGATGCAGAACCCTGGTGGGGGCCCCAGTTCACTACCTAAGGCAATGACTGATCAGGCGACTGACAGTTCCCATCCAGTGACATGAGTGCTGACAAAGAAGTCCTGTGGCTGAGGGTCCTATTGCCCCTCTGAGACTAGGCCTCTAGCAATCTGAGCTCTAAGGCTCCCCACCTCCATCCTACCCTCACCCCCATGTTTCCTGTGTCTGCAGACTGATAGCTGGGGAGGGCTCTGAAAACATGGATGTGATCCCCCACTAATCCCAGCCACCTGTGAGGAGGAGAACTCTAAGGAAAAGAACAAAGAGGGAGGGTTTCTCAGACTTGCTCGCTCTCCCTAAGCCCTGGAAGCCAGAGCTTGGACAGAGACACTATTAACACAAAATTTGCAAACATGGCTTCTAAAAATAGCTTTGGCTGGCAAGGCCCACCTGGCACAGGCTGCACCTTTGCGGCTGCTGGCCTGCTCCCCTCGGAGCGCCGCCTCAGTCTGTCAGCAAGTGTGTCATTCAGCCACCCCCCACCCCACCCATCGTGAGGGCAGTCACAGCCTTGGGTCCAATCCAGGGGAGAGACCCAATGAGAAGATGAGGCATGTCCCCATTAGAAGGGGGCAGGGATGTGCAGGCTGAGGGGGAAGACAGTCTTGCCTATAAGGTAGGTTGAGGAGACAGTGCTGCCCACAGGGAGCTCCCCAAATGGTGTAGGGGTAAGGGGGTAGGTCACATCTGTACAAAAATACCAAAGCAACGTTTAAACTTCTGCAAATGAAAATAGCCCAATCAGAGTGAAAAATACCAAGATGAAGAAAGATAACATGAGGGAAGAAAGGCAGGGCCAGGAGAGTGGTTCCATGGTCATCACAGACCCAGATGGGGAGGACACATGGTCACCTCCTAGCAAATCCTAAGGACCAGAGAGCCAAGAAGCTACCTGAGAGCTCCTCTTGTCCAACCCTTTCACTGAACAAATGAAGAAACTGAGGCCCAAATTGGTGATGCGACTTGCCCCTGGTACCTCAGCAAGCCAATGGCAGGTCTGGGCTGGAACTTAGGTCTGCTGGCCTTACGCCCTTTCTAGCAAGCTCCTTGGTCTCCCTCTCTGCTGACTGATGGAACGGCCATCTTTAATAATGATACTCAAGATACTCTTCTCCCATTGTTGATTTGTTTAGGAAAGATTTGCCAAGCACCTATTGCATGCCAGACACCAGGTATACAAAAGTGAACTGGATGCACAGGCAGGCCCCTGATTTCTGTTTAAGTTCCATTACAATCTAATGTCAAAAACTGCTAAGATGTGCACAGAGCTCTGCTTTGTTCAAGGTGATTCCACATAAACTCACAAAACAGAATATATATTGTGTTTCCCAGGCTACAGTTGGGGAAACTGAGGCTTGAGCAGTTAATAACTTGTTGGAAGTCACCCAGTAAAGTTGGGTGGGCAGTGCTGTCTCCCCCCACCCACCGTATAGGCAAGACTATCTTCCTCATGTTGTCTCAGGGGGCCTTGGGTTCTTTCTAAGTCATTGAGGATGGCTTGTAGGAGGCCAGTCACTTGCTCCTGGAGGCATCCTATTCTGGATGACCCCATGGATGAGAGCTAAAAGGGTACTGGGAGGCCCCATGACCAGGAACACCAGATTGCCCTGCAGTGGCTTTCTTTTGATTAGATTCAGTGACATCCTCTGGACACATTCATAAATAGACCCTGGCCTTTCACAAAGCTCATGGGAAGCCTAGCTGCTCCCTACTAGGTAGCTTCAACCCTCTTCCCCTAGCCCTCCGCATAGACTGATCCAATCAGACACAAAGGCCCATTCTTGGAATGGAAAGTAAAACCAGAGCTGTTATTTTCCTGGCCCTCACGCAGGCCTCATTCAGGTTCTACCATGGGTGGTCAGCAGATGTGAAGACACATGACCTCTCTCCAAGATAGCCTGGCTGTGCTGGGTCCCTCACAACAGCCCCTGGGCATTGTCCTCCGGTGGCCTCTAGATCTCCAGGCTCGCAAGGGGTGGGGACCTGTGGACTATTTCTTCCTCTTTTGTTGCCACAGTAAATGCCACTCTGCAATGGGCTCAGTCCAAGTGAGGTTATCTGAGGCCTGCGCATTCACTTCAACCATTCCCCCACACCCAAAGGGACACATCACCACATCTACACCTTCCCACTTGCAGCCTAGAACTTTCCAGAACATCATGATACAATGCTTGCCTGGAGCCCCCACCTAGCCCTTATAGGCTAACAGGGCTTTGACCATGGGCCCAGGCAGTAACTGGCTATTCCATTCTGCTCACAGACTTTGAGATCCAACTGCCATAGATAGGCATACTCTACCTCAGAAAGCCTGCTACTCACACAGTGCCTTCTGATGAAAATGGCCACTCTGTACACACAAATTGCCAGTTTTGAGTTATATGCCCCTTTCACCCTAGCCAAACTTAAGTCAAAGGCACCCATCTCTAGGCTGGATCTAAGAGAGACAAGTGCTCAATAGGTGGCACTCCAGGGTAAGTAGAGGCAAAGCCATTCTGAAGGCACTAAGAATGTTGGCAGCCCTGCCTTCCCTGTCCAACACAGACTTCTGGTGAAACAGCTACACTAGCCCACTCTCTTTCAAAGAAGCAGTGCTGGGCAGGTGTTTGTTCAGGGAAGGCCACTGATGGGACCAGAGGTGGGGAGAGCACTAGCTCAGAGGTTCCCTGGACCCCTGAGGTAGCCTCTGGAAAAAGTTCACCTAGTGAGGTGATAATTTCACCAGTGGTGAATAGCTCAGCCTATCTGAACGCTCCCTCCAGGGTTCTGGATTGGTGCTGACCAGAGCACTGGGCAGATGAAAGTAGAGGAGGATAGAGCATGTGGAGGGCTGCCTTGGTGTCTGAGCCCTTCCAAGTTCCAGGCTATGTGTTTCCACCTAATCCCAAAACAGGATTCCTAAGATAGCCTAAGAGAGCCTTGCAACCAAAGTGCTTGTCTAGCCAATGGATTCTGTCTCTTAGGTGTTTAAATGAGAGGCCCAGAGTCATGAGGGGCTAAGGTAGGAGCTGAGGACGTGTCTCTGGAGGTTGCTGGAGGGGCCGCTGGGCCAGCTGAGCTGCAGTTTAGATACTAATATCAAAAAGGCCGTGTCACCAGAGAAGTCCTGTACTCCCTCACCATCCTTGCAAGTTGTCCCCACAGTACCTTAGTAGGTCTCTGTTCCTTGCAACCTGAGAAACCCAAATTTACCACTGGACTCCTGCAAAAACCTCTGAGCTGGAAGGGAGAAGCCACAACCATGGCATTAACTGCCTGGTGACCCAGATATGTCACTCAGCCTCTCCCAAGGTCAATTTTCCCACCTAGAAATTGGGGAGACCAATCCTAGTTTCTCCATATCCTCCCACAAGACATGAGGTTGGCAAGGGGTGGGGGTTGTATGAATAAAATGAGATCACAAATTGGAAACCACACAAGACTCAGCATCCAATTACATGTGATTCATCATTTATGACCTCACCAGCATGAAAACAGCAAATGGCAAATCCTTGCCTTCTTCCCTCCCTCAGGTTAGCAGATTATTTAGTTACTCAATGAATACAGAAAAAGCCCCACTTGCGTGCATGGCACCACTTGGTCCTGGGGAGGTTCTGTCCAAGGGCTCACTGTCTGAGAAGATGAGAGTCACACAAAACATAATCACTGCCATTTTGAGGAGCACCTATTCTATGCCAGCACTGTGCAGTGTGCTCTCTACATGATGTTTCATTGAATTCATAGCATCAGGTGGGTGCTATTAGCCTCAGTCTACACATGACCCTGAGGTTCAGGGAGGCTGCTGGGGAATTTGATCTAATGTCGCACAGTTAATAGCAGTGACGTTGGGCTGGAACCCAGGAGAAGCTGCCTCTGAGGTCTGTGGTCTTTGCAGCATCATTGTTGTTGTGTGGGGTCTGGATGCACTGGGAAGAGCTTCCCACTGCTGCTCCCGAAGTCAGCTCTTCCCTGGCCCTGTGCTGGGCACTGGCATCCAGAGCACAAACTTGAGATTTTACTCCTAAAGAACATGTGGTGTGGCCTGAATTGCCTCTCAACCCCACGCCCTATGTTCCCCACCCCAGCGCACCCACGCCTACACTGGCATGTCTGACCCCTCACCAGTAAGAATTACAGGTCTTGTCTGCAAGCAGCTAGCTCCTAGGAAAGACCATGAGCTCTACATTTGACAGGTTAGAGAGAATGAATCTTCCTTACGTTTAACTATGGGATCAAGCCCTTGGTGGGGCTTAGCAACGTCTAAGGAATTGGGTGTGGCTCAGGGTCTTAGCAACAGCAGTCCAGCGTGAGCCCAGAATGTCTACAGGAGTTACAGAGCTGCCATTTCCTGTGGTTAAATGTGTGTTGCAGACTCTGCTCTGGATGCCCACCTTGAGTTGTCTTATTTAATCTGCACATTAAATGTTATCGTTATCCAATTTTATAGATGAGAATATGGAGGCTCAGAGAGGTTTAGCGGCTTGTTCAAGGTCATACAACTAGTAAATGATGGATCTGGTCCTCCGTCCTGTTTCCTGACTCCTTACATTCCACAGCAGCCTATTGGGTAAAGATCAAATTCTTCATCTGGCATTCAAGACTTTTTGCAAGATGACCTCAAAACCATCTACCAGATGGGTCTCCCTCCTCCCTGTACCCAAGAAGGCCTGCTCCTTCCCACCAACACCTGTTCCCACCTTTGCAACTAGGAGCGCTCCCCTTGTTCCTCCATATACAGGATGAGGTGGGAGCACTGAGGAGGAAGAGAGTAGGGAGAGGAGAGAGGAAAGCAAGGTGTTTCAGAAAACTAGAAAGAGGGAACACACGAGCACAGGAGGAGATACCTGCCTTTCTTCAGGGCCGGTGGGTTTTTCTCTCCCATGACATGCTGATATGAGCAGACGCTCAGTGTGAGTCACTTGACTGAAAACCACAGACTATGTGTGTTATCCTGGGCAAAGCCCAGTGTCTCTGAGCTCTGCCTTCCTGCCTCGAAGGAGTGGGCTTTGGATGGTTTCTGATACCTCACCAGTCCTGACACTCTTCTCCTGAAAGGAAGCGGCTGCCAGGCCGTCACCCACTCCACACATGCTCCTGCTTCAGGTGTTTCCTTGCTCCAGATAGGATAGTAGCAGTGACCAACACACCACCGAGCCACAACATACCAGTCCTCCGCAAGCTTTGGGAGGGGCCCTGGTGTGTACTACCCAGTGGGAGAGATCACAAGAGCACCAGAATAAGAGGCATGACCCCTGGGTTCTGGTTCTGCTCTGTTGTCCACTCTGCCCAGAGGTGTCAAGCAAAGTAGTTCTCCTCTCTCAACCTGTTTCCCCAGCCATAAAATAGGGGTGGGGTGGACTAGATAGTCTCTAAGTGTGCTTCCTGTCTCAATAATAAAGGAGTTAATTTCATGCATCAGCAGGGAAGATGGAAAGAACTTTATAACCCCTGGTAAGTAGGGCCTTAGGCAGGAAGCTGAGTTGATCTCTCTACCTGGGCAGCTGCTTGGCCTGGCTGAGCAACACGTAAGCAGGGACAGAGACCTAGATGAAGACAGGTGCCCAAGAAAACAGATAGGGATGACAAGGAAAGGGACTAACGTGAGGCTGAGATGGGAGAAAATGGAGAGGTCAATACAGAGAGGGAGGCTGGAGAGCACAGATCAGACAGGTGAGAAGAGGGAGGGACTGTGCTGAACCAAGTCCACAGCTGCACACTTAGGGGCAGGAACTATCAATGGTGGAGTGATATGGCTGGGCCACCAAGAGCCAGATGTGTAAAGGAGGAGCCAGGATAAAGCTGTTTTTTGTTTTTTAAAAGAAAAAATTTTGAACCCATTGACTATGAGAAGGTTGGGGACCCTCTACTGTCTCTACTGAACTCTTCTGGTACAATATTGTAAAATCACAGTAGCACCAGCTAAGTAAAAGCAATGTGCATAGAGAAAACCCTGACCTCTTGTCAGGGAGGGAAGAAATACAATGGGAAACAGGTCCACCAGATTTCAATTATATATGTAACAACTTATTTCTTAAGCTGGAGGGTTGGATACATGGATGTTGATGTTATTTTTATGCCTTTTTATATGCTGAAATATTTTATTTAAAAAAAAATTTCTGTAAGGAAATTAACCAAAATCTTAACAGTGGTCCTTTGGGAGTACAGAATTCTCATAATTGTTATTATCTTATTTTCACTTTTGGTATTTTCCAAATGTTCTACACTGAGCAGATATGGAAAAAATAAATAAATCTTTTAAAGTAGATAAGTTCCTGCTATGATCATAATTTTAATCTTCAGCGGAAATTAAACAAACTGTTTGAGCCACTTCATCGTCATACTGTTTTGCCCATAGAGTCACAGGTTCAATAAATCAGCAGCCCCCTCCATCACTCTCCATCCACCCTAAAGCTAATACTTCTTCAAGTAAAGCTTCCAGTCTTCTTAGTTCCCCAAGCCCAGTAACCTTCTAAGTAGAGAGGAAAGGTATTACACTTATAATAAGAAAGATAGGGTTTTGAAACTTAGCTTCAGTATCTACTAGTAGGTCACCTAATTGTTCTAAATCTGTTTACCTCTTTGTAAAATGACCCAAGATTTTTGTGAGGACCCAGTGAAATAATACACACAAAGCATTCAAAATTCATTAACAGTGCCTGGAACACAGGGCATAGTTAATAAATTATCATCATCATCATTACCATCACCGTTACCATCACCATTGATGACTCCCCACCTCTTCCTCTAGGAAGCCTTCTTGACTTGATGAAAGAAATATTTCAGTGTGAACTAGGCACCAAGCTGGCCTTCTCCTCCTGGCAAAAGATCAGGATTCTATTCTCAACTCTGTCATCTCTGTGTGACCGGGAGGGCAAGTTTCTTCCCCTCTCAGTGACTCAGTTTTCTCATCTGCAAAATGGTAGGCTTGGATTTCCTGCTCAAATCTGTGATTAGAGTAACCATGTAGTTTGTCCTTCAAACCAGAATATTTTTGAGAGTGAAGGGAGTGTTCTCAGTAATTACCTCAGGATGGCAGGTTTAAGCCAGGACAGTACTGGGCACATCAGTCACTCCACCCTCCACAAATCCATTACCTCCTTGCCCACCAGTGCGGTAGGTGGAATAATGTTTCCTCCCCTACTAAACCCCCCTCCAAAAAAAAAGATAGCCACTTTCTAATCCCTGGAACCTGGAAGGACATCTTGTCACCAGAGGAAGGAATATGTTAGATCACATGGCAAACGGAATTAAGGTTGCAGATTAGCTGATTTTGAGAGGAGAAGATTATCCTAGATTATCCGAATGAGTCCAATGTAATCACAGGATCTTAACAAACTGAAGAGGGAAGTAGAAGAGAGTGTCAGAGAGGTGCGATATAAAAAAGACTTGACCAACCATTGCTGGCTCTGAAGATGGAAGTGGGTCATGAGCCAAGGAATGCGGGCAGCCTCTAGAAGCTGGAAAAGGGTAAGAAAATGGATTCTCCCCTGGAGCCTCCAGAAAGGAATTTCAGACCTGCTGATGCCTTGATTTTTGCCTGGTGAGACCCATTTTAAGCTTCTGACCTCCAGGACTGTAAGATGATAAGTATGTGTTATTTTAAGCCACTAAGTTTGTGGTGATTTGTCACAGCAGCAATAGGAAACTAATACACCCAATATGGCTCAATGGGTCAGTCTTTTTGGCTGACTGTTTCATGAATGTTGTCCTTGGAGTGTAAGATAGCTAGTGTAAGCTCCAGGAGAGCTGGATTCTAGTCCCTGCTCTGATACTAATTCATCCTGAGACCTTGAACAGGTCAGGTAACTCCTCTTGGGCTTCAGCTTTCTCTCCATAAAATGGGGGCTAATACTCTGTACCTCATCTATATTTGTGGGAAGTGGGGAAGCTTGTCCAACATTCAATGACTCATTCTATGCTCAGCTTTGTGCTGGGGGCTAGTCAAGATTAATCAGACCTAGTCCCAACCGCATGCCTGCTCTTGAGGACCTTCTATTCTATATAGGGAAATAGTCAGATGTGCAAGCAGGTGATTAAAATTCAATGTGATGAACACACAGATTTTTATGAGTATACAGAGAGAAGTATATAGGTCTATATGCTGGGGGTAAGGGGATGGTCAAGGAAGGCTTCCTGAAAAAGGTGAACCAGAGCTGGGCCTTAAAGGATGAGTAGGATTAACTAGGCAAAGCAGACAAGGAAGGAAGGGAAAAAGGAGGAAAGAGCAATCCAGACAGGGAAAACAGTAGAAGTAAGACCCCAGAGATGTGAATCAGCACAGTGTGGGGACAGAGGCATGAGGAGCTTGGAGCTGTTGAATGGAAAGCCTGAGTGTAAAGGGGATGCTGTGAGGATTAAGTGGGATGATGGGCAAAGGTATGACGTGAGCATAGGTCACATTGTTGGTCTCTATGTCCCCCAGACCAGTGCTGGGTCAGGAGATGGTTTGTAATGTACAATTTCTCTCAACCTGGCTTGAAGTGATCTCTTCTAGTTGTCTCATTGTCACATTCCCCCGAGACATGTGCCAAAGGTCTGGCAGCTTCCCTAGCTTACCAGCGGGGCGAGGGGGGGCGGGAATGGGGCCGTGCAAAATTAAAGGCGCTGCAAAGAAGCCGGCGTGACCTCAGGAACTGGATTTCATCATTCTGAAATTATGCTCCTGGCTTTAGTCAGAGGCAGAGGTGGGGAGGAGAGGGTGGGAAAGCAGAGTGGGTGGCAGCAAGTCTGGGCAAGATGCCAGGGCTGAAGGAAAAAGCAGCTGGGACCAGCAAGGGGTGAGACTTCCATTTGGATACCATCTATCATGCTGTGTGACCTCAGGTGAAGTCCTTGCTCATTCTGTGTCTCTCTGTGCATCATAGGTCCTTGGCGCCATTCTTGAGACCTGTTCCCACTAGAGCCTTCTTGTGGAAGGCAAGAACCTTGGGGCTCTTCTGGTCATTCCTGTAGATGTGGTTCTTTGGGGGTGAGCAGAAGCCTGTTCTAGGCCTGTCAGGGCTGGAGGCAGGGCTTCAGCAGAGGCTTCTCAGAAGTATCCACACTTCCAGAAGGGTCATGCCTCTTGAACCATGTGAAGCTACTGGCTTCTGTTGAGGTCAAACCTATAGAAATATCTCATAGCTTTGGGTTACCAAACTCATACTACCCAGATGCCCTTCCCTTTGCATTCTGCATTCTTGGCCAGTTCTTTTAAGCAATCATGCCTGGGTAAGGCTCAACATATTAGTTTGCTAGGGCTGTCATTACTGAGACCACAGACTGGGTGGCTTAAACAACAGAAATTTATTTTCTCATGATTCTAGAGGCTAGATGTCCAAGATCAAGGTGTTGGCAGGGTTGGTTTCTTCTGAGGCCTCTCGCTTTGGCTTGAAGATGGCTAACTTCTCCCTCTCTTCATGTGGTCTTTCCTTTGTGTCTGTGTCCTAATCGCTTTTTATAAAAACAACAGTCATATTGGATTAGGCCCACCCCAATCATCTCATTTGACTTCATTGCCTGTATAAAGACTCCATCTCCAAATAGTCACATTCTGAGGTCCTGTGGGGTAGGACTTAGATGAATTTTGAGGGGGACAATTCAGCCCATAACTTTGGGCTTTGAAATCACCAGTGGAGCTCTTATAAGGACAGGGCTTCTGAGTGTCAGCTCCATGAGGATGGGGCCTTTGCCCAGAGCTGTATCCCTGCTGCCCAGAACTATGTCTAGCATGTGCTGTGTGTTCAACAAATATTTGTGAATTGAAAGGATGACTTAGTAAGTTTGGGGTGAGACCCACGTGTTTGCCATTTAGAAAGTTCTGTGGCTAGATGGGAACCACAGGCCCAGTAAAAGAAATAGCAGGTGTATGCAAGGAATGTGGGCTCATGGGATGTGCTTGGCACCTCTTCAGGAAGCCCAGGTCATGAGGGAAAAAGGAGGATTGGGCTTAATACCACTCTTTGTACCTCTTTATCTGGTTGCTCATCTGTATCCTTTATGATAAACTGGTAAACATAAGTAAATGTTTCATTGAGTTCTGTGAGCCATTCTAGCAAATCAATTGAACCTGAGGAGGAGGTCATGGGACCCTCCAATTTATTTATAGGCATACCTTGTTTTCTTGCACTCCACAGGTACCGTGTTTTTATATACTGACAGCAAGATCCTCCACCAGCAAAATGATTAAGACTCGCTTTATTACGGTGGTGTGGAACCAAACCCACAATATCTCCAAGTTATGCCTGTATAGTCAATTGGTCAGAAGCACAGGTGGAGGCAGTCTTCTGGGACTGAGCCTTTAACCTGTGGGATCTGATGCTATTATAGTGTTAGAGTTAATTGCTTGGTGGTGTTAGAAAACGCACATCAGACCTGCGTTCAGCACCCTTCCCATGTGGTCCCAGCCTCACCCACCCTCACTCCTGCACAGCCTATGGTTTAAGCCACACAAAATCCAGCACTGTTCCCTGAGTCTGTCATCCTACTTCCTTTCTTCCCTTAGTGTGGGCTTCTGGAGTTCTTTTCTCCTACCTCATTTGCCTAAGAAATGACTCCTTGAGCTCCATTTGAGCTCCAAACCTTCTCTGACCGGCTTAGGCTGGTAGAGGGAGCATCCCCTGGAATAGAGGGGGCATCCTCCGGGCCCTGTGCTTCTCTCCATCATATGCTGATCATACTGGTTGCAAACACCCGTTCTGCTGTCCTCCATCAGACTGGGAGCATCGAGAGCAAGCCCAGCTGGTAAGTACTATGTCCAGGCACCTTTCACAGGGTAAGGCACAGGGTCTAAGTCCTCAGAAAGGTTTTGGCAATGAAGAATGGATGTTGAAGAGAAGAACAAATGTTCCAGGAGGTAGCATAAAGAGAGATAGGAGAAGTTTCAACACAGGGTCTCAGTGGAAGAGTTGTTTTCAGAAGGTGACATTCTCTATGCCCACTGATAGCCATTAGTGGCAGAACTGGGTCTGGTGTTGTAGCGCCTGACCTCACCTTCACCTCCCCTAAGTCTCAGCCCCAGGGAGCTTCTCTGGGGCAGCTCAGGGCAGCTGTGAGCTCTTGGAGCTGGCCAGTGCAAAGCATAGGCGGGGAAACAGAATCTTAGCCTCAGGTGGAGATCTCAGGCCGGCAGGGCTGGCCAGGAAGCTCAGAAAGGGGTGAGAGGGCAGTGGCCCCAAGGGTAGGAGACTGGAAAATACCAGTGTTGGAAAGAGGAGATGGGAGGGGAAAGGTGGACAGCTGGGAGGCTGGAGACCTGATTTCTGCTCTTAGTGCCATTGTTCCACCGCAGAGAAGCTCCCCTGCTCTAACTTTTAAGCAAGTTCCTGCATCTCTGGGCCTTAAGTTATTCTAATGAAAATGAAGGTGGGCTGGACTAAGGGACACTAAGGGCCTCTCTAGCCCTGGCCAAGAGGGTTTGATAAGAGTTTGTCTGCCTTAATGGTATCCTTTGAGAGAACCGTCTCCAGGCTGGCACACAAATTGCAGGGGCTCACATCTAGTCAGGCACTGGGGGGACATGTCTCTGGGCCTGGAAAGAACTAGACACAATTTTCCCAAGCCTCCTGCTCTGGCCCTTGTCTCGCAATTCAGCAGGCCTAATGTGGCCCTCAGATGGAATGAGGCCAGCCAACTGGGGAGCCATAGAAACTCAGGCTGGCCTATTTTGTGGTAAATCCATGGTCACTTCTCTTACCTAACTCTGGGGTGACGCTCCTAATGTGGCCTAGGGGCTGGGCAGCACCCTTCATGGGCCACCTGGAACTCTAAGGAGTACATCTGGCTGGGGACAGGAAGGGAGGGCTCTGAAAGAAGCTCAAAGCTGCAAGGGCCCAGAGACCAAGTCTCTAGCCATGTGGACAACCTCTGTTGGCCCCACACTCCCTGGGTCTCACTCCGCCAGGATAGGGCCTGCTGTCCTGGGCCTGTGCCTGCAGCCATTCCCTGGGTCATAATTTCAGATTCAATTGGTGAAGACAGGCCTCCAGGGATGAGCCAGTTGGCCCCTCTCTGTTATTTGCTTTCTCAAAGTTGGAAAAACTACGTTGTGCACCTGGCAGTACTTGCTGCTGCTGGGTTTTCTTTCTTTTTTACTTTTTTTTTTTTTTAAGAAACAGAAAGTAACCCCTGTGCTTACTGCAATCAAATCCACTTTACTGGTCTTCTTTGTCTCCCACTGCAGTAATAATCCCTTACATTTGATGAGTCTTTACTGTTTACAAAGCACTTTCTTATGCATTCTCCCTTTTGCCCCGTGTAACAGTTTTCAGGGAGAGAGAGGACTGGCATTATCGTCCTTGATTACAGGTGAGGAAAGGAGGTTCACACAGTAAAATCAGCTGCCCAAGGTCACTCAGCAAGATGAAACTAAAAGAGGCTGGGGTCCTCTGACTCAAAGCCTCGATTCTTTCCCCTGTACCACACACCGTTCATGTCACTTAAATGCCCAAGGTCTCAGACACCCTCTTCCAAAAACAAGAAAGAGCAAAAGACTCAGCTGTACCCCTTTCACTCTGCTTTTCTCATTTCTGAAGTTTTTCCCTTAGTGAACTTAACCATCACCTCACCTTAACTATCACTTCTAAGCCAATAACTCTTAATCTGTGCTTCCTTTGAGGACCTGAAATATTCAGATTTTACCCTGCTTCTCTAGATCTCTTTAATGTTCCCACCTCCCCTCATTCATCCAGCTTAGAAAACTCAGCATTAGAAAACTCAGAGTTTCATTTCTCTTTCACCTTCTAAATTCAGTTGGCCACGTCCTGGACATTTTATTTAATTCATTTATTGATCTAGTAAATACTGACTGTATGCTATATCTTTCCAGTCTACTCTGCCACCCACCGTTACACAGTACATAGCCTTGTGTGTCTAGTGTCTTTAACTTCGTCTAAATTTTATAAGGCTCATCCATGTTGTGGCATGCATCAGTACTTCATCCCTTTTTATGGCTGAACAATATTCCATTGTATGACTATACCACATTTTTATTTATCTAATCACCAATTGATGGGTGTTTGGGTTGTTCCTGCTTTTTGGCTACTGTGAATAATGCTGCTATGCCAAAAAATTTTTTTCTATGGCTTTGGTGCATTTTATTGGTTTTCTTTTAGAATTTGCTATGAAAATTTGTGTACAAGCTTTTGAGAGAACATGTTTTGTTTCTTTTAAGTGTATACCTAGAAGTAGAATTTCTGGGTCATATTGTTTAATGTTTTGAGGAACTACCAGATTTTCAAAATGGCTGCACTGTTTACATTCCCACCAGCAAGGTATGAGGGCCCTTATTTATCCATGTCCTCCTCAACACTTGTGTCTTTTTTATTATAGCCATTCCAATAAATGTAAAGTGGCTTCTCATTGTAATTTTGACTTGTATTTCTTTAATGACCAATGAAACTGAGCATTTTTCATGTTTCTTGGCCATTTGTATATATTCTTTGGAGGAATGTATGTTTAGATCTTTTGCCTGTTTTTCATTTGGGTTATTTGTCTTTTTATTGTTGAATTGTAATAGTTCTTTATATATTCTGGATATAATTCCCTTACCAGGTAATAATTTGCAAGTGTTTTCTCCCATTCCATGGGTGGGTCTTTTCATTTTTTGAGGGCATGCTTTGAAGTCCAATTTAACTGTTTTTTCTTTTGTCATTTATGGTTTGGTTTTATCTAACCCAAGATCACATAGATTTACCTGTTTTCTTCCTACAGTCCACTGAGTTAAATGTTTTTATTAAATTTTTTTAAATTGTGACAAATTACCCTTAACATAAAATTTACCATTTTAATCATTTTAAAGTACCTTTATATTGTTATGTAACCAACCTCCAGAACTTTTCAACTTGCAAAATTAAAACTACTCATTAAAGAACTCCCATTCCCTCCTACCCCCAGGCCCTGTTGAGTTCATTTTTATGTACGATATAAGAAAAGGGCCCAACTTTATTCCACTGTATGCGAATATCCAGTTGTTTCCATACCATTTTTGAAAAACAAACAAAAAAAACGATTGTTTTCCCATGGATTGTCTTGGCACCCTTGTTGAACATCAGTGACCATAAATATAAGGGTTTAAACCTGGATTATCAATTCTGTTTCATTGATCTATATGTCTATCCATATGCCAGTATCAAACTGTCTTGATTATCATATTCTTGTAGTAAGTTTTGAAACCAAGAAGTATGAGTCCTCCAACTTTGTTCTTCCTATTCAAGATAGTTTTGACAAATTTTGGTCCCTTGCATATCTATATGAAGTTCAGGATGAGCTTTTCAACTTCTGCAAAAAAAAAAAAAGTCCAGCTGGGATTTGGATAGAGATTGCATTAAATCTGTAGAGCAACGTAGGGAGTATTGCCATCTTAACAACTGTATTAAGTTTTTTGACTCATGAACAGTATTTCCATTTATTTAGGTCTTCTTTAATTTCTTTTAACAATGTCTTGTGGGTCTCAGAATATAAATTTTGTGCTTCTTTTGTTAAATTTATCCTTGAGTATTCTTCTTTTAGATACTATTCTAAATGGAATTGTTTTCTAATTTTGTTTTCAGATTGTTCACTTCTAGTTTGTAGAGCTATAATTGGCTTTAGTATATTGCTCTTGTACCCTGAAATTTTGCTGAACTTGTTTATTAGGTCTACTAGTTTTTTTGTGGATTCTTAGGATTTTCTACATAGAAGATCATGTCACATGAATATAGATATAGTTTTACTTATTTCTTTCCAATATAGGTCCCTTTTATTGCTTTTTATTGCCTAATTGCTCTAGCTAGAACTTCCAGTACAGTGTTAAATAGAAGTGGTAAGAACATACATCCTTGTCTTGTTCTTGATATGTGGGGAAAGCTTTCAGCCTTTCACCATTAAATATGATGTTAGCTGTGGGTTTTCATCAATGTCCTTTATCAGGATAAAGAAGTTCCCTTCTGTTTTTTGAGTGTCTTTTTTAAATCATAAAATGGTGTTGAATTTTTTCAAATGCTTTTTCCGATTCTATTTTTGCCCTTCAGTCTATGGATAAGGTGTGTTTACATTAACTAATTTTCAGATGTTGAATCAATCTTACATTTCTAGGATAAATCTCATTTGGTCATAGTATATACTTCTTTTTATCTCTTGCTGAATCAATTTGGTAGTATTGTGTTGAGGGTTTTTGAATATATATTCATGAGATATTAGTCTGTAGTTTTCTTGTGATGTCTTTGGTTTCTGGTATCAGGGTAATAATAACTTCATGAGCTGAAAAGTATTTTCTCCTCTTCCAATTTGTGGAACAGTTTGCAAATAATTTGTACTAAGTCTTCTTTAAATGTTTGGTAGAGTTCATTCCTTTTTATTGCTGAATTGTATTCCATTAGATGAATATAGCACAATTTGTTTATCCATTCACTTGTTGATAGATATTTGGGCTGTTTTCAGTTTTAGAATAAAGCTGCTGTGAACATTAGTGTACAAATCTTTATATGGACATATGTTTTCATGTTCTTGAGTAAATATTTCCAAGTGGAATTGCTGGGTCATTTAGTAGGTGCATGTTAACTTTACGAGAAAGTTCCAGACCAATTCTTGAAGTGGATGCATCACTACATTTTACACTCCCACCGGCAGTGTATTTTACTCACTCCACATTGTCACCATATTAGGTGTTGCCAGTCTTTTTAATTTTAGCCATTCTAGTGGGAATGTTGTGATACCTCAGTGTTGTTTTCATTTACATTTTGCTGATGAATAATTATATTAAATACATGTTCATGTTTACTAGCCATTCATATATCTTCCTTTGTACAGAGTCTGTTCATATATTTTGCCTATTTAAAAAAATTGGACTTTAATTGGGTTGTCTTACTATTAAGCTCTAGGATTTGTTTATATATTCTGAATAGAAGTCCTTTGTCAAACACAGATAGATAGTAAATATTTGCTTCTGTTTATGACTTTCCTACTCAACTTTTTTTGATGAGCAGAATCTTTAAATAAAACTTTAAATTTTGATGAATTCCATTTTTTTGATTTTTTTACTGGTTACTGCTCTCTGGGTCCTGGCTAAGAAATCTTTGCCTCCCCAAAGATAATCTTCTATGTTTTCTTCTAGAAAATGTTTTTATAGCCAGTTTTTTTCAGCACTGTTTGTTGAACAGACTTTTCTTTCCACATTGAGTTGCTTTTGCCCTTTGGATGAAACTCAGCTACTCACTTTGGACTAACTATTCTGTCAGTTGATCTTTTTGTTCATCTTTGTGCTAATACAACACTGTCTTGATTATCATAGCATTATTGTAAGCCTAGATATGAGATAAAGTAAATTATTCACCTCTGTCCTATTTCAAGATGGCTTTATTCTAGATTTTTTATATTTCCATGTAAATTGTAGAACCAAGCTGTCAATTTCAAAAAAAAAAAATAGGAATGCTAGAAATTTGATTAGTATTGCTTTGGAAACTATTGATCAATTTGGAGAAAATTGACGATTTAACAATATTGTGTTCTTTCAATCCATGAACATGGTATATCTATTAATTTTGAGTTTCTTTAATTTCTCTTTCCACTTTTTTGGTTTTAAGTGTAGAGGTCTTGCACATATTTCATTACATTTATCATGAAATACTTTGTTTTCAATACTATTTTAAGTGGCATTTAAATTTGAAAATTTTTTTAGTCATTTATTGCTCATATATGTAAATACAATTGACTCTTACATATTAACCTGACATCTAGTCACTTTATTAAATTCACTTATTAGCTTTAGTAGGGTTTTTTTTGTAGCCTTCTTAGGTTTTTCTATGTACATGATCATATTCTTTGAAAATAAAGACAATTTTCTTTCCTTTCAATTTATATGCCTTGTACTTAATTTTCTTGTCTCACTGCATTAGCTGGAATCTCCAGTAATATACTGAATGAACTGATGATAGCAGATATCATTACCTTGTTCCTAAGCTTAATGGGAAAATATTTCACCTAAAGTATCATATTTAGCATTGGTTTTTATAGATTCTGCTTTACAGATTGAGAATGTTTTGTTCTATTTCCAGTTTTAGAAAGTTTTTTCCTTTTCATCAAGAATAGGTGTTGCATTTTGTAAAAATACACATGGTTTATCATCCATGTACACTTGAAAAGAATAGGTTTCTGCAATTATTTAGTGTAGTGTACTGTAAATGTTTGGTCAAATTGTTTAATAAACGTTTTCAAGTCTTGTCTATTATCGTACTGACTAGTGTTTTTTCCCCCTGAAATATGGGTTACACTTTCCCATTTTTTTGCATATCTTGTTTTTGTTTTGTTTTGTTAGACAATCTAGAAATTCTGATATCTGATCTTTTCCTCCCAGAGTTGTTGCTTTTGCTTGTTTAGTAACTTGCCTGGACTAAATCTGTGGAGTCTATAGTGTGTAGCCACTGGTATCTTTTTTGTTTTTGTTTTTGTTTTTGTTTTTGTTTTCTTTAATTCTCATCTTTATTTTTAAGCCCTGCTTCCTGGGGTTGCCCCTGTTTCAGCATTGCTAAGTTGTCAGAGATTGTGCTCAAACTTGTGGAGCCCATAATACTTCTACTTTCTTCAGTGGCTCTGTGATGAATCTAATGTGTGTGTTAGATAGTATATTCAAAATTCAGGCAGTTTACAAGTCTGCTCTAGCCTTTACTTTTTGTTGGGCACTCTCATATTCCTTCTACCTGTTTGCATGGCTTCAAGTTCCACCAGGAATATGCAGATAGCCAGGGCATTCTTTGGTCTCTCTTGCTTATATGTTTTTTCATTTTTTATGCAGATTTTTAAAAAATTAGTTTCAGATATACAATACATTGGTTAGACATTCAAATAGTTTATAAAACGATCCCCCTAGTTGCTCCTTCTCTCCTCTGGTTTTCCACATTCTTGCTCATATGCTTTGCCAGGGAGATGGGAACTCATCAAGGCCCACTACAGCTGTCTCATTCCCTGTTAAATTTTTGGTTCCTTTCTTGCCCCAACCAGAACCTCAACATTAGGCTAGCTGAGTTGTGGCCTTCCCTAGTTGTTTTTGATTGTTTGTTTATTTGTTTGTACTGAGATTGCTACTACTTCTTTCAATGCCCCTGGGCATGGGGTTGTTCAAGCTCTGCTTCAAATCAAGTTAGCCCTTTCCCAAGCAAAGTTGCAGTTTTTCACAGCTTTCCTTCCTCTGTAGAACAATTATCTGGTGAATGAGCTGGGATGGTGGTATGAGAGGTAAGGGTTAGAATGGCTATAGACTAAGATGTCACAGACAGACACTGTTCTTACAGGAAATTCCATAGTTTTTCATGAATAAATGCTTCTCAATTTGTTGTAAGCCTATAATCACTTCTGGTTTTGAAAATTTTTGTCCAGCTTTAAAATTTTTGTTTTTTAAGAGGATTTTCTGAGTTCCTTATTTGCCATTTCAGAAGTCCTGCACCCGTCATTCTATGTCCTTCTAAATTGTTGATTTATCTACTTCTTTTTTTCACTTCTGTTGGCTTTATTCATGTATGAATACAGTTGCCCTTAACATTCATGTATAATTTTTTGCATGGACATTAGACTTCTGTGTGCAGACATAAGTTATCAACTCATATCAAAAAGGACAATTGCTGGATTGTATGGTAAGACTGGTTAGTTTTGTAAGAAACGCCAGACTGTTTTCCAAAGTGGCTATACATTTTGCATTCCCACCAGCAATGAATGAAAGTTCCTGTTGTTCTATATCCTTACCAGCACTTGGTATTATCAGTGTTTTGGATTTTTGCCATTCTAATAGGTGTGTAGTGGTATCTCACTATTGTTTTAATTTGTAATTCCCTAATAATATATGATGTGGTGCATCTTTTCATATTTTTGCCATGTGTATATAGTAGGCCCTTGAATAATGTCATTTTGTTCAACATCATTTCATTACACTATTGATGAGAAAATCAATTCCTGGCCGGAGCCACTGTGCTTGTGGAATTTGCACATTCTTCTATGTCAGCGTGGGTTTTCTTTGGGTATTCCGGTTTCCTCCCACATCCCAAAGATGTGCATGTGAGGTTAATTGGTATGTCTACATTGTTTCAGTCTGACTGTGTGTGTTTGTGTGTGTATGTGCACATGTGCCCTGCTATGGAGTGGTATTCTGTCCAGGATTGATTCCTGTCTTGTGCTGTGAGCTGCTGGGATAGGTTCCAGCCACCTACAACCCTGAACTGGAATAAGTGGGTTGAAAAATAATTCTCTTACTTGTTTTTAATCTTTCTTAAATACATGTAGAGCTCCCATTTATTCCTATGTTTATTAATAGTGTTTTTGGTCTTTATTTGGAAGTTTGGTGATGTTTTTGTGACCAGAAGAATGCTGTAGGAATTTAACTCTTGTTTATATCAATTAGCCTATCATAAAATTGGTTTTGTTACACGTTGTTTTGCTTAACATCACAGTTTCCCAGAAACTATTGACAGCTTTAAGTGAGGACTTACCGTATCTTCTTTAGTGAGGTGTTTAAGTCTTTCACCCTTTTTTTTTTAATTGGGTTGTTTGTTTTCTTATTGTTGAATTTTAGGAGTTATTTGGATATTTTGGGTAATAGTCATGCCAAATATTTTCTTCTAGTCTGTGACCTCTTTTTTCAATCTCTTAACAGTATCTTTCACATCATAAGTTTTCAATTTTAATAAAATCTAGCTTATCAATTCTTTCGTGGATCATGTTTTTGATGCTATATCTAAAAAGTCATTGCTATACCCACAGTCATCTAGATTTTCTTCTGTATTTTCCTCTAGGAGTTTTATAGTTTTGTGCTTCATATTTAGGTCTATAACCCATTTTGAGTTAATTTTGTGATGGGTGTAAGATCTGTGTCTGGATTCACTGTGTGTGTGTATCTGTTTTGTAAATGTCCAGTGTTCCTGCACCACTTATTGGAAGGACTATCTTTGCTCCATTGTATTGCCTTTGCTCCTTTGTCAAAGATCACTTGACTATATATGTATCTACTTCTGGGTTCTCTATTTTGTTTCATTGATCTATATGTCTATTCTTTCACCAACATCATACTACCTTGATTACTATAGCTTTATAGTAAGTCTTGAGGTCAAGTAGTGACTTTGAACTTTGTTTTTCTTCAATAATGTGCTGGCTCTTCTGGATCTTTTACCTCTCCATATAAACTTTAGAATCAGTTTGTCCATGTTCAAAAATAACTTTCTGTATTTTAATTGAGATTACATTGACTCTCTAGATCAAGCAGCAAATTTTAAAAAATATTGTATTTTTCAGTTCTATAATTTTTATTTGATTCTTTTTTTATAATTTTCAGTTCTCTGTTGAGATTCTTTATTTTCCCTCATTATATTTATACTTTTTTCAAATGCCTGGAACATGTTTATAACTATTTTAAGCTCCCTGCCTGATAATGCCAACATCAATGTCATTTAGGGGTCTATTTCTATTAAGTTATTTTTCTGCTGGTTATGAGTCACATTTTTCTGCTTCTTTGCATGTCTACAAATATTTTATTTTATGCTGGACACTATGGATGCTACATTATTGGGTGCCTGGATTTTGTTGTCTTCCTTAGCGGAGTGTTGACTTTTGCTCTTGGAGGCAGATAACTTGTGGATGAGCTTGCTTCTTTTGAGGCTGGTTTTAAAACTTTCTCAGGGTGCCCCTAGAACAGCCTTTTCTCCAGGGCTAGATTAGCCTACACTTAAGGCTTAGCCTTTCTGAGAACTCTATTGAATGCTTGGAGTACCCAGTGAGATCTCTATAGTCTGGTTAGTTATAACTCAAACATATCTCAGTTCTCTGCATGCAATGGTAGTTGTTTATCTCACAGTTCTCCAGTAGTTGTTCTCTACCTGGACTTATGGAGTATCTTCCTATACACATATAGGGGATACCTCTGCGTATTTCTGGAGCTCCTTTTCTGTGCAGTTCCATTCTCTCTGAAACCCTGTCCTGCAGATTTCAGCTGCCTCAGTGGCCCTGAACTCTAATTTATCTCCTCATCTTAGCAAATTTTCTGTTTGACCTTCCTTCCCTGCACCAGGGTCTAGAAAATGCCTTCAATTTGGGTAATAATGAGGCACATCACATTTGTTTTCTTTCTATTAGGGATCATATTCCAATTGTCTGTTGTCTGATGTCTGAAAACAATTATTTCATATGTCATGTCCAATTTTATAGTTGTTTGTGGTGGGAGAGCTAATTCAGTACCAGTTACTTTGCATAACCAGAGACAGAAATCCCTCTATCATTTTTTAACTGTGTGATCTTGGGCAAGTCATTTAAGCTCTCTTAGCCTCTGCTTTTTCATGTCAAAATCATAATAGCTACTTCAAATATGGTTAACATGAAAAGAAATGCATGAATTTCTGATAGTGCCTGGAGCATTTGCAGAAGCCCCACAAATGATTGTTGTTTAGTACTGTGGTTATGTTACAGTGTGTTAAGATCTGTATTGGCAGATGTGACTGAAAAGGCTAACAGGAGAGCAACACCATCAGGCAAAGGATCATGCCCAAAGCCACAAGCTCTCCTCTTTCACACAGCAAAAATTCAGCAGCAATGGCACAGACTGTAGGCTTTGGGTCATCTTAACCAGCTATGCCTAACGGGCGGTTTTCATGTAGCCAAGGACCAGGTGGAGGCCATTGTCATAACAAGGAATGAAAGAGCATCCATCATGGGCTGGGGTCGGTGGGTGGGGAGTGGAATATAGTGGAGAGAATATACAGGCTTCAGAGTCATACAGGCCTGTGTTTCAATCCCAGGGGTGTTATTTGACCTTAGACAAGCCACATAATGTCACTTATAAAATAGATAGTATATACCTTGAAGGGTTGTTCTGCAAATAAGAGATACTATATGTAAAGTCTCTTGTGTATAGCTGACATATAATAACTAACTACTATTATTATCTGTCATCTGATTATATCACTTTCTTGTTGAATAACTTTCCTTGGTTTCTTATTTCTCTTTAAGAAATCCTGCTTCTAAATATGGCTTAGAAGACCCTTCATGACCTGACATCCTTTTACCTCTTTGGCCTTGATCTTGCCACTCTGAGCTTCCTTGACTTTGCTTCAGCCACATTAAACTACTTTCTTAATCCTCCCAGGACTTTATACTGCCTTTATATCTACATGGAACATTATTCCTATCCTTGACTTGGCTTACCAATTTAGACATAATTCATTTATTCTTATGTTCATTCATTCATCACATGGTTATGGAGGACCCATCATGCAGCAGATACTAAATCCAGCAGTGAACAAGGTACCTACAGTCCCCGTCCTCTCTGGAATGTACCCTGTAGCCTAACCATATCTGCCAAGTCTGTACTTGGAGCCCCTGCTATATACTTTCACAGTTTTCTATACTTCTAGTCTCATAGACCTTCTCTTAATATATTGCAATTGCTTCTTACTCATAGTTGACCCTCACTAGGTTGTAAGCTCTGTGGGGGCATGAACCACGTTGTTCTAATCTTTATTTTCCACTGCCTAGCACATTAAATATTTGTTGAATTATTAGCAAATTACTTAGCAAACTCACTTAGCTCTGAAATATACCCAGAGCACCTACTCTGTGCAAGGTACTATGGGAGATGAAGATATGGGCCCATCACACCAGCCCAAGTGAGGGTAACAAGCACCAAGATTTTTGACTCTTGAGTTCGTGTCCCACTCGCTGAGCTAACAAGTCCTTGTTTATACTCTCTCGATTCTGTTGGTGATGATAACTCACTGCTGTTTTCTCCACCATCGTAGCTCCTACTATAGAAGAATTCTCTTTCAGTACTTTTAAGGCCCCCAATCCACAGAGTTCCATCAGCTTCATAGACCCTGCTTATGTCTCCAGGAACCACATCAAGTTCTGAGTGGCAGCAACTACACAGACAAGAGTGAATGACCAGATCAGGTACCTTTGGCTTTCTCTGAGGCCTCAGGTGTTTCTGCCTCCCTTGGACACTATGTTTATAGGTTCATCTTCTTTCTTCAATCAATTGTCAAAGCCTAGTTGTATCTTCTATCTCTAAATGAACAAAATAAGTATACTGGAAACTCAGCTTAGTTAGTTTTGCTTAAGTTAAATTAGGTTGGTCTCTGTTACTTGAAGAAGAAAGTCATTCTTATGAGCTGATCTTAAGCATCAAAATCAGTACAACCTTAGGGAGGGCAATTTGGCAAGTTGTGTCAAGAGTTCCTAAAAATTTATATCCTTTGACAGAGTAATTCTGTTCCTAGGAATTTATCCTAAGGATAACTTAAGATACATCAGAGATTTGGTTGTATTTACCCAAAATGCAAGCATGATGCTCAGGAGAAATTTGTCTCTATCAGACTTGCTTTAAAGTTGCTTATGAGATATTCAATTTTCGGATGAGAGTTATTATTACAAGTTGTTCAGGTCCAAAATTTAGACATTTGGAAGGTGTGAGGGGAAAAAAGTTCTTAACTCTGTACAGTATAGAGTATTGAGAGGAGTGAACTAAAATTTCAAAGATCAAGCTCCACCATCGACTTGTGTGATGGTGATCTTGCTAAGTCACCAGACCTTCCTGGGCCTATTTTCTCATTTACAAAAGGAGGTAATATCTGTGTGATCTACCTTGGACAGGCATGTAAGGAGGGGCTCCAGCTTTCCCTTTTGTCTGCACTGGTGATGCATTATCTCTGTAATGATATGAATTGTCTTCATTAGCTTCCCTTTTCTTTTAGAATGACAAAAACCTTACCACAGCCACATGGTTCCCAGCATGGTTATGTCCCCCTATTACATCTGCTCACAGTGCCCCCTGCAGATCCTTCATAAGGCTTTTCACAGTGGTCCTTAAATACTTGTTTATGCCATTATTTATTGGGTTGCCTCTCCCTTTCAAAGCTCCATGAGGGCAAGTTCTGTTTGTGACTTGTCCATGATTGTGTATTTTCAGGGCTTGGCAGAGTGCCCAGCAAAAAGCTAGGAGGTAATTTGCTAAATGAATGAATTTTATCATCTTAGAATGTCGGGGATAAAGATCTAATGCCTTCATTTTACAGCTGACAAAACTAAGGCCCAGAGAAGATAAATGACTTTTCCATGATCACATGGCCAGTAAGTAGAAGAGGCAATTCTAGAATTCATTCATTCATTCCATAAATATTTCCTAAGCACCTACTGTGTTCCAGGCACTGTCCTAGGTGCTGCAGACAGAATGATGGCCAAGACAGCCCCTGACCGCCTCTGACTGCCTAGAATTTACATTGTGGCGGAGACGGCCAATAAGCAGATAAACAAATGGCACTTATCACTATCTCTGATATTATATATCTATGAGGAAAGAGGTGCTCTGAAGACAGAAATCACATAACCAGTGAGGATTCATACCCATGTTTTCTGCTTCAAAGTGCAAGGCTCTTTCCACTACACCACGCTGCCTGCCCTGAGTAAACAAACAAAACCATAATTTATGAGGCTCCCTCGGCTGCCTGTGTGTGTGCTTGGTGAGGTGAAACCCTCATGCTGTCCATGAAAAAGGGCCAACATCATCAGAAGCAGCAGCTGACTGGCTTGCCTGCTAAAGCAGGTGTCACAGCATTAGCCAGCCTGGCCTCTGCTGCCTTGAAACTTCACATCTGGCGCCCAAAGAGAGAGGGAGTGTGTTTCAATAAGACAGCTATTGACCAAGGAGATTGAGGAGGGTTGGAGTTGGCTGCTCTCTGGGAATGATGCAAACCACGAGGGGACAGTACTCAGGCAGTGAACAGAGAAAACAGATGGGCTCAAACTGCAGGCGTGACTATTGCCTGAGCACCCCATACATCACTGGGGGAAGGAGGGGGAGGCCTCTTCACTGCTGGAGATCTGTTTATTTTTTCATTTATAAAGGCGCCCTCTGATGTACTTGGGGAAATAGAATGTCCACTCAGACTACTGGCTTTCTTCTAAACTGTTTCAAATAGAAATAGGATTGAAACAAGAATATAGAATGCATACAGAATGACAAGGTAGCTCACCTAAAAGGGAGTCATGGATTGAGCAGATGAGCAGAATCACAAGGATGCCCACTGATACACTGAGTCCATTAACACTCCCTCCTCACTTTGTCATGACATCAGCTTTTATAGTCCAAATGTGTTACCTATAACCTGAAATGGACACTCTAATAAATATAGTTGAAAACAAAAGAATAGTTGAAAACAAAAAAAGGATGACAACTCATTTTTCTCACATAGATAAGATTAAAGCCCAAACACTGCTTTGGAAACCATAATAGGTATCATTACCTACCATCCACTATGAACTGGGAATTTTATATTTGTTATTTCTAATCCTCACAATAATCTTAGGGTAGATATTACTTTCATCTTAGAGATGAGCAAACTGAGGCTCAGAGAAGTGACTTTCTAGTAGTCACACTGGTAGTAAATGGGCACTGAACTCTAGTCTGTCATTCTAAATCCAAGTACTTTCTACAAAACCAAAAGTGACAACCACTTGTCTGATAGCAAAAAGCGACTGTCTCTAGCTGTTCTGTTGCTTCTAATGTTGTATAAGCTGGGAAGCCACCTAACTCATACTGTGAGCTATGCACAATTTTAAGTAAGGGTAGGAGGCTTCAGGCAGGAGATTCAGGACAGCTGTTCGCTTATTTTAGGGGTGAGCTTTGGTGTTTGCAGTAAGAAAACTTATGGCTGGAGGAGAAGCATATTATTGCACAGCTCCAAATATAATGGCTGTTGAGTGAGTGCCTGAGCTGCACCCTCATTACGACACGCACGTCTGTTTATTGTGCTCCACTCCACTGAAAAAGAACTCACGTCAAGAATGGATGATGAAAGGACACAGTCTGCCCCTCGAATCCCAGCTCTACCAGGTGCCGCCCACTTAGCTGTACAGCTTCTCTGCCACTCAATTTTCTAATTCATGAAATTGGACTGATATCTATGCCTCACAAAATAGCTAGGACTAAGTGACAAAAAGTATATGGAAGAACCTGGCAAGGAATAGATGTACAATAAATATGACTTGCAATGAATTTAGTTGACCAGTCTGGGACTATGGGTCATTTTGGCTCAAAGAATTCCAGGGAGATGCAGTCAGTTCCAGATCTAAATCAGAGTGTGTTTTCGTGCGTCAGAGAATGGCCTGCATGTATCCTTAGTGGAACCGTGGAACCAATCCCATCTCCATGGTTTAACTAGGACCCTGGCTCAGGCAAGAGCCAGAGGATTTCCAAGCATGAGATGACCCAGCAAAAAGCTAATCATTCCATATTTGAAGTCACCCCCAATTCTCTCCCAAGTTTCTGAGGGGATCAAAGCTAAACTAAATCCAACTTCATATTATTTTCCTCTGCTTGCTCTATCTCAAGATGGAGGTATAATCTGACTTCTGGGAACTTACGACCTACTTCATACCAGTAATTCTCTCTTCAGGCTACAGAGGTGATTTTTTGAATATACAAATCTGACATGTTAAAATCCTTCAATGGCTTTCTAGTGCCTATAGAATGAAGTCTAAACTACTTAGCAAAGACCTGTGTGATCTGGCCCTTGACTACTTATTTGGCCTCATAACCCACTATTCTACCTTCTCACCATACCACTTATAACTCTAGACATTCCATGCTTTTTCTTTTGCTTTTATGTCGTATGTCCTGTTCCTTCTGCCTGGGATGCTCTCCACTTTCCCATTTTGCAAACTCTTATTCTTAAGAGCTCAGTTTAAGCACATCCTCCTCTGTGAACCCTTAATCCCTATGGCAGTCACAGACAATGCTTCCCTAAGCCACACTTCCTTTAACAGAGGAGGAAGGATGTGGTATAGTAGAGAAAATACAGGTTTCAAGACAGAAAGCCTAGAGTTCAAATTCGGGCCCTCCCTCCAGGCCAGCCAGAAAATCAACCAGAAGAGAGAAAACCTTAGTCTCTGGCCTAATATATAGTCCACTGGTGTGGTTTTCCTTATGTAAAGATAGATGCAGAGAACCACAGTCAGAAAGATTCAGTGGCCTGAACCACTGGCAAGATCATCTCTACCCAGAATCAACAATTTTAAAGGTACGATTAATTATAGTCCTTTTGGTCCAACTTCCATGTTCATTTACACACCCATCTGACAGTCAGCTTCCAATACAGGTTTGCTAATAACTTCCAGTATTCTAGTTCCTCTAATTTTTTTATTATAAATTTATAATTAAAAATAAACGCATCTCATTTTGTCATTTATTGGGCAAATCATTTAAACTCTCTGAGCCTATCTTCATTTGTAAATGAAAAGTGCTGTAAGGATTAGAGAAAATGTATTTAGATATCTAGCACAAATTTTGTCCAATGGTAAACACTTATAATTATTATAGCACATTATAATTATTTGTCTGTTTCTCCCCTACTAGACAATGTAAATTCCCTGAGGACAAGAAATTCATCTCTGTATTCCCTGGCATCTAGCACAACAGTGCTGGGCGCATAGTAAACTTTTAACAAAACTCTGTGAAATGCACAAACGTGCATATGACTGTCAATCCCCAGAGGGCAGAGAACTAACTACTTGTGTTTCTTTTATATCTTTCATAACAGTCAACATGGTTATTGGGCAAATCAGTAAGCATTCATTCAGGCACACTTATGAGTGGACCAACACATTCTCCTTCTTAGGGCTTGCTATACAGTGGAAAAGTCACATGATGTGCAGTCTGAAGACCTAGGGACTACCTCTGGTTCATTTCCTCACTGCGAGATGCTGGCCATACTGGCTAAACAGACTAGGCTTATTTTCTGCAAAATGAGGGAAAGAAAAACCTTATGGGTTATCACAGAGATAAAATAAAGCACCATATAAATAAAGGTAGGGCATAACTACTTTTTGTATTATCCCTTGTCTTATGAGACTGCAGCATGGCTTAAATAGGAAAAAAATGCCAGATTTCCTCTTGATTTTCTTACAAAGCTAAGTCAAAGGCAAGGCCAAGAATTGGACAGGTTTTTTTTTTTTTTTTTTTTTTTCAGAGAAAAGCAGTGTTCTTGATTTAAACTAAAACCAATTAAATGGATTGCTTAGGAAACTATGCTCTGTTTAGAAGAGTTTCCTGGTGATATAAAATTAATCATAAACCTTTATTTTATTCTGGTCTCTCTTTAAATTCTTAGCATTTATTAGTCTACTTACCTAACTTTGTAATTTAGTAAGGTATACTGAACGTAATTGAATCTCCGTTTATAGATTCAAAACCACTTGGCAGGGATGCTGTAGGAGAATCGAACAGCAGATGAGTGGTTGAGTTAAACATTAAGATTGCCTTCAAATCTGACAATCTGGGACCCGAATAACTAGTTGTACCTGCACTTATAAAAATGAACACAAGTCATCACTGGATTATATAGAAGTGCGTACTACTGTACAGCCAAGAGCAGTATAGCAGGGTAGTTAAGACTGCAGGCATTGAAGCCAAATTGTCATGATTTATATAACCTGCTGGCTCTGTTGCTTGCTCTCTGTGACCTTGAATAAATTACTTCTCAGCCTCAGTTTTTTTCATGTGTAAAATGGGAATAAAAGTACTTATCTCATAGTATTGCTATGAGGATTAAGAGTTAATACATATAACATAGTTGAAACAGTGCCTGGCACATTCTTGGTGCTCAAAAATGCAAGTTATTCTGCCCTGTGTTAGTTTAATATATATCAAAATACTAGAGGCTGCCTATGCAACCCTTGTAAAGATGAAGAAATTGGATTTCTCAGAGGATTAGTACCTGACTTTAGGATTTGATCTGCCTCCCAATCCCTTGTTGCTTCCATCAGAGCACCCTGCTTCCCTGGTATGCCAAAATCGTTCAGTGTACAAAACGGAGTTGAATTGATGCTGAGCCAATATATCCTATTAGGTACCCTTTGGAATAATCCTTGGTACCTACTTGCTCTCTTGTCAATATTCTCATTCTTGACGTAAGACAGAAATAATTCCATTAAGGGTTCACTTAATCATGGTTTACTTACACCATGATTGCGTGGTGAGTGAAGTTCAAATAGCTAAAATCCACTAAAATGGTAGACATTTCTCAGTCTGTGTCTTGTTTTAAATACTTTATTCTTTGTACAGGACTATAAAATTTTGCCCATTATGATTATCCCAGTTGATTTTTGAACTATTAAGTCCCTTGTCTACCACTTATCTAAGCATCGTTTCAACCACTGTATAAAATGCTTTTTAGTGTGTATGTTTTGTCACTCCAAACTCTAACCTCTGAGCTCTTGCAATCCCTAAAGTATCTTATCCAGGACTAAACATGATAGCATTCAACAACTGCTTGACACTTTGGATTTGAATGATCCAAAGCAGATACTAAACAACATGGTTTTTCCATTCTTTAAGAGAATTCCAGTAAAAGATATGAAATAAGAACTTTGAGAAAGAAAGCCTAAAAGACCAAAGAAAGAAGTTAAATGATTAGCCATGAAGAACTTTGGGTATTAAAAAAAGGGTGAGGCGGGGAGGGGGAGAAGCCAGGGCAAAACCTCAAGAAACAAGGAGTCTGGCAAAAGCAAATGAGAAAACGAGAGGGAGAAGTATGGGGGAGCCAGATAATATTTAGCATTTGAAATGAAAGTGAAGTCTAGAGTTAAGGTGGGTTTGGATCTGAAGGCTGACCAAGTTTCTCTGGCTAAAGAGCCTGGGTGGCAATCTGTGGGTGGCCCACACTCGAGAACACACAAAAATCTGGACACAGATACAAGTAGTGAGAAGTGTCATGCAGCAGGGAGTGGCAAGGGTCAATCCGAAATGCAGTCATTTGGGTACAATGTGCCCTTCAGAGAGGGCATGGTGACAGCATGGGCTAATTTACAGAGCCGCCAGGGCAATAACTCAGAAAGCAATACTGCCTTTTCACAACAAAACGAGGCAGCCCTAGAATGTTTCATGGTGGTAAAAAACTGCATTACAGCATACTGAGATCCCGGAACCAATGAAAGGAGACAAGTTTACTAAAACGGGTCTTGACACTGAGTACGTTTCTGGCAAATATGTTATTATGCACGCATTCTACTCAGGTCCTAGGGAAACTTTCATTTCCTTATATGGCCCTTCTCTTCAGCTCTCTCCTGTATAATAACTAATGTCTTCTTAGAGAAACAAAGATAGAAAAGGAATAGAACTCTTCACTTATCCCCCATCCCACCTCCCCTTTTATTTCAGGGAGGTGAGTAGAGGCTCATATCATTGACAGTGTCAGAGAAGAACTACTAGCTTTTAAAATCACTTTTTAAAAACTTTAATCATTTCTGCTAGAGAAATCTATGTTGATGGGGGAAGACAAGGGGAATACTGCAATTGTCTACATTGGCTGCCAGAATTAACCAGCCCTGTTTTAACCATGACATTTTTCTTTAATCCCATTAGTACTTTAATACTACTAGAACTAAGATACGATGTGCATGCATGGATAAAAACACTATATGGCATACAAAATTAAAGAAAATGCCAGCTGCCACTCTCTTTTTAATATTTCTATTTTTTTTCCTTTGTACCCATCCACCCCACCCCCCTCCCTTGAGCTTGTTCTCTGTATCTATGGGTTTCTTTTTGTTCCTTTATTTTTCAGATTCCACATATAAGTGATAATTGTCTTTGTCTGACTTATTTTAGTATAATACCCTCGAGGTCCATCCATGTTGTCACAAATGGCAAGATTTCATTCTTTTTTTACTGCTGAGTAGTATTCTATTGTATATATATATATACTACAACTTCTTTATCCACTCATTTATTGATAGACACTTAGGATGCTCCATATCTTGGCTATTGTAAATTATGCTACAGTGAACATAGGGGTGCATGTATCTTTTCAAATTAGTGTTTTTGTTTTTTTCGAATGAATACCCAGAAGTGGAATTGCTGGGTCATATGGCAGCTCTATCTTTAATTTTTTGAGGAATCATACCATTTTCCATAGAGACTGTACCAATTTATAATCCCACCAGTGCATGAGGGGTGCCTTTTCTCCACATCCTCACCAACAGTTATTTGTCAACTTTTTAATGATAGCCATTCTGACAGGTATAAGGAGGTATCTCACTGTGGTTTTGATTTGCATTTCCCTGGTTAGTAATGCTGAGAATCTTTTCATGTCTATTGGCCATCTGTATTTCCTCTTTGGAGAAATCTCTACTTAGGTCTTTTTCTCATTTGTTGTGGAGAAAAGGATCTTGTGTAGAAGCAACATCTATGTAGACTGTGCACTGTGTCATGGCAGGCCAGTTGGAGCCAAGTGGGTGCTTACTGCACCTGGATTGCTGGCTTGCCGAACTGGAGCAGCTCAGGAGAGGGAGGCCAGGTGCATGTGGTGACGCGTTGCTAATCCTGCTTGTTCCCTTTGGGCTGAAATGGGCTCTGGAGAGTGTGGCAGGGAACATGCTGTGGCTATCTTGCAGGTAGGCCAGAGCACCTGGGTAAAGCCCCCTTTGACCCTATTGTGGTAGAGGGGGACATAAAACAATGGCTCTTGCTGGCTACTCTAATCCTGGAGTTCCCACAAATCCTAGAGAGCTCTCATGGTTTCCTAGCCTTTTCTGTTTTCTTTCCTTTGTTGTGCAGATGTTCAATCAGCCTTCAGTTGTCTTTCAGGAGGAACTGCTCTTTATATAGGTGTATATTTCAGTGTGCTCATGAGAAGGGGTGTGGTCAGTGTCGTACACCGCCACTATCTTGGACTTCAGTCTCAGCTGTCACTCTTAAATAAGAATTTCTGTTACTCTTCTGAAAATTCTTCATTTGGCCCTTAGTCTTCAAATAAAATCCAAACTCCTTAGGACCCCAACTTCACTTCTCAATATATCTTCCTCCCTATTCCCAAATTCTATTTCATTTTCTCCCTCCACGCTGTGCTCCTCTGCCTGGAAAGTCCTTTCCATTAAAATAGGTAAAATCCTACTCATCCTTCAAAAACCTGCTTGGTTTCCTCTCCTCCAGGAAAACTTTGTCCACACCTACCCTCCGATGCACTCATCCTAAGATATAATTTCATTTTACTGGCTTCTCTCTTCTATATCCTCAGGACAGTGCCACATTCTAGAATTTTATTATATCCTCTAGTGCTAGGGTCAGATGCCTGACACATAGCAGACACAATGAATGTTTCAGTGAATATAAATATAGCCATCTATGAATTTTTCAGTAACATCTAACCTCTCCCAAACCTTTCATGAAATAGGACAACTGTCTCCTCTCTTTGGACCACATTTATAGCCAGAATGATGACTTTGAAAGAGTATAACATCTAGGTCATATCCTTGATAACATTTCAGGAAGTTGGTAGCTGAATGCATCAGTCGTAGAGCACCTATGTGCTGCCACTGTGTACTGAGTTCGTGCTGTATATACATTACTTCAGTCCTGACAATTCACGGTAACTTTTTAGCTCTTTTTTGGTAAAGAACCTGAGGCTTAGGAATTTGCCCCAGGTCACACGGCTAGCAAGTGATGAAGCCAAACTAATACAATGTGCAAGATCAGGACTAGATTTTATTCTAAATGAACTAAAAAATGAGGTTGGCTGGAACTCAGATTTCCCACAGGGCTGAAAAAATGATGAAGGCAGCAAATAACTTGTCCACCTCAGACTATGGGTATGCAGTTTTAACAACATAAACGAAAAACCAGCCTTGTTCCTGTTCAGTTTAAATAACTGCACACACTGTTGCCATCTTGTCAAATAACAGACTCATCATTTGGTTTGAAGCACTGTTTTAAAATAACTTCTCAAATTTATTTAACTCATGTAGATAACATGGTAGTTTTGTATTTTTTTTAAAAAGTCACTATTTAGTCTTGCAGACAGCTCAGAGTTTAGGCTGCATATTGGACATAGTGACCACAGGATTGCTATTATAGGACTTGCATTATCCTTTCACTGAACACCAATTTTCCAATTCAAAATTAAGTTTATTAGAGGTCTCAGCATAATTTTTAAAAGACTGAATTTCCTTTTTCACTTCTTTTTAGAAAAATGACTACAAGCCATGACAAAAATAATCATTTAAATGGGATTCCTCTCCAAAATTTTTTTGTAAAGGTTTTAAGTGTAGGCTTTTCATTCTTTTCTCTATCCTTTTACATTTAAAAAAGGATTTGGAATATGTCAACCTTTACTCAGCTTGCTATACAAAGCCTTTGCCTTTTCAAGTTCTAGATGTAATGCCAAGACTCATCTTCCAAACCTCTGGTCTTAATCAAGTCCATGGGGAGCCTGGCTAGAGAGCCCTGGGTGACAGTTTCTAAAGAAACCGCTGTTAATCCAAGGTCAGTCACAATCCTAACTTTAAACAGTAGATGGCTGACTGTATCACTCAGGACATACACCAGGCTGAGGTGAAAAGAGCAAGTCAGACCTCCCTTGTCTGTTCGTAGTGAATCATACCAGCAGCCACGCCTATGTTCCTTCCCCCACCCCCGCCCCCGCCCGAGCTCACTGTGCAAGAGCACCACCACACCACCTCGATCACTGAATTCACTGTCCAGCCATGATGGTAGTTGCTTAAAGGTTATCACTGGAATAGATGATTTTCCTTAAGTAACAAGTGAAATTGTTTCACTTAATAGCAGTTTACACCTACTAACAACTCAGTATATCTCCATCTCTTCTTGGAGAGCCTATACTTTTAGGCAAATGGGAGGGTTAAAAATAGAGGAGCAACATCTGTATTGTAAATGTATGCTTTTATTCTTCATGAACTTCCTGGAAAATTGCTGTTTCTGAATGTTTAGTTTCCTTGAGAAACATTACTTAACTGTTGTATACCACATGTACTAAGGGATTTCTCTTTTTAGCCTTTATTTCATTGTATGGGTTTCACTCTCTAGGTATTAAAAAGAAGAAAAGGGAGGAGACAAAACAGTATAAAAGCATGCCCTGTGTCAGCAACCTAAGTCCTCTAATGTCATCAATGCTGACTAAGTAATTTCTGGGAGTTGAATACATAGTTACACTTCTATTTGTGCTCTGCCTGAGGCTTTTCCTTAACCACTAATTGCAAGTGAAGGTCGAGAGCTTTTGTGAAAGGGGGAGGTAGAGCATAAGTAATGTGCTGGTATGCAGCCAGGTGTCAGTGTACTTTATAACGGAGGAAAAGAGGATTATAGGGAGATTTTTGTTTCAGCCTCTAGTCCAACCACTTTTTAGAAGACTTACAGAAAACAACTTCAAACAGAACTGTGGTACTGGGGAAGAGATGACAGGGGGAGTGGTAAATACATCCAATAAAATTCAGCGACAAAAGAATACCCACGCAAGTCCACAGAATACAAAGAAACAAGGAATGCCCTGAGCCTTAAGTGGATCAGGGCCTAGGGTAGGCAGGGTGCAGAGGATTAGCCACTGAATGGCTTCAGTGATAATTCTGAAACCCATTCCAGTTTTTCTGGAGTACATTCTTTTCCTGGACAGGTCAAATATTGTGCTTAAAAAATGTCATTATAAGGTAACAGCTTTCTAAATATTCATTTGCCTCTTGCTTCCAGGTGATTTTCTTTTGGTTAAAAACCAGTAGTATAAACCGTACAGGATGGGAGAACAGACTTCTGATATGGGTGAGGTGAGGCACTGGATGAACTTACACAGTAAGCGAGAATCTGCATGTCTTGGTCTTTTCTCTGACCACTCCACATCTCTGACCTAACAGAGATAGCAGTTCACTTCCTCTGGAAGAAGCCAGTAATGGACACTTGTCTATTGGCTTTGCCCAGAGCAGCAGTCCCTTTCTTGGAGCCCTTTCGTTCCTCTTTGAATTCTTTTCTCATAGTCGTGGTGGTGGGTCTCTGTATGGAAGATGTCTTCACTTTAAGTTCCTCTTCACTATCTGTGCAGGACTCACTCTCATAGACTTTTTCAGTCACTAGTTGAATAAGGAAAAAAATGGTACATGAGTTGGTTAAGTCATTTAGAACACAATTCTATCGAGAATAAGAGGTCTTGTTCACCCAGATCCCTTCAAACCTTCTAATCAAGGGAGGTGTGCTCAACTACAACAAAGCTTTTTCCCACTGGGAGATCAGATCCAGCTTCGGGTAGGAAGTGTGTGATATCTTGAGCTGACACAGCCTCTAGTTGGGACTCAGAATCAACATTCACTTTTATTCCCCACACTGCTATATCACATGCCTTTATCATTTGGCTGTTATCATTTGACTGTCCAAATCCTGCATCTAGGTCCTGGGCCCCTATGCTGGGTAACTTCCTGAGATATAATCGGAACTGTCTATCTCCAACACCTATGTGATGACTGACTGCTTTGACTTCACCTCCATGACCCATAGTGCCTGCCTATTTTCATTGCTCATTTTCCTAGTCTTAATCTCTGCTCTATTTGCCAGTCTCCATCCTGTCTAGTCAGGTTCACAGTCATGGACCCTCCTGACTAGCTCTATCCTGATTTCACTCATTCTCTGCACATCCTAAGTACAGAGAATTGGAGATTACATAATTGTTTGGTTCTTAGTTCTAAATGATTGCTAATTAACCCAAGATTTAGTAGTGGTCCACATCGTGAAGATAATTGTCCCACGTAAACCCTATCAAATGACAAACATGATAGTTTCAAGGAAGGAAAATGATAAAATGAGAAATATAGTTACCAATTCTTACTCCCTATTAGCCAAAGGCATATTTTACCTTTTCCCCTGCCAATAAAACTCACTGAAACTTCCCTAATGAAAACTCTGAAAAAATTATACCAGTCAGCAGTCATTATAAGGAAGCCCCAAAGGGCACAGACAATGGCTTCCAACAATGATATCACAGAACTGATTGTCTCTTTCCAATATTACTGCGATGCACATACCAACCACAAGAAACAGTACAATGTCACCTTCCTATGATTTTAGAGAGCTGAAGCAGCTGTACAACCAACGTCTTCTAAATTCTTTCTCAGCCTTCCTAGAGGCATACATTTTGGAATCAAATATCTATGTTCTAATACCAAGTCTGCCATTTATATAATCTCACACTTTAATGTGCATTGGAATCATCTGGAGGGCTTGTTAAAATACCGGTTAGTGGGCTCTATTACTAGAGTTTCAAATTCAGTAGATCTGGGATGTAACTAAGAATCTGCTTTTCTAACACATCCTCAGGTGATGCAGATGAGGCTGGTCTGGAGACCACACCTTGAGAAGCACTTTTCTTTCCTCCTTTTTAAAATGGAGATATATTGTCTCATAGAATGTACAAATGCACTTTGTAATCTTTGGCAAGCCCCCTTCAATGCTATTTTTTCCCTCACAATGAGCCATGCTGGAGGTCAATTGGCTATTGCCATTACAGCATTCTTTCACTTTATCCCTTCAGTGCCATTAAGGCTGTATAATTAACAGACCCTTCCTTAAGAGTTCCTAGGATTTGCCATTACTTTCAAGAGCCTAAAATTTTGCTGACTCTTGCCAACTTAGAGGCTAAAAACACTGATAAATGTGAAATATGTATTAAGTGTTCTCAAAGGCCTTCCCACTCAACGGAGCTCCACATACCAGAGGGCTTTAGAATTTCTCATGAGCTTGTTAGAAATGCAGAATCTCAGGTCCTACACCAGGCCTACTGAATCAGAATTTGAAGTTTAGCAAGATCTTCAAGTGATGCATATACTTAGCAAAGTTTGAGAAATGTTGCTTTAAGATATATAGGGAATTTTCATGGTATATTCATTAGGTCAGCAATTATGATCCCATAATGCCATCCCCATCTGGTACACAACATCCAAAGTATTATGTAACTGGATTAACTGGAACAAAGTTATAAGCTGTTACTCAATATCTCAAAGTCAGAAGAGCCATCTATAGAAACAGAATAGAAACTACCAGTTGGTGGTATAGTTTAGCTCCTATGTAAGATATGTTCTATATTCAAATGGCAGCATGTCTAGTCTACAATATTACACTCCAGCATTAATTAGCTCATTATTTCATTACTTATTAATAAAACCACTGTTTTGTCTCATTGCCAATTATGTGCAATGCATTGCTTGAAGGAGTTAAAAACCACTCAAGGCAGCATCAACAAAATTTCTTAAGCAGCGAACTTGGGATACATTATGAGCTACAAGGAATGTTTCAATATTCAAAGCTGTAGCTACTTCAAACTACAGGACAAAGGAGATTTCAATTTAAAAATACAGGATCTTTATTTTATCTGAACAACAGGCCACTTTACTAAGATACCATAAAAAAAAGGCCCAGTTCGAATGGGTAACATCAGAATTCTTTTCCATCAACTGTTTTGCTCTCGGAAATCCACCTGGTCCAGAAGTCCACCACAAACTTATCTCAGGGGCCCTTCAACAAACTCGCAAAAAGGAAAAAGATCAGCTTTACAGACCCACAGACCAATTCTGATCCAGCACAGGACAGGGCAAGACCCCTGTGCCGATACATCTGGAACAGTCTGAGCAGAGAGAGGAAAGCAGAACTCCTTTGTTGAAGCCAAGATTCATTAGGTTGAGCTTGGACTAAAAACTTTTTTTAAAAAAAAGTGCTACGTGAGCACAGTTTTCATTGTTGCATCCAAGTCTCTTAACAGTCCCGTCTGGAGACAGGACTGCAAAAAAGTCCACATCCCACACCTGGCCAAAACTTGAGCACTGTGTTTTGAACAAAACAATAAGTAATTAGCCACAAATTCCCAATCAACCCTCACAAAGACATATTTGATATTTTTCTTTTGCGGGAGAAGTGGGAAAAAATCTAGCACTGATGCTTTTGTTCTCTTTAAAAGAAAAAAAATAAGAATTTCAACAGAAAATGTATTACCACCAACAGTCAATCAAACCAAGAGGCTTGAAAATACACTGTTAGAAGACTGAAAAAACAGATTACTCAAAGTCAAGAATTCATAGGCTCACAATAAATTTGGCACTGAAAAGACAATTTCCACATGTAAGGACTTTTATTCCCCCATCACATGCTACAATTAAAATGGCAGAGGCCCCTTCAGAGGAGGAGGAGGTAGGAAATAATGGGACAAGGCTCACAACTGATGTTTTTACTGGTTTTAACAACCACATTGCCTAGGAAAAGCTGATTCTTCAGAGTCAATATTTATAAGACAAAAATTTTTAAAAAGAAAAATCAAGAAATACTTCTTTAGGAGAGCCAACCTGTAACAAGTGCCACAGGAAAGAAGAAATGACAATTATGGGCTACCTAACTAACAAGAGGTTTAAGAGGCCAAATCTACAACTCTTTCAAATATAGAAATATGGTACCAGGGTCTGAGTAGCCCATCAGGCCTCAAGGCTAAAACCTAAGAGCCCCTACAGAAGTCTGGTTCTGTTGTGGAAAGGGTAGAACAAGCTAAAACATGGCTGAAGAATCAGCCAATGACTCAAAGCCTGAATTCTTTTTTTTAAACGTTAAATACATACTTTCCAGTTTTATTGATATAATTAAAGTACACCATTGTATAAGCTTAAGGTGTACAAAATAATGATTTGACTTACATATATTGCAAAATGATTACTGCTATAAGTTCAGTTAGCATCCATCATCTCATATAGATAAAATAAAAAGAGAACACAAAAGAAAAAAGTCTTTTTTCCTTGTGAAGAGAACTCTTGAAATTTACTCCCTTCACAACTTCCCTATATTATACAGTCATCACGCTGCACATACTTCCCTGGTGCTTATCTTGTAACTGGAAGTTTGTGTCTTTTGACCACCTTTCCCCTCCCCGCTACCCCCTGACTCTGATAACCACAAATCTGATCTCTTTGTTTATGAGTTTGTTCCACATGTAAATGAGATCATATAGTATTTGTCTGTATGACTTATTTCACTTAGTACAGTACCCCCAAGGTCCATCCATGTTGTTGCAAGTGGCAGGATTTCCTGGTTTTTTAATGCTGAATAATATTCTTTTGTGTGCGTGTACATGCACATTAAAGTTTGAGGCATGCTACTCTCTGTATATATACATATCACAACTTCTTTATCCACTCATCTGTCAATGGCCACTTAGGTTGTTTCATAGCCTAAATTATATTCCCCTCTAAGCCTCCATTAAAAGCACACGATTTTACCTAACATGGCTTAAAAACAGGAAACATTAAGGAAGTGATTTGGAAGAATCATACCTCTCTGAAGAATAAATGGGACAAAATACCAAAGACCCCTGACTCTCTCTTCAGAGGCTAATCACCTATAGGAGCTTCTTTTCCACTGTTCAAATGTATAAAATGACCATTCTAAAAAAACACGAATGTTTCTCAACATCTATAACATTTTAAGTTGGTATCATAGTTTCCATCTTGAAAATTTTTAGATATATTACCTCACCTGCATCTTCACAACAACCCCACACGTAGGAAAAACAGATATTTTACTTCCATTCCACAGCTCAAGAAACTCCCTTCCAGAGGTGACATACTTTTATCCAAAATCTCCAAGCTTATTTTTAGAGTGTATGGCCCTAACAAGAACCTAGGTGTTCTAACTTTAGTTGTAGCAGTCTCTAAACTCTGCTACCCAACATCATTTGGGGGTGAGTCACATACACATTAAAGTTAGAGGTGCACTGCTCTATAAAGGATTGTGGTGCCTCTCTATGGTAAAACTCTGGTTTTGGAGCCAAAAATTTTTCTTACCTATGCAGTCTTCCTCATCCACAAAGGTTTTAGATTTCAGCACACGTTTTCGTTTTCTTCTGTTTTCTCCACTTAAGCTCTAAAAGGTCAGAGGAAGAACAGAGATTACAACATTAAGATGACCAATGAAACTATAGAGAAAAATAACAAAAGCTTTTTAATTTATAACCTCCAATATTCCATGATAAAATGTTGAACAAGAAATTCTACACATTTCCTTTTAGGGGACCAGCCCTACCACACATATGAGTAATGCTCATTGTAGGTGCAGGCTTGACATTACATCGTTTATAAGAAGAAAATTAACATGTTGAACAAAAATCTGTGTTCATTCAGTCAACAAATTCTGTTGGGTAGTCCAAGCACCATGAGTTAAAAAGACCAATATGACAAGCACCTTAGTGGAGAAAAGAGAAAAAGAAAACAGACCACTACAATCCATTGTGGTAAGGTCTTTAGTAAAGAGCAGAGGTAGATATTATGGGAGCACATAGTGAAGGCCCCTAAACCAGATCAGAAATTTCCATGGCATCTGCCCTTGTGGTAGATACTTGTTATTTCAGCCTTGATGCTGCAACATTAATATTATACCCATCTAACTTAGTCTCAGACTGGTATTACTAACGTTAATTTCCTTTTATTCCCACTGGTCTTTAATCTCATTTCCTCTTCAGCTAATGAAGAAATTATTGCAAAATTTAAGTGAGTCTTAATACAATGAACTAAGGAAAACAGCCATAAGGAAAAAAAACTTGTCAGAATCCATCTTCTCAACTCTTCATTATCTGCGCCAACAGATGCAGCTGAAGATCACTCAAAACTACACTTCCCCATTTGATGCCAGCTCTTCTCATCCAGCAATTTTCCAGAAGAGCTTCTGAAGATCAACCAACATGCATAAGCTGTTTGTTCTGTATCTTTCACACACTTTGCTCTGATTCAGGCAAGATCTCATCTTGCATAATTCCAACGTGAGTTGGAAAGCACAGCATCCCTGATGCTGAAAGTCATGAAAACAAAACAGCTCCCAGGATCCACCTCTCCAACCTTCCTGAGACTTTGCCCTACATCTGAAATCTCAAGATGAGAAGAGGGGGAATGTCCATTCTGTATAACATACAGGTGAGCAGAACAAGACAAAAGCCATCTACTGGCATCCATGAAGTATACATCAGAGAACTGATTTAACATAGTAGTTTTAGGTCCTTGGGTGAAAAAGGACACATGGAAAAGCAACCATCCCAGTAAAGTTGTACCTTGACACAAGGAGGCTCTGGCTCAGTCTTTGGCACTGGTTCAGGAGGTGGAGATATGGGAGGAGGTGGGGATGGTGACTCAGCTTCATAAGCCCCAGGAGAATCTGGTATGACTGAAATAATGAACCAAACTTAGATAACAGAATTAATGCACTATCTGCTACATCGCCTTCTCCACTGGCTAAGTTTCCACATCCAACAAATAACATTTTGCAAGCACTAATTGAAGAAAACCAAGGACTCTGTAGTTATATATCTGTATGTATCCTTAAAATATATATTTTATTCATTTTATACAAAGTCAGAGAATCAAGAATTATTAGAGCTGGAATATATTTTAGAGACTATCTTAGCTAAACTTTTTATTTTATAAATAAATCAGGGTATGAAGTTGCTTTATAAATATCCACTGATCATCTACTAAGTCATGTATTTCACTTATGTTATTTCACTTTATCCTCACAACAACCCTAAGAGACAAATATTATTATTCGCACATTAGAGCTGAGTAACAGGTTCAGAGAAGTTAACTCTTCAGCCTTACTACAAGTATCCCATGCTGTCTTACTATTTAGGACCAGACATTTTCTCTTAAGATCAAGTAAGTGGAGATAATCTTCAGATTATGCCAGAGTCTCTGTGACTGTGGTCTGAGGATTACTTGCAATCACCTGAGATGTTAGACTGAAACTTTCCATCTGATTGATGTTAGGAGTATAAGCCTTGGGGAGTGGGGGAATCATCTTTGAAATGACCATAATTATAGTTCTAACAATTAAGACTTGCTACTTCTAGGGATTGCCCCACTGATGAGGCTTGTTTTGCTATACAGATTATCAGAAGAAAATACTTTTAGGAAAGAAACATTGCTATCAAAGTGGTATCACCCGAAAAGAAGTACAAGAGGGATCCCATCGTTTCTGAATAGTTCCAGAAATAATGGTCTCAGTATGAGGCCCATGAGAATCCTCAGCTGACTTATTGCTTAATCACCACAAAGAAATTGCTAGTCAAGGGACTGGGTAGCTGCTTAGCCTCACCTGCTCCCTGAATCTCCTGGCTGTATTCAAATTCTTAGCACAAGTCTTGGATCTGAAATTCTCCCAACTGATTAGGTCACTGTTAAAAATCATGACAGTGGAGGGTTCAAGGCCAAATGACCTGAAGAGGTGATGGAGAACAAGAACCAGAATGAAACCAATTATACACTTCAAGTATGAAATGGGCCCCCAAACTTTATAAGCTCTGGGACAAAAGAGACAAACATAAAAAGAAAGTGGTCCAGCTATTACCCCAGCTCTAGGACACTAGAAGATGATGGGCCCTCAAGCAAGCAAAAGGAAAGTCAAACCACAGAAGACTGAAATGTTAGCAAAGACTTCAACATACTGATTAAAACTATTTCTTTCTAGCAGTGTAGGTGATAATCCTAATGTTATTTCTTTTTTGGGTCTGGCCTTCTCTTGCTTTACAAAGAGAGTATATAGAATTGCTAAAGGTACTTATGATACTGCCAGGGAAAAGGACAAAGGAACAGTCAGTCCCTTAAATAGAGAGTTAAGGATATGAAGTTGAAGAGAATTTTCTGAGAGAAGGTACCTGCGAGTGTACTTGCTATACTAAACACCTTAACTGAACACCTCAATAGGAAAAGTGGGGTGAACAATAAGAAAACCTACTCTGTGTCAAGTACTGTCCTGGCACTTTTGACACATAATCTTATTTGATGTTCATAAAAAGCCTACACAGTTTCTAATAACATCCCCATTTTAGAGACGAGGAAACAGGAATTGAAGTAACCTGTCTAAAGTGTCACAGAGTAAGTGGTAGAGGTCAGATTTAAACCCAGTCTGACCCCAAAATCCCTGCCCTTATTCTGTTTGCTTATCTTACAACATTGTCCACAACCTAACACTGGAAGAGCCCATGTCATTCTCTTTCAACAAGGACACTACAGATTCTTCATCTTAGCAGTATTACTTATATTGTGTGGAACACCACCAACACCCTTGATGCCTAATATAACCTGTTTCAAGAGTCACATGAATGGAACATCTCCAGTTTATTTTTTAAAATGGTCTTTGATGATGATATGTGCATATTAATAATCCTTATTCTCTCCTTTTGTGTTTGTTATTTCGGCAAATTACAAGAAAATGATAGTTCTGGTCAGAAGGCTAAAGTATATTTTAAATAGAAATAGGTGCTATATGTGTCTCAGTGCTAGGATTACTGTCATTGTGACCCATAATAAATTACCTTTTAGCTCTTTGAGATCGTAAGAATTGACCCCTTCTATAGACTGAATGTTTTCCCCAAAATTCATATGTTGAAGCCCTAATTCCTAATGTGATAGTACTTGGAGGTACGGATTTTGGGAGGTAACTGAGTCATGAGAGTAGAGCCCTCATGAATGAGATTAGTGCCCTTATTAGAGACACGAGAAAGGTAATTCCTCTCCCTACCATGTGAAGATACAGCAAAAAGATGCCCTTCTGCAAACCAGGAAGCGAACTCTCACCAGAACTGAATCAGCTAGCACCTTGATTTTGGATTTCTCAGCCTTCAAAACTGTGAGGAATAAATTTCTGCTGTTTAAGTGACCCTGTCGTCTTTGGTATTTTTGTTATAGCAAACTGAACAGACTGAGACAATCCCACTAACCAAAAATTAATAGCAATGCCCACCTTCATCCTCACTGCTATCAGACTCAGGAAGTTTGATTCTTCTCCTCTTTTTCTTGTTTTCAGCTTCTTTTGTCTCATCATCAGATAACTCCACTCGCTTCCCCCTGATGCCATCCAGGAAAAATTTAAGCACGTTATACAAAATAAAAGTATAAGTATTCACATGCTACTTGTAAAGCAAGTTATGGGTCTTGCTTCATAACTCATGGTCTTAATTCCAGAGGATAGAAAAGTCAAAGTGGACTAATAAGATTTTTTAAGGCTAATTGACCACGACTAGGTCACTTCATGGAATGACCAGAATAAAATTTTTTCCAGTTATCTATAGACTACTGGAAGCTCCTATTAGGTTATTGAGAATCTTTCTAAATTCTTACTTCCTCAATTGGCTTTTCAATAATTCAACAAGCATTAAATAAGCAGCTACTATCTATATATATGAGGCTCTTTGCTAAACACTAAGGATGCAAAATCGAGAAAATATTATTCTCAATAAACTCTGGCTGGAAAAACAAATATAAACACCACTAACTAATACAATGTAATAAATTTTACTGAACAAATGTTATGGTACATGACTCTTGCTTGAAAACTTTAAAAGTAGAAGTTCATCAAACAGAAAAAGGTGACATTTTTAAAGAGAAAGAACAATATAAGCAAAGGCACAGGCATAAGACCTTAAGGTGATTCTAATTACATAATAAAAAACTTACACTCCATCTTGAAATTATTTAGCTCCTCTAGATATTCCATCACTATTCATTCAATCTATAAATAATTTATCAAGGGCCCACTGTGTGTTAGAGACAGTTTTTATCTTCAAGTACTTTATTTCTTATGTAACTTTAAATATCAACTTATTTTTCTACCTTAAGCTAGGAAAAAAACAAACTCAAAATAAGTAGAAGGAAATAATAAAAAACAAAAATCAGTGAAATAAAAATAGAGAAAATTAATGAAGCTTTTAAAAACCATTATTTTGGGGAAAAATTAATAAAATTCATGTATTTTTTATAAGACTGATTTTAAAAAGATAAAAATATATATTACCAATGTTTGTTAGGCATGAAAGAATGAAGAAATCTATAGTGATAGCTAGATAAAGAATAAGGCTATATTATAAATAACTTTAAGCCAATAAACTCAACAACTTAGATAAAATAGATTTAAAAACACAACCAAATTAACTCCAAAACAAGAAAATTGGAATTGCTCTATTTAAAGAGATAAAATTCATTAAAAAAAAAAAAAACCTTCCCAGAAAAAGAACTCCAGACTCAAATTCACTTCTTTATCAAACTTCTAAGAAATATATCATACAAAAACTATTTCAGAAAACAGAGAAGCAAACTCCTCCCAACTAATTTTAAGAAATTAACTAATACTGAAATCTGATTTGTATGTTATGGGAAAATAATTGATCTATAGCCCTCATAAAAGTAGAGGCAAAAATCCTTATAATATTAAGAAAAAGAATCCAACAATATATAAAAAGGATAAGACATCACAACCAAGTGTGAGGGTTTACCCAAGAATGCAAGGTTGGTTTAACATTTGACAACCAATCAGTGTAACACATTAACAGAAACACTATACAACCATCTCAAAAAAATGCAGAAAAAGCATCTGTCAAGATTCAATATCCATTCATGATAAAACCTCAGCAAACTAGTAATAGAACTTCTTCCATCTGGTAAAGGGCATCTACTAAAAATATACAGTTAACATTATAATTCATGGTAAAATACCAAATGCATCCCTGGCAATAACCATCAACAATGAGTTTTGTACCCATGACTGGGGATGTTTTAATCCATCCATATCACATGCTTGTAGGAGGTGAGGCCCACTGGACAGAGCCTTGACCCTCTGAATATCAGCAATCTGTTGATGTTTTCTATTAGAGTAGCCCCGACCTTGCCACAAAAGTCAAGTGTTTCTGGGCCTATCAGTGCTGACAGTGTCCTTTAGAATTTCTTTCAACAGACTAATTCCTACCAACTATGAGGTAGTGTCTCAAATTCCTGGATCCATTTTTAACAGCTTGTATGCTCTTTATTTTCTTTTCTAATTACATTTTGCCACTTGAAAAATAAACTCATTGATATAAAAAGAAAACAAAGAACTTTTTCTCTTAAATTTGACTGGAAAGAGTAACCCCCTCATTTGCAATTTGAAGTGAAAAACAGACAGGCACACTTTTGCCATGTCCACAGATTTAAAACGAAGTACAAAAACAACTGATTAAGACCAATGGGGCCCCAAAACTGACTTTGGGCTCTATATTATCTAAACTGGCCATTCCAGTTCTACTTCACTAGATAAGATATTGAGCTTCTCCCCTCACTTTGGTTATACAGCTGAATCCCTAAGGCATTAAGTAGATTTAGTGCTCAACTGAAACCTGCCTGCTGTCAATAAGCCCAAAAAGACCTTCTCACCTCCAGGGGAAACACTCTTCCCCCACAAGTGACAAAATTTTCCTACCTTTTTTTCTCCTGCTGCTGCATCTTAACAGGCTCTGCTTTTTTGCTGGATTTCTTCAGGCCTGCAGGGGCTGCCAGCTTTGGTTCAGTGACAGACACTGGAGGTTGTTCCACTATTTTTTCTTCTGTCACTGCTTGTTCTGAATCCAAATGAACTTTCAGTTTATCTACAAATAAAGTATAGCAGATGATATATAATCCCATAATGCAATATTAATCTATTATTCCTTTGACAGTCTACTAAGTGCCAGGTAATGTCAGCGGCACAGACTAAAGGGATAAAAAAACAGTCCCTGCCCTAACAGAGCTCATGGTCTAGTCAGAGAACATTTCTCCTTTCCAACTACCACTCTAGGTATAACTGTTTTCATTTCTACCTCCTGCTAATCCCTCATTATATCACAGCCCCTAAATGATAGTAAAATAGAGCTCAGAAAAAACAAATACAACTTTATGAGTATCATCATTCTCATTTGTTAGAGGAAGAAACTAAGAGTCATAGGGATTAAAAGATTTCCCAAGAGCATACAGCTTACAAATAATGACAACAGAAATTTCTACTAAGATCTTATTTTCTTTCTACTACAGTCTATCTGTTGAAGTCTGGATACTTTTATATATTAATTGAAAGACTACTTTGGAATCAGAAAAGTTTGGTTCGAATCCTGCTTTACTCAGGGCAAGCAATTTTATCTAAAAGTCAGTCTTCTCTGTAAAAACTGGAACAATAGTTACAAGATTATTATAAGGAGTAAAAGAAATCAGTATGTGAGGGTAAGTAATTTACCCAAGGTAACATTGACAGAAAAAAAAGCCAGGATTTGAACCTAAGTATGTTTAACACTTTGAAGTCCTTAACCCTTTCCCTACACCAAGCTGAAAAACACAAAATCACTGTGTAGTGCAGAGGACTAAGAAATACAAGTAGGATGAGCCTAGCCATCTGAGAAATTATAAAAGAAATACATAGAAATTATATGCTAAACTCAGTGAGGTTTTTTTTTTTTTTTTTTTTTTTTTTCAAGAAAAGTCACACAATACTCTTAGAAAGTTGTAAACAGCATGAGGCTCTTCAATAAATAGCTTTGGTTATATGTCATAAAAAAAGCATCTACAGTACAGAGAAAAATGATTGCTACCTTAGTCTTGGCTGTTATACATAGCTTAGTAAAATAATTTATAAAGTACACTGTTTGAAAGAACAGATGATGGATAAAAATGTAACATGCAATCAGTTTATACTTTATTTTTTGAAGACTTAAGTGAGAAATCTGGTGGAATCCACCCCAAGGTGGCATTCTCTTTCATTTTTACTACTGTTGTTCTCAGGTATCAGTACTTCTCAAACTTTCCCACAAAAACGTATAGGAGAGTAAACATATATCTCCTACAGGGGTACACTGACTTAAAAAAAAAAAAAAGTTCTCTGAACTTACATGTCTATCTTTAAACTTTATGCAAATTCTGCATTCTATTTCATAATTTATCACTTTGATAGCAACTATTTTATAATTAGGAGGAAAAACCTCCAAATATTTCCTACCTATCTCATTGGTTAAGGAAAGAGAGCTATAGCATCAAGTCTACCAATTTCAGAAAACTGATCTGAATTAAAATACCACTGACCAAACTGATTCAGCATCCAGAGTTTTACTGCCTTGGTTTCACAGCATTTTGAGAACTCCAATTTATACAGATATGCAGCTACACTGGCCAATTAGCTGCTGGTAAAGAGGTAGTAGTTCACTGCAACAATTTCAGGCAACTGTTACGGAAAACTTAATTACATTTTATTACCTGAATGATCAAGTTACTTGTATCATCTCACTAAAAGCATTTCATTTTTATATTCAAGAAAATATGAAACCCTTTCTTCAAGCAAAGAAAGATAACATGACTCTAATTTTGTCACAATGCTGCAATTTTTATCATAAAAAGCACTAAGGTTTTTGTCATTGAGATGTAATTCACAGAGCATAAAGCTTACTCTCTTAAAGCGTATAGTTCAGTGGTTTTCATATGTGCAACCATTACCATTATCCCATTTTAGAATATTTTCATCACTCCTTGCCCTTGACAACCACTAATATACTTTCTGTCTCTAGGTATTTGCCTATTCTGGACATTTTGTATAAATGGAATCAAACAGTATGTGGCTTTTTGGCTTTTCATTTCTCAAAATGTTTCAAGGTTCATCCATATTGTAGCCTATATCAGTACTTCATTCTCCTCTATGACTGAATAATATTCCATGATGTGGTTATACATTTGTTTATTCCTTCCATTCATCAAATGATGGACCTTTGGGTTGTTTTTACTTTCTAGCTATTATGAATAATGCTGCTATGAATGTTTATGTGCAAGTTTTTGTGTGGACAGTTTTAATTCACTTGAGTAGATATCTGGGAGTGGAATCACAGGGTACCTCTAGATTTAACTTTCCAAAGTATTGCCAGTTTTTAAAGCAAGCACATTATTTTACATTACCCACAGCAATGTATGAGAGTTCAATTTCTCCATATCCTTGCCAACACTTGTTGTTCAACATTATTTGTAAGTGGTTCAAATCTCCACAATCAACTCACTTCACCTAACTCTCAAGCTTCATTTTCACTGTAATTATTTTGTTGTGCATTAAATAAAAATATTCATAATTTAAGTAAACATTCAGACTTAAAAAAACATCAGTTAAATAAATCAACTTTATAAGCCATTTTTTAATTAGGTAAATATTTATTTAATACAGGTTTCCCTTCCCCTCTATTACATTCTACCATAACACCCTTTATACTCTAACAATTACAATAATTAACTTTTTTTTTTTTTTGGTATTTGCCTGTCCCTGCCAGTAGAAAATAAAAGCCATGACAGTAGGGATCTTGTTTATCTGTTTTCTCCATTGTAGTACCAATGCATAATAGTGCCAAGCAAAGGCTAGAAGCTCAGTAAATATTTGCTACATAAAACACATGAATAAGTGTATAGTTCTGTATAGTTTGAGTTTTCCCCTCTTCTGAGCCCTCCTGAAAGCACCAACGTCATCCGCCATTTGGTGTTTTCTAGAAGCTGACTTTTTTTTTTTTTTATAATTAGCAAATATTCACATGTCAGGTATTTTAAAAATAACAATTTAAAAATTCACTGGTTTTCAGGTTACAAACGTATAAAAAACAACAAATAAGCATATGGAACTCATTAAAGTTGTCAAGAAACCACACTAACTGATTGGGTTCAGTCAAGCAGTAACACAGGCCAGTGACATTAGCATGATCTGTTTTCACAGAAGTAGGAAACCCTCCTTGTGGCCTGTAATAATAAAATTGTGTTTTCCAATAACCTGAAAGTATCAAATTTTCCATATAGTTTCAGAACACAAAAATGTTCTGATAGCTTTTATGGCAAATAAAATGTTATCACTTCAACCGCCGCCCCCCAACCACCAATTTGACCATTACAGAAAGCAGAATTCTGACTAATTTGCTTGCAAAGGCACATAACAAAACACTTCCTGTAAAATCTTTATAAAACTGATGCTCCAAGAAAGTGTGCCATAATTATCCTGCAATTCCTATATTCTTCCTGGTATTCTACCACATACCCTCAGGGGATATTTACTTGATATGAGAAGTATGAAAATATGTGATTATTGGTTCCTTCAATAAGAAAGAATTGTCATTTAAAAATTTTCTAAATGAAGGAGATTTTGCTGTCTCAAAAAATAAATCTTTTTAAATGGCCACTACTATCTGGGCCCTTCTAATTCACACTGAGGTCTAATTCATTACTATGAGTAATCTGTAAAAATAACTAAAGAAAGGCAAAAATTATGCTTTCACAGTCCCTTAGGAAATGGGTAATAATGGCCACACCAGGCAAACTGAACCCAGCAGCCAAAATATTAACCTTAACACTGCTTAACCAGGCAGCCTCCCTTTTGTTCTAATCCCCATTTTCAAGAACTCTATGAAACCAATATATCTCTTTTCAAAGCCGGAAGTAAAAATAGCAACATTGAACTATATTCTAAGAGATCTAAACTGAACCCAATTCACCCATAAAATCCACTGTTCCAGTTTGGTTGCTTTCATCAATATATTGTGTCAGTAGACTGAAAACTTATGTTAGGATTCAGGCATGCTACATGGTAGTGTCCTAGGTGTGTTAAAATGGGGCAATGGGGCTTTCCCCTCAGATATATGTTATCGTAATAACATTCACATATTAATAGTCAAAGGAAGTAAGAACATGCTTACTCATAGCAGCTTTTCCAAAAAAGTTGCTCAGCACATTCCCTTTCCCTGGTGCCTTGTTGCCTGCTGAAGATACCTAAAAGCATAGAAAAGAAAACACACATAATTTTTTTCCTAGTGTTAAGGTTGTTCTTCGAGTAGCAGTCTCAAAAAATTTCAGTAACAGAGCACACTGTTCTGATGGTACAATATTTATATCATTGTGTCAAAATGTGTAGGCATTAGATATAAGAACAAATCCAGACTAGACAGTATCTGATGTTAATCTCCAAAGCTTAGTTTCTCGCAGTTCTTATAAAATTATTATCCATGCATGTGTCTAAACTCTCCTTGAGTGTATTTAAAAACTACTCATTTTGACAGAATTAAAATAGATCAGAGGCAGTATGGTACATGATGGGGAAAAACCTCCAAAACATAACATCTGTAGTCATCAGACGTGGATTTGAATGCTGGTTCCACCACTTAATAGCTTAATGCTTGGTGAGAAGCATTATGAAAAGAAAAAGGACTATTTCAGATGAGAATATCAAGAATTGAAGGATTCAAAATAAAGTATAAAAATTAAAACTAAATATGAGAACCTTATGTAAGTAAACTTTTACCACTGGAACTATTAATGCTTTTCTAGTTATCCATTCTGAGCTATAAAGGCATATCTTTAACGAAGACTTATATTTGTTACCTCTTTAGTTTCTATTTTGGTTTCTTTGTTGGTATCTTGGGTTTTAGAGGCAGCTTTAGAGGTAAACATCCCCATAATTCCTTTAGGCTGCTGGGAAATCTGTTTGGAGTTAGGTGGGCCATGACCATTGGTGGTCAATGCATTATTGGCGTGCATCTCACTTGATATCTGAAGATTTGACTGTTCAAACTTTTCAGAAGATGAGGATTCAGCAAGAGCTCTAGGGACCGCAGCTGCACACTGTATAGCACTAAACCTGTGGACAGAAATGTTACATTAATATCAATATCAAACCTTATTGCTTCTTCAACATAATACTTTCTAAGCCTGATAATATAAAATGAGAAATTTTTAGAACTAGAACAGGTTTTAGAAATTATTTTGTGCAAAACTCATTTAGATAAACAAATTTTGAAGAGAAGTGATTAAGTTCTTCTGGGTTATGTATCTAGTTAGTAATAGAACTAGGATTGGAATAAAAACTAGGATATGAAATCTGTAATATCATTTTGAATATTGTTTTTTTGGAAAAAAAAAAAGCATCTTAACTCAAAAACAGTAAGAATATACCAAACAGCAATAAAAGATTAGTAATTTTATGGGAAACCAAATGGTTATTTTTTAAAGACCTTCACCTTGAAGGGCTAGATATGCAATAAATATTGTGAATCAAAATTAAGAGCTTTAAATATTAACAAATTTCCTGACAACTCTTCTAGACAGAGTGGATCATGCTTTAAAACATGGAAAAAGCTGGGAACACAGCCACTGGCACCTGTAACCTGTGGTCCTTTATAGTTGTTTGTTAATAGTTTCTAATAACACCGATTAACAGCAGCAGAAAAGAAAGTATGCCCAAAGCCCAGTGAAGAAATTTGGAACAGTTTCCATGGATAAGGAAAGTAAAGGAAACATTCATCTCTTCTTCTCTAGTCATTGTAGATGTGCCTGTTTCACACAAATCCATAATGTAATGTTCTACATTGTGAGTGGATAACTGATCCAGCCTTCCCAAATGGCTGTACTTGAAGCAAAGTTCTCCAACTTTTCCTAACAAAGGACATGCTATTTCTCCCAGTCTTTTGTTACTGGGGATAAGTGAAAGTTCCCTAAAAGTCGGGAAATGTATTATTCATCATTTGTATTTCAGGTGCACAGCATAAAACCTGGCATATAAAAGTGTCAGGAAATATATATTGAAAGAATGATTAAGTCACTGAAAATGAGGCGTCTGGCTTCTCTCCTCTCTTGAGTGTATCACCTTAACTTGGGGTGGGAGAAGATGGGGATTAAGAAACTCTGTGGTGAAAGCAATTATCTTAGCAATCAATCAGGCACAACTTCATAATCGCTGCTAGAATAACTGGCCTAAGAAAAAAATCCCTGACAAAACATTTAATTTCAAAAGTAACTTTAGACTGAACAGCCTAAAGCTAAAATGTACAGCTTCAAAACTCTTCCATTGATTTACTGTGGTCCACATTAGAAAACCCAACATTAACACAAATATTTCGTACATCAGAATTAAGAACAGAAGGAAATCATTTCCTTTCATCAACCATTCTTCCTCTCTGGCTTTGCAGTGCTTCCACATACAAGAAAAAGAGCATGTTTTATTTCATTGTCAACATCTAAAGTTGGCCCCAAGACAACTCTTTCTCCATTTGGTCTACATTCCACACCTCAGGGTCAGGACCAGGAATTGGCAATGAGGAAGAGACCAAGTTAGGCTGGGAACATGTCCGAAGAGAGAAGAATCTGCTCAGTCCTAAAATTTCAACTTTCTTCCTGTCACAGCATTTCTTAAAACACATGAAACAATGAGTCAGATCTCAGTTGGCCCATAATTCTCAGTACCAAATACAAACTTCTTTATTGGAGATAAATTCTTCACATTTTTAACTTTAAGTATTTAAGTAAAGTTTCATTAAAGTGCTTCCTATTACCACATTTATGCTTGCCATGTTTATTTTAGAGGTCCCTGTGAAAATTTCACTTTGAACTTTTGAGCCACTTTTATACTTGTTTGCTTATGTGCTAGATAAAACAGAGAAACTGATTTTTAGAGCTTGACATGTCATGATTAGATTTTAAAAGACATTTTTGAAATCTAATAATTTAGATAAACATATCAGGTATTGTTTCCTATAATCCTTACCTAAAAGATACAAGACTTTTAAATTACTACCCTTTAGCTGTATATTTATTTAATAAATATTTGTATAACTATTATACTCAAGGTTTTGAGCTAAAGAAAAAAGAACTAATGTCTATCGGTTCAGTCAACAATTATTTACTGAATGCTTACCATTTGCCAGACACCATTTTGGGTATGCAGTGGTTAATAACACAGACAAGATCCCTATTCTCACAGAACTTACAGAAACTACATTTGGTAATTCTCTATTTCTCCTCAAGGACCTTTTTCTATCAGTTGTCTTATCTCCCCAAGTATCTTCAACCATTTTCTCTTTTATGGCTCTTTCCTAACAAGTTCAAGGCACTCTCAACTTTAAAAATATATGTGCCATATATAGCTACCTCCCTCTTTTTTCTCCATTTTACAGTCATTTCCTAGAAAGAGTTGTCTATATTTACTCAGCTGACCAGAATCTGGTCATTCTACTGAAAATGCTCTTAGCAAGGCCATCACTACATCCAAGGGACACTTTTCAGTTCCTATTTTACTTAGCTTCTCAGCAAAGTTTGATATTATCAACTAGTCCCTCCTTCTTGAGATTCATTCCTTAGCTTTTAGAACTCCATATACTCTTCTAATTTTCCTCTGATCTCTAGTTGCTCCCTCTCAGGCCCCTCTTTTTCTGCCGATTCTTTAAAAAATGACTACTACTTAAATAGTGCTTACTATGTGCCAAGCACTATTCTAAGCACATTACGTACATTAATTCATTTAATGCCCTACAATCCTATGAGACTGCTACTACTGTTAGCTTCATTTTACTGATGAGGAAACTGAAGCACAAAGGTTAATTTGCCCAGTCACACAGGTAATAATTATGCCTAGAGTTTTACTTTCTGCCCTTTCATTCTATACACTCTCCCTACGTAACCAAATCTACCCAATTAATTATCTATTTTCTCTGATTCCAAATCTCTATCTTCATTCCAAATGATCAGAGTATTAAGCAGGCACTGGGCCGTATTCACTCTGATTTGTCTTCACAGCCAGTCATCTTTCTAAAATGCAATTCTGATCATTTCACACATCTGCTTAAAAATCTTCAGTCTCTAGTGCCTTGGAACAGTTTAAACTCCTTATCCTAGCAGTCAATGCACAGAATCTGACTCCTACTTCAGTCTTGTATCTCAGTATTTACCACCTCATTCCAATTTTAGCCATATAAAACTATTGTGGTTCCACGCAAGTGCCATGTTTTCTCTCAGCTCTGTCCTACTCTCCCACTTCTCCTTTGGCTGTTTACTTCTACTGGGCCTTCGATCTTAGACATCTTACATGTCGTTCCCATCAGGAATTCTCCTCTGTCTTACCCTCTCACTCCACCCCACCCAAAAATGAGAAATGAGTGCCCCTCCAACATCTTCCCACACTCTTACTCTTATTATAACACTGTCACACTGTACTATAATAGCCTCCTATAGGACATCAGGTCCACAAGCAGGCACTGGGCCATATTCACTGTAGAGTGTGGCATGTCATAGGTACTCATCAGATCTTTGTTAAATTAATTCAAATTACCTTGCTTAGTACCTGTCAAAGAAGTAGGTGCTCGATGTATGTCTGGGGAACTGATCTAACTCCACAAAGTAGGTATTATTGTGTCCAATTTAAAGATGAAGAAACCAAATCTCAAAGAGTTTAAGTAGTTTGCCCAAAGCCCTGGGGTATTAAGTAGCAAAGCCATGACTCAAGCCTATGACCATCACATCTCAAAACTCATATGCATGATAGTCTATCACCTCCCTATGCTGTGAAGGATACAAGAGATGAACAAGATCTGATCCTAGCTGTGGAAGATCAACTGCTTTGGGATGGAAGCTAGAGGGATATCAAATTAGGAAGTTTTCTGAAGGACGACATTTGAGCTGGTTCTTAAAGGATGGACGGAATTTAGACAAGCAGAGACTGGGGTAAGGGAGTAATGAGGGGGCACAACAAACATTTCTGGTGGCAGTGACAGGATAAATACATGAGAAATAGATTTATGGGGAGTCCACTGGGGTTTTCAATATGGGTTGTAGCTGCTATTTTTCACCTTATGATGTACTAATAAAACCAGGCATGTGTCTTACTACAAGATAAATGGGGTTTTACTAGACTTGGCATTCACTCTTAAGAGGCAGCCACTGTATAAACATCTTACAAAATCAATTCGTAAAGAAGCCCACAAGGAACATTAAGGAGCTCACTTGCTGCAGTTCTGCAAGTTGCTTTTAAGGATGTCATAGTCGGTATTGAACAGAGGCCCACTGTCCTTTAGCATGGCTTTCTGGATGCTGTACACATGGACACTGGCAGTCACAGCTAGCTTGGACTTCACTGCTGCAAGTCAACAGGAAAAGCAGTCTGTTAATACATAAACTTCATAGCATGTGGGGACTTTAACAAGAAATCCTTCTGCATTAAAACCATTTGCAATCTGCGGTGGTCCAAAAAGCTCTAAAAGGCCAAAGAGCCACATATACAATATAATATCAACTCTTCTGTCTCCAATGGGAACATTATGACAAGGTAGGTGGTAGTGAGTCAGTTCTAAGTACAGCACCTGTAAGAGTATCACTCATCCAGTGGACACTCAGTAAATAATAATGATTGATTGATGATGACTGATTTTTTTTCAGCCAGGAAAAGAATCTTACACTTTAACATATAATTGAGGAATAAGTAATTTTTATCTGAGAAGACTCACTTCTATAATTCAACTTTAGAGAAAGCAATTCTATAACAAAATACTATTAACCAGGTAAGTTGCAGAGGAAAAACACAAAAGAACATCGCAAGAACAAATTTTATGTTCCATGAAGGAAAAGAACTGTGCCTAACTTGTTCAAAGTTTCTAGTGCCTAACACAGAGCCTGACACAGAATAAATAATCACTATGTATCAACTGAATGAATGAACCTTGTTTTGCGTATCTATGCGAGAATTCAGAAGGAAAAACAGTGGATATCTTAATTTTTAAGAAAACGACTCCACTGTCAAGAGCCTTTATAAAGTACAACAGTGCAGGTTTTGTCTTGAGACATGGGGCTAAGATCATGTGGACTCGAACTGTTACACGAGTCCTTTGAATTGAGGTATTTAAAAAATAGAATAGTAGCATTAAAGGTCTTGAAACAGGTGGAAAATTTTAACTTAGACATTACATTGTCTTTCTGACTTTAGAAAAGCATTCTTAATTTTTTTCCTAAAAAGAATTGTTATGGAACACAACACAATATTTAGAGACTACTGTCTTTTTACAGTTGATGAAGTGCTCCATATGGTACTCATATTGCATGTCGGTCACGAGTTTTGAAATCCTGTGATAAAAATACTTTATAAATGTCAGCAGCTACGACCTTAAAAATGGGAAGTTAGGCAGATGTAGTATTATATTTTAATATGTTTCAGGAACTACTAATAAAAGGAATATACAGCTCTTCAGTTAAACAGCTAAATATATTGTATGCAGATGTTAGGGGCAGATTTTCTACTATACCTGTACTAATGGCGTAAGAGGAAAACCTTGTTAAAGCGCTAAAGCACTTACCTTCCAATTTATCTTCTCTCACTACTGCAACCTTGTGGCACTGTAAGGGAATAACACTTCATTAATGTTTAAAGCAGCACAACTTGTGTTTTTCAAAGTTTGCTTGCCAATAATTCAGTTGTACTTGGATATGAAGTTAGGAATATTAAGTACCTCTGAAAATATATGTTACAGTTTAATAGTCACACTCATTTTTAATCTGCTTACATTAACACTTCTTAATGAGGTTAAGGAAAGGGATAGAGTATAGATATCAATATAAAAACCAAAAAAAACATAGCATCTCAAATCAATGTGAGATCAAATATATGGTAGCTGAAGGAAACTGGACTCTGGGTGGTAATCACACAAAAATATATAGATGTCAAATTATAATGTACACCTGAAAATTCTATAATTGTATTAACCAAGGTTACCCCAGTAAACTTAAAAAATCAGTGTGAGGAAAAAAGGACTTTTTAGTAGGTAATATAATCAGAATTACTATATATAATCATATAGAACCAGATAAAAAATTGGATCTGTCACACCACGCAACAGAATAAATTCTAAATGGATCTGAAATCTAAATGTAAAGAAATCATATAAGCACTGGAAGAAATTATGGGTGAATTCTTTTATAAACTGATACAATCTGAGAATAAGGAAGTTTCCTAATTATAATTTAAAATCCAGAAATAATTTAAATAATCCATAAAAGCTGACAATTAACTTTTGAATGTCAAAAAAATAATAAAATAAAAACTTTAACCAAAGTACAAAGACAAATGATAAAGTGGAAAAAATATCTGCAAGTTATATTACAAAAGGTTAATATATAGCTTCTAAACTAGAGAAAACAAACACTCGCAATCTTTGAGAAAAATGAGCAAGAGATATGAACAGACAGTTCACAGAAAGAAATACAAATAACCGTGAAACATATAACGTGCTGTGTGGAAATGGGCACCCATACACATTGTTGGTGGGGATGAAAAATGGAGAGGTATTTGGCAATACTCAACAAAGTACATATACATCCTACTTCTAGGACTACAACCTTAAAACACAATGGCAAAAATATACAAAACACATATGCACTGAGCTATTCACGACAGCACTATTTGTAACAGCCAAAGACTATAAATAACTCACACAACTATCAATAAGGGACTGCTGAATAAACTAAGGTATAGCCTATTAATGCAGGATCATGAGGCTGTAAAGAGGAATGTGGAATATTTTTATAATTACTATGGAGTGATGCTCAGGTTCTACTTTTAAGTGAAAAAAGCAAAGTGTAAAACAGGGTATAATGTATAAAAACTTATCTAAGAAAGGATGTTAATATGAATATATATTTGCTTATATTAAAAATATATATGACAACAAAAGCAATGAAAGGAGAACACAAAACCAATAAAAAGAGTTACTTGTAAGAGAAAAGAGAGAACCTAAAAATTCAAAGAGGGAAAAAAATTGAATTTAACTAGATTCTAAATTAGTGGCTTAACCACGGAGAGGAATTATTTCAAGTGATTCTAAAACACAGGCTGACTGTACATCCCTAGAGTATCTCCTATAGACAAAAAGAACTGCAAAGAAGTCTTAAACTATTGTCAGTAATCATATATTTGGCTAAAGCAAATACATATTTATGTTAATATAGGAACCACCAAAATTTACATCAGAGAAAAGTGCAATATAAAATCAAAGAGCTTTTAAAAATTATAATAATAAATTTGAATTGGGAATATTAGTATGTTTTCATAATGTTTTCTCTTAAAAAAACAAAACAGGCATTCTTTAAAAAGTCATATTCTGTAAAACTGTACAATACAAATTACAGAGCTTATGAGAAAAAGAGCATTGTGAACTAACCACTCAAACCTATGCAACTCTGTAATAAGAGCCGTAAAAATAATTGGTATCCTCAGGAGAAAATTTGGACAGCCTAGACAGACAGTTCAGTGTGGCTATATGTAGCCTCAGGGGATATTGAAAATACATAAAAACTCAGTGGAAATGTCAGCTTGCTGGTGCTAAAATAACACACACCAGAGTACAGCTCCAATTCAGTGGGTTCCTGTTAAAAGGAGGACACAGGAAGGAGTAAGTAAGAGGGTAAGCCCCACTGAGCTTTTTTGCAATAAAAGGAAAAATATCGCTAGTTGATGAAAGTTCTTTACAGAAAAATTCCAGCCAATACATGCAGAAGAAATGACAGAAGTTGAATATTACCATTTTGTAACTTCTTATGAATTAATGATCTAGGCAATAACAAAAATCAATCTCAGCTGAAATCATTAGGTGAAAAGCTAATGAGGAACTTCATAAAGGATGAATCAGGCTGACAACCGCTAACACAAAATCAACAAAATGTTCCCTTGAAATTTTCAAATAATTCTTTGGAAGACTCTCTGGGATGAGATTAGAAGTAGGCTTTTACTTTCTACATGTTGTTAAACATTTTTTACAATAATCATGGTCACTGGAAAAATAAAAAGTATTTATAAATCCATACAAATCCTATAATTTATCTTTTATCTTCCTAGAAACACTTAAAACTTAAAGAACAAATTAAAAGGAACAAGAACAAAACCTGAAATTATACTTAATAATCTGCCTTCCCATAGGAGGGCTCTCTTTAAGAAAAAAAGCATGAGTAAACATCCACATTTGGTAAATCTACAGGGTTCCACAGAGCTGCCCTGCGAGGCTGTAAGGAAAGTGAGTACAGGGCTCTAAAATACTCACAACCACTTTGACCACAGCAATCCCACTCTTAATATATTTTTATGTTAGGATTCTAATTAAGGTTTCATTTGAAAGCATTCTGCTGCTTAAAAAAGATGGGCAGAATTTAAATGCCCTCTTAAATTTAAAAATAAAAGGCTTTTATAAGCAAGCCACAATAAGGAAGTTTTTAACTGACATGAGTTACACATCATTTTGAAAAAATGGTCTCCAAAAAAATGCACCAAGGAACACAATCTGAATGTACTTTCAGGGGCTACTCCAGGAATCCCCTGAAACCTGAAAACATCCAAGGATCCCAAATTAGGATCCTCTGTCATATGGCATAGAACAAAAATCTACAACTTTATCTTAAAACATAAATTCTTAACCTTGGACCCTGCTCCAGATGACATGTAAACACTCAAAATTTCATCAACATGTCAACATATGAATTTTTCTTTCAGATTCTCAAAGGAATCAGTGACCAAAAGAAGAATAAAACTTACTGCTTTAAAGGAAAACAATGTTTCCCAGGTAAAGAATCAACTATAACTAGATTGAAGGCACTGACTATAAAGAGACAGATGAGAGCTAGTTAACCTTGGAAACAAAAGGAAAGAAGACATTCGGCTGCAAACTCTGGCAGTATCCATTCAAGAGCAATACAGAGAGGATCCTGGTGCCAGGTTTATTTCTGAGAGTATATGAATCAGGTCTGCTTAATTTTGTGTTTCAGATATATAATGGCATCTGATTTTATAACCTGCAAATACCTTGATTATTACCTGGTATGCCAAATAGCTTACCAACATGGAAAGAAATTGCTGGTCAGAGAATATAAAGCTCTGATCCCTCTAGCAATTTTATTTCTCCTTGTAAATTATTAAATTGCCATTCTGGTTTTAAATCTCCCATGTTTGGGATGCTATTGCTATAAAACAAATCCAGTCAATATTTTAATAAATCAGGCCTCTGAACTTATAAGTCTGAGGGAAAGTCAAAAGGGAAGAGGAACACAGGTATTAGTGGATCTCTGAGGAGCCCTGATCCTTGGGCTAAGTTCTGTAGGGCTGCAGATGGTGGTGGAAGCAAAAGAATCTTCAGATAGGTTTGGGGAAGTGAGAAGAGAGGAGGTATGCCTTAGTTTTGAGAGGAAGCCAGAGAGGAGGAATTATCAAAGTTCCCAAGGATCAGTCTGGTGCAGAAGAACCAATTATCTTAGCAGTTTCTGGTGCACACCAAGCCATAAGAGTAGTAGAATGATCCCTTTGCCCCAAAAAGGGATATGGAAGTAGCTAAGAGAGTCAGCAGACCTGAGAAAGCTTTGTGGTCAGGATGATGAAAATGTAGCGGTGACCTGAGGTGAGTGGTGACCACACACCAGACTGGACTATAAAAAGATGCATGAGAATGAAGATATGCTCAACCTATGCTTCTGCATTAGCTCAGGCCCCGCTAACAGCCACATCTTCCAGATGCTTAGACATAAGCCTACTAAAATGAATGCTCAAATTAAAATCAACCTCAAGTTAAAAAAAAATAAAATTATACTTTCTGAACACCCATGCGGATTAACATTTGATCAGAATGGAAACTAACCACCATTGTCCCTAATATACCTTCAAGAGGAAGAAAGAGGAATAACATAAGCAGTATCCTAATGTGTTGTTGCCTAAGAAAACTGCATAATAATGATACAGTCTCTGCATCACAGCCAAATTACCAAAACTTCTCAGAGTTTTAGTATTAGTCTAAAAGTCCAAAATAACCATCTTCAGGTACCTTTTTAAAACTTCCATAATACTAAACTTGTTTCCCACCACCCCCGTGTTATTTAAGTTTATAACTCAAACATATTTGAGTTTATTATGATTCTGAAAACTTACCGAATGTCCATTCTGAATGAGACTGCCAGACACTAAATAAGTGACATGCAATTGGGCTCCTGAATTTTCCTTTCGCTTCCTTTCAACATAATCATACAGCATCCTGTTCCAAACAAAGTGAACAAATTATTAGTTACCTCTTCAATTCTTAATTTGTGACTTCAAAGTTAGATATTCAATCTGACAGTCTATCGAATTTTCTACAGAATTTTTGCTGTTTATGGACAGAGACTTAAAAGTTGGGGTCAACTTATTGAATTGGCACAGTGACCCAGTAAGTAGCTGAAATAAAAAGATCTAGTAACAGGCCAAGAGGGACTGAACTTGCAACAAAAGTGACAATGACATATAATGAACAGAACACTCAACCAAGAATAAGTTCCATCACTATCTTGCTATGTGATCCTGGATAAGCTAATTTTTCTAGGCTTCTGAATATCCTAAGGTTTAAAATGGGAGGATAGTACTAGTCAGTGATTCTCTTCACTTGGGATTCATGTGGCCATCTATAACCCTCCACATCCAAAATTGTAAGTAAAATGTATGTGCTTTTTAGGGAGAGACAGTTCAGGTTTTCAACAGTTTCTCAAAAGAGTTCATTACTCCAAAACATTAAAAACCACTAAGTAGACGATCACAAATGTCTAGCTTTAAAATTCCAGTTTTATGATCAGATTCAATGCTGTTTCAGAACTGCAAAATGTAACACTTACTCATGCTGCCCAGTATTCAGAGTATTCAATAACCTGAGATTGCCAACTGCCCATATGCAAATAATGTTGCTTTTATAACATCCCTAAATTCAATTATTTTGTCCTTATAAAGTATCAGAAGTTGGCTCCCCTCAATAACTTACAGATTAACAAAAACAGCAACAAGAGACATGTGTCTTTTATTTCAAGAAATATATACTGAGTCTCTATAACATGTCATACTTCTGCCAAGGCCAGGTGGAAATTCAAAAATTCGAAGGGAAACAACCTATACGGTTGACCATTCTCTTCTTGAAGTATCTGCCTTCTTAGCTTTCATGATCCCATCCCCTAGAGACCCCTGCTAACCCTCTAACTGCCTCTGCTCCATTTCCTGCTCAGACTTGACTACCTCCTTCATTTAACAGTTGGGGTTCTGTCTTCAGCTTCTCACTCTATACAGGTGACCAAATATCCGGGTTTGCCTGGATTTGAGGGGAGTTTGCTGAGACATGGACTTTTAGTGCTAAAACTGTCCTGGGAAAACCAGGTTGGTCTATTTCATTTACTCCCATGGCTTCACTTATTTCTGTCATCATCTGCTCAAATCGCACAAGCTGGAAATCTAGGAGTCATTCACTTCTCTCTATCCAGTGAGTTGCCAAATATCTCATCAGTTCTTCCTCCCAAGTAATTCCTGACTCCATGCCCTCCAAACCTCTTGACTGAACTATTCCAATTTCAGTATCAATTTTGTGCCCCAATAATTCAGGCTAGAGGATGATGGTGGCGCAAACAAGGGAGGTAGCAACGGTGGTACTAAATTAGGAGATGAATTCTGGGAGAAGTTAAAGGGAGAAACAATAATATTTGCTGATGGACTGATTGCAGGGAATGAGAAAAAAGGATGATGGGCTAAGCAACTCAAAGAATAAAGCTGTCATTCACTGAGATGAGGAAAAGCAGAAGTACATGTTAGGGGCAGAAATCAGGAGTTAGCTTTTGGGGCATGTTAAGTCTGAGATACTTATTAGTCATTAAGTGATGTTGAAAATGTAGTTGGATATTCTTGTCTGAAATATTATTTCTTATTCAAAAATCTTCAGTAACTCTCCATCCCCTAAGGATCAATTCTAACTCTCAAGCAATGACAGGAAAGGCCCTTCTTGTTCTGGCCCCTGTATCTCTCATCTTTCTCCCACATTCACATTATTTTCAGCCTTATGAAACATTCTGCAGTTCCTCTTGTATGTCTCTCCTTCTGTCTACAATGTTCTCAGACCTTATCCACCTAATTTCGCTTCAAGACAGGAGCTCAGTTATCACCTATGTGAAGCCTTCCTAATACCACAGATCTGCAGGGTACCCCTGCCTTTCAAGCTCTCACAGGGCCTATCCCATATCTGTCATTATAGTACTTACCACACCATAACTAGTTTACATATCTGCCATACCTACTAAACAAAAAGTTCCTTGAGGACAAAAAATGTGCCCTATTTAGCATGTTTGTTGATTCGTCTTTCTTGTTCTTTTTAGGGTTTCTTTCCATGCAGTAATTACAGTAGGAAAGATGAGGTGACAGAAATTCATAAACATTTTAGTTTATTAATGCTAGTTATTATGTTAACAGAAGAAATAATAAGCCAAGGATCATGCCCAAGATGCTCTCAAACTTGCTGGCTAAATCTTTAACCTACAACTCATAGTCTTGCCTATATTATCACAGACCTCCTCTTTACACTTGTCTCCCTAAATCAACCCCGGTTCTTTTATATTAACAGGAAGATAAAAAATGCACAAACTCTTTTTGAAAAAAATAATTTCTGCATACCATTAGGGTCTCTAAGACATGGTTATCTAATCTGATTAAACCAAACATTTTACCAACAAAATATGCAAAATATTCTTAAATACAAATGACAACATATATGAATTCTTATAAGATATACTTTCTACAGATATGATTAACTATATCTTCTCATTTTAATTCATTAATTTTCCCTTCTGATAAATTCCACCTATGATTTTCCCAAGGACGAATAGTGTTTATTGTATACTGCCTTCCCTAAGCCAGTTTAATTCCTTCATAGTACTTTTACAACCTGAAATTATCATGTATAAATCAATGATGGTAAGGACCTTGTTATGTCAAGTTTGCTATTTTATGACAGAGCCTAAAATGCTAAAAATAAAGAACTGAAAAAAAAATTATTTAATTTATCCAAGCAAAACAGTTATCATGCCCAATCACTGCCCTTAGTGCCAAATGCTTCCACAATAGGTAAAATAAGGAAAGGTGAGAGGACAATCAAGTCTCAATTTTATCATCTGTTACAAGAGGATGATAGTACCCATCACACTGAATCGTTATAAAGGTTATGTGAGATAAATGTTTGTGAAAATGTCTACCATAGTGCTTAGTATTCACTCAACAAATATTTATTGGCACCTATTATGACCCAGGCACATTCGAGATACAATTATTGTATAATATAGTATTTTCCAAAAGTGGCTGCAACAATATCTCCCATCCCAGATACTCTTCTATGTCCACCCTGAGAGAGGTGTACTCCATCCCCTCCCCTTGAATCTTGGAGGACTAGTGATTCATTTTATCCAAAAGAAAAAGCAGACATGATACCGCTTGACTTTTGAGGCAATCAGCTTCTGCTTTGTGCTGGAGCACTAGCATTTGGAGTACTGAGCTGCTATGTAAGAAGTCCCACACCCAGAGACATCATGCTTTGATGAAAGCCCAGGCCATACAGACAGAAATGTCTAGTCAATAGCCTCATCCGAATTCCCAGTCAATGGCCAGTATCAACTACTAGACGTGTGCACAAACAAGTTTATAGATGATGCAGGACTCCAGCTGTTGAGGCTTCTTAGCTGAGGCACCAGACATCATGGAGCAGAGATAAGTTATTTTCACTGTGCCCTGCCCAAATTCCAGACCAAAACAATCTATGAGTATAATAAAAGTTGTTTGAAGACACTAAATTTTGAAGTAGTTTGTTACATAGCAATAGTAAGTGGAACTTAAAGTGATGAAGGCAGGGAAAAATATGTTCTCTGCCTTCAAGGAGCTTATATTTTGGGTGGGGGGGGGGGATGTTGAGAAGGACACATAAGCTAGGGCATATAATAAGCAAATAGTAATAAGGATTATGAAATGCTGGATCTACTGGATAGCCGCGTGCAAAAGAAAGAAGTTGTACTATTTCCTTACACCATTTTACAAAATGATTCCTAGAAGAAATAGCGACTACCCATTTTAGTGCTTCATTTAAAATTAGCTTTAACCAACATTTTATTTGAAAACTATATTCTTACTGTTAGAATTGAGACATTTTTAATATGATAACAAGCACTTGATACATAGAAACTTTATAGTAATAATTATTGGTGTAAGAACTAAAACTATAAACCTCTTAGATATAAACACAGAAGTAAATCTTTGTGACCATGGATTAGGCAAAGCCTTCTTAGATATGTAAAAAATGCAAGCAACAAAAGGAAAAAATTAATTGGACTTTATCAACAATAAAAATTTGTGCTTCAAAGGACACTCAATGAAGTACAAAGACAACCCACAGAATAGGAAAAAATTTTAGCAAATTATATATCTGATAAGGGTCTCATATCCAGAATATACAAAGAACTCTTACAACTATAGAACAAAAAAAGACAACCCAGTGAAAAAATGAGCAAAGGATCAGAAAAAATATTTCTTCAAAGAAGGTATACAAATGGCTAATGAACACATGAAAAGATGATCAACATCATTAGTCAGTAGCGAAATGCAAATCAAAACCATAATGATACCATTTAATACCCATTAGGATGGCTAAAATAAAAAGATAATCAAGAGTTGAAAAGAATATGGAGAAATTTAACCCTTGTATATTGCTGTTAAGATTATAAAATAGCATACCCACTTTGAAAACAGTTTGTCAGTTCCTCAGAATGTTAAATATAGATTTATCACATGATCTAGAAATTCCAATCCTAGGTATATACTCAAGAGAAATGAAAACACGTCCTCATAAAAACTTGGACTTAATTGTTCATAGTAGCATTATTCATAACATCCGAAGGTAGAAACAACCTAAATGTCCATCAGCTGATGAATGGATAAACAAAATGAGGGATATCCATATGTTATAGGTTGAATTGCAGCCCCCAAAAAAGATATGTTGAAGTCTTAACCACCAGTACCTCTGAACGTGACCTTATTTGGAAACGAGATCATTGCAGATGAGGTCATACTGGAGGAGGGTGGGCTCCTAATCCAGAATGCCTGGTATCCTTATAAAATGGCCACATGAAGATACAGACACACAAGGAGAATGTAACAACAAAGGCAGAGACTGCGGTTATGCAGCTACAAGCCAAGGAATGCTAAAGACTGTGGGCAAAAGGTAGAGGCAAGGAAGGATTCTTCTCTACAGGTTTCAGAGGAAGTATGGCCCTGCTGACACCTTAATTTCAAACTTCTAGCCTACAGAACTGAGATAATAAATTTCTACGTTTTTAAGCCACCTAGTTTGTAGTACTGTTATGGCAGCCCTAGGAAACTAACACATATAGTGGAATAATTCAGCTATAAAAAGGAATGAAGTACAGCAGGCCCTCAAATAACATCATTTTATTATAACATTGATGAGATGCCCTAGGAACTTAACTCTTGTTTATATCAAGTAGCTTATGGTAAAACTGGTTTCATTATAAGTTGTTTCCATTAAAGTCACAGAACCTGTCTATAATGTTAAGTGAAGACTTACTGTACTGATACATGGTCAAACTTTGAAAACATTATGCTAAGTGAAAGAAACAAGGCACACAAGTTTACATATATGATTCCATTTATATGAAATGTTCAAAATAAGCAAATCTATAGACAGAAAATATTAATAGTTGTCTAGAGTGAGGGGAAAGGGGCAGGATTATGGGAAAATGGTGAGTGACTGCTAATGGATACTGGGTTCCTTTTTGGGGTGATGAAAATGTTCTAAAATTAATTGTAGCGATGGCTGCACAATTCTATGAATAGACTAAAAACCACTGAACTGTACATTTTCAATGGGTAAACTTATGGTATTGAATTATATCTCAATAAAACTGTTTTAAAAAAATGAAAGAAATGCATATGACAGAGTTAGGGAGGGGGTGAGGATACTTGAAAGAGAGCATTTGGGAAGGACTGTTCCAAGAAGTAAAAGCTAAAACCTGAAGGATAAAGACAGATGGGAGAAGAGCATTCCAGGCAAAGAGGATGGTACAAATGTCCTAGGGTGAGAATGGGCTTGGCAAATGTGAGGAACAGAAAGGCAAATATGGCTAGAATATAAGAGAGGTAGAGTGGTATGGGATGAAGTTGGTAGATAGTCAACAGCAGACAGTGTGTTAATTCTATAAAAATTATAGGTCATTAAGGGTAGCTACAATAAATTGCTGGCAACTTTACTGTATCTCCAATATCACCTTTAAACCCCAACAAAATCATATAGTAATAGTTATCTCATTTCATATTTAAACATCCATAACTACAACAAATAATTACTCTTATAGGTGTCCATTCCCAAAGTTACCTGAACCTCTTGGGTTTGACACAGGACTGGTCTTAGCAATAGCAATCTTAGATAGTCAAAATCAGACCAAATCTATCCCTAGGCCAAAAGTTTCAGGTTTCAAAGACATAAACATCCAGTCAAAAACAGACCCCTAGATCTGTCCAACAGCAACCCAAATAGAGCCACTCTAGAGGTCAGGGATTTTCTAAGACTATTGTCATGGGAACATTCCCATGACTCAAGGAATAGGGAAATATCTGACCACCTTTAGGAATAAAACAAACTAAATGAATATTTAACTCAGTATATGTGTCCTCAGCCTGTTCATGAATTCCTCCCTTTGGGACATAAACATCTGCACATTTGCAGGTAGAGAAATTTTGAAGTTAATTCAAAAGCTTGCCTTTTCTCTTTTGGCCTCAAGTTGGACTACAAGTTTCAGCAAGGAAAAATGACAAGGCAAAATTAAAGGGCAGTGCTCTGGACTATCCTAAATATTCCTATCTTAGTTTCATTTAAATAGTTCTGCCTGTTTTATACTGTTATACAGCTGTGTCAAACACCTGTTGATCTCATCATGGAGGTATGTCAATAACACCGAGATGGGCCTAAGGAACATTCCTGAAAATGTAATGACGATGTTAGATGTCAGATAATCTGAGATGTAAAAGGCATTGGCTAACCCATAATCTGAAATAACAAAATGATGTTAACCAGAGGGCAAGGCTACAAACAAATCCAGTAAATGTATTACTACACAAGTCTATCTACCTCCTAAATAAGACAAAAGTAGTAAAAGGTAGTAAAAATAGTATACTTTTCCATTTTCTCAGGGAAAAAAAGTTTTGTTTTTTTCCTAACCTAGAGGCTAGCTGTAAAGCTAAATACAAAGCAAAAAAATAAAAAAATAAAAAGCTCCAATGTGATTAAAATTAGTAGTAAATTGGACTTACTGTTTGGCCTGGTTCACATGAACCCCTAGTGTATAGCTCAGCCATTTGTATGTCACCTGCAAGAAGAAAAATGTTAAATGTTTTATTAGATGACTCCAGAGTGCAGGTCAGTTCTAAGGGCTCCTAAATATTCCTACTCTTTGATGATTATGCCTTATAAATTATAGTCGGTGCCATCCCAGTTTTGCCAAGAACCATCAATCTGGGCAGGCAGGACTGAGATATTTATCTTACAAACACTAAGAAGTTCGTTTTACAGATGAATTAATGCAAGGAGTCTAAAAAGGAAGGCTGAATGTACATCAAAGAGAAGGCTCTCATTTTCCCCACACTCCATGTTTTATTAAAGCTTTTTTTCTTTTCCCCAACTTCTGTCCTTTTGGGGATCCATCACAGAAAACTATCCTAAAACTCACCCAGAAGCTAGATTATTTTGAAGTGTGAGACTCAGAAAAACCTCTAAGTTGCACCCATGCAAACAGTTAAGGGCACAGGTGTGCATAGTTCAAGGACTGAAAGAGGTGGCTGAATACTGTATCAGAGGTTAGATTGGAAACTCCTGGCCTCAAGCCTGTATCCTTTCTATCCTTCTTTAATTCTACTGTCACTCTTCTCTCCAAGTCTTTCAAATCTAAACGCTGAGTTTCTAATAACTAGAAGTGTTACATACGGTAGGCAAAGGCAGTATGATGTAGATGAAACCACTGGCAAAATTAGACAGACCTTAGTTGGTAAATTGCCTATCTCTTACTAACCACAAATACAGAAGTTATTTGGCCCCTCTGCTTCAACTGACGTTTTCTAAGGATAGTTCTACCCTTCTCTGAGTGATCACTGCAAAGATTAAATACAGTAATGTGTATCCAAAGCTCACAGCAGGCACTCAATCCTCACGGTTTGCAAAGTGCATTCACACCCACTGTCTCATTTGATCTTTACTCCAACTCCGTGAGGCAGGTCAAGCTTGTATCAATACCAAAATTCCAGTAAGAGGAAACCGACTGACTACAACTTGTCACTTAAACCCGGTTACGATTTCCTCGATGTAAACTTGGGGCTTTAAAAGCCAACCACCTTATCAGACAGGTGTAGAGACGCCTTAGAAATATTATCAAACAATGCCCCGCCCTCTGCGGCCCCTAGTCGTTGCGCAGTGCCCAGCACGCCCACCCAAGGGACGAAGACTTGTGCGCGCGCCAGAGGCTCTCTCCGGCGAGTTCCTCGTTTGCCCTAGGCACGAAGCGTGGGGACCTGTTTCCCTCGGCCAGTACCCACGCGACCACACGCAGAGGGGTCAAGGTCCCCACCGCCCTGGCCGGGCCCAGGACTCCAGTCGCAAGCCCGCGTTCCCCAGTCCTAGTTTCTCACGATTTTGTTCTGGTCCATGACGAATTCATCTATATTTTCCAGATAAAACTGGTCCGCCATGGTGCTGCAACGCTGGGACCCGCACCCTCTCAGGTCCCCACGCCACCACAACCGCAGCTCCCGCCGGCGGGAAACGTCTTTCCTCCCACCCAGGCCGGGGGTCGTTTCCCACAGCAACCGAGAGACGCTCTACGGCGGCCGTCTGAGGGTCAAATTAGTTTCAGACAGGGAGCAGGCCGAAGTAGGCGGAGCTAGTAGGAGCGGGCGGAAGTGAGGAGCTAGGCGGCCGGGCGTGACTTGGAGGGGCTGTCTGTGGCGCTCTGTTTTCAAATCCCACCTCTGCCACTTAGTGACTGATCCAGGGCAAAATACCTGGCGTCGAGGAGCCAGTCTTTCCACCTGTAAATTGATAAAATAATCCTTGCCCTTTCATACCTTTATTCAACAAATATTTATCGAGAACCTATTCTGTTCCAGGCACTTCTTAAACACTGGGGCACCGCAGTGAACAATAAAGAAAGAAACAAGTAATTTTAGTAGGGTGCTGCCAGCTGGAATAAAGTAGTGCTTGTTATAATCACTCAGAATTGAAAAATTAGAGGTTTTCCAGAAGGGATAAGAGAGGGGCAGTGTTTTGGACGGAGGTAGGGGCATTTCTGGGAAGAGAAGAATTCATTTTAACTGGAATGTTGAGAGGAGAGGCCAATGAGGAGAGATGAGAGTTGAGAGAAGCCAAATTATGCTGCCCCTACAAGGATGTGTGAAGAGGCACATGAACTTTATTCTCAGAAACATTTTCAGGTTAGGAAATATCAATGCAAATTCCTCCTAACATCGCCTAAAAACCCCTTAATAATTGACTTCAGCATAAGACAGTGTAGTTAAATATGGTGCCATAGTGGATTTTCCAGCAGGCTCTAGACTTAGGCCCTGGATTTGAGAATCCTGGTTTTGATATTTGTTGTGTAACCTTAAGTAAGTAATTTAACCACTATAAGTATGTTTCCCATCTATAAGATGGAAATAATAATAGTACCCACTTCAAAGTTTTGTTGTAACATGCATTCATTCAAGAAGTATCAGAAGCCTACTAATAGCCAGGCACTGTTCTGGGATGCTCAGCATACAGCTGTGATCAATAATACATGAAGCGTAAATAAATAAATAAATAAATAAATAAATAAATAAATAAATGCACGGAGCTTGTTCACATGTAGCTTATATTCTTGTTAAGATATTTAAGTGAAGAATGGTAGTGGTTTAAAATAGAATAATGGTAGTAGAAATTCAGAGAACCGAGTGACTTGCATTTTCTTTAGAGTCAGCAAAACATACTGATGAATTAAATGAGTAAAGTGTAAGAAAGACAGGAATCAAGGAAAATGCCTAGATTTGGAACCTAAATATTTAGACAAACCATGATGCCTTTAACTACTGAGATGTGGATGACTGAGAAAAAGAGAAGATGAGAAAATCAAAGAATTCTATTTGTCCAGAGTTATAAATGAGCTAATATATATAAAACCCTCACAACATGCCTGCACACAAGAAAATTGATAACAGTTGGCTATTTCATTACTGTCTACCAGGCACATCGTACCAGATGCTTTGAGAGTGAGATTTCATTTAATCCTCATAGCAACCTTGCAAATCCATTGTGTTTATCCATATTTTATACACTAGATTGCTGAGGTTTAACAGAAGAGTCATGGATTTTTCAGGTCACAGGGTTAAATGGTAATGTTGGAATTGGGACTTAAATTTCCTATCATTTTTCCATGGGAGTGGGATTTAAGTCAAGACAATTGACCAGAGAAGTCTACTATCCCCATACCAAAGGGAGCAGATAATACAGTACAGAGTACCTGGCCCAACATACTTTTAGATATACCAATATTAAGAATTGCATGACTTTTAGAAGCCAGATTAGTGGTTACCCTTGGGAGGGTAGAAACTGGAAGGATTCTGAGAAAAGGGTAATGTTCTGTTTCTGGATCTGGGTGCTGGTCTCATGTTGTGTTGAGTTTGTAAAAACTATTTGAATTGAACGCTTCTGATATGGATACTTTTCTGTAAGCTTGTTCACACCAATAAAAAGTTTAAGAAGAGTGATTATTTGAGGAACCTTAACAACTGTGCCAAGCCTTTTCAAACCAAGAAAATAGAAGATAGGTACAGGTATTAGAAAGAATGGATTTTAACCTTGGACAAAAGAAAAGAGATTCTGAGAAAAAGGAATAAGGTGCAAAAATAGACCCCCAACAAGACAGTAATGGGATTATCAAATTAAGATAAGGCATCTCCAAGTCTGGGATGGAGTAATGGAATAGAATGGGACTAGAAAAATGTCCCTTTAAAGAAGGGACAATAATATGTACTAGTGACTGATAAATGTTTAACGACCAATTTGCCAAATAAAAACGCCCTGATTTGTAGTGGTTGCCAGCCTCTGTGGTGTAAATAGTCCCACCAAATGCAGTTAGGTAGAGATATGCAGTATCATACCATTGTTTCCACCTTACAAGTACAATAAACAAATAACCACAAAAGCAGAGATGGTAGTACAATATAGTAAAATAATTAGGAAGTGATGAGATTTGAATAGTTGTTGTCTTTATTTTTAATACAATTTATTTAATCATAAGCTATCTAATTTTTTAATAATGGCTCTGTTTAACAACTGACTTCAAACTTTCTGAAACATTAACATTTGATTCTCATAAGCAAGTACCAACCAGCTCTAGTATACCACTGAAAATAATTTATCTACTTTGTATGATTGAGGGGATTGAAAGTAACATGTCCGGTAACTGGCAGATAGCTAAGGTAACTATTATATAACTAACACTTATCTACCACTAACTATATGCCAGGCTTTGTTCCAAGCGCTTTGTAAATATTAACCTATCTAATCTCTATAAGAACTCTAGAAAGCAAGGCTGTTATCCCCTTTTCCAGATAAATAAACATTAGCACAGACTGATTATATAACTTGCTCAAGATCACAGAATAAGTGGCAGAGCCAGAATTATAACCCAAGCAGTCCAGCTCCAGCATCCATGATCTTAAACATTGTGTTTTTCTGTCTCATTATTAGTTTATAATTGCATACAAGAAAACCAATAATAAGTACAGTGTATTCTAACACATTTTTTTGTAGACCTTTGCAATCCTTGTGCCCATCAGTCAAATGAGAATTGCTTTCAGTGGAAGCCAAGTAAGAAGTAGTATATATTGAATATCTACAGGATGTGGGAACGTAGATTCCAGACAAACAGGAATTTATCTTATAAGTTGTCAGGGCAGTTGTTAGGGGGACAAGAGACAAAAAGTTCCAGAGGATAGATCTTTGATTAGGTTTAGGGAGGGAAGGAAACACAAGTAGCAAATGCCAGTAAACAGCCTAGAACTGTGTCCAGAAGATTAATGTTTTATTTTGATAATGCCTGAAAGCTTAGTTCTAGGGTCAAAAGAAAAACAGAAAAGAAGAAAATTCTGCATTTTCAATTGCATAAATCATAGGTAAGAAAGTCTCATGCATTGCTGGGGTGATAATAATTACATATATTGAACATCTACCATGTCGTGGATACCTTGCATAGAATGACTCATTTGATACTCAAACAGCCCTATTAAATTCTATTATTCCTGCACCAAAAAGTATCCAAATTTAAATCAATTTTATGTTAGTGGGAAGAGTGAAAAGGAAATGATTCCATATAGGTTCCAAGACAAGGCTTGCTTAAACTAATAACTAAGTAGAATTTTAGAACTGACCTCATTCTAATATGATAACAACAACTGCATCAGCATCTAATAGATTCTCAGTCGATATTCATTGACTTAAGTTCAATTACACTGAAGGCAATGAGATTTGAGGGTGGAAAAACTGGGTTAAGAAACAATGAGGCCTGAAATATTGTTCACTCTCATTTATTGAGTGTATAAAGTATGCAAGCACCATGCTAGGCCTTTTACTTGACTGTGCTCATTTAATCTTCAGAACAATTCTAAAAAGTGAGTAAATATTATTACTCACCTTCTTTTATCCCTGTTTTACAACAAGGAAACTGGAACTCAGAAAGGTTAAGTAACTTGTCCTCACCTGTAGGGATAGCAAATGGTTGCAGACAATGTTTCTGCCTGGGCATGCCTATAGCCCATGCTCATATGCTGTTGCTGGCTTTAGGGGAGACCATTTGGCTGATTTTTATTCTCTTATTTTTTTTCTTATACATGTTTGAACTTTTTACAAGCATCTGTATCATTTTTATCATCAGAAAAAAAATAAACATTTTTTCATTTTGAAAAAAAATGGGCATTTAGCAATGTAAAGTTAACCCATCTTCTCATTCCAGCCATCTGCAATAAGGAAAGTAGCACCATTCCCACCTATACCTTAAGTGCTGCTTCTTAAAAAAAAGAAAAAAAGAAAGACAAGTCATTTTCTGTTCCTTAAGGATGAGGCTTAACATCAATGTTAAGAACAAGAACAGTTCTTCAGAAACGAGAACAACCAATCAACCAAAGTATTAGCTAAGCAAAGAAGGCCAGACGAAATTGTTGGGGATGGCGGCGTCAGCTGATAACCAGCAGTTGGAGCCATAGAATGAAGACTCTTCAGCCTCCACAGCTCAAAAGAGAATCTGAGGTTAATGTCAGAAATAGAAGGCTGACCTTTCTCTTTCCTCCTTTTCATCCCCACTTCATCCCAGAAATGACTGGCATCAGAGATTCTAATGATTCTGACAGGACATGGGATGGGAAATCTAGATGGGACTCAATATTGGGAAGAGGGTGAGGAGTGGTCAACCTGTATGCAGGCAGGATCTCCAGACTCAGAGTAGGGGAAGGGGGCAGGCCTCTGACCAGGAAAGTGGGCCTGTAGGAGCAGCTCAGGAACCCCACAGGTCTCTGGGGGATAGCATTCCAGGCAGGGGAACAGGTCAGAACCAAGGAGTATAAGATTAAGAATTATGTCTACAGCCATACTACCCCATACAAGCCCAATCCCATCTGATCTCAGAAGCTAAGCAGGGTCAAGCCTGGTTAGTATGTGGATGGGAGACCACCTAGGAAGGCCAGGTGCTGTAGGTGCGAAAAATAAAAAAATAAGGGATCGTAAGTTGACAAGGTCCTTGCAACCTGTGAGGTCAACCAAGGGTTGTCTCGCTTAAGGGAAAAAAAAAAAAAAGATTAAGAATTATGACTTGGGGGACCACAAATGGCCCAAGGGTCATTCCAGAGTCTTAGGGGCCCAGGATTTACTAACTCCAGGTATTTAGCACTAGATCATTCATACATTTATTCACCAAACATTACTTAAGGCTGCCTGTCTACCTGACCCTATTTAACTATTAGGAATATAGCATGGTCTTCATTCCTGGGAGTTAGTCTGTGGGGAGTAAATAGCAATACAGTGTGAAGGAAGCACAGGGTGCATGGGAACCCAGCAGAGGCAACTAACAAAGTCTGAGGATCAGAGGAAATATGCCGAAAATTGGACTTAGGTATCCAGGATTAAATACCACATAATGCCTTCTTTCACTTCCAGGCAAAATATATAAAAAAGCAAATCAGAGTGCTGTCATTGTTATAGATTTTAACAATGTGCACAAGCCAATATTTCCTTTTTCTCTTTTTAAAAAAGCTGTTTTATGAGAATATGTGTACCTTGTGTAGACATGTGTTGACACAAGGTACATGTGGAATGACAGCTGGGAAGGCAGGAGCCCAGGGGAGGGTGAGATAGGCCTCCAGGTGATGTTCTAAAACACCTTATCAGTTCTATAAAAATCAATGTAAAACAGTTACCAAAACAAGGTGCGTGAGCCAAGAGGGCACTCAGACACCAGCTCCCTTGTTTCAAACCTGCTGCCACCCTACTGCAACTCCAGCTCACACACACACCTCAGCTTGTTTATTCCTCAGCTCAATCACCAGAGGTTCATACTGATACCTTTGTTACCTTGGACATCCAGAAAAAGAGCAGGAGGACCCCTTCCACACACCCTCATCTCACATGTGCTTTATATATTGTTCTTTCTCCATTCCCTTGGGGGAAGGAAGAGTGCTTTGGAGAAGTGATAGTAAAATTAAAGATAATTAGAAATTGGTTATAAAAAGCTTTACTTTAAGCATATCATTTCTGAATCACTAAAATTGAGATGGGGGTTTGGGGGACTGGTATTCAGGGCTGCAAAAAGCATAGGATCCTCTTCTCAGAGACCCTTGCTCTCTGGCTGCCAGTTCTGCTGGTTGGGAAGACTTCCTGAGGAAATGCCATGTGCCTTCAGCTTTACTATACCGTAAAGAAGGGGCAAAGGCTCTTTCAGATACAGTCTTGATGGAGTGAGCTGCTCTCTTTGCCTTATTGTCTCTCTACTGGCATCGCTGCTTCTCTATGACTATTCTATTTCCTTCTGTAGCTTAACCACAGTTTCTACTTCCTCATAACTTTAGTTTAAACACAATGGTAGGTTGCCATGGCTCATCTCTACCACTCCCTCTAGCTTTTGACCCGTCACTATATATTTTCTCAATAATTCCCCATTTTGTAATTCCTAAATGGTTGAACCTGATTCAGCATATCTCAGGTTTTTGGGTTTGTTTTTTTTAAATCTCAGATTATCAATACCTTTTTCAAGATACTGAGCAGCCAGTGAACAGAATTCTCTTAGGTGCTCATTCACTCATTCTTTAATTGTTCATTGAGTTCCTTCTACTAACTCATTTTATATTAAATACAGTAGAATACAAGACACATACAGTCCTTGTTAGAAGCAGTTGTTAACCATTACAAGATCATGTTATAAAAGAGGAAATGAACAGCGTGCACCCACTGGAAACGTCCACTAGGCTATGAGATATGTTTGTGCTCAGATGCAGAGTTAGGTCGGGGATCCACAACAAACAGATGAGAACTGAGACCATCAAAATAGACTGGATCACTACGGGACAGAATTTCTAAAGGCAAAACTCCAGGGAACATCTATAGTTAAGGGACATGCCAAAAAAGAAAGTCCTAAAAAGGAAACTGAGAGGGAGAAGGAGCACTGGGAGGGTTCAGTGTAGAAACAAGGAGAAGCGAGTTTGAAGAAGAGGGTTATGCAGCTGGGTGGGGATTGAGAGAAATGCATTGGATTTGGCAAATAGAAGGCCTCTGGTGACACAGGCCCAAGAAGTGAGAAGTACTAAAAGCCAGACTGCGATGAGTTAAGGAGTGAGGAAGAGTGAGAAGAGGAACTGAAGATAGTGGGTAGAGACAACTTGAGCCAATTAACTATTTGCAAATAGAGAAGTAAGTGGGAGTGAAGGTGGTTATGAACTTCATAACATGCCTGTCTAAATAACAAGGGTGGGAGGTGATGGTGGATGTTGTCTTAGAAAAAATTATGACCAACATTCTGGGGTCTTTTCCATCCAGAATGTCCCATCAGGGATGCCACAGAAACTGCAGGCCTGAATCTGCAAGAGGAGGGTATGTGGCAGATCCTTAGTTCCCATGGAATGGAAATTTTTCAAAGGTCTTTTCACCCTTGGATTCCCAGGACTCAGTGTGGCCACAGCATGAAGTAGGGCCTTGGCAAATATTTGACAACTGATAACGGAATGGTTGAAGGAACGGATGGATGGATGGATGAATGGATGGATAGATGGATGGATGAAACTGAATTAAATGTTGTTCTGCTCTATAATCCCTTTTGCTGATCTACAGAATATTGTTTGTGAAAGGTGTTGTCAACCTCTCCTTCCACCAGTGAAATTGTTACATAGTCTGTTATCAAGGTAAGCATTACTGATAAGCTAAACTGGGGAAATGCAGCTTCCTTCGAAGGCCCAGTGATTAGAAATGAGGGAAAGAGGTGACATTTTATGGATAAAGGTTAAGAGCAAACCTGGGTCCTAAACAGGCTTGAAAGCTTCAAAGGGCACTTCTGCTGGGGACCCAAAAGTGAGGCTTCATACGTTCCTATACATATAATCTTTATACACAGTATTTTATCCTGTAAACACCCTGTGAATTTTGGGTTGACTAATATGAAATATCTTAACTTTCAATATTTTCTTCCAAGACTCTAGAGTAAAGGACAAAATCAGATGGCAGTCTTTCCCCAAACTAATTCTCATTTCCCCATACAACATGTAATTTTGTGTGTGTGACTTCTGCTGTGGGCTAAATTGTGCCCCCTGCCCCCAATTATATGTTGAAGTCCTAATCCCCAGTATTTCAGAAAATGATTATATTTGGAAATAGGGTCTTTAAAGAAGTAATTAAATTAAAATGAGGTCATTGGGGTTGGCCCTAATCCAATATGACTGTTGTCCATATAAGAAGAGGGAATTAAGACACATACACATGGAGAGAGAAGACCATGTGAAGACACAAGGAGAAGATGGTCATTTACAAGCCAAGGAGAGGGGCCTCAGAAGAAATCAACCCTGCCAACACCAGAACTGTGAGAAAATAAATTTCTGTTGTTTTCACCACCTAGTCTGCACTACTTTCTATGGGAGCCCTAGGAAACTAATACAACTTCTTTCATGTAGCACGATGTTTTTGAGATTCTTTCATGATAATACAATGTCAGTAGTTCATTTCTTTTTAGTGCTGAGTAGCATAGTGAGTCCTCACTTAATATTGTTGATAGGTTCTATGACTTTAAGTGAAACAATGCAAAATGAAACCAATTTTACCACAGGCTAATTGAAATAAACAAGAAATAAGTTCTTATGGCATCTCATCAACTTTATAATGTAACAATGTTATTCAATGACCTGCTGCATTTCATTTGTATGGCTATACCATATTTTGTTTATTTATTTACCAGTTGATGGACATGTGGGTCGTTTCCATTTTGGGTACTAAAACTCCCGCTACAAAATTTGCAGACAAGTCTTTGTGTGAACACATGTTTTCATTTCCCTTGGGTAGATCCCAGTACTCTCAAGATCAAATCTAAGTTTATCTCTTGAGTCTCACCTCCCTTCATTGCTTCTTACCTATGCTCCAGCACCACAGATTGCTGGTAAGTCCTTGCACATACTATGTTAATTCTCACAATTCTCTGCATGTGCTGTGCCCTCTTCCAGAAGTACCCTCTCCAGTTTCTTTCTCTGACTCCCAGGATAGTTTAGGATTCCTTTTCTTTGCTCCCATGACCCTTTGAGCTTGTCTTTATCAAATGAGATTACATTGTTGGTTTGACTTTCTTTTACTAAGCAATGAGTTCCTTAAGGAAAGGGATTGTGTGTTCCTTATGAAATAGTTGGGGCTCAATAAATATTTGCTTAAAGCATGCATAGCTGAATGAATGACTCAGTTATTTGATTAGTCTGTATTGAGTGCTTATCATATGTTTGGTATAACGTTAGCCACTACATAGGCCATGAAAAAAATAAAAGATATATATAAAATATTCAAGGAATTGTTAATTAAGTTGGAAAAACAAAACCTACTTCAGAAAACTGATTAGAGAACAAAGTAATAAAAAATTAAATTATTGAAGAACACTGGACACACAGACCTCTGTTCAGACTTGGGTTGTATGTCCTTGGGCAAGCCGTCTAACCTCTCCAGACTTTAGTTTCTATATCTGTAAAATAGAGATAATAATCAGACATATCAAGTTTGAGATACTAGTGGAATAGAATACTAATAATTAAACAACACCTCTCATCTGGACAGCGCTTTATAGAAGTTTACAAAGCTGATTCACATCCTTTATCTCCTTTGATTAACTCTGTGAGATAGAGATTGTAGCTTAGTAGCTAAGGCGGATTGTAAAAATGGCCTTCCCTCTATCTACATCTGAAAGTGTCCTTTCACACTGACTCTGGTTTGGCTTTGTGATTCACTTTAACTAGAAACATGCCTGAACATGGGGGCTTGCCTTCTCTTGTTGCACTTGGAATCCTAAGACCATCATGTAAATAAGCCTAAACTAGGCTGTTGGAGGATGAGAGGCCACATCGAGGAAAACCAAGGTGCCCCAGCCAACAGTCAGCCAGTGACTGCCCATCATCAAATATGGGAGTGAGGCCATGCTAAATCATCTAGCTACCACCCAACCTACCAGCTGACTATAGACCCATGAGGGAGCCCAGCATAGGTCAGCTGAGCTGGCCAAGACCATTCAACCTATAGAATTGTGAGCTAAATAAAATGATCATTATTTTAAGCCACTATATTTCAGGGTGAATCATTTTATAGCAAAAGCTAGCTGATAAAGAGAGTCAGAGCAATAAGCTTTGGAGCTAAGGAGTCTGGGTTTTAATTCCAGCTCTGCCATTTACCAGCAATGTGGCCTTGGGATAGCTCCTCCATCTTTCTGAGCTTCAGTGTCCTCATCGGAATAACAGGAATAATAGTAGTGCCCATCTCATGGAATTGCAATGATTCAATAAGATGATAGATGTCAGACATTAACTCATGTGCCACTTGGCTCAGCAGAACTGCCTCATATAGGGAGCCATTGTTCAGATGAGTAAACTAAACTTCTAGACGTTTAATAACCTTCCTCAAGCTCACACAGACAGAAAATAACTAAACTTGGGACTCTCACTGGCAATTCTTGACCCCCACCCAGTCTAAGATTCCTAGTAGACTAGTAGGGGAGATTGGCTGGGGGTAGTGTGGAGCATTTAGTGTCTACCTGGCAACAGATCGCCTTGTGTGTGGTCTTAGTATAAAGCCAAAACAGGCTAGAGTTAATGAATGATCAAACTGAAGTTTTATCAAGATTAATCTAGTAGCACAATGTGTAATTCATTGGCAAGCACTGGCACTCTTACCTCTTCATTCTCTGGATCTCATGTCTCCCCAAGTCTGCTTTCTTTCTATACTGTTTCTCAAATCCGTTCTTTTACCTCTATTTTCTTGCCTTAGTCCTTGCCCCATTCCTGGAACTCTGTAATGGCCTCCAACTTCCTTTGGTGTCTCCCGCTCCAATCCTTTCTCCTCTCCCCACACCCTTTTTCAGCTGCATTTTGGGCTTTGAGCCAGCACATTCCTGATGCTCACCAAAGGTCAGATTCTGTTCATAGGTTTTACCCAGGAGCTGGCTAGATGGCTTCTGGGCATCGTAGTGAAAGGCTTCCATGTGCCTCAGCCATCCCATCCAAAAAATGAGGGGCCCACTTCAAGGCCTTCCAGAACTGATCCTTTCAGACAGAGGGTGCTGCTGGAACCCTAATAAAGGACTGGCAGGTATATACCGTCAATGAGCAGCAGATGGCAGAGTCACCTCTCCTTTTGTCATCTCCCGTTAGGAGCTGCTGGTGCTCCTTCTCACTAAAGAATAACAATAAACATAGGACTTCAACAACCATTAGAAAACACTCTGTGAGCCAAACTTTAATTGCGTTAACTGCCTAAATTTAAAGACTAGGGGATTATTACATTAAAGTTAGATTTCAGGCTTTATTTATTAACACAAACATATAGCTGCCATCTTTTGCCAAAGCATGTGCTCTACTGTGGGCTTTAGTCCTTATCATTTCCTATGGTCTCCCCAATACTTAGGCCAAGTGTCTTTTGCCATTAGTCAAAGTACTTGTACTGTTATTTTCCTTAAACCTTTTTCTTATAAGTGAAATATTTCTTGACCGTGTCTTCAACAAAAGGGAAAAAATAAGAGCTAGGCTGAGAAGACCACACCTTTCTTTTTTAAGAAAGGGGAAGAAGAATCCATCTTTATGTGAAAATGAAATAAACACAATGTGTCTATGTTGAAAGAATACAACCTAAGATGACATGAGGAAAATAAAGCACAGTAAGAACTAAGAAGAATATGAAAAAAGATGTGAGATGAAAAAATAACAAAATGAAAAAGGACTAAAACTTCAACAGAATTTATTCTTTGAATACAAATACATGTTTCTGCTATAAACTGTAATTAAAAGGGAAGAAACTGTAAGTGATAAAATAGAATAGAATAAGTAAAACAGTAATACCCTACACAGGCTGTAGGCATTTGAGATTCCATCATATAACCCAACTTTCCTCCCCTGCTTGCCCCCACTTTTATAGATGACATAGTTGAGGCCCAGAGACATTCGGTAACTTGTCCAAGGTTATGAAGATAAAAAATGGCAAAGCCAGATATAGAAATCATGTCTTTGCACTATATAGCCTCTGCTTCTTCCATATACGCAATGGCCATTGAGCTTGACAAACATTTGTTGGGTAGATGAAAAGAAGTATAGTGTAGGGGAAAGAATATTAAATCATGATGGAAAGTCCTAGATTCTAGTCCTCGCTATAGCACTCACTGGCTGTGTGACCTTGGGCAAGTCACTTTCCCTCTCTGGATCTCATTTGGAACATCAAAGTATGGAGAAAGCTAAACTCAAAACTTTGAAGGTTAATTGGGAAGTGTATCACATTAGCCAATTATAGCCTTTTTGTTCAGGGGTGAAGAACTTGGCCCCAAAGGAAAAATGAAAAGAACTCATGGTTATAAAAAACAGAAATCAACTCCGGCTGATTTAAATAAGAAATAAATTTGTTAAGATTATCCTCTGTACCTCATGGAGTCGCAAGAAAGCCTAAAGAATTAGGCTGAAAAAATGGGCAGAAAACAAAAGACTGTATCCACATAGACACTTGCACACAAATGTTTATAACAGTATTATTCATAATAAACAAAACATGAAAGAGACCTAAATGTCCATCAACAGGCAAATGGATAAACAAAATCTGGTATACAGTGGAATATTTTTTGGCCATAAAAAGGAATGAAGTACTGACATAAGCTACAACATAGATAAACACAGAAGACATTATGCTAAATAAAATAAACCAGTAACAAATGACTACATAACTACATGATTCTATTCATATGTAAGCTCTGAATAGGGAAATCTATAGACAGAAAGTAGATTAGTGGTTGCTCAGGGCTGGGTAAGTATGGGGGGTAGGGGTGTGATAGTTAAAGGTATAGGGTTTCTAAAATTGACTATGGTGATGACAGCACGTATCTATGAATATACTAAAAAGTGAATTGTATACCTTAAATAGGTGAATTGTATGGTATGTGAATTATATCTCAATAAAGCTGTTTTAAAAACTGGCAGAAACACAGGGAGACAAGGCAGGTACGACCTCAGCCTAAACGATGCTTACAGAACCAATTCAATAAGGATATCACTGCTACCTTTACCCCTGCCCTGAACACTGGACCCAGAGGCCACCACTTGCTCTGCTGGCACTGCTGCCCAGAAACCTAAATGTTACTGCCACTGTCCCACCACTGCCAAAGTGAACTCTCTCTACTGTCCCTGCTTCTATGTAACACAAGCATCTTATTCTAAGTTCCAGGAGAATGCACCTGATCAATCCAGCCTAGGTGTGCATACCCTAGCTATAAGGGAGGGCTGAGAAAGCAAGTATATGGTTTTTTTTCACTTCTATCATGGGAGACAAGATCTGCCTTCCTCCAAGACTCATACGGTGGAGAATTCCCAAATATAAGAAAGGGGTTGTATACTGGGCAAGTGAGCAAACCAACGAACCAATCGACCAACCAACCAACCAACTACAACAACAAAAAAAACTGGCCTCTACACATATATGTAACTCCACTTAAAATGCAAATATTCGGATTAACCTCTTTCAAATGCTCATTCATTCATGTATGCCTGCAATCACTGTAAGCACTGAAGTACCTAAAAACTCTATGCCAACCCTGTGCTAAGTAAACCACAAGGAATCAGAAACAAATAAAACACTGACCTTGCCCTCAAGGAGTTGATGAGCATGAGGAAAAAAAAAAAAAAAGAGTATTTTGGATCCCAGGTTAAACGCGTAAGGAGAAAAGCAGAGGCACAAACAAGGGACTGGTCAATTCTCCTTGGGGAGGTTAGAAAGTCTTTACAGAGATGACATTGAGGAGAACCTTAAAAGGCGGGTTGGTGCCTTGCCAAGCAGAAGGGAGGAAGCAGGGGTATGGACCAGCCACATGCACTAGGGGAAACTATGAGGAACACTGTGGTGGAAGCTTGGGTGTGAGAAAGGGCACACCTGTCTCACACCAAGCAAGAAAGGGGCTGTAGGGCTCAGACCAGTTTGGACTTCCCTCTTTCTAGCAGAGAGCTACTGAAGGATATTTTGTTTTTAAAACATTGTTCTGATGCTATGGAGAAGATGAACTGAAAGAGAGAATGGGAAAAGAGGTCAGTTAGTAAGCTATTGCCATAGTCCAGACATTAGATGGCAGAAGTGAACCAGGTGGTAGCAGTGGCGATAGAGATGGCTTATAAAGCTATTGTAAAGATTAAATGAGATAATGGGTGTGAAAGTGTTTTGTAAACTATAAAATGAGCTCTATGGATATTTGTAATTTATCTTAACAGTGTCTAACACAAAGCATGGCAAACAGAAGGTGCTCTTTACATGTTTGAAGTAAAAAGAAAGGATAATTATTTTTGGAGCAATTACTGTGTGTCCGCCGCCATAATAAATGCCTTACCATCATTATCTTCCTAAAAGCCTAAGGTGACCAAACTTCCTGATTTGCCTGGGACTGCCCTGGGTTTAGCATGGGAAATCCCAGATCCTGGGAATCCCCTGAGATCTCAACATGGGTTTGAGTATCATGCCTCTTTTATAGATGAGGAAACTGAGACTTAGAGAGATCATGCAACATGCCCAAAATCACATTTAGAAAGTGACAAAGTCAAAATTTGAAGCCAGATCTGTCAGGAAGGAAGCATGGGGGTGAGAAGGGTCTTTAGAATGAAACATGTAGAGTATCAAAACCCTGCTTTTTTTTTTAGCCACATGACTGGATATCAAGCCCAGTTTGGTTTCAGGGGCTGGCATTGGGAGATTGCCCAGAAAAGCTCGAAAGCTGAGACTGGCCCCAGGTCAGTCACCTGCTCCTCCAGGGCAGTCCCTGGCAGTACTTTTGTTTTGTTTTTCACTTCAAAGAAACTCTCTCTTTTCTATATGGTAATTAAACCCTCATGCCTCATCCTGTTTATATTTTGCCTCTGTGTTTTGTTTTGCTTATGTATGAAAGAACGATTCAACCTTGCTAATCCAAATTGCTTGACCCCTTAAAGCAGATGTTTTGGGGTCTTGAGAAATAACATTACTATGGATATTTATAAGGAGATGGGGGGTGGTATTCTGTGCCCAGCCAGCATCAGAAGCAAAGCACTTCTTAGACACCGATGGGTAAGTCTTGCTTGGGGTACGGAGGAAGGGTGGCCAGGAGAGAAAGAAAGCCTGGTTAACCTCAGGATCGAGCTTCCTTTCTGCTCAGATACACCTGACAGTTTATCTTACCTCCTGTCAATTCATCTTTATGCTGTATTGTTGAATTGGGAGTCAAGAGGCTGGTGTGTGGTCCCTAGTTCTGCCACTAATGAATGTGAGACCTAGACAAGTCTCCTTCCTCTCTATGCCATAGTTTTCTCATCTGTCAAATGAGAGACTCAGATGATGAGATTAGGTGCTTCCCTAGGGGTCCTTGTGGTGTTGACACTCTATCTAGGACATTGTAATGGTACATACAAGTGAACTGCTTCTGAAGGCAGGCTCTGGGTTAGGCGGTATGTGTGACTGGATGGGAACATCTGCAAGTATGTGTGTCTGAGAGTTTGAGTGTGAGTGTGTGTGACTGTGTGACTGTTCATGCAGGTGGTTCTCCAAAAAGATATATTCAGTTTATGCTTAAAATTCCAGCTCTGGTGAAAGCCATTCACCCCACCCCTGCCTAACTCTTGAATTGCTTTTCCAGACTCAGCTCTCTCATAAAGTGTGAAGTATAAGCATTTCTCTTGGTGAGATAGCACTGTGGCCTGGAATGAGCACCAACTATAGAGTTAGACTTGGGCTTGAATCCTGGCTCTTGTACTTGATATGTGACCTTCAGTGAGTTATTTACCTAAGCCTACATTTCATCAATGGTAACAAGGAGCTAACAGACCCCAGCTCAGCACAGTTAGAGGCTGGAATGAGATAAGTATGCCAAGCACCTGGCTTAGAACCTGACATATGGGACACTCTAAATCAGGTCCAGCTATGTAATCTGCAGAGCCCGTTACAAAACGAAAATGTGGAGTTTGGGGATCATACATAAGGTACAGAGTCTAATACATGCTTGTTCAAAAATTATCAAGAATTTCAAGATGACAGCAGCAGAGCATTAAACTAAGCATGAGACCCTTCTCAGGACAAGGCCCTGGGCATTTACACAGGTCATATCCTCTCAATGTTAATTTCTTCCAGCAGGTTAACTAAGCTGTTGGGAGAAGATGAATGGATGGGAGTGTCATGCCCAGGAAGCAAAAATCGAAGCTTGGAAATTTTTTCTGTCTCCAGCTCCCCCCTGAAACCACCCTGACCATGGGAGGCATAGCTGAAGGTCAGAGCTGGTGTCACTTGCTTCCTCAACCACTGAAAATATTTTTCCCACTCTGTGAATTCAGCCTCCTTCCCTCACAGATTAGGAATAGACATTATCTCCTTTCCCAGAGTCGATCTTCACTTCTTTTACCTCTTTTACGTCACCTAAGACCTTCTGGATCCCCTGGAAAGGAACTGAGGGCCTGGGGCCCAGTGACAAGGAACAAGTTGCTGAGGAGGTCACAGTCCCTTGGGCAGAAGGAATCCTGCAGACCAGAGTATTGCTGAACACTTGCAAGCTAGGAAGTCAGCCAGCGTTTCATCTTTTGTTTTTTCCTCTTGGGGCTTCCTGTCCCAGAGGTGGATGGAGAGGGGTCATGGGGGACTTCCTGACCTCAACAAATAAACCTTTCCATTGTCATTGGGCAGGCAGTATTTCTAGGCCAGACAGATCAGGTTAATAGACAGTAAGAGAGACAGCAATACTGCTCACATCTAGTTCCATTAAAGATTCTAACAAGAGGAGGCTCTGCACTGCTGTGGTCAGAGAGGTGGTCATGTGAGAGGCCTGGGCTGACTGTCTATTGTAGGGGTGAGTGAGGTCAATGAGAACTGGGTAGGGGAGAAGCATCAAAGAATGTGGGGGTTGGGAGGGCTCTCAGAGGTCATCTAGTTTGCTCTCTGCTGATTCCCAGTTCCCAGAACAGTCCTCATACACAACAGGGGATCAATAAACATTTACTGACTAAATAAGTGAATCTAGTCCCTCATTTTCATTTAACTGAGACAGAATGGAAAAAAAAAAAAAGTTTCCCAAGGACACACGGAGTTAGTATCAGAACCCAGACTAGAGCTCAGAGAGTTCCTGAATCCCACACCAATGTTCTTTCTACTGGATAACAATCAGAGCATAGGGGAGAGAAGAGGCATTCTCTTCCTTTAAGCCGAAAGAGATAGGGAACTTCCAGAAAAAACACTCAGAGAGCTTGATATGTGACCCTGGAGTGTGGGGATCGTAAAACAGAGTTTGACACATGTTTAAGGAACTTAAAAAAATGAGAGACTGATGGAACTTATAGGACAAGGAGAGAGATAGTTGTCTGAGAGCCACTGTTCTCCCATTGGCCATGGGGCAAAGACACGTGTGTCCTAGGGACTGCTGTGGCCCTAGAAAAAGGGAGCTGGCCTGGGATATTCTTAAAAGTGACCTGCCCTCAAAGAATCACATGGAGGGCACTGTGACCCCAACAAAGATGATGAACTGCTGGAAGCTCAGGAGCTACCCTAGAGGAGAAGCCTTGCCTTATCAAGGCAAGTGCAGGTAGAGGCTCCAGGGGAAGGTCTCCAAAGGACTTGCTAAAGCCTTCCAAAGAGAAAAAATTGGTTTTGGACATCTGACTGAGTCTCAAACAGGAGCATCATATTTCAGTTTATGTCCTTTGTTCTTCATCTTTGTTCCTCACCTTCTGTCTTCCTTGGAGGCAGAGAAGGATGCCTTGAAACCAACAAAGCTTATGTTTCAGGGCCTCTCACTTTTATGAGCCCCTGCAGACCCATTAATTTTATATTTATATTTTTTATTCTTTTTTCTTAAAGAGTATATTAGTTTTCTATTGATGTGCAATAAATTACCACAAATTAATAACTTAAATCAACACAAATTTATGATCTCAGTTTCTGTATGCGAGAAGTCTGGGCTGGCATGACTCAGTTCTCTGTTTAGGGTCTCACCAGGCTGAATGAGATATTGGTAAGGTCTGGGGCTCAGGGTTTTTTTTCAGGATCAGTGGTTATAGGCAGAATTCAGTTCCTTACGATTGTAGGACTGCAGTCCCTGTTTTCCTGCTCACTATCAGCTGGGTCTACTCTTAGCTCCTGTAGGCTGCTCCCAATACTTTGCCATGTGGCCCCTTGCTAAGGACTGAATATTTATGTCCCCTCCTCCCCAGATTCATATGTTGGAGCCCTAATCCCAAATGTGAATGATCTTTGGAAATGGGACCTGTGGAAGTTAAAATTAAGGTTAAGCGAGGTCATAAGTGTGGGGCCCTGATCCAATAGAATTAGTGTCCTTATAAGAAGAGACATCAGAGCACACTCTGTGTGCCATGTGAGCATACAAAGAGAAAACAGCCATTTATAAGTCATGAAAAGAGCTCATCAGAGACTGACTATGCTGGCACCCTGAGCTCAGATTTTCAGGTCCTATTTAAAATTTCCCCAGTGTGTGAAACATCGTAGAGTGATCTGTCTTCTCTATTGAATGATAGAACTGACTTTAACAAAATCTAACTATCTACACCTCATTTCCTATCATCTCAAATTACAGCCACCCACAGAAATAAGCCACAGTCACATGAAAATAATAAATATAATGTCTAATAAATACAACATCTGGGAGGACGTGTGAAAACAGATCAGTAGCAGGAAATATTTTACCATTGGCATTTCTCTCCCCACCCCACTCTTTCTCTCTCTCTCTCTCTCTCCCCCTCTCTTTCCCTTCCTCCTTCCCTCTCATTTCCCTCTCTTATCTCCTCCCTGATCACATCTTCTGTCTCCTTATAGGGTATCCTACTGTGGAAGAGGGAACATCAGATCCTTGAGAACTATACACATTGGAAGAATTTTATGTCCTTCACTGATCTGCAGAATAAGATTTACAAGAAAAACAAAATCTTTTAAATCATTGACTATCTCATTCAAAATATAACTTTATTGTGTTGCCATGCAAACAAAGTCTCTGTCTCCTTACTCCTTTCCAAAGACCACTCATCTCTGTTAAAATGAGGTAAAACACAGATTTGACCCTGTAGTAGGTTGAATAATAGACCCTAAAGATATTAGGTCCTAGTCCTTGAAACCTGTAAATGTCACCTTACAAGGAAACAGTGTCTTTGCATGTGTACTTAAAGATCTTGTGATAAAGAGATTATCCTGGATTATTAGGGCAGGCCCTAAAGGCAATCATATGTATCTTTATAAGAGGGAGGGAGAGGGAGTTGGATGACCCACAGGAGAAAGGGAAGCAATGTGACCACATAGGCACAGATTGAAGTGATGCGGACATGGGCAAGTAAAGCAGCTACCAGATGCTAGAAGAGACAAAGAATAGATTCTTCCATAAATCCTGTAGATGGAGGTATGACCCTCCCTTAACAACTTGATTTTGTCCAATGCAACTGATTTTGGGCTTCTGGCTTCCAGAACTGTGAGAGAATAAATTTCTGTTATTTTAACCCATCAAATTTGTGATAACTCATTATAGCAGCAATAGGAAATTAATATAATGCCACCGAGACTAAACTATACCAACCAGCTGGATACTCCACCCTCTCTGCTGAACTATGGCATTGTGAGCTAGTACTGCTCACAAGGAAGAAATCAAGATTATTAGATAGAAGAGAAATAATACTTCCATCACCTTGTGTCACAAGTTGATTCTGCTCCACCTATCACCAGTGATGAGCTTCTCATTGTTAACCAGGTGGTGAGTGATCTAGCTTTAAAAATCCCATCTTACCACCTGCTTTTTTGGACCACTCCTGGCACCAATTTCTACAGATTGGATTCTCCAGATACAGATGCTGATTGATATCTGCAGGAGTATAGCCTGTCAAATATTTATCAGGGATCCACATCTAGGGCCACATCTAGGGAGGGAGGAAAAGGAAGAAAAACAGGACAGAGGGAAAAGCCCAAATGCCATGCAGTTCTGACAACCCATGGGACCTCTGAAACATATTTAATCCATCAGAGTTGTCCCATGGTGGGTCAAAATGGCCAAGCCTTTATGCCTTTGCCTTACTCAGTCACCTAATGTGGGCTATGACAACAAGGGCAATGCCTTGTGTGAGGTAACTCTCACTCTTAGCAATTAGGGCCACAAGTCTTCCTTGAAGTGAGATCTGAGGCAACATATCTGTGATATTAAATTAGACTATAGAGAAATTTTTGCCCCATTATTGAAAACTAGAGCAGTCAGCCAGCAGTTAGTGCAGCCTAACATCTGAATGTGATACCAAATGAGGCAGACAGCTTAACAGAGAGATCATGGAAAGAGACAAAGAAAACCCTGCTAAAGCCATTGTTATTCCAGGGTGACTGAACACGCTTAATGCTGTTGTCTTATGAGCAGTGACGTAAGAGGCTTCATGCTGTGGTGTAAATAGACTTCACTAAAATAGTCCAGCCAAGTCATTAAACAAACAACAACAAAAATAAGCCTCAGAGAGGAGAGAAGGGAAACACAATCCAAAGTGGCTACATGTTACCTTAAGGGGTCCTTTTTTGTTTTCAACAAAATATTATGAGATATTGAAAGACACAGGAAAATGTGGTCCATACACTGGTTTTTTTAAAAAAGGCAGCCAACAGAAACTGCCTATTTGAAGATCTGGATGTCAGATTTAACAAAGACTTCAAAGCAGCAATTATGTTTCATGCATTCGCTGTTGAGCATTTAAAGTTCAAAGAACTCAAAAGAAACATGCTTAAAGAAGTAAAGGAAGATGTGACAATATCTCATCAAATCGAAAATGTTAACAAAGAGATAAGAATTATAAAAAATAACCAAATGGAAATTCTTGAGTTGGAAAGTACCATAACTGAAATGAAAAATTTATGAGAGTGGCTCAACAGTAGATTTGAACTGACAAAAGAATGAGTGAACTTGAAGATAGATTGACAGGGATTATGCAATTTGAAGAATAGAGAGAAAGAAGAATAAAGAAAAATGAACAGAGCTTCAGAGAAATATGGGACAATATGTATATCCAACATATGTGTAATGGGGATACTAAAAGCGGGGAGAGGAGCAGAAAAAATTTTTGAAGAAATAATGGCTGAACACACCCCAAATTTGATGAAAAACATTTATCTGCACAATTGAGTAGTTCAATGAATCCCAAGAAGGAGAAATAGAAGGAGATCCACAGCCAGGCATAACATAGAAAAAATGCTGAAAGACAAAGACAAAGAGAGAATTTTGAAAACAGTAGAAAACAACTTATATACAAAAAAAACCCCAGTAAGATTGACAATTGACTCACTGTAAGAAATAATAGAAGCCAGAAGGCAGTGACATGACATACTCAAAGTACTGAAAGTAAAATCTGTCAACTAAGAACTTACATCCAGCAAAACTATCTTTCAGAGATAAAGGTAAAAGATAATCCCAGAGAAATATAAACTGAGAGAATTTTTTGCTAGCAGACTCACCTTACAAGAAATTCTAAAGTAAGTTTTTCAGCCTGAAGCAACTCACCCCAGATGGTAATTCAAATCTACATGAAAAAGACAAACAGCGCAAATAAAGGTAACTGTTACATAATTATAAAAGACAATATTAATGCATATTCTTTATCCTTTATTCTATGAACTAATTTTAAAAGCAATTGTATTAAGCAATATGTGTATTTCTTAGATATGACATGAAAAGGTAAAACAAAAGGAAAAACAGATAAGCTGAACATCAGCACTATTAAAAACTGTGCTTCAAAGGACACCATCAAGAAAGTAGAAACAAAATACACAGAATGAAGGCATCAAATAGTTCCACTCTTCTGATTTTCTAATTTAAGTACTATTCTTATTTATTTTTGCTTTTATTTTTCTTTATATATTTATGAATGGGTCCTGACTCCCCTCCAGGGCAGGAAGTGTGTCTTAGTCATTTTAGTATGGCTCAGTGGGTACTTTAATAAATAACTGTTGATAGTGAAAATAGTCTGAACACACCACTGCAGGGAAAGAAAATTTTGAATAGGGGAATGGTTACACATGGACTTGGTAGAGTACATGGGAAAGTCTGCCAAACCCTATTGTGATCTTCTGTGGGAGTCAGACAGGAGGTACCCTGGAGCCAGCTATGACTCCATCGATGTTAATGGATTATTTTTAAAAACAATCCCATGGGCTAAGGAATCTTTCTTTTCTGATAGCAATCTGCCTACTTTAGTTCCTGGTAAAATGCTCTGCAAAGTCCAGACAGGAACAAGGGCACTGGCCCTGGGATCCTGTGAGTATTTGACAGCAGGTGCCATGATTTCTTGGTGATATCATGTTTGAAGTACCCAGAACAGGCATGTCACCATGTAAGTAAGTTTGTGAAATGAATGATGAATGAATGAATGACACTTCATAGGAAATAATTCAAGGCCAGAAATAGAATATGTAAGAGAAAATTTTAAAACAGAAAGACTTCAGCCTACAAGAGATAACATCAGGAGAAGATATAATAATAATCTTCAGGTCTTTATAGCCTGGGGCCAGTGGTGCTGGTTAATGTTTGACTAATCTCCGAGGGAAAAAGCCCTCATTTGTAGGTTTTCTAATTTCCATGGTGTAAATACTCCTTCAATGGCCAATTTCAAACTACTAACACGCACACAATCAGCTCTCAGAGCCAGTTCACTACTGCCTGTATCATAAAGTATTTCAACATTGGAGCACATGTGTGTGGCCACATTATTTTTATTTTCTTGGTTTATAACTCCTCAAACTTTCTCATTACTTTACACTTTAAACTCCATGATATCATTAGCCTCCAGCCTTTTCCCAGTGCTTAATTCCCATGTCTTTAAAGATTCAGTTCAGAAATCACCTCCTTTGAAAGAACTCGTGTTTTGACTATCTTGTCCACCATGTAGTCCTGCTGGGAGCTGCCTATTACAGTATACTTTCCCCTTAGTCCAGGTGGTAGGTATACAACCCAAGTTAGATGAATTTGAGTCCTGCCATAGGAATTTTTGAACTGGAGCTGAAGAATTAAGGCTGTGAGGTATGAGATGGGAATTTTGGACATGCAGGAAAGCTAATCTGAAAAAATAAATCCAATATGCAAAATAAAATCTAAATGAATAGTCAAATATGTGATTATATATAGCAAAATGGTAACAGTTGTAAAATGTAAGTGATGGTATATGCATGTACAAATCTTTCAACTTTTCTGTATGTTGAAGTCTTTTACAATTTTTCAAGGAAGAGGGAAGAAACAGACAAGACTCAGAGAGAGAATCCTAGGGAGATTCCAGCCTCTGGGTCCAGTTGTCTGAGTGGCTCAGCTACTTTCTTGCCCTTCTCATGATTACTGGAGGAAAAAGTTCCCCTTTTATTATGTAGGTCAATTTGGAATTCTGTCACTTGCAATCAAGAAAGTCCTGACTAAAAGAACAATACAATACAACTGTTTTCACTCCTATCTCCTCCAGTAAACTATAAATTCTGAGAGGGTAGTATCTTGTATTATCTATTTATGTCTTTCCAGACCCTCCCCAAACAGGCAATTTAGTAGAGTGGTAAATAGCATGAGTTAAGCAGTCAAACAGACCTAGATATGATTTAGGTCTGCCATCTCACTCTGGGATGGTGGGCAACTACTTACTTTAATCTTCCTCAGCTTCAGTTTCCTCAACTGTAAAATGGGAGTAATATTTGAAAAAAAAAATGAGGATAAAATGGTAGTGCATGCAGAGCATTCAACCAAATGTCTGGTCTACAACAAATGCTTGACAAATGTTAGAGATACTTATTGTTATTAGGCAACTACATGACCTCACATTCTCTTATTCTCTCTGCTCAGTTTTTTAAATTGTTAAATTTTCTCTATTCTAAACTGCCATTTATTATACACTACACCACAGATTTAATAGTAACCTATAAAAATAAGACAATAACATATTAAATATATGGTAAGGCATTATATCGTAAAGTATTTCAACTCTGGAGCACATGTGTGTGGCCACATTATTTTTATTTTCTTGGTTTAGACCTCTTCAAACTTTCTCAAACATAATGGCTTAAAATGTGGGTGCTAGAAACACACTACCTCTGTTTTAGTGACCTTTATAAATTACTTAACTTCTCTAAGCTCAGTTTCTTCATTCAGAAATTGCAGCTACTCAATGAATATTAATAAATACTCCTATTAATATTTTCATTGATTGTATCATGCAGTGATTTTTCAAATTTTCAGTAGAGAGGAATGATTAGAGTTCACAAGTCACTGAACAGGGAGGAGACAATTTCATACAGACAGAACTCCAGAGATGTGCAGAATATCTTGAGTCTTTCACCTGAGTAGTGTTTAGTGCAGGCATGTGAGGAAACTACAAGGGCCAGGGGGAAAAAACACCCGAATGGACTAGAGGTGACAGTGGCCAGTATTTCCCACCAGCTAGACTGGAAAAAATTACATTTCATGGGGCATTGGATGGAGTAATCAGGAAGGTCTTGACTCACTAGTGGAAATAATTAGCCCTAGAATGACACCACTCCTTATCTATCTAAAAATCATAAAGGCAAGATTCAGGAGGATCAAATAGTTTCTTAGTAACTTAACTGTATTTCAGAACAAAGCTAAAAAATATTTATAGGACAAAAATATCCAGCATTCAACAAGACAGAAATCACAATGTCTGACATCTAATCAAAGATTAGGAGATGTGCAAGGAGACAGGAAAATGTGACTCATAATGAGAATAATCAAGCCATTAAAATTGACCCAGAACAGACACAGATGTTGAATTAGCTGGAAAGGACATTAAAACAGTTGTTCTAAATGTATTCCATATGTTCAAAAAGTTACATGTTATATGATACATGTGTGTGTGTGTGTGTGTGTACACACACACCCATAACATATTGATTGTTTCTCTGGAACCTTGAATAATACAAATGGCAAATAAGATGTTCAACATTATTAGTCATTAGGGAAATAAAAATTAAGGCCATAGTAAGATACCACTACATATCTATTAGAATGGTTAAAATTAAAAGATTGAGTATACCAACTGTTGGTAAAGATGTAGCACGATCATAGCTTTCATAATCTTCTAGTAAGAATATAAAATGGTACAACCAGTTTGGAAAACATTCTAGCAATTGCTTAAAAAAACTAAGCATACTGCTACCATATGATACAACCATTTTGCTCCTACATATTTTCCCAAGAGAAATGAAAGCATATGCCCATAGAAAGACTTGTACACAAATGTTATAGCAGCTTGATTTGTAATAGTTCCAAAGTAGGAAGAACTCAAATGTCCATCAACAGGTAAATGGATAAACAAATCGTTATATATATATATAAAATGGAATATGACCCAGTAATACAAAGAAATGAATTATTTATTGGTGCATACTATAACATTGATGACTCTCAAAATAATTGCAGAGTGAAAGAAGCCATACAAAAAGCATACAAACTCTGTGAATCCATCTATATATAATTCTTGAATATACAAACTAATCTATAGTGACAGAAAGCAAATTAGCGGTTGTTTAGGAATAGATGAAAGGGTCAGAGGGAGTGCAAAGGGGCATAAGGAAACTTTTAGGGACAATGGAAATGTTCATTATCGCAATTGCAATGATAGTTTCACAGGTGTATACTTATATCGAAACTTATCAAATCATGCATTTTAAGTATATGCAGTTTCTTCTATATCAATTGTTCCTCAATAAAGTTAAACAATAAAAAGTAAAACAAACCAATTCTTCATACCATAAACTGCAGAAATTCAGAGCCTTCCCTAATATTTCCAAGAGTTTTGGAAGGTATTTTACCTTCTTCTACTCAGTCTGGGTTGCACTGAATTGTTACAGCAGCTCTGCTGTATCCTGTTTCTGACCATTGCCTTAGTCCTTGCAGCACTCTGTTTCCAGCTGGCTTTGCTCCACACTGGACACCACACCCAGCTTCCCACCACCCACCACCCACCCCCATCCTCCTTTTTCCCAAAGTGGCACTAACACAAGGCTATTACTGAAGAGTTATAGGTGATAGAGAGTGATTATAACATAGACAAGAAATAAACGGAATGCCAAATGTTACTTCTTTAAAGATTTATCAGCCAGCCACTATCACAAAGATTTCCCCACTGGCTAAATCTTTCTTCCTCTCTAAAGTTCATATATCCCTCCTGTTCTTAAGCTTCTTACCTTCTAGTCCCTTAAACTGTCTATGAATAATACCGAAACTCTCATTATTCTCTTGTGCAATACAATTTATACCTTTCATTGTTTTGCCTTCCCCTTCCAGATCATACCCATTCAAGGGGTGAGAGGGAAACGCTCACCTTTCACATCCCAAAAGGCTGATCATGATATTTTCCTAGACAAAATCTTGTATCTACTGATGAATATGGCATTCCCTGGAAGGCAAATAGGACTATGGTAAATTTAATCTTTAATAACCATTTCTTCCCCTTCTTGTTACAATTCATGAAGATATACTACAATAAACATAATCTCAGGAAATGTCCTGCTCCAAGAAGCTTAATCTCATGTTTACGGTCTGGCTACAACTTTAGAATTTTATAATGTTAAAGATGTGTAGGATTTCACCAAGCACCCATTCCACACACACCTCTACCCCATTTTACCGAGTGTGAGGCCCAGAGAGTTCAAATGACTTGTCCAAATCAGATACTGCAGTCACAAGGCTGGAGCTAGAGCCCAAGTCTCCAGCTCAATTCCATTCAATTTCACAACAAACACTCAAGTGAGCCCCTGGGAACCTGGACAAGGAAAAGGAGTGGTGGGGTTTTCTGGGAAGGGGCTCTAGATGGAGGTGACTTCACTGGGTGGGGGCTCAGGGCCAGAGAACATTTGATTGTTCCGGACCCCAAATAATGTATCCCTAGCCCCCACCACCCAGTGGGTGTGTCCTCGTTAAAGTGACCCTAAACGATCGAAGTTAGATTAAATTCCTGTGAATTCCATGAAGCCAAGCAAAGGTGGCCAAGCACACAGGAGCGGAGCTTAATTCTGGTAAGAACTGTTAAAAGGCAGGCAGAAAACATTGAAAACCACATGATATCACCTATATGTGGGATACAAACCTAAAAGTAACAGATGAACAAGACAAACAGAGACTCATGGACTTGGACAATAGACTAGTGGTTACAAGGGTAGGGAGGAGGAGGGAGGAGAAGGGAGGTAGATGGAGTAAAAGAGGTCAAATATGTGGTGATATTAAAGAATTAAAAAAATAAGATAACTTAAAAAAAAAAAAAGGCAGGATTTCCATAGATGGAGTTGGCAGGATGTGAGTATTTGGGTCAATGGTCACAAGCAAAGGCCATTTGCATGGTTGAGTTAGGTTTGAATCCCAGTTCAGCCATTTGTGTAAATTCCCTTCACTTCTCTGAGGCTGTTTCTTAAGATATAAAATTGAGATAGACCATCCCACGCAGACTTGTTTGGGAGACTGAGTAAGATGAAGTAGGAAATGTGTTAAGCATTAATGGCGGCTATTAGAACTGTTATTATTGTAATCCAGGAACTTGTCCAACTAAATCCTCACAATTGCCCTGATATGTAAATTTTTATTAGCATGACTGTTTTTACAGATTAGGGACCTGGAGCTTGGAGAAACTAAGGACTTTGCCCAAATGCTTAGGAAACACTGCTAGGGTGTCAAACTCTGTGGCATGGCTGCAGCAGAAGGTACACATTAGGGTGCACTGGAAAATGGCAAAGTAAATATCAGATGTGCCTAATCCTGGAAGATGCAGTTACCTCCTAGATCCTGTGTACCCTTTTTTTTTTGAACTACATTATAATAGGCTCATCTTTTTGGAAGTCATTTTGATCTTAGGTGGCCCCAGGAAAGACTCCTGTTAGACTGAAGAAGAAATTCTTAACAATGAGAATTATTCACCAAGTAGCTAACAGAATGTTTCTCAAACTCAAGAAATGGATAGGCCCATTTAAAATTCCCACAGACTCACCCCAAAGTTGACCTATTTTAGTGCCATTTACATATTTATAAGTACAAAACTCAGCATATATATTCCTGTGCTTATAGTTCGTTTACAACTCTAAACCAAGGCAAAGGAAAAATAAGCAAAACTACTAACCCTATAAAATTCCAATAAACACTTCAATTTAATGTGACAGAGGACCACATCTGAAGCCTGACTATGGCACAGTTCTTTTGAGTCTGGGATGCCCATAGCACTGTTTCTCCCACCACGCTTCTCTTTTAAACTTCTAGATCTTCATTTTGACAGTACATTCAGGCCCCATTTGACTTTCAAGTGGCACAGGAGCAACATCCCCTCGAATTGGAATGACCGGGTCACCCACTTGTGCATATGCCGTTTTGATGTTTTCCCCTTTATCTGCCCGGTGACTTTATACTTATCCTTTTAGTGAATTCTTCTTCTGGAAGCCCTTAATGGCCTCCGCAAGTGAGTCTTGCCCACTCCACATCCTTACCATACACTATACACCCAGTCCCCAGCCCCATAGCCCCCGGTGGTATTCATTTACTCTCTTGCCTTGTCCCCAAATCATTCCCTCTATCCCTTAGACTACAAGCTTGTGAAGGTAGGGGCTGAGTCTGATCCATTTCTAGTCCTCACTTCCCTACACAGGGCCAACCACAGGGTATTTTCTCAGAGAGGAATACTAAATGCATAAATGAATGAATGAATGGATGACTGAATGAACTAAGAGACTTCTCTTCTAGCTCTGGGAGAGTCTGCTCCACCATCCACCTCAGCATTTTTTTTTCCTCTTTCAAACTCTCACTGTTGTTCTCTTCAAGGGCTTCAAAAAAGTATATCCTACACTTAAAATGCTAGAGATAGAAGCACCTGTGAGATGACTACAACTAACATGTAGAGGGGAAAAATAACTTGCCCCAGGGTACCCAGCTAAAATGTGAAAGCACCAGACCAAAGGCCATGTGTTCTAATTCTCATTTTAGGGTTTTTTTCAGGAGATTATTTATTTATCATTTATTCATTTATTTATTTTTGTGAGGGCTGCCTTGGGAGAAAGCAATGTTCTCTTGTGACCTCACCTCCCCGTGGCAATGTTTTGGGAACAAACTGGATTCTCACGGTTCTCCCAATGGTGGCACGGCGCCCATGTCAGGCAAGGTATTTTTCATAATGAAAAAGAAACAAAGATAGCGTCAGAACTCATTTGTAATTTCCCCACAGCTGCCAGAATCTAAAATCTCTTTGTTTCCCTTTTCAGCTTATTATGCTTCCCTCGTCCTTGGTAACGTGGACCAGGAACATGGATTTGGGGGCTTTAAAAAAAATCTGTACTTATTTATTTGCGTATGTATTTACTTCCAGAAACATTTATTTTTGTAAAACAGGCCAATATGGACATCCTGCGACTCCCACCCTCCTGTCCTCCTTATTTTAGATATCTCACTTCTTTCCCATGGCCAAAACCACTGGTGTCATCTCTGACCCCCGGACATCCTTCTTCCTTCCAGGCAGGGAGGCAGCCCGCCTCCTCATGCCTGGCCTTCCCAGTGGGCCGTCTTGGCTTTGACCTCACAACCACCAGATCCTCATTCAACATTTAATCACTTCCTCTCTCGACACCCGTTCTGCCTCCTGGTCAAGGCTCTGGAACCTAGGTAAAGGGAAATCCAGAAAGAAGAATGAAGGACACATGGATCATCCACTGTGTACAGGGGACCAGGTTTTTTTGTGAAAGGGGGAGAGGGTCTGGCTTATTTTACTCGAGATATTTATTTATTTAGTATGTTTATTGTAGTAAAATATATATAACAAAATTTACCATTTAACCCATTTTTAAGTGTACAGTTCAGTGGCATTAAGTACACATAAATTGGTACACAACCATCACCACTGTCCATCTCCAAAACTCTTTCATTATCCCAAAGTGAACCTCTGATCCATTAATAATAACTCCTGGTTCCCTGCCCCCAGCCCCTTGTAACCACTGTACACTTTTATATACATTATTTCATTCAGTCCTCACATCCACCTTTTGAGGTAGGTACTGTTATCTCTATTCTTACACCCAAGAAATACGAGGCTCAGAGGTTAAGTAACTTCCCCAAGTTCACTCAGCTCAACAGAGTGTAGGCCGAGATTCAATTCTGTCTCACCAGGCTCTGTCATTATTTCCATTTGTGTGCTCTGTCTCAGGCTGTAAGACAGTGAGAAGTGATGTGGAAGGAGTGGGCTTTGCCTTTAAAGAGCCTATTCTTTCGAGAAGACCAATGTTAGTTTGTCTAAATGTGTGACTCTGCATGCACAGAGGCTATGAAGTGATAATAGGGCTATAGTCAAGACTGTTTTGCCATCCATTCTTTCAATATTTACTGGAAAATTGCTCTATATCAGGGAATCTGATAGGCCTTGAGATCCACCAGACCCCATCCTGATGTACAGGAGCTGTTAGCCCAGTGTGGGAGGCAGGGATCTGAACAGAGGTATACAAGGCAGGGTGCTCTCTATGTGTAGGGCCATGGAGGGCCAAGCATGAGGCAGGAGGCCTTGGGAAGATGAGAAATATGAGTTGAACCCTGAAGGATGAGGAAGAGGGTGGAAAAGACATAGTAGGGCATTCCAGGCAGAGAGAATAGCATGTTCTACAACGCAGAGTAATCAGGAAGCAGCAAGATGGCAGGGGTCCTGGAAGGGAGGTGGCAGGAGATGGAAAGATAGGTGGAGGTTGGATGACAAAGGCCTTCACTGCCAACCTAAAAAGTTTGGACTGGATTCTGTTGGCAATGGGGAGCCAACAATCTCCATCTCCAGCCCAGATCTCCCCTCTCAACTTCTATCCATATATATAATACTGTGTAGACATCTCCACTTGCATACCTTATAGTCATCTCTAACTTCCTATTTCCCATAGCAAAACCCTGACTTATATGCTCTCTTGCCCAATCCCACCAACAGCGATATTAAAAAGGCACAGGCACAAACAGGTTCTCAGGGTTTGGGATCAGCATCCTGAAGGCCCATTGCTGTGCCAGATGTTAATCCTTTAGTTGCTGAAGAGTAGGAGGATCTGAGGGTCTCAGGGGAAAGTTCAGGCAGCTGAGATGGCAAGGGGGCTCAGAGCAGCAGCAGTTTTCCCAACGGGCACAACCACTACTACAGCTATCAGCTCTGCCGCTACCAAACCCAACCCTCCCATGATTTCCTGATCTCAATAATGGCAACCCTATCTGCCCAGGAACTCTTCTTAGAAACTGTAGCATCATCCCTGAAGCCCAAGGAAAAATACAATGGGGCTCACATACCATAAGTCTAAATATTTAAAAGTTACACATCAAATTAAAAGTTATTTATTTATTAAAAGATAGTCATCTTAAGTTTATTGAGGTATATTCTACAAACAATAAAATGTATACATTTTAAGTGCACCGTTTGAGTTTTGACAAATGTATATACACTGTATAACCACACACGAATCAACTAGAGATAGGGAATATTTCCATTACCTAAGAAAGCTTTCTTATGCTATTTGCAGTCGATTTCCCCTCCCCTTTGCCCTAGGCAACCACCTATACAATTTCTATTATTATAGATTAGTTATACTTGTTCCAGGACTTCATAATGGAATTACGTAGTATGCACTCTTTTGTGCATGGCTTCTTTTGCTCAAAAGCTATGATTTTTGTATGATTGAAAGTAGGCAAAATATCAAAGATGACTGAATTTAATGCCATTTTATTGATGGACAGTAATATATGAGTAAAAATACATGATTCATAATTGATTTTGTATTTCATAAAATTTTTTCTTGCCTTCATTTCAGCAAAATCACTAATTATGTTGTTTTTTAAATAATTTTTTATTTTTCAATTACAGTTGACATACAATATAATATTAGTTTCAGGTGTAAAACATAGTTATTAGACATTTATGTAACTTATGAAATGATCACCCCTGATAAATTCATACCCATCTGACACCATACATAGTTATTACAATGTTATTCCTATGTTATATTCCCTATGTTAGTTTACACCCCAATGACTATTTTGTAACTACCAGTTTGTACCTCTTAATCCCCTCCCTCCTCAACTCATTCCCCCAACCCCACTTCAACTGAACAACCATCAAAATGCTCTCTGTATCTATGAGCTTGTTTTTGTTTTGTTTGTTCATTTATCCTGTTCTCTGGATTCCACATATAAGTAAGACCATATGACATTTGTCTTTCTCTGTCTGACTTACTCCACTCAGCACAATACCTTCTAGGTCCATATGTACTGTTGCAGATGGTGAGATTTTATTCTTTTTTAATGGCTGAATAATATTCCATTATATATATGTACCAACTCTTCTTTATCCTTTCAACCATTGGTAGACACTCAGGTTGCCTCCATATCTCAGCTATTGTAAATAATGGTGCAATGAACATATGAATGCCCAGTGACTTTGAAGTTGTGTTTTGGGTTTCTTTAGATAAATACCCAGAAGTGATATTGCTGGGTCCTTCTTTGTCTCTTGTTATAGGCTTTGTTTTGAAGTCTATTTTGTCTGGTTTAAGTACTGCTATCCCAGCTTTGTTTTTCATTTCCGTTTTTGTGAAATATTGTTTTCCATTCCTTTACTTTAGTCTGTATGTGTCTTTTAATCTGAAGTGTTTCTTATAAGTATCATATATCAGGGTCTTGTTTTCTTATCCATCCAGCCATCCTGCCTTTTTCAATTGGAGCATTTAATCCATTTACATTTAGAAATGTAGTTATTGCCATTTTATTATTCATATTTTAAATTTTCTTCTTCAAGAAGTCCCTTTAATACATTTCTTATAATGCTGGTTTGGTGGTGATGAATTCCTTTAGCTTTTTATTATCTGGGAAGACCTTTACTTGTCCTTCAATTCTAAATGATAGCTTTGCTGGGTAGAGTAATCTTGGTTGTAGGTCCTTACTTTTCATCTCTTTGAATATTTTGTGCCAATCCCTTAAGGCCTACAAAGTCTCTGGTGAGAAATCAGTAGTCTTACGGGAGTCCCCTTGTATGTAACTAACTGCCTGTGCCTCACCTGGGGCCACTTGGTATGAGCTACAAAGTGATCCTCAGATGGTTACCACTTGTGCTGGACTTGGAGGTGCCTGGGAGAGGCTAAGCTGCAAACTAGGCTGGCTGCCACTAGTTCCAGGCTTGGAGATGCTTAGCAAGAGGTACAGGGCACAATGAGATCAGATGTTGCTTGTTTGGGGTTTATGAACCTTTGAGAGATTTTAAGAAGGTCTGCAGCATGAGCCAAGACAGGTCATTTGTATGAAAAATCCACTGAAAGTGGCTTGGGTGTGCCTGCAGTTGGGTGAGGCAGGGTCTCAGGGACTTACCAGAGTGGGGCAAACAGTGTTAGCCAGATTGATGGAGACTCATAAATGGTGCCTGTCTGTGCATGTAATCTGGGTGTGGGTAGGGCTCAACAAAGGAACAGCTTCTGTCAGCACTTCTGTCTGGGAGAAAGCTGCCTCTCCAGCCCTTGACTTGAAACCAGACAATTTAGTTCTCTCCTTGCATGTCCCTGGTACCTTTCAAGCTGCTGCCCAAGCACTGGAGCTTGGAGTGAGTGAGTCCATCAGCGAGTATGTCTGTGCGTGGGTGCTTTTAGAAGAACACCTGGGATCCTAGAAACCCTCTGTCTCACTCAGCCACAATCTCCACTTGTTTTCATAGCCAGAAGTTGTGGGGACTTCTCTTCTTGGCCCTGAAACTCTGGGCTTGGGAGCCTGGTGAGGGGCTGGGACCTCTCGCTGAGATATCCCTCCTGATTTTTAACTGCCACACGTGGGCATGGGACCAGCTGTTCAGTGCCTTCACCCCTCCTACCAGTCTTGACGTGGCTGCTTCTGCATGTCCTTAGTTATAGGACTTCTGTTAGCTAGACTTCAAGCAATTCTCAATGACGCTTGTTCTGTAATTTCATTGTAATTTTGAAATGGTCATAAAAGGAGGTGAGCACAGTGTTTACTTATTCTGACCAAAAGCACTAATTATGTTGTTATAATCAAGAGTTTCAAATAATTTTGATTGACAATAAGGTCCAAAATTAAATAAACTCTGTTGAATCATTGTATGCCTGGGCAGAGTTAGTGGCTCTCTCTATTGTATAGCTCACATCATGTTATACTGCCATTGTTGGTGGACATATCTGCCTCTACTTCTGTGCCAATTCATTTTTGCATCACTGGCACACTGTGGGGTGGAGTAGGACGGTAACTATTCATTGAATAGATGAATGGGTGGATGGCTGGCTGGCTGGACGGTTGGCTAGCTGGCTGCACATATGTTGGCAAAAGGCTGCAGCTCAGTAGTCAGATGGGTACTTACGGGAAACACATGCTCTTCTAATATCCAGCTCCCAATTTTACTGATGTTGTTTATTTATTCAGCAAACATTTTTACTTAGCACCTACTATGTGCCAAACTATAAGATGTGTGCTATGGGTATTTAGAGAGGAATAAGACAGTCTCGGTTAAGGGCAGTGACTCTGAAGCCTGACTTCCCATATTTGAATTCTGTTCCTTCCACTTACTAGCAGCCTAATGGTAAGCAAGTTACTCTGTGCCTCAGTTTCTTCATCTGTGAAATGAGGAAAATATAATACCTACTTCATGGGTTGTTAAGATATTAAATATGTGGATAATTTAAGAAGTTTTAGAGTGTCCAGCACATGGTAAGTACAATACATGTGTTGGCTTTACTCTGTATTCTCAGGTCACAGGCCAAGTAGGGGTAGGAGGGTGATCAACCCAACACACAATAACCCAGGCAAATTATATATTTGCAGATGTACAGGTGATTTGTTGAGGGAAGAGGTAAAGGAGGCAATCTTTGAGCTTAGTCTTGTGGGTTGAGTTTAGATTTGATTCAGCAAGCTTTGGGGTACACACTTTTTAGGGTGTGGTAGCCAAATATCAGTCCTCATGTCCTGAAAATTTAGGGTCACCAGGTACCTGAAAGCCACCTTAACCCACTGTAACCTTTTATGGTTGAGACCCCTGGTAAAAGGTTCAAGGACACAGAACTAGTTATTTATTCAACAAGTCATTCATTCACTATGCAAATATTTACTAAGAATTTACTGTGTACCAGGCACTAGGCTAGATGGAGACCCAGGGATCAAACTATGCATTACCTACCCCAGAGGAGCTCACATTCTCAAATATGTAGTGATTCACACCGAACTTGAACCCAGATCCCTAAATTCTCAGCCTAGGGTTCCTTCCAATTCACATTAGGACATATCTCAGGTTAGAGCACTGAGTTTGTCTTCTATAGGAACCAAGTTAGTTGAGTTAATTTCCCCACTTCATACATATTTATTTTTAGACTGTAGGTACCCTGGGACAAGGCCTTACGTAATCTAACCACTGTTTTTTCCTTAGGGCCTGAAACTATCTAAATGCTATGTTTATTTTTAAACAACAGCACTACCATTGATGACTCACAATGACTTTCGTAATCTGCTCTGAAACCTACCATTGTATATGTGTCCATGTAATTTTGTCTCCCTTCACAATTTCTTGGCTCTGAGCTTCATTCTGGCTGCTATTCCATGTTCTCTCCCTGCATTCCTGCATCATCCTCCCCTACTCCCACAGACTTCCTCAACCACATAGGGATTAGTAGATATTTATGTTTGAGTATCTACACTCCTTACAAATTTCATACTGAATCTGGCCACACACCCTTTGAGGAGCTAACTTCTTGTCTCAGTGTGGGGCCAAGAGATTACACGCCCACTGGGTTCCCTCTCTGTTAGTGGCCTCATCATCCATTAGGCACCACAGTCTCAGTACATGGAGCTGAGAAGCTTTTAAATGTTTAAGAACACATCTCTCCCACTTTTTTTACATAATATAAAACACAAAAAGCAAGCTATAGAATCTAAATCAAACAAATGGCTATCAATGTAAATTTATACCAATTTCATTAGTTATTCAATTTAACTGTGACAGTGACTGCCACATATCTCCTTCTTCATTTATTAATAGATCGCCTGAGTTTTAACTAGGCACATGACTACACTTATGCAAAAGACACTTCCCAACCCCTCTTAAAGCTGATGTAGTCATGTAACTAAATTCTGCATGTGGGAAATGAGTTCCACTGACACCTGCTATTTCTGGTTGTACAGTGAATATGGGCTCTTCTTCATCTTTATTCTGATTCACTGGTCAGGGCTATCACATTGGACAACTCCAGGAGGCACATTCAAACTGCAGCCTAGGTGAATGGTGCTTCCTGTCATTGTGCAATGTGGTGGCCCTACCTCCAACTGTGATGCAGGCCTTAAGACAAGAGGTGGAGTTTATATTTATAAACATTTGATTATATTTTAAAATAATTTGTAGGTTTAATTTTCTCACTTTGTAAACATTCCCTGTATGAACTGTGATTGCCAAGAAATCAAATCTTGCCATAATTTAAGTGGACATAGCCAAATGACTTCAAAGTAAAATTTTAAAAATGCTTTATAATATTTTTTATCAGAGAAATAATATTTGATATAAGATACAGAAAAATTTTAATGAGAGAGGACCTACACAATATATGGATCTAAAACCAAGAAGTTCTTAGAAAGGCTTTGATCATTCTCCATTCCCCAAACTAGAAATTTCAGAATAATCTCTGATGTTTTCTTAGTAACTTATTTATTCAGTAAATAGTGATCAATTACTTTCAGACAATATAGAGTAGAGAAGAGTATCAAGATTATGGTCAGACATATCTAGGTTTGTATCCTCGTTCCACTAGCTACTAGCCATGTAACTTTGAACAGCCTCTGTAGGTGTCTACTTACCTATAAAATGGGGCAATATTAATCCCTATCTCTTAAGAAATAAAGATTTTGGACTTTTCACTGCTTTCTAGAAGGGTGAATTTAAATACCCAGAATTTCCCAAATAATAGGAGTATCTGTTATCATGAGCTATTTGGATCATAACCTGAGTTTCTGCTAAGAGATGAGATGACTTAGGATGGAGGCTGGTCATCAGAAAGACCAATCCCATGTTTAGAGACTTGGGGCTTTAAGCCAGCCTTATCTCCAGGGAAAGGAGGAGGACTGGAGATTGAGTTCAATCACATGGCTAACAGTTCAATCAATCATGTTTATGTGATGAAATCCCAATAAAAGCTCTGGACACCAAAGCTCAGTAGAGCTTCCTGGTTTATGAATACATTGATGTGTCAGGAGGGTGCTGCACCCTGGTTCCACAGAGAGAGGTCAAAAGAAGCTTTGCATTCAGAACCCTCTCAGACCCCATCCTGTGAGTCTTCACTTAACTGGTCCTGATTTGTATCCTTTATAATAAAACTGTAATCACAAATATAGTGCTTTCCTGAGTTCTGTGAGCTGTTATAGTACATTATTGGAGCCAAGGGAGGTCATGGAAACCTTAGAATTTTCAGCCTATTGGTCAGAATTACAAGTGGCCAGGGGACCCCCAATGTTCTTAAGTGAGGACAGTCTTGTTCGGATTTATGCCCTTAAACCTAAGGAATCTGGTGCTAACTGGGTGGTTAGCATCATAATTAAATTGTATTTTAGTGTATCAATTGGTGTTGGAATACTGCCTTATGAGGTTGTACAGATTAAATAAGAAAAAATATACATGGAACTTAGAAATAATAGTGACTACCTCATAGGGCTAGAAGGATTAAATAAAATTTATGAAGTGCTTAGCATAGTCACAGTGCTCGAGACTGTTGTGAGCCACACACTATGCTACTCAAGGAAGATGGTTTGTCTATTTTAATTACTGAACAGTATGCCAGTATTGGATGAATATACCACAGTATATACATTCTCTTATTGATAGACACCTGAGCTGTTTCCAGTTTGGGAGTATTATGAATATAGTTGCAATGAACTTTGTTGTACAAGTCTTTTGTGGTATAAATGTTTTTGTTCACCATGGATAAATGTGTAGGATTAAAACTGGGTAATATGATAGGTGTATGTTCAGTTTCATAAGAAATGCCAGACCTTTACCAAAAGTGTTTCTACCACTTTACACTGCCACCAACAATGTATGAGAGTTCTGGTTGTTCCACAACCTTGCTAATACTTGATGTTTTCAGTCTTTTTAATTTTAGCCATTCTGGTGAGTGTGTAATGGAATTTCATTGTGGTTTTAATTTACATTTCCCTGGTGTGAAGTAAAGGTAGACAGGAAAAAGAAAATAAATAATAAACAAAGAATACACACACACACACACACACACACACACACACACACACACACAGAAAGAGAGAGTCAGGCTTAAACCTTTATATATCAGTAATTACATTAAATCTAAATGGACTAAATACACAATTTAAAAGACAGAGATTGGCAAAGTGGAAAAAAGAAGAATGACCTAACTATGCTGTCTAAAAGAAACTCACTTTAAATATGACAATAAAGGCAGATTGAAAGTAAAAGAATCTAAAAAGCTATATCATGCAAAATTAATCAAAAGAAAACAGAAGTAGCTACAATAACATCAGATAAAGTAAACTCCTGTGCAAAAAAATTATCAGAGACAAAAAAGAACATTAAAAAATGATAAAAGGGTCAATTCACCAAGAAGACATAACAATCATAAATGGATATGCACCAAACAATAGAACTGCAAAATATGTGAAGCAAAAACTGATTTTCTGGAAAAAAACTAGACAGGAAATCATCAAGTATGTCAAACTCATCAACACCATTAACCAACATATTCCAATTAACATTTATAGAACACTGCACCCAACAACGTCAGAATACACATTCTTTTAAAGTGTCCACAGAACATATACCGAGATAGACCATATACTGTGCCATCAAAAACACCCCAAATTTTAAGGAAGTGGAATCATACAGAGTGTTTTCTCTATCTACAATGGAACCAAATGAGAAATCAGTAACATAAATATAATAAAATATCTCAATATGTAACAAACAAAAAATAACAAACATACTTCAAAATAATCCATGAGTCAAAGAAGAACTCTTGAGGAAAATAAAAAATACATCAAATTAAATGTAAATAAACACAAAACATATCAAAGTTTGTGGAATACAGCTAACGTCACACTGAAAGGGAAAATTGTAAAGCACTAAATACATACACTAGAAAAGAGGAAATATCTTGAGTCAATTATCTAAGCTCCCACCTGGAAAGCACAGGAAAAAAAGAAGAAAATAAGCCTAAAGCAAGAAGAAGGAAGAATATAATAAAGATAAAAGCAGAAGTCAGTGAAATTGAAAACATAAAAACAAGAGGAACAATGAAACAAAGAGCTGATTCTTTGGAAAAAAAAAACCAATAAAACTGACAAATCTTAAGAAAGACAGAGGCGGGGGGAAAGAAAGAGGGAGGGAGGTGGGGAGTGTATAAAGAGTGAATGTGCACCAAATTACCAACATCAGGAATGACAAAAAAGGATACCACTACAGATCATGTAAACATCAAAGGTTAATAAGTGAATACTATAAACAATTATATACACATGAATTTGACAACTTAGACAAAATGGACCAATTCCTTAAAAAACACAAACTACTACAACTCATTCAATGTTAAATAGATCATTTAAATAGCCCTATAATTATAAAGAAAATTGGATTTGAAATTTTAAAACTCCCAAGAAAGACATCTCCAGGTCCAGGTGGTTTCACAGAGAATTCTATCAAATGTTTAAAGAAGAATAAAGACAATCACACAATCTCTTCCAGAAAATAGAAGAGGATAAACACTTCTCAATTCATTTTATGAAGATAGTATTACCCTACACCAAAACTAAAGATGCACACAAAAAAAGAAAACTATAGACGAATATCTCTTATAAACTTAGATGCAAAAATCCTCAACAAAGTATTAGCTAACCAAATATAACAATGTATAAAAAGAATTATATACCATAAACAAATGGGATTTATTCCAGCTATGCAAGGCTAGTCAACATTTAAAAATCAATCAACATAATCTACCACATGAACAGACTAAAGAAGAAAAATCAGATGATCATATTCATCATTGTAAAATAAAAAAAGCTTTTGACAAGATTCAACACCTTTCATGATAAAATTCTCAGGAAAACAGGAATAGAGGAAAACTTCCTAAACTTGATAAAGATAATCTACAAAAAAACCTACAAATAACAGTAGTACACTTACCACAGAAATACTGAATGCTTTCTCCCTAAGGTTGGAAAAAGGCAAGAATGTCTGCTCTTACTACTCTTATTCAACATAGTACTGTAAGTTCTATTCAGTTCAATAAGACAAAACAAAGAAATCAAATGCATACCCAGCAGAAAGAAAGAAAATAGAAATGTCTCTACTTGCTGATGACAAGAATGTCTATGTAGAAAATCCTAAGGAATCTGCAAAAAAACACCTAGGAGTAATACGCGAGTTTAGCAGGGTATACTGCAGGATGCAAGATAAACATCCAAATATCAGTTGCATTTCTATATATTTTCAATGAACACATGGATACAGAAATTAAAAATACCATTTAGAATCTCTGAAAAAAGAAATACTTACATATAAGTCTCACAAAACATATATAGGTTTGTATGCTGAAAACTTCAAAATGCTGATGAAAGAAGTCAAAGTAGATCTAAATAAATGGTGAGATATACCATACATGCACTGGAAGACCCAATGTGGCAAATATGTCAAATATTCCCCCCAAACTGATATATAGGTTTATTTGCAATTCCTATCAAAATCCCATAGAGATTTTTAGATACAGACAAAATTTTGTCTAAAATTTATGTGAAAAGCAAATAACTAAAACAATTTAGAATAACTAAAATAATTTTGGAAAAAGTGAAGAATAAAGTGGAAAGAAACAGACTACCTGATTTTAAGACTTATTATATAGTTACAGCTATCAAGAGTATGTGGTGTTGGTGGAGAGAAAGACAGGTCAATGGAAGAAAACCATGAAATTGGCCCACACAAATCTGCCCAACTGGTTTCTGACAAAGGTGTAAAAGCAATTAAATGGAGGAAACACAGCCTTTTGAACAAATGGTGGTGGAGCAATGGGACATCCACAGGAGAAGAAAAAGATCAAAGTTTCAAAACTTGGGGAAAAATACAAGAAAAAGTCTTTAAGATCTAGGGCTAGGTAAAAACTTCTTAAACCAAAAGCATAATCCATAAGAGAAAAAGTGCATAAATTGGACTTTATCACAATTATAAATTTTTGCTCTGTAAGAGAACCTGTTAAAAGGATGAAAATATAAGCCAAAGAGTAGGAGAAACTATTTAACAAACTACATATCTGACAAAGAACCAGAATTTAGAATATAACATTCAAAATTCAACAGTAAAAAAACACAATCAATTAGAAAATGGGCAAAAGACAGAAACAGACATTTCACTGAAGAGGATACACAGATGGAAAAAAGGCACATGAAAAGATGTTTAACATCATTAGCCATTAGGAAAATACAAATTAAAATCACAGTGAAATACCACTATACATCTACCAGAATAAAAGATAGTGACCAATGCCAAATGCTGGCGAGAATGCTATTAAACTGCATGTACGTATATATGACTAGTGAGAATGTAAAATGGAGACCAATTTGGCAGTTTCTTGAAAAACTTAACATGCAGCTACCACATAACCCAGCAATTGCACTCCCGGGCATTTATTCCAGAGAAGTGAAAACCTATGTTCACACAAAATACCTGTACATTAATGTTATGTTTGTAGCAGCTTTATTCAGGATATTTGAGAACTGGAAAAAACCTAATTATTCTTCAGTGGGTGAATGGTTAATCAAATTGAGGTACATCCATACCATGGAATACTGCTCATCAATAAAAAGAATGAACTACTGACACAAGTGACAACATGGATGAATCTCCAGAAAATCATGCTGAGTAAAAAAATTCCAATTCCAAAAGTTTATGTAACATTTATATAACACAGATTAGTGTTTGCCAGGAGTTAAGTGGTAGTGTAGGTGTAAAAGAGCAAGATGAGGGATGCTTGTGGTGGTGTAAATGTTCTGTCTTGATTGTATCACCATCAATAACCTATGTGGAAGTGGCAAGACATTACCACTGGGGGAATCTGGGTAAAGGGTACACAAGCTCACTCTGTATTATTCCTTGTAACTGCAATGTGAGTCTACAATTTTCTCAAAATAAAAAATTTAATTAAAATATTACCTGTGTGGTTTCTCTTTCATCTGAACCCTGATTCACACAATACCTTTCATCAGATTGGGGGATTTCTCTTCTTAGTTTGCTGAGAGTTTTAGTCACAGTAGGTGCTAATTTTTGGCAACTGCTTTTCCTGCATCTATGAAAAATAATCATACGGTTTTTCTCCCTTATGATAAATTCTATTCTTCAGTTTTAGAATGTTAAGCCAACCTTGCCTTCCTGGCATAAACACTACATTATGATGTATTAATCCTTTTATACATTGCTGGCTTCGATTTGATAATATTTGCTTAGGATTTTTATGTATTTATGAAATGTCTTTCAGATACCTATGGGCATGATCAATGTTATTAGTTTCTAAAATTAAAAGACTTGAGCAAAAGTAATAAAATATTAAAATTTGACAAGGCTGGATGGTGGGTAAACAATAACTTGTTACATTATTCTCAATACTTATTCTCTATATTTTTCTGCTTTCTTTTCATTCTTTTTTTCAATTGAACCATCCTTGGCTACAACTTAGAAGACAGATTCAGAAGATAGACTGAGGACATAAAAACTGGTTTCTGTATGCTATTATGATTACTGAAGCGAGAAAGCCTTGTGTAGCCTCTTCACCTAGCAATGGGCCTAAATGACACTCAATACAACATTATGAATACTGTGATCCAGATCCACCCTCAGGACCTAGCCAGTCATTCTGCCAACTTCTGGGAGCAGGTTGCTCATGGCTCATCATTTCTCTCTGGGAATTGCCCTCCACCAAAGGAAGCAAACTTGCCTAATTACAGCGCCATGCCAGATATAGCCTCTATCAGTGGTAAATACAAGACTGTAAATTTCTGGCCTTCTTCTTTAATTCGGAACGACTCCGAAAGGTCATCCCAAGCACGGAGCATTCTTTGGGATTGCCACAGGCCTCTGCTGATTGTTCAGTTTCTCCCTCTGCCTAACCCTGCTTCCATCACTCTTACAGGTGTTGTCTTGAGAGTACCTCCTCACCCTCCACCCCTAATAAACCTTTTGCATGTTAACCTCCTTCTCAGACGCTTCCTTGGTGATCTCACATTACTGTTTTATTTTACTTGCGATAGCATTTATCAGTATTTTAAGTAATCTTATTTATTTAATGCTTATTATAATGTAAGCTTACCAGGACAGATATTTCCCCCCACACACTGCACCACTATATCAGGCGCCTAGGGTACAAGCAGGCCCTAAATACTGGCTGCTGAAATGAATAAATGGAAGAGACACTGGGTCTTAGGACCAGTCTCTCAAGAGCTTGTAAGCACGTCTGAGCAGTAGCTCCTGACACGGCCCCTAAGCCCCGCCCCTCCTGGCGTACACCGAGAGCAGGCCAGGGGCGGGGCCTCGCAGACACCGCGGCAGGCACAATGCGACCAGCCGCCGTGCGACTGCTGCGGCTAGGGAGGGTTCCGTATTCTGAGCTGCTGGCGCTGCAGGACCGCTGGCTGCGGCGGCTGCAAGCGGAGCCAGGCAACAAGACCGGGTCGGGGACTGAGGCGGGCGTACTCCTGCTCTGCGAGCCCACAGGACCCGTGTACACGGCCGGGCTGCGCGGCGGTCTAACGCCCGAGGAAGCGACGCGGCTGCGGGCCTTGGGCGCCGAAGTGCGAGCCACGGGCCGTGGCGGCCTGGCCACCTTCCACGGCCCGGGCCAGCTACTTTGTCACCCGGTGCTCGACTTGCGGCGCCTGGGCCTGCGCCTGCGCACTCACGTGGCGGCGCTGGAGGCGTGCGCCGTGCGTCTGTGCGAGCTCCAGGGCCTGCAGGGTGCCCGCGCACGCCCCCCACCCTACACCGGCGTCTGGCTGGGCGAGCGCAAGATCTGTGCGATCGGTGAGCGTCGCGGAGCGGGGCGGGGTCTAGAGAGACTGGACCATTGGAGGTGTAGCTGGCGCGGGCTTTGAATCAGAACTACCCGCCAGAGGGCCCTCAGAGGTCATTTTGTACAACTTTCCAAATGGAGAAACACAAGAAGTGAAGGTTACTTCACAATGTCAGGACAATAAGGGGTTCTTGGTAGTTATCACACTTTTTTTTTTTTTTTTTTTTTAAGCAACAGAATCTGTGTTAAGGATATTTTCTGGAATCTCCATAAGTGCAGCTGTTGTGGAGCCACATACCACTCCCCACACTTTGTACCCCTCTCTAATCGGTGCACAACCCCTTGGGTGCTCCAGAAACTAAGTTGGAAAATCAGTGATTTAGTCCAGTTCCCTCCGCACACTGAGGGAGACCCTGAAGCCTGGGGAGAGAAGGCATCCATTCTAAGACCGTTTGGCTTGTCTTGCAGGAGTCCGCTGTGGAAGGCACGTCACGTCCCACGGCCAGGCTCTGAACTGTTCTACAGACCTCACGTGGTTTGAACACATTGTGCCCTGCGGGCTGGTTGGCTCAGGCGTCACTTCTCTGACTGAGGAGCTCCAAAGGCATGTCACTGTGGATGAAGTAATACCATCTTTCCTTGAGGCCTTTAAGGACACCTACAAGTGCACCTTTATCTCGGAGGGCAGCCCAAACTGAAGGGCGTTCATGTTATCACAGCTAAGAAATCCTACCTTGGAAAGTACCAAGGCTTACTCGAAGTCACCGAAACCCAGATTTTAGGTTTGGCCTTGTCATTCACTCACCGTGGGACTATATGATAATCAAGAGCTCTTAGCCATTTCCATATATAGCCTGGCTTGTTTATATCTTTCCCACCTAGTTTAGATATAGTAGATGTGAAAGTAAAACATGCTATATAAATATAAGGCATTAACATTGTTAATAGCATTTTCTAAACTTGGAGAAACTTAGATGTCATAGAGGGTCATTTCTCAATTACTTCCTCGGTACTCTATTTAATTGGGCAATTCTGGGCTCCAGTTCCTTTGATTTTGTAGGGATCATGTCTCTGAATGGCCCAGGTGAAGGTGACGTGATGTGGCACTTTTCTGCAATAAAGGGAAATGCGAAAAGCCCCTTTAAAGAATAAAATTGGATCCCATCTTCCTGGGTTGGATTCCCCAAGCCTAATAGCTGTGTTTAGTTAGGTAACCTGAACTAGACCAGTGGCTGGGGGAAAGACAAGAATAATATCTCACATTGTACAAATGCCAAAGATAGACGTAAGTTTTTCTTACATGAGATCTCTAAGTCTACAAGGCTGTGTATTAGTTATCTATTGCTACGTAACAAATCACTTCGAAACAATTTAAAATAATAAACATTACATACTGTGGATCAGCAATTTGGGATAAGCTTGGGTGGTTCTGGGTCAAGGTCTCTCACATGATTCACTCAAGATGTCAGCTAGGTCAGATATCATCTGAAGGCCTGACTGTGGCTGAAGGATCAGCTTCCAAGGTGGTTCACTCACATGCTTGGTTGGTGCTGGTTGTTAACAGGAGAGTTCAGTTGTTCACCATGTGGGCCACTCTGTAGGGCTACTTGAATGGTCTTATGAGCCAACAGCTGGCTTCCCTCAGAGCAAGTGATGCCAGAAAGAGACAAGGTGGAAGCCATAATGTCTTTTATGACCCAGCGTTGCAAATCACACACAATTCTGCAGTCTCATAATAGGTGAGCCCTACTAGGTATGGAAGGGATTACTCAAGGGTGATGGGAGATGATCATTAGCAACCATCTTGGAGACTGGCTACCACAGGCAGTTAGGGTGGAAAGCGCCTTGAATTAGAAGTCAGGTCATCCTGGTTCCAGCCTAGGCTCTGGGCAAGCCATTTACCCTCTTTGGGCTTCAGTTTTCTCCTTACTCAGGTACTGTCCGATAGTTAGCCACATTACAATTATACATTTTCTACTAGCCACATTAAGAAAGTAAAAAGAAACATGACATTTAGTAACATTTTAATTAACCCAACAGACTCAAAATATTGCCAGTATAAAAATATTTTTTTCCTTTTTTCTTACTAAATCCAGATATTCAGTATGTGTTTTACAGTTAAAACACACCTCATTATGTACTACACTTTCAATGTTCAGTAGCCATATCTGGTTAGTGACTACCATATTAGAAAGTACAGCTTTTGACAATATCTGAAGTCCTTTTTGAGCTCCCAGGGTTCTGTAGCCTCACTGACTCCTAAGGAGAAAGGTGAATCCTCCCACATCTGAGGTCTGATTTTTGACTGCAGATAATTTATATCAGTTATTCAAGCTGAAAAGGACTTTAGAGATATATTCCTGTCCCCTCATTGTATAAATATGAATCCAAGACTTTGGAAGAAACTTGCTCAAGGCCACACAGTAAATGAGAAAGCCAGAAATAAGTCCCAGATATAAGCCTCTTTCTCATGCTCTTTTCCTACTGCAAATATCGACTTAAGAGCTCAGGACAATATGCTTTACATCTCATGGACATTCTATCAGTATTAACTGATTGGTGATTTGTTCACCCATAATTTGCCCATGTCTTTTCTAGGCCTTAATTTCCCACCAGTGCTGTTGTAGGAGCGTGGAGGTGGGGAGTAGTTGATAATTACCTTGCGGTATTGTTGCCAAAAATGGAAATAATTATTCCAGGAAAAGTAGAATTAGATTCTCATGGTTGAAAGGCTGTGCACAGTGTTGCTACCCAACTGGTACTCGGCCACCCTCTCTAGCAACCCTAATAAGTGAACATACAGTCTGTTCTTCAATGCCTCCAGTGACTGGGAGAGAACCAAACATTTACCCAAAGGTACCAGATACTGTGTTAACCCTCTTAAATACATTCTTTAATTTGGTAGCCTCTCCCATCCTTCTGGGCCACTGAGAATCATTGTATATGGTGTAGTTGCTGAGTTAGCTGAACTTCCTGAGCCTCAGTTTCATTAAGCTTAGAGTTTGGCACAGAATAGGCAGCAGGAAATGTATGGTGGTTATTAATGTAATTCACCCAATATTTCACGCACACGGGAGGATTGTACTTAGTGGCCCCCTTGTGGTTGGGTGGGGCCAGGTAACTTGTTTTGGTCAGTGAGTTACGAATGGAGGTGACATGTCACTTCTGAGCTGGAACAGTGAATTGCTGGTGTTAGACCCCTTAAAATTTCTCTCTCCCTCTGAAACAGTGACCAGCAGCACTCAAGATGGTGGCTGCTTCCTGAGGAACTGCAATTAGGAGAGGCCCCTGCTGCTGATAGACGTGTGGTGGAGTTAAAGACAACCAAAATGTGGGGATTGTTTAATACCACAGCATAACCTAGCCTATTCTGACTGACAGTGTTTATATTAATTAGGACTCTTGTGTTTTCAAGTATAGAAACCCAACTCAAACTAACTTAAGCAAAAACAAACAAACAAACAAACAAAAAACGGAGAGAGGATAGTTGGAAAATGTACTGGGTGGTTTCATAAAATCCAAGGGTGGGGCTGCAGCTAGGCTCAAGAACAGAACCAGAGCATGTAGCCCTTTAGGAACCCAGATAGTCTTTTTTTCCCCTATTCTCTCCCAGGCTTCTTGGTGTGTTTGCTTCATTCTATCTGGCTTCTACCCAGCTTTCTCTGTTTCCCAGGCCACATGGTAGAAGATGGCTATTATTGAATGTTGGAGTAGACTTAAGGACTATGCCTAGGTTTCTGGCTTGAGCAACTGGGTGGATGCTAGAAGCATTGCTGAGATGCAGAACACTGGATGAGGGCCAACTTTAGAAAGGAAAACAATGAATTCAATTTTAGGTAAGTTCGAGACACTTGTGGGAGATCCAAGCAGAAAGGGCTAACTGCAATTGGGTATGTGGATTTGGAGCATCAGTGTGATGAGGATGGTTTAGGTCTGGGAGCCTGCGGAGAGAGAAGAGGAGGACAGAAGACTGATAAATGTGAGGCACAGATGGAAAAAGAGCTGGCCAAGGAGACTGAGAAGTAGTAGAAGTAGGGTGAGGCCTAGAATAATAAAACATGACAATCTCACTCACTTCTCCAGCAGTGCAGTAAGATAGGCAGGATTATTTTATGGACTTGGAAATCAAGGCTCAGGGAAGCTAATTAGCTCATGCACTTAGAGGCAGAGTCAGTCTCTGGTTCCCAGTCTGAGTCTCTTCATCCTTCCACAGCTGCCTCTGAAGGGAGAGCGGGGCAGGCATCCTAGAGGAGACGTGCCTCCAAGAACAGGTAGACCATGAGCAGATAGAGCTGGGGAGGATGCTGAGCAGGAGGCTAGGGTTTGGCTGTTGCTGGGTCAGTGGAATTGAGTCAGGCCTCTGCTGCAGATTCCTGAGGGCCCTTCCTCAAGGAAGGAAGTTGAGCATAGGAAGGAGGATATTTAACACCCTGGCTTTCCTGCCTCTAGAAATCCTCTTTTTGTTTGTGCAATCTTTCCTCCATAAATAAACATTGTCCGGGATCTGGTGAACAAATGATGAATGTGAGGCCCTGACCAACTGCAGTGACTGGTCCAGCACCTTATTCCTCTAGCAAGCCTGCTCTTGCAGTGGCCAGGTGCACCTCATTTCATGGAAAAGATGTCTGTGAAAATCCTGTGGAAATCAGATTTTTTCAATCTAAATCTAATTTTTTAAAATAAATTTATTTAAATTAGTTTCAAGTATACAGTACATTGGTTAGACATCTATATTGTTCATAAAACGATTCCCCCAATTGCTCCCTCCCTCCCCTGGCCCTCCACTTAGCCATCATATTAATGCTAACTGCATTCCCTCTGCTGTGCTCCTCATCTCTGTGCCCAACTATCAACTACTAATTTGTACTTCTTTAATCCTTCAACCCATTCTCCCAGCCATCCAACACCTCTGATTGTCATCAAATTGTCCACTATATATTTATGAGTCACTTTTTGATTCGTTTGTTCTTTTTGTTCCTTAGATTCCACATATAAGTGAAATCATATGGTATTTATCTTTCTCTGTCTGACTTACTTCACTCAGCATAATAACCTCTAGGTCCATCTATGTTGTTGCAAATGGTAGGATTTCATTTTTTTAATGGCTGAGTAATATTCCATTGTATATATGAACCATAATTTCTTTATCTAATTGTCAGTTGATGGGCATTTAGGTTGTTTCCATATCTTGGCTATTGTAAATTGTGCTGCCACGAATATTGGAGTGCATAGATCTTTACGAATTATTGTTTTGCTTTTCTCTGGATAAATACCCAGAAGTGCTATTGCTGGGTCAAAAGGTGTATCCATTTTTAATTTTTTGAGAATGCCCCATACTGTTTTCCATAGTGGCTGTACCCATTTGCAATCCCACCAACAATGTATGAGGGTTCCTTTTTCTCCGCATCCTCGCCAACACTTGTTGTTTTTTGATTTATTGATGATAGCCATTCTGACAGGTGTGAGGTGATATCTCATTGTGGTTTTAATTTGCATTTTACTGATGATTAGCGACCTTGAGCATCTTTTCATGTCTGTTAGTCATCTTTATTTCCTCTTTGGAAAAGTATCTGTTTAGGTCATCTGCCCATATTTTAAATGGATTGTTTGTTTTTTGTTATTGAGTTGTATAAATTCTTTATAAATTTTGGATATTAACCCCTTATCAGATGTATCATTAGTGAATATCTTCTCCCAGTTGGGTGTCTTTTTGCTAATTTTCTTTTTAAATTGTAATTTACCGTACATATTATCATATCATATTATAATATCTATCTATAAGTTAAAAAAAACAACACTTGCACTCCCACCTAACAACACATCCCTTTCATTCGTGTCCAGTACTTGATCATAACAGACATATTTTGTGTACTTTTAATTACTGAGGATAAAATTTTGTATATTCTTTTAAACCAAACATAATATAAACATTTTCCTGCATTGCTACATAGTCTTTATAATTATATTTTTGAAAGTCTTAATTTTGTTTTTATTTCTTTTAAAATTTAGATTTTTTTTTTAAAAATATAGGTAATGCATGCACATGGAATAAAATTAAGAGGATACAAAATGGTAGCATTGAAATGTAAGTCTTGCTCCTTATCCTTTTCCTCTGTAAACCCAGTTCCCTTTGCCAGAGGTCTAGATGATGGTAAATGCCTTTCTTTTATACTTCAAAGATATTTTATGCATATATAAGCATACATGATTACATACATTCTTTTTTCATGTAGTAGCATACTATAAACACAGCAGTGCACTTCGGAGATTGCTTCAGATTAGTATACAAAGAACATCCTCATTTTAAAAAATGGCTACAGAGTATTCCATTCAGCAGATTTATCATAACATTTCACTAATACCCTACTGAGGACATTAAGTTATTACTAATCTTTTACAAACAAGACTGCAGTGAGAATTCATATATCAATGTGTGTGTATTGTGACACATAGTACAGTGGTTGTATTTCTAGAAGTGATTTTCTGAGTCAAAGGATATGTACATTTTTATATAAATAGATATTGTCATATTGCTTTTCCTAAAAGTTAAACCAACTTATATTTCCACCAGCAATCTACAAGGGAGATGACTCAATTTTATTGTTCAGTATCTTAGATTTTTTTTCATTTTTAAAGTTTTTTTTTATTACAAAATCTTTTAATCATACAACAGTGGACTCCCACGTACCCATCATGCAGCTAAAACAATCATCAAATCATGGCCAATCTCAGTTTATCTAAACCAATTGGTACCCATCTCCTGCCTCTTCTCTGAATTATTGTCAAGCAAATCACAGATATCATGTTGTTTTATACATAAATATTTCAGTATGTATTCCTGAAAGATAAGGACTCTTAAAAAAAACATAACCATAATATTATTATCACACATAAAAATACTTTTTCAATATCAAAAAATATTCAGTTAATATTCAGATTTCTCTGATTTTTTCTTTTTCTTTTTTTCTTTGTTTACAGTTGCTTTCAGATCAGGATCCAAACAAACAAGGTCTACACACTACATTGGGTTCATATGTCTTATAAATGTCCCTTTGTCTCTTTTCATCTGTAGGTTCCCCCTCCATCTTCTTCTTGTTTTTTTCTCATGTACTTCCTGAAAATTGAAAGGTAGATTCTGACTCTAACCTGTGAGCTTTTCTAAGCCAGGGAATTTTCTTTGTCTACATATCCCAGTACTTAGGACTTAAAAGGAAGCAGTGGTTTAATAACTGTGTTATTATGAGGAATTCCCTGCAGCCTCCACATTGGCTCTTTTGTTGACTGGTAGCAATATCCAGTCTGTGAAGTGATCAGCTCAGCCCTGCTCACACATCTCCAGATATGGAGCAAGCACCTTTCTATTCTTGTATAATTCTGATTGTTAGAAAGTTATTCCTCATCCTAAACTGAAACGTGCCCCCAACATTGTCATAATTCTGCCCTCCTTCTAGGCTTTCTTTGAGAGGCTTCTCCTGCCCATGCCATACATCCCCCTCAGGTGGCACTGGCCACACTATGTTGTAGATATTTGTTTCCATGTCTGACCCTATCCAGACTGTGAGCTCCCCAGATAGGGACTGTAGCTCCATCATCTGTGGCTCTCTCAGCCCCAAACCAGGGCCTGGGATAGGGGAGATGCCCAGATATGGTCTATTGAGTCAGTGAATGAATTCTTTCCCAGTAGTGGTCTCTTCAAGTTAAGCTTTCCTGATTCCTCTTCTATTCTTCAGAGAACGTGGCTTTCAGACATCACACCACTGCCTTCATCTCAAAAGGCTCCAACAGCTAATATGCCCTTTAATCTATCTTGCTGGGAACTGAAGATAACAACATGCCTCATGCAGTCTGGCCAGTGTGAGGTGTATCAGCCTGAGCTGGGCCCTTGGAACAAACAGATAAATCAGACTTGGTCCTTGTCTTCAAAGAGTTAACAGATTGGTAGAGGAGATACACCTCTAAACAATATTTGTAATAAACTGTTACAAGTACCATGACAGAAGTTTGCAGGGTACTGTGGGAATGTGAAAGATGAAGTGATAAATCTTAAGACAGGAAGGGCAGAAAAGACCTCAAGGTGACTTTGAATTTGTTAGAATTTTGGATTGTAAGTAAGAGAAAACCCAGCTCAAATTAGTTCAAATGAAATGAGAATATCTTAGATCTCATAACTAAAAAGTCTGGGGATAGACATCAGGCACAGAGCGATCCAGGGCTTCAAATAATGGCATCAAGACTTGATTTTTTTTCCTTCATCCTTTAGCTCTGCTTACCTCAGAATTGGCTTCACTCTCTCCTGTGTGGTACCCAAGATGGCTGTTGGTAGTACCGTGTTTAGATTCCATGGCTTTGGCCACCCCTACTTTCATATACAGTCAGCCTAAGTCCCAGGAAGGACTCTGAGCCAATCATTGTGCACTCCTGGAACCATCAGGTAGGGCTTAGCCATATCTAAATTACATGGGCTGAGAGCAATGGAGGGAGAGGTGGTCCCCCAAAGGGAGGAGAGAGGTTCTGTTCCCAAAAGAAGGGATTCTGGGCAGGCCAAAATATCAGATACCCACAATCTCAATGGATAAGTAAGGAATTTGAGGATAGACAAGAATACAAAGCATGTTCCAGGCAGAGGGAAAAGCATGCGATTCTCAAAGGCATGAAGCTATTCAGGGAACTCAAGTGCTTGCCTTGCTCCAGACTATAGCAGGTGCTTCAGGGGCTCCTCACATCCTCCCCTAGTCTCCCCATTTCCAATTTGTGTGAGTTTTTCTAAACTACCAAGCAATTCTCCAATTCTCTGTGGACACTAACCGGTGTCCTACAATTTAACTCAATTCTGACACTATCTACCTGGAGACATTGTCAGATCACACAGGTTAAGGGCTCTATTCTAGAAGACTGCCACCACTTCAGACACCAATCACAAGTCCAGGTTGTTACCTGTGCTTCTGACCAACTGGCTATTAATTGGTGCTTCCCACGACCCTCTACTCTGGTTCAATTAATTTGCTAGTGCAGCTCACAGAACTCAGAAACCAATTTACTTACTAGATTGCCAGTTTATTATAAAAGGATGTACTCAGGAACAGCCAGATGGGAGAGATGCACTGGGCAAGGTATGCTGAAAGGGGCACAGAACTTCTGTGCTCTTTCTGAGCACACCACTCTTCACAAATCTCTTTATGTTCACCAACCCAGAAGCTCTCCGAACCCCATCCTTTTGGGTTTTTAATGAGGCTTCAAGCATAGGCATGACTGATTAACTCATTGACCATTTGGGACTGATTCAACCTCCGGCCCCTCTACCCTCCCTGAAAACAAATCACATGGTTGAATCCTCTGGCAACCAAATCTTAGGTGCTTTCCAAAAGTCATCCCTTTAAGATAATAAAAGACACTTTTGTCACTTAAGGAATTCCAAAGTTTTTTTAGGAGCTCTGTGCCAGGAACAGAACAAGAACAAATATATATTTATTATAAATCACAACATCATACCATTTCAGTGCTATAGGCCTATTTCCACATGCCAGCACCAGCACCTTCTATCTGAGGACTTTCTGTGAAAGTAAGGGGAGGGATCTGTCCACCCATATGTCAAGCAGGGTGTGCTGGGGTTTAAGGTCCCCTGGGAGCAGCCTTGACTCATGACTAACCCAATGCCTCTCCTGTTTCCAGGAGCCCCTTCCTCGGCTCGCCCTCTTAGCCTCGCAGTAGTTTCCCTCCCCACCACTGCTAGCCATGTGTACCCACACTATTCTTTGTTGGTTTCCCAAACTTTCCTTCACACTTTTTTCAATTTACCCAGTTTCGAGGTGCCATCTCTTTCCAGCCAGAACCCCGACTGACAAAGGCCAGATTGGGGTGCAATGCCCTATGAAATGCTCAGTGCTTGTGAGGAGCTATTCTCATTCAGCTAAACTCAACTCCACCACACTTACCCTTCTCCAGCCCAACTCATGAGAGCCCAGGGCTATTCTAAGCACTTGACACATATTATTTAATCTTCACAGCAAATAAGAAATCCACATGGTTGAATTACTGACCATATTTTCAGAAACCACCTTGGGTGAAGATTTGCCCAAGTTCAGTAGTTAAAGGCAGGCCCATGGTTTGAATTCAAGTCTGACTCTAAAGTCTTGTGCATTAAACACGCTCCCACTCCCACTCTTCAGAGGTCAAGTGAAAGGATCAAATGAGACAGCCAGTGTGAAGGTGCTTGTGAGTTGCTGCAGAGCCAACACACCTGGTCGGCCTGAGAATTTGGGTGTGTCTGTCCCTCCCCCTGATCTTTGACAGAGCCAGCAGGGGCTCCAGAGATCAGACAACTTAACTTCCTCCTGTGCTTGGGGGAGGAACCAGCCCTAGAGAGGATAAGTGATTCCCCCAAGGTCCTGCATTTGCTATAGAAGCCAGAATTAGAATCCAGAATGTTTCAGACACCCCATAAACAAATTAATGAGAAGGATGTAACATTCGCCTTAGAGAGGAGTTTAGAAGAGAGAGAAGGGGTGGGGATCAGGATAGAGTAGGAGAAGGAGCTGATTTCCTGGCTGCAGAATTTCAGATTTGAGGAATGCAAGGGATCTCAGAGCTCATCTAGAAGCCTTCTCTGATAGCCACTCTAACAGGGAAGCTCTGCTTGCACACCTCCAGTGATGAGATGCTCATTCCCACCAAAAGCAGCCTGTTCCACACTCCCAGTGAGCAGAGATCTGGGTCCTGGAACTCCCCCGCTCCCCAAGCCCACGTGGTCCCAGGTTTTATCTCTAGGACTCACAGAACTTACCTGCTTCTTCTGTCTCAAAGTTGTAAGCTGTGCTCACAGCATACTTATTGCCTCTTCTCAATTTGCTCTGCAGTGAATCTCTGGAGTACCTTCCTCCTCCTGTCTGCCCAAATCATACCTGCTGTTTTCCAAGGCCCCCTGTAGAGGATACTTGTTGTTTCAGCCTGTATAGCTATTCACTCTACTCTGATAATAGTATCCATATTTTCTTTAGTGAATTAAAATCGACCCCACCTACTTTATGTTTTTTTTAATTGAGCTATAATTGACATAAAACATTAATATTAATTTCAGGTATATGACATAATGATTCGGTATATGTATATATTGTGAAATGATCACCACAGTAAATCTAATTACCATCTGTCACCACAAATATTTACAAAATTTTTTTCTTGTGATGAGAATTTTTAAGATGTCTCTTAGCAACTTTCAAATATGCAATACAGTATTATTAACTGCAGTCACCAAATTGTGCATTATATCCCATCACTTATTTATTTTATAACTGAAAGTTTGTACCTTTTGACCTCCTTCACCCATTTCTCTCACCCAAGTTTATGTGGTTTGAATAGAGATGTTGCTTCCTGCCAGCTTCTTTCCCTAACTTCTGTGATTGGTGCAGGGATGGGCACTGGGCTTGTTTCAGAAGAATAAGAATCTGACTCAGGACTTCCGTTGGGAGGGTTGTGGGGGACAGAAGCTCTTTCTACTGGTTTTACTGATAAGATAGAGTATATGCATAGAACTCTAGGTGGCCACAAAGTGGGATCCTGCCTGAGAATGGAGCAATAGTGAGAAAAGCAGAGGCTGAAAATGCAAAGAAAGAGCTTCCCAAATACAATAATCTGAGCTCCTGGATCCAGCCATGCCTGAAGCCAGTGCCTCCAGATTTTGCAATTACATGAGCCAATAATTTCCTTTTTCTACTTAAGTCAGTTTGAGTTGGGTTTTCTGTCTGTTGCAACTAAAGTTCCTGACTGGTAACACCTAACTCCTCTGCAAACCCTAGTCTTTGCTGACCCTACTTTCTTCTGCATCCCCATAGCCCTTATTGTTTAAACCATAAGGTTCAAAAATCCATATTTACACAACCATGAACACACATGCCTTCATTAATAGTTATTTTTTATGGAGTACTAGCTATGTGCCAAGTACCAGGTGAAGCACTTTACATATATCTTACTATAAAATGTAGGTATTTTTATCCTCATTCTACAGATAAGAAAACTAAGACTCAGAGAGGTTAAGCTCTCACAGGCAATAAGTGGCAGGGCTAGGATTCAAACCGAGTTCTGTGAGACCCCAGAGGCCATGTTCTGGACTGTTGTGCCACCTTGCTTCCAGGACATAGCATGTGTGAGGCTGAGATGGGGAGAAGAGCCACCTAGAACTTCAGTCTTCTGACATCACACCGTCCCACGCTTGCTCCACCTCTTCCAGTGCTCTTTTCATTCTTCTGTGCTTCCTGCAGAGGCAGGAGAGGGTGAAGCACAGAATAAGAAGACAAAGTGTCCTGAGGGTCACAACTGACAAGTCAAGAGGAGACAAGATCACAGAAGTACAGACTCAGGCCACCGATGAGTAATGGAAAAAATAACTTGATGTGATCGTTAAACTTCCTCTGTGATTCACGCTGTATTTCCCTCTGGTGACCCAAGTTTCTGAGACTGTTCACAGACACCATCTCACCCAACCTTCCAACCTTCTAGATAAATATTGGGTTACATCCTGGGTATTCTATGGTAATAAGAGACACCTGGTATGTATTCTCATAGTGCTTACAGTCTAATGAAAAAGGCAGACCCCAAATCAGTACACAGATAGGTAGAAGACTGAGTTGAGATCTATGAAGAAAACAAGAGAACTGGATGGATGATGGTTCCATTTACAGAGAGAAAACTGAGGGGGGCTAGGGAAGGAAGTCAAGAGTTCCAGGTCCAATGTGTTATCTCAGCAGAGATGTCAGGTAGGTAGATATAGTAGTCTAGTGCTCAGAGGAAAGGTCTGGTCTAGAGTTTGAAAAAGCATCCCTTATCCTTCCAGGCTTATCAGGTCTATCTCTTCTTGGAAGATTTCCCCGATAACACAATTTTTAGTGATCTTCCCTTTCATGATATTCATTCATTCATTCATTCATTCATTCAACAAATTCTCAGTAAGGGCTACTCTGTGTAGGCTTAGTGTTGGCTTAATGCCCTCAAGGAGCTTATGGTCCAGGTGTGGAGTCAACAAATAGAGTAGATAGTTATAACGCAGAATGGTAAGTGCTGTGATCAAGGGAAAAGCAAGAGGTTATAGCAGAATGGGCCTCTGTATCAGCCAGGACTAGCAGGAAGCAGATGGTCATTTCATGTCAGTAGTTTGAGGAGATTCTATTCAGGGGTGGGCAGGGAGCTTGGCAACCAGAATAGGTCATGAAGTACCCTAGGGCTTGAAACATTTGGGCATTATTATTGCCTCAGGCCTTAAAGGGAGAGGAAGGGGGTGGCTACAGGAATCCAGAGCTGAGGAGATCACTGAGATTGGGCTGACAGACAGGAGCTGTGAACTTCAGTTGAGGGATGCAGCAAGACCAACAACAGCAAAAGATTTTTTAAAAATAAGTTAAATATATCAGACGATATTAGATGTTACTGAAAAACATGACAGGGAAGGAGGTTAGGGAAGACAGGAAAAGGGAGGGATGGGAATTTGTAAATAGGATGGTCAGGGAAGGCCTAACCAAAAAGGCAGTACTTAAGCAAAGACTTGAAGGAGGTGTATCTCTAGGTGAGTCTTCCCCTAACCCCTCCAATCAGCCCACTGCTCTCCCCTGCGCATCCTGTCCCAAGGTCAGGGCCTGGTCCCAAACTTCTTCGGATTAGAGAGTTCCTTGAAGGTTCTTCTCAGACTGTGGTCTCCCTGGGATAGGAATTCTGTTTCATCCTTCCTTTTCTTATCTATTAATAATAGAAGCTGCCATTTATGAAGCACACGAGTCATGCTAGGCCCAATTCTCGGGTTATACACATTGGGTCATCTTAGCCTAATAATAGCAAGCCTGCAAGACACAGAATCGAAAAACGAAGCAGTCCACTTTCCAATGACCCCTTGACCAGCTGCCTTCCCCAACAGGGTTCCTGCCCTAGCCTCTCTCCAGAGAAGGGGAAGTAGAGGATAAACTTTAAGTTTCAGAAGGACTAAAAAAGGGAACAAAGATTAGGCATATACTTTATGTCTCCAATGGGCACAAAGACCAAAGATTAAAAATCAGTAGGAGGCAGTTTTTGTCAAAATGTGAGGACAGCCTAAAAATCAGAGTCTTGGTTGCCTCAGAGGCAATTAGTTTCTTATAATGAGAGTGTGCAAGAGAAGCTGAACAATTTCATTTAAAATGAAATATAGAGGATTCTTAGGGAAAGCAATTTGACTAGATAACTCTTTCCAACTCAGATTCTACCACTAAATGATTCTAGAACTCTAGAAGGTAATGTGATTCTAAGACTGTGATTCTAAAATTTTATTAGAACAAGAGATAATTCCTAACTTCAAAGAATTCACAATCTAGTAGATAAGGTGGGCAAATCGTTACTTTTGATACTGTAATAATAGTAGTATAGAGTAAATAAGGCCCTGAACAGGATGTGGGAAAGAACCCTAACAGAGGCAGGGCTGTCTTCTCAAGGCTGGTCTCAAGAACCACTTGCATCAGAATTGTTTGAGAATCCTTTCTAAAAAAGAAAAAAACATGCTAATTTCTGGCCTACATTCTTCCTGAATCGGAACCTCCGGAGTTGAACCCAAAAGTTTACTTTACTAATATAAGTTCCAACGTGAGTCTTAGAATGAATTTGAGACTGCATGCCCAGGCTTAGGATGACTTCCCTGAGAGGTGATACGCAGACTGAACAACAACAAAAAAAAGTAGTTGGGTCAAAATATGCAACCACAGAAATAACACGGAAGTAATGTGTTTTGATGAAGGTTAGCGATTTTGTACAAACTCCCTCTATGTGGCAGGTCTTTTTAAAATGATAGCACTTCTTAGATATAATTTGCAATTCTGTGATTGGGGGTATGTGTCTCAAATGTCCTGGAATGGAACTTTGTAAGGGAGCAAGAGCTGGCCTGTTTATTATTAATTATCCCAAGGCCATAGATTGGTAACAAGGGATCTGATAAGGATTCCCTACAGAGTCCCTGAGGGGCCCTTCCCTGACACTGTCCACTCCCCTGACTATAGCCTCCTGACCCTCATTTTCCAGCTTCCCCTGGCTGTTTCTCTTTTCTCGAAGTGTGCTGGCACCACCTGTCTGAGCATGCGAAGGACAATTGAGATTTGGAGGGAGGAGACACCAGCTGGGGTGAAGGAGAGTGGTGTAGTGGATTCTGAGTCTGAGCTCTGCCACTACCTTTCTTGGTGAGTCTAGGTAAGTCCTTTCCCCCAACTGGGCCTCTGTGTTAGAATCAGATGATTTCTCCAGTGACTATCCGGCTTTAATGTTTTGTATTCTAAGATCTCATCTGACCCAAACCAATACCCTGTGAAGAATGTATACACGAATTGAACTTATTTTATAGCAAGGAAGTCAAGGCTCCATGAGAAGCAGTGACTTGTCCACCACCACGCAGCCATTAAGAGCAAAGCCTTGATTTCACCAGCACTCAACACTCAGCCTCGCTTTCTGGAGCCTAGCCTCAGGCTACACAAGCTGAAGAGAGGCGAGAGGCTTTCAGTCTCTGGTCCAGGAAGCAGGCGCTGCAGGGGACGGAAGGATCGAGCCCACAGCTGGGTGAGGCCACGCAGCTGGGCGGAGGCGCCCGAAGCCAGCCTGGGGAGAAGGGGTGTGCCGATGGCCGGGCGGGGCCACGGGAGCGGACGCCCTAGGGAAGAGAACAGCGAGCCAAGTGCGGGTCAGAGCGCAGAGCCTCGGGGGCGCGGGTCACATACAGAGTGGTCGGCGGAGCGAAGGGCGCAGTGCGGCTGCACCCTCCAGCACACGGCGCGGTGTCCGACGAGCAGACCCGCGCCCCTCGGAGCCTTGCGGAGAGGCAGGTAAAGCGCACCCGCAGGGTCGGGACCGCTGAGCTGGCGCCGGGGGTAGAATTGAGCGATCTTCTCGCTTGCCCCGAGACCGCCGACCCGAGGTGGGGGCGGCTCAGACAAAAAGCTGATACTTCCCAGGACGGAGACGCAGGGATCCCGGGGCCACACGTGGGAGTTCGAAGCTGGGCGCCTGCCTCGCGCCTCCTGGAAACCATGGGAGCTTGTGGAGGACGGCACAAAAGCTCCTTCCACATCCACAGATATGCAAGCGAGCACGTGTGGGTCTGTCGCGAGAGCACACGCGGAAATGGCACTCTGGAAGCCAGCGCAGCCTCTGGCTTGGCCGGGGCAGCTTGATCTGGAGAGTTGACTTGCCCATTGAGCCCCTCTCCCTATATGCACTGCAGGCCCGGGGAAAGCCTGGAGATTCCCAAAGGCATTTTCTGCTGCTAATAACATAGGTCTAAACTGGGAACCAGGAGATCTGGGTTCCAGTTTACAGGTTGTAAACCTGTGCCAGTAGCCTGCCGCCTTTATGCTGTGTGCTTTCTTCTCCAGGGTCACCGCCCGTAGAATGTCACCTGTGCACTCGATTGGTCCATGAGGGCGAAGGGGTTTAGACCTGGAAGTCTCTTGTCTAGAAAGAAGATGAATTTAGACCCTTGTATGACAGCCCAAGGAGAGTATCTTCTCCTATCCCCTCAACCTACTCCTCACCAATTTGCATATGTGGGAACTGAGGCCCAGGGGGAGATGACTTGCCCAGGGTCATACCTGGGACCAAGAAAAAGCAGAACCCAAGTCTCCACACCCTAGCCCAGGGCTCCACTTCACCTACAAAGGTATCTTGTAAATGCCTAAGCTCTGGCATCCAGCTGCTCTGTCTCTCCAAATGGAGGAGACCCATGCTGGAGCCATGGAAACTGCTTTCAGATTTTGATTTCTTAAGATTATAACCAACAACCTTCTTCATCTTTACTCGCTTCACAATTCTCAAAACACATTTCTAGCCACAAACTGAATGGGTGGATGCTCAAGATACCTACTAAGAGGAAGGCAAAACAAGAAACTCAATCTTACTGAGGTTGGAGAGACAACCAAAATACATGGCTACACGTTGACAAAATAGGGGCAGATCTCTTGATTCCCACCTTAGTGTGTTCTCCGTCAATTACAGGACTATAGAATGTTATCCCCAAATGAAAAGAGACTACAGGGCTGATAAGAGAGGATGCAAAACGAGGAAGGCTTCTGACGGAGGTAAGGGTGTCTGAGAATCAAGAATAATAAGAACCTTTGGCTTCTTCTGAAGGTAGGCGAACCAAGGGTGGGGAGAGGGAAAATAGGGAAAGTTGTTCCTGGTAATATTGGGGTAGGTAGGTAGATAACAAAACAGAAGAGGAAACAAGGTGGTCAGGCTGCCCAGTAATTATCTCATATGTTTATATAATACTTTGTAATTTCTGAAACGTTACTTTTTATTGTCTCCCCCAATTCCCATGTGGGGTAATTAGGGGTAATTATCCCATCTCATAGATGAGTTTCAGAGGAAATAAGTGCCATGCTCAAGGTCACATAGCCAAGCATATAGCCAAGACTGGAACCATGAAAAGAACACTTGAAAGGCAAGATCACAGGCTGGGTAACTGGGAGTTGGACTGTGTATGTGCAGTGGGCGGGTATGCATAGCCACACCCTGGGTAGGTACACAGGGAAGTCGGTTGCAAAGCCATTGCCGGTGTTTTGGGGCCAAGAATGTTTGCCCTTTGGATTGAATGGGGTTCAGGTGCAGGGAACGTCTGGGCTTAGAACTCCTCCTTCCCTGACTCACTTCCCCATCTGACTGAGATGGCTTCTTTTCTTTGAGCCCCTCCTTGCCCAGACAAAATGGAATCTGTTTGGCCTCCCCTTGAAATTGTTTAAGAACTATACGCTGTTTTCATGAATGTATATGTGTGTGCTGAAGGGGGATGGTCTAATAAAAAGAGGCATTGATTCATTTATTCTCTAGTGCCTACTATGTGTTCAGGCCAAAGTAATAAAGAAAATATGAGGCACAGGTCCCTGCCTTCATATCTCACAGTGCACAGTTTAGCATATATATCGATATCTGTTGCAATCTATATAGATACATACACAGAATTTAAGTACAGCATACTGCTCTTATATGGTTTTATGTGAAGCACTTTAGGAACAGGGACTAAAAGGCTAGAGAATGGGGAAGGGGGTCTCTCAGAAGAGGGTCTAGAGTGATGACATTGGAGCTGGGTCTTGAAGGATGAATGAGAGTTCACCATACAGATAAAAAGAGAAAGGGTGTTCTTGCCTAAGAAAACAGCATGAGCAAAGGCAAAAGGTGTGTAAGTGCAGGGAGTGTTTGGAGAATGGCCTATAGCTCAGAACCATGGGGCACAGGGCACTGGGGAAAACTGGTAAGGTGTAGTAAGAGGGAGGATCACATCCATAGGAGTATGGAATGATAATCAGAGAAGATTAGACTGTCCCACAGGCAACAGAGAACTTATAGAGTAAAGATCTGTGGATGGAAAAAGATCCTAGGCTGTGAAACCTTGAGCAAATGATTTGCTCTCAGGAGGGTGAGAGCAGGGGACTCTATCTTCCCACTGGTTGAATGAGGGGGTTGCACCAATGACATGATTATTAAGATCCCGTCTTGTTCAGATTCTATTCCTGTGTCTCCTTCCAACCATATGTTAAGGTCCATTCCTGCAGCTCCTCTCCCACCCACTAGCTCCCCAGCCCACGGTGGTGATAAGACCTCTAGAGGGACCCAAGGCAAAACTGTGCAGTTCCAGGAGTTATCTTTGTATCCCCTACTTGCTTTACGTGACTCCCCCCACCTTGTCCTGCTTCTGTCTACCACCTTTCCAGGCACTTAAAGCACTCATTTGAAAGAGTAGCTGAAACAGTGATGAGGAAACCAAAGAACCAATGATGGAGTTCCAGTTTTCCCCAGAGAAACCTGAATGGAAATCTCACTAAGATACCCAGTTCATCCTTCAGATCACAGCTTTACACCTCCATCCCCAAGTTAGTGGCCAGGGAAGTTCAAATCAAGGACATTTAGGAAGAACCTGTTAATGTGCAGGAAGTAGTAGCAACAGAATGTGGAAGAAGAGAGTACACCTGGCTTGTTTAGGGGATCAGGAAAAGATCTAGAGCAGAAAGGGCTCTGGGAGAGGAGACTGTAAAGGAAGGTTAACTCCTTCAAAACTTACCACCTTCCCCCCTAACTGGACCCTCAGTTGAGATTGGTGAGAATCTGGAGTGCAGAAAAAAGCAGAGTCATGGAGTCAAAGGAAATGATGCTCTAGGACACCAGAAGCTGTGTTTGGTGTGATATGCAGCTCAGATGTCAGGGGATGCTCCCATTGGTAGTGGAAAGAGCACCTGAACAGCGCCCCCACAAGACCTGGGTTCTCGTCCAAACTCTGCTGTTTACTGGCCTTGTCATTTTGGGTGTCACTCTCCCTTCCTGAGCTTCAGTATCCCCACCTACAAAATAGAAGAGTCGGCCTAGAATCTACATTCTAAATGATCGTTAAAATCTCCTGTAGCTTAGTCAGTCAGTCACTGTTTACCTTCCTTCCTAACTGGTCTATCTCCTGTTTTAAGATAAGGACTCTCTAGAGCTAGAGTTCTTTCTATCCCATCACCTTGAACGTCACAATTGGTGACTATCTTGAAGAGGGAAGCCAAGGGGCTCAGAAAGAGGAACAAAATTCCCAATGTTTCCAACTGCCAAATCCCCAGTTTGGGACCCAGGGGCAGGTCACAGCGAACCAACCTATCCCATTATCAACACTCTGCTTCCCCTGACCCAACAGGATGCCCTTGTACCCAGGTCCTCACTCCCACCCCAACCCAACACCTAAAAATAAGTAACTATGACTTCTTTGTTCCTCCTATCAGAACCATGAGCATCTGGGTCTATTCACAGAGGTCCTGGAAGGAGGGCCTGAGGGATGAATAAGGTTTCATGAACCTTTACTCCTCTCACTGAATCTTGCCTCGGAGCTCATAGTGTCCCCTACACTGTCCCCCACTTTCTGCACAGAGTCTGTCTCCTCCTCAGGCTAGATCACCCTGGCAGCTGAGCTGCTAAGAGGAAAAATGATCAAGTCAACTGATTCAGTTCTCAGTTTACCTAGGCTAGAATATTAAGTGTAACTCAGTCCCGGGGCTCAGAATCTTAACTTGTGAGGAAAAAGTCTGCAGCTGTCTCTATCTTGTGATTTAAGGGGGCTCTGGAAAGCCCCCCAAATACCTGTCCCACCAAACTATCCAGTCTCCTATAATCTCACAGTGTAGTTTTGTGATCTGTACCCTCTTGGGATGTTAGAGCTAATGAGAAACTTAGAGGACATGATGCAGTATAACCCCTTCAGTATACAGATACAGACAGAAGCTGGAGCCCAGAGAAGGGAAGTCACATGCCCAAAGTCACACAAGTAACAGCTGAACCAAGACAGCTCCTGGAGTTTCCATTTCCTTCATTATAAAATGAGGGAGGTTTAGACCAGATGGACTCTGAAGGCCCTGCCAGCTTCTGCTCTATAAAAATAAAACCACCACCACGTCTGTGGAGTATCTAGTGCCAGGCAATGCATATTTTTCTTTAATTTTTACAATGATCTCTGCTACAGATATTGCTAATGCTGTGACCATGTTTGCACCCAGTCTATCCAAACAGGTGATGGGGAACTTTGACTGTTCCTATGTAAAATATCAACCCAACTGCCAACTGCCATTCTGCCACTCACATCATTCCCTTGGATCTCAGGCCATTTCAGTCTTTCAGAGGCTCCTGCTAAGATACCAGTGCCCTTGGGATAGGGAATGTTATAGGCTACACTATTAGCAGGAGTCCCTGAGCAGGAGTCTACATGTTAAACTGAGATTCCTCATGAAGTCATCCAGTTGAGATATTGTGGGCCTGGAGTTGGGGGATAGCAATCAGATGTCCCTTGGCCAGTACACAGTTCCTGTAACTGTAACTGTAACCCTCGGCTGGCCTGACCCAGCTGCTGCAGGAAAGGGAGAGGAAGCAAGGCTATTGCACAACTCTAGGGGCCCAGCCTTGGGTGATTCTCCCTGGTTCTGAAGTTTTTTCTGTATCTGCCCTGTCTCCTGCTTTCCAGCTCTGAACCTTCCCAGCTCCCAAAGTCAATACTGAGACCCCATATGTGTCCAGAGACATCCTGAAGAGGCTGAGGGGCTGAGAAGCATTAAGGTGCCCACAGGAAGATTCCTGAAGCTGACTCAGAGCCAGGGAATTGGCCTGCTATTTGGTGAGTCTTCCAGACTGGGGCTGCCTTCCCTCTGCCCTATCAGTTAAAACCCCCTTTGTAAGAGTATCTAAGAAAACTGGTAACAGTGACTGCTCCGGGAAAGAGTCCTGGGCCACTAGGAACAGGAAGACTTCAACTTCATTGTATGCCCTGTGTATATATATTTACTTCTCAAAAATGAAAAATAGGTTTTCATTTACATGTTTTTCATTAAAATATATTTTAAAAATCTTCTTCACCATAGTAAAAATATATGCTCAAGCAAGCCTGGAGGGAAGCAGGACAGGGAGGATAATTTTTTTTTTTAGTTGTGGTTAAAAAAACTCCACATAACATAAAATTTACCATGTTAACCATTTTTAAGTGTAGAACTCAGTAATGTTAACCATATTCACACTGTCATGCAGTGGTTTTCTAGAACTTCTTCATCTTGCAAAAGTGAACAACAATTCCTGATGTTATTCTTTTTTGATAGATGAGAAAACTAGAGCCCAAACAGGGCAAGAAACTTATTTCCCTCAAAGTGGGCTCCTCCAGGTGCTTACACCATCTGTCTGTTGTCTACTTGTAAAACTGTCTGAGGCCCCCGACTCCCTCAACCCTTGTATTAGCCATTCCCTCCCCAAGATGTCTGTCACATCTTACATCTGTCCTTGCCCTCCACCTTGGCATCCCCATGGCACCACGTCAAGATTCAATATCTTCCACCTGAACTATTAGAATACCCTTGTTACTGGGCTCCATTCTTTAATTCTTGCTGTCAATGCAGTCCATATAGCCGCCAGTTTCCTTCGCAAGCACAGATCTGATCCTTGTGTCCTCAATTTTAAATACTGTTCCATAGCTCTTCCCAACTACAGGATAAAGTTGCAACTCTTCCATCTGGCATGCAGAGCCTTTGATAATCTGGTTGGGGACAGTCTCTCCATCCCACATCCTATCTTATCCTTCCACACATCTTATAATCCAACCTCTGTGCTACTTTCCATTCTTCTAAACAGGCATGCGCTTTCTTGCTGTCATGCCTTTGTTCATCTGTTTCTTTTTCTTGCCTTTTCTACTTCCTAAAAACCCTTCAAGGTTCAACTGCAATGCCTCCATCACTGTGAACACTCTCTGAGCCCTGATCGAAATTCACCCCTTCTTCCTCTAAGCCCCAGGGGCCCCTGGCTTGTTGCCTACATTATAGAAATGCTGGCAATGTGCCCCTAAGTGCAGGGACTGGGTCTGAGCCTACCCAGGAGTGGGCCTTCATAAACAATGACCGAGCCATTAATTGAATGATTAGTCGAGCCATTATTTTCATCGTGCTGCTGCTGCTTTTCATTGGCTCACACGAGGGAAGAAGATGGAACAAATTTCTTGCCTGACAAGTGGGGTAGTAGAGGAGAACCTCTGCCTCCTGGATCTTAACTCAGTGAGCCCTTGTTCTCTTTCCCTCTTCCATCCAGACAAGGTAGTTCAAGTGATAGATAGGAGGGGGCCCCAAAGGTCTTGCATGAAATGTGGGCCAGTCCTGGGTGATTGCTGTATTATTTAGATTCCTCCTCCCAACTTCTGCATTTGTAGAGTTGTTCACGAATATTTATCATGGTCATAACTAACTGTCATCTTTTCTGGGAAAGAGATCTTATGGTTAATAGCCAAGTTTGTTAACTTCTGTTGGTCAACAGCTCTATCTAGATAAAAGAGGGTTTTGGAACCAGTCAGTGAACTCTGAGTGTTTGGATTGTGGAGAAGTCCCTAAAGTGGCCATCTTTACTGGAGACCATTGAGGAAAGGAGAACACCCATCCAGCTCAGAGTAGATCACCAGAGAAGGAGAATTCAGCCAATTCAGGGTAGTCCCCTAGACTTGGGAGAGAGGCACAGCCCTGCTGACCAGGAGCATGTGGTCTGCTAATACCCTTATCAATAACGAGAGGACAGCCACACACTGCCTTACATGTAAGTGCTGGGACAAAGGGAAGGCTGCGGTGATAAAGCTTGTGGAATATGATTAAAGGCTAGGGTGCACTCAGTGAAGGCTTCCTGAAGGAAGTGAGTGTGAAGCCTTGTTTAAAGGGAAAGACATATTGTGTTTTAGAGACTAGATGCAAGGCTGTCCTCGAATGGTTTTCTGAATTATAGATTAAGGATCTCTGAAAAGAAGGAAAAACATTTATCATCACCTTTATATGCCAGGTACACAGAGACTTTGCATCAGGAGGCAAGATAGTTGAGGTGCTGTATCTTTTCTTTCTAGGGCAGGTAAAACCTCAAACCAGACTGAGTGCTCCTTTTACTCAGGCCCAAACCTTTTCCCTTCTCCAGTGCTTGCAGTGGTTATCAGCCTCTCCCTGCTTCCTTAGCCACCTCCTTTCCAACAGAATTTCCCCCAGATAGCTAAGAATACTCAAAAATATTTGGGCCATTGAAGAATGGGGCTCTGTTCCAGCTCTACCTCTAACATTCTCTGGAATCATGGTCAAGTCACTTATTCTCTCTGGGCCTCAGTTTTCCTGTGTGTAAAATGAAAGGAGTTAGATTAAGTAATCCCTAAGGTCCTTCTAGCTTAAAGCTCAGTGGCTTATGGAATCCAAAGAAAGGACAGATCAGCATGGGTTACATGGCGAAGGAAGGCTTCATTCTACAAGTACTGGCTGAGTGCTGTCCCGAGTGCTTGCCTTCATTGAGCTTTCTGTCTGGTGGGGAAGACAGATGAGTAAACTGTGATGTTGGGATTTTAGCTAGGGTCTGAAGAAGTGAAGAGTACATCCAAGCTGCAGGTAACAGAAACCATCCTCTCTCTTTTCTGTTGCCACCAGAAGATCCTTCAGTTCTTCACCACTTCAACCCCTATTGCTATGGAGACCACCAATGCAACTGAGACCTGGTATGAGAGCCTGCATGCTGTGCTGAAAGCTCTAAATGCCACTCTTCACAGCAACTTGCTCTGCCGGCCAGGGCCAGACAACCTGACTGAGGAGCGACGAACCAGCCGACCCGGCCGTGATGACAACTCCTACATGTACATTCTCTTTGTCATGTTCCTATTTGCTGCTACTGTGGGCAGCCTCATCCTGGGATACACCCGTTCTCGCAAAGTGGACAAGCGCAGTGACCCCTACCACGTATACATCAAGAACCGTGTGTCTATGATCTGATGCTAGGGAGCCCAGGATGGCTGAAGATCAAGACTCCTGAGGGTTGTCTTCTTGGGCCTCCAGAACTCAGCCATGGATCACATCGGATCTCAGCGTTCCTGTCTGTAAATCAATAAGAAACAGTGCTAAGGGATGTTTTCCTTGGGCTGGGAGGAGAGGAGCAGACCTGGGCCTTGTGGATAAGGACTTTTTTCCCCAGCAAAGATAGACTTTGTAGACAGTGGGAGCCCTGTGAACAAATATACAGAAGTAGCAAAAGATAATAACCAAAGACTGGTCCAGTGGCTGGAGTATTGAGGGATGGGGACTAGGGGCTGGAAGAAGGAGAAAAGAAACTTGTAGCAGAGGGAAATGAAAACAGGAGGATGCTCTTTTTGTATGTTATCTTCAACAACAATGAGAAGCAGTGATGATTATCCCATATCACAGGCAGAAGATCTGAGTAATGTTACTTATTTATATTTGTTTTTGACTCATTTAACATATACGATTTTACCCCCTGTGAGGGAAGTAGAGCAAGTACCATTCTGCCCATTGGGCTAAATTGGCACCCAGGGACTCAGGTTTCCTTGCCCAGTGCTTTTCAAAACTCTGTGACATTCAGAAGTGAATCCAGGCTTGAAAATTATACAATTTTGGGAGCCCTTCTTAAGAAAAAAATTAAAAATTATCTCATGTCTGCAAATATTACGAAAACATATTACCGTGTTAGCATATTGTTAGGGCTCCTCCTAAAACCTTAAAAAGGAGTCATATAAGTGCCGGGCCCTGAATGTTAAGCCTCATTAGCTCTGGTTTATATGCCTCTCCAGCTATGTCACAGTTGTCACAATGCCCTTCTCAGGCACATCTCCAGTCATGGGGACTTTCCTTACCTCTAACATGGCCTCTTCCATTTTGATTGAGTTCTGTGAGAAATTTTCAGATACCAAGTTGAAATCTGCTTCTACAAGATTATTACCACACCTAGAAGATTATCATATTAAAAGAAACTGCTAGGCAGGTACCTGGTTCAGTGGAAAGAGAACCAGCCCTGATCCTACCACTAATGTGTATGGCACTGGCCAGTCACTTATTCTAACTCCTTCCCTCTTCAGCACAGTGAAATAGTTAGACTTGAAAGTCTCTAAGTGTTGTACCAGTTCTGACATTCTAGTCTTTGTGATCATTAGGTTGAACCATATAAAACCACTGTGTCTGTGGATCAAAAACAGCTGAATATCAGTAGTTTCATATGGTTCTAAGATGTGCAATGTGGAGGGTGAATACTTTACAAGCTACAAATCCCAGGCTGGAACCTCCCACTGTTTTGTTTGATTTCTATTTATGGGATCTCCAGAAGGCCCTATTAAAACATACATATTCATGTAGAGCAAAAACTCTAAAAGAATATTTGGATAGCAGTTATCTTTGAGGAGAAGGATTATGGGTGATGTTCCCTTTCTACTTTAAAATTTTATGTAATATTTGATTTATTTTACCACAAGTATGTTACTAGTATAATGAGTGGTGTGGGGGGAGCTACTTCCACTTTGAAAAAATAAAAATATATGCCTATATGTTTCTTGAATGGAGGCTCACAGAACACATTTCCTTCCATATGCAGTTAGCTATGTCCACTCCCTGAAAATCTATGCTAAGCCCCATGTGTGGTCAAGCCTTTCCTTCAGTCTTGAGGAAGAAGGTAGAGAGCTGCTTAAAAGATGTGATGTATGGGAAGACAACAGACTCAGAAGTCTATAGCTGGATGGGACACCACCTGGCTCCAAATCCCAATTAAAGTATGGACTGTAATCAAGTGTAAGAATAAAGGGTCAGGTGATAGATACTTGAAGAGTTTTGAGAAATGAGATTGAGTAGAGCTAGACTAGGAGTCCAAGAAAGGTAGAATTCGAACTGAGCTTTGAAAGATAGAACAGCTCTAAATGGCCAGAGTGAATGACAGGAACAAAACAAGGGAAGCTCAGAGGTAGAAATGTGGCAAGATCACTCTCCTGAAGAGAAGAAGCGAGCCTAGTGTGGCCATTCAGGGTTTCAGGGTCCCCATCCAGGAAGGAGGCTCCCCTTCACATAGTTCTTATACTCGTAGGGCTTAATAATAAAGTAACACACATTCTTTTGCTTTCAAGTTACAGAAACACAAGGTATATTGGCATAAAACCAAGAGGAGAGTTACTGAGGAGTATGGAGTAGTCCACAAGTTCAAAAGAGGAGCTGCAGAAACCAGGGATCTGCAGGCCTGGCACTACTTATTTGAATTCACAAGGTAGGGGCTCAGTGTATCTCACACCTATCTAGGATCAGACTAAATAAAATTCTAGGATTTTAAGGTGGTATAATGTAAACATTCTAATATTCTATGATGCAGGTACTCCCTTCAGCCCTCCTCCCACCCAGCTCTACCCCACCCCAATCCTCTGGAAGTTCTATCCCAAGATTTCTTTCAGCCCACAGGCTCATTTGTCTGCACTAGGTCTGCCCTCTGCTGGCCAGATCCAGCACACCACTTTGAGTCCTCAAAGCCAAACTTCAGTATTCACTCATAAAACAGATACTTATTGAATGCCTACTATGTGCCAAGCCTTCATCTAGGCACATGTGGAATATATAAGTAAATAAAAAAGATCAAGGAAATCCCTGCCCTAATATTTAAGAGCATGTGCATGTATTGGTCATTTAGCTTTTAAAACCTTCATAACAACCCCATTTAGTAGGTATTCCTTACTTCAATAGCGCTCACTTGCTCTTCATCTTCGGCACCCTAAATCCAATTTTGGCACCATACCACACCCAGCCCAGAGCATGGATCTGAAACAAGCTAGGGACTGTGCCTATCTTGTTTTCTTCAGAAATGAATGGGAAAGTAATTTGGGAAAATGATGACAGAGTATTGACATCAGTAGACTGCAGTTGGGTCCCCTAGAAGCAGAGCCTGAGATAGGCATTAACTGAGGAAGGATTTTTCAGCGAAAATTGCAAGGGAGAGAATGAAGTAGGTAGGAAAGGAGAAGAGCCAAACAAGGGTGTCTCAGGTCATGTCTAGCCTTGGCCTGATCCTCAGGGATTGTACACATCTTGGCATAAACCACACAGCAGGATTACGTGCCCTTGAGGCAAGGAGGCTGGCCTTTTATGCCTCCATATTAGTTAGACATTGGTTATGGGCCACCCTGGTGGGGAGCGGGAACAAGAAGAGGAAGCAAGGAGTTTCTCATAAGCTGAGGGCTATTCTCTGGAGAAGGGTGGTACCTGTGAGCTATTTCAGGCTAGAGCAGTGGGGAAAAGTTAAACAAGGAAGTTGTCTTAGTTAGAGATTAGCAACAGCCTGGTTCCTCAGGAAGGCTCTAAAGCTCAATTTCCATCACAGAACTGGCACCACCTTTTGTGGCTATCCAGGGCCAGAGACTTACCCTTCAACAAGCAAGGCAAAAGCTACATACGAGCCTTCTGCTCACATCCATTGATGAGGGCTTAGTAATGTGGTCACAACTGGCTACAAGGGGCACTGGCAAATGAGGTTCCTATCCGAGCAGTCATGTCCCAGCCACATTTATACTGCTATGGAAGGAAAAAATGGATATTGGTGAACAGCTAGTAGTCTTTACCCCACCCTCCTCACCCTTCCCCCAGGACTGGTCATGGTTAAAAAATGTATAGCCTGCCAAGAAGGAAGAAGTGCTGCTACTATGACTCAATCATGTTTTCTGGGGAATGGGGTTGGACCCTTATGGATATAACTGAGCCTGTCCTGGGAGTATGACTTTTGCTCATTTTTTTTTTTTCTCCTCTAGTGCTGGTGAGTCTGATCTCTCATTGAAATGGTAATAGCTAAGACATTGGTTTAGGCAAAGGGGAAATAGACAAAGCAATGCATTCAGCCAACCTTGTGTAGGAAAAAGAATCCTCTTTCAGGTGCCACTAAGAAATCTAAGAACATGATATACCTGCATGAAATCAGAGAACCCATCTGTGGCAGTGGTTAAATTGTGACAGAGAATGACCTCCTGGAAGCAGGAGAGTCAGTAGTGAACAGGAAGAAAAAAAGGAAGAAAAACTAGTATTTGATGAGCAAGGAATCTCTGACAGGCACTATGCTGAGAATTTGCATGTTACCTTATTTCACCTTTTTAAAAACTCTTGAGGTAATTATTATTTTATCCTCATTTTATAGATGAGGCAGCAGACGCTCAGAGGTGAAACAACTTGTTTAATTCACTTAATTAATATGTTGAGCTGTCTAGATTTTAACACAAACTTGCCTGAACTCAAAGCCCATATTCTCCCCACTAGAGAGCTTTGAGAGTCACATTAGATCCTTTCTCCCAGAAGCCACTTTGACTGACTTCTCTTTTCCCCTTAAGGAATCAAGTAGGCAGAATATCATCTATGCCCAGCTCCTACCCCAACCAAGGTGCCTGGGAAAAAAAAAAAAAAAAAAAAAAAAAGGACAAGGCATTGTCACAGTGCTTACTGGAATAATAAGCTAATTGACACACTTCTTGGGTGAGGATCCCTGAGTCTCTACAGCCTGGACTCTTAATATTGGGAAAAAAGGGAAGCAAGAGGCCAGCCACAGAATTTGCTGAGAGATTAGGAAGTTTTAATCTCTAGAAAAAGGATCTAATGTGAATCATTGGTGTATCTCCCTCATTTGGGAACAGGAGATTATTTATATTCATCTCCAAAGAGCTCGGTGGGAAGGCTGAGGGCTAACAGTTCTGCCTCAGATTTATTACTCTTTCATTCATTCAACAAATATTTATTAAGTACCTAAACATCAGGCAATAGGTTTGGCTCCAAGAATACTGAAGAAAAGATAGGCACAGTTCCTGTCTTGTTTCAGGCATGGATTACCTCATCCACTTCAGTTTTTCTACTTATAAAATTTTCGATTTCTATAAAGCTTTACATTGAACCCTTCTCTGGCCCCTTGAGCTGCTCTCTCAACTTTCACTCAACTTACTGCTCTGTTTATAACCCTCTTGGCATGTCTTTTCCCCTTCCTAGAAATAGTGCAAAGGTGCAGGCAGGGACCATGTTTAATACATCTCTATTCTTCCAACAACTAAGATAAGGCCTGGCATAAAATGGATGCTTAATAAATATTGGTGGAATGAGTCAACATAGTCATAAGTATTGTGCTACATAATCTCTTAGATGGTTATTGGGTTTCTAACCCTTCCAAGTATTTCTACCTCCATTATCTCATTTGATTTAGACTTTGGTCCAATGGATTCAATTTAAAGCAAATGTGAAAGCATTTGGTAAAATATAAATGTTGAAGAACTGTTTTTGAACTTTCTTGCTTAACCCTGAGGCCAGGATATTTAGGTGACATACTTAAGGTCACACAGCAGGAGTCTTGCTAGAATCTCTCTCTCCTGACTTCCATTTCTGGACTTTTCTTCCCTGCATGGAGGGGCAACTAACAAAAGAGAGATTTTAAAAAAGAGCTCTAGGAGCTCACAAATGGGATTACAAACTCCCAGGAGTGGATACAGTGGTGCTCTGCTCAGGCTCTTGGGGCCAATATACCCATTACCCAGCTGGTGGGAACATGAGCTGCTGACAGCTCATAACTGCATCCCTCATTTGCACATTGCCCTGGGCCACAGGGAACTATTCCACTCAAGGTTATATCCCCTCTTGAGGGCTCACAATGATAGGGATGCAAAGGTCTAGTTCCATGGCCTCAATTTGGGACAGCTCTGAGGGGCCATCTCAGCTCCAGAACTTCACACAGGATCAGCTGGGGCTTCAGTTACAACCACATTATGAATTAGCTTCTCCCTCTGCCCACTTCCGCTTCCTCACTTCCTTACTGGTGTATCTCCCAAGAGCACTCCTCCCAAAACCTGCATTCAACTCTTCATCTCGGTGTTTCCAAGGGAATCAATCCCTCCCTCAAGAACTGTACCCTAGCACTGAACCTGTTCCAAAGTTGGTGTCAGTAACGATAGCAGAATGAGATGATAGAGGAATTGAATGATAGAATATAGATGGAGGCAGTCAGTGGTTTTAGCAAAACCAAAAGAAGACAAAGCAGTGATAGAGACTAGTAGTCGTGCAGAAAACGGCCAGTATGTTTACAGAGGAAGAACTAGCCACTAGGGGGCCCAGCACTACAGGTCTACAGCTCTGCTGCTACTTTAGAGCAGGATTCTAATTTTGCCCTTGCCCTGGCAGACCCCCAGCGTAATTGCCTACACCAGGACTAAAAAACTGTTGGCCCAAAGCTTCCTTCTTTTCTACCTATTTCCTGGGCATCAGTGTCCTACCCTGTTCTAATACCCTGTCACCAAGACCTCTGTGCCATTACACATAAATGTATTCCCATAAATAAAGGCTTCCAAAGCCTATGGGCTTGTTTGTTTGTTTGTTTTCAAACACTGCTCTCTTTGTTCCCAAGCGATTCTAAAGATCAGAAAAGAGGATTTCCAAACAGTTGGTTGTGACAATTCTCACCCTAAATGGAGAAAATCAGAAATATAATCTGTCTAGACCTGTCACTTTCCCCATGCTCTCTGCCTCTCAGTTTATAGCAAAGATAAGACATGTGGGCTTAGAAGGGAAATATAGTGGCCAAGGAAGGAAAAGCGGTCATGGGAGTCTTCATGGCAGATGAATAAAAGTTTGAGAACACTATAGAACTGAGTGAATTAAACTAGTTTTTTTTTTTTCCTGTTATGAACTTAGTAAAAAGACTTAAAGAAAAATTTTTTCTGTACCCTCTTTGGAAGGACTTAACTGTCTTTTGTAGGTTGGAAGGCTTTCTTTACCTCAGGGGGAAAACATTTAGAGGTCTCTGTTTCCAACACATACATTTTTGATGGGACAGAGCTGGATTATTTGGGAAGGGGAAGCTCTGAAGATTAAAAGGGAGCAGAGTTGAATTCTACAAAACCAGAAGGATGGTGAGGTGGTAGGGACCTGGGATTGGCTCTCTCCCAGCATTTCTGGCAGTGGAGACTATCGGGACACTGAGGGAACGAACTGCAAGCCGCGGCTTTGGGGGCCATATAGGAACTCTTGATGGCCACATTTAGAATGGAAGGAGTAAATGCCTTGAGCAACTGGGCCAGATCCATCTGACTGGAACACAGCTCATTGAACAATGGGCCATAACTACAATGGTCTGAAGACAATTCCCCAGATTTTCTAGATTGGGTACACCCTAAGGGCTCTGCATCACCACAAAAGCTCTGAAATTGGATATCCCACCCACCTGACAGGTAGGGGTGAAGTTAAATTTAATTTGATTTAATTTAGAAAAATAGTAAGTAAATCTCATGTTTATACTTTTTATTGAACAAATCAAATGGCTCCAATACTCGAAGCTCTGATATCACAATAGCAAATCTAACCTGGCTAAGTTAATAAAAGAATAGCAATAATCTTTTAGAGATTATCATGTGTTAGGCAATGCATTACTTCACTTAATCCTCACAACATACCTATGAGGTAGACCGAGACGAAGAAGTCATGTGGGTTACCAGTCACATAGCTAGTAAATGGAAGAATTGGGTTTGTTGGATTCCATGTCTGTCTAACTTCTATAGCCATTCATTTACTGACATCTAGTCCATCACTCGCTAATTCGTTTAACCAAATATTCATCCAGACAGTGAATGGGATTAATAAAGCAGTTCTGTTCATTGAACAGTGAGATAGATCTAGTAATAGTTTGAAAAACAAAAGAATCTTAGAATCATGGAATGTTTGCACTGGCATCTAGTCTAGTGGACTAGATTGGAATCTTAGCTCAGTTATTCACTCCCTATGTGACCTTGAGAAATTTATTTAACCTCTTTCATTCTCAGCTTCCATATCTATATATCATAAATTATGCACATGCATTCTCATCAGACTAAGGTGAAGTTTAAAGGCAATATTAGAAATAATATTTACCTATTAATCTATCTACACAAGACCAGCAACATCATTTGCAGGGTCCAGTGCAAAATGAAAATGCAGAGCTCCTTGTTTAAAAATTAAGAACTTCAATATGGTGACACCAAGCACAGGGCCCTCTTAAACATAGGGCCCTACAGCACGTCAGTGCCTGGCACAGAGTAAGTGTGCAAATAAATGGTAGTCCTTTTTTCTTTCTAGATCACTAATTCTTACCCTCTCCTTTTGCAGATGAGGAAAAAGAAGAGAGAAAAATGCAAGTTATGGTCCCAAGCCAAGACCATAATCTATACTCCCCTGTTCCCTGTTAGTAGTCTTTACCTTGGCATTTCCCAAGTGTGTTCTGTATGATGATAATAGATATTCCATGAATAAAAGTTTCCACAAACAAGTTTGCAAAACATTGGATTCAGGTTAAATAGATATGTTTTGCTGAGCTCTTCAGAGACATTTCTATGTGTAACATGAATCTTCAAGACAAGGATATAATATGGAAAATTCCCCAAAGTATTGATATGGAATCCTTTTTCAGGAGCATATGAAGTATCTCTTAGAACTTTCTCAAAAATGCTGCTCTATACGCTGCTGCAGGGCACTGGAAGTTTTTTGATCTGTGGGGTGTGGTTGTTCTTATTCTAAGTTAGAAGCAAACATGTTCTTTCCATTAGGCCTTTCTGTCAGCATCTCTGCTCTAGCTGACTTGTGAGCCTGAGGATAAAAATCATAAAAACCAGATTCCAGGAAGAACATACTTGTTTAGAGTCACCCAGTTCTATCCACAAGGCAGATGCAATCTGCTTCATTCCTAGGAGTAGGAATATAGAGACAAAACATGACCATGACCCGCAAATTCTTTCCATTCTGAGTAATTTGCTTACAGCCACCACATTACAAAAGTAACAGCTAAAGTTCCATATGAAGGCACACAAGAAGCCAGGAAATTATGATTCTCATTTTAGCTTCTCCATTTATTAGCCATTTGACCTAGACTAGTTAATTCATCTGTTCATCCCCTTACTTTTATTGAAAACCGTCTTGCATCAGATTAACCTCTTCCTTATTTGAACAACCAGACATTTATATTTCTTCTTTAGAGCTCCCTCCCTCAGGACCTTGAGAATCTCTATGGAACACAGTTTGAGAAACAATTGACTAAATAATCTTTATAGTTCCTTTCAGCTCTGATAGTCTGTGATTCAAATTTCTATATAGTCTTGCAAGCTCTTGCCTCTGTGTTAATAAAGGACACTATCTCCTTGAAAAATGCTCCCCTTTATTTCTGAGAGGCCCAGAGAGTGATTCTCATATGCTGGTGAAATGTCAGGTGACGCTGACCCTTCCTGAGTCCCCAGTACACAGTGCCCATTATATGGATTATGCAAAGAGGAGAAGAATACTTTCTCCCCACATCATGCTATACTTGACACATGGGCTTTCAACAGTTATTATTTATGCCCTTTGACTCAGAGTTTTTAGTAAAGCAGCTCATCTATATTTTCCCGATTGTTCCTTATCCCCTGCTCCTGGCCCCCATTCTTTTCTAACCATGAGCGCATAGTGGGGAAACAAGGCCAGGAAACAAATCTTCATGATAAACCTAACGTTGAACTTAGACTCACTCCTCTTTGATGTTGAATATTCTGTTACTGGACCTACGCTGCCTATTTTCTCACTTTCCTTATGACGAGTTCTCTTCCAGGAGAGACCTAAAGCCCTCATGAGAAATAGACTTTTGGTAAGTTGGGCCTACTTGTCTAAAGTATCTGTTTGGATCCTCAAGGAAGCAAATGCAAAGATGGAACAAGAAGTGCAAGCAATTTATTGGGGGAAACACCTGTGAAGGATAAAAGGGAGAGGGAAGGTAGGAGAAGGGAAGGGAAGGTGGGAGAGCCTCAGTCTGTAATACAGTTCTGACACCTGTGAAAGGAGAGGCAGCAGGAAGGAGGATTGGGCAGAAGAAGCCTCAGACTTCAACGCAGGCTATGAGAAAGTCTCAGCTGGGCTAAGGGGGAGCTGCAGAGCAAACACTGCACATTAGAACAGCAGGACGGTTTGGCTCTACCATGTCTGCAGTCATTGACAGGGAGAAGAACAGGAAAAGCATGACTGTGGTATAACCACTGCTGTAGATTCCAAAGGTGCCTGGGCTGGAGGCTGTCAGCCAACTCCCTTCCTCCCAGCAGGTTCTCTTGTGGGTGATCTGAGCAGTACACTCCCATGCCTGACACACTGGATATGCCCATACCTGTGTGAATTCAAAAAGTGAACAGAATTTAAGCTCAGATTGAGGCCTATTTTGTATATTCATTACAAATACTTATGGAGCCCACAAAAGGTATTGCACTTAACACTACAGCAGTCCCACCCTCTCCAGTGGAACAACTGAGATTGGGAAGGTTTCGGATAATTGGGTGAGATATTATTACCATATTGTCAGCAATAGGCATGTTTTAATAGCTTCTGTTGTATATTAATACTGTGTCAAGCTTAGTACAAAAGAGAACAATCTTTAGGGAACTCAAGGTAAATCTGTAATAAAATATTCATCCTTAGTTGGGGAGTTCAGGGGAGAATTTTGAGGATTTTCCTCATGCCAATCACTGGATGTTCCAAGGAGGAAGAAGCCTTTTAGAAGAATTGGCCTTGGAGGTTACCAGAAAGACCTTGAAACTGATCTGGCAGCCAACTATGTGGCACAAGGGCATGCTCCACCCCTAGGATCCTGCCAGCCAAGATTCAAGATTTGCTGAACACCTGTTGTGGCTCCTGGATCAGAGTCAAAATTTGAAAGGGAGAAAGGAGGGAAGAGGAAGGAACCAGGGAAAACAGATTTGTAGCCAGAGAGATAAGACAACTGGCTTTTTAGAACCATGCCAAAATTTAGCCAACCTAGTCACCTGGCAAAAGAGATAGTGTCAGTGGTGGAAACAGTAGGAAAAAATGCTGGGCATGACACATAAATTCTACCTCTAACTCCCTGGCTAACCTTTGTCATTCAGTACCCCTCTGAGCCTGTGTTCCTTGGCTGTAATCTGCAGAACTAGGACAGATACTCTTTAAAGTTCTTCCATTTGGACAATCTAAGATCCTAGCAACTCTCCTAAAACAATCTTGGTAGAGCCTGTAGAGAGGCATGAAAGAGAGGGGATGCAGGATGAAAAGAATTTTTAGTAAACCCAGAAACAATATAACATAATGTAATATAACATACATAGCATAACAACATAACACAACATAATGTAACATAACAAGCATTATGTTAGGCAATTAAAGTATAAGAATGGGGACTGGTGACTTCCCTAAAGTAGAGCTCATTTCATGACCAAGACATCCAGGGCATCAAAATGTGACTCTGTTCTTTCTTTATATAGAGGTGCAGATGATCTGGGAGGGAGAATAGTTCCATCTGTCAGCTGGTTCTTAAAGTTATAAGATTCATATATATTCCATTTATACATGAGCCCCAATGTTACCAAAACAAAGAAGTTGGAGCTGTCCTTGTCCTTTACTGAACCCTCCTCCAGTTTTATCTTGTAAAAAAAAAAAAAAAAAAAAAAACCAAGCCATTTCTACTCCCCTTTAAGTCTACATTTGCTGTTTATTTTTCACCCATATAAAAATGCTGGGAGGGGAAAGCATACTGTGGGATTTTTCTCAGGGCTAATAATTTAAGATTCTGAGAACAACAGGGTTCCATGCTCCAACAACGGTTCCATGCTCATTTATTTTTCATATTCGAGCTAAGAAAATACCACAGTTAAAAAACAAAAACAAAAATAAAAAACTGAAGTCAAAAGAATGGCATAATTAGCAGCTAGTAGGAGAAAGCTTCACAATCCCCAGGCCTTTAGATATGACGTACTGTCCAGGCTAGCCCCTCCCAGAGAGAATTGGGTTTCCTCTTGGGGTTTCTTTCTTTTTGAATAAAGCACCACTGAAGGCTAAGTTCCAGAAACACAAACTGTTATCCCAGTTTCTGGTAAACAAATAGGCCTAGAGAGATTAAATGACCTGCAGGACTTCCTAGGAGACCAGACTAAAGTGAAGGGAAGAGTATGGCATCCACAAAGACACAAGAGCAGCCACAGGAGGGCTTTGCTTCCTAAATAAATAATGGCACAGCTGAGCAGCAGATCCAATTCTCTGACATGCCTGGTGCCCACAGGTAGTGAGTCTGCTAACTCACTCTCACCCTTTGGATCTCAGCTTAAATATTATTTCCTTTGGGAAGCAAGGTACCACACATGATTGTGCAGATTGCACACTGCACATACCTAGGGTATACCAATCACAGCACAGACACTACTTTATAGTTTTTATGACAATTTTCCGGCAATTGGAAGTCAAGTATTTTAAGGAAAGGGTACTTTTTTTCTTCCTGATTCACAAAAAGGTGCCATATGGGCTGGTAGTGGCCCTGCTGAGAAGCCTCTCCTAACTCACACTGGGTTTAGCGTCCTTCTTATCTGTTTCAGAAGGACACTATATTCACCCTGCCATCACATTTACCATACTTTACTCTAATTGTCTTTTTACTGCACATATTCACACTGGATTATCGGCATTGTGAGGACAGAGACTGTCTTGTTCAACATCGTACCTTGGGCCTGAGAATGGCACTTGGCCCTAGCACAAGCTCAATTGTATTTATTGAATGAATAAGTAACATATTCTGAGCCACTCCCAAGTCTTCTCTGAGTTCTCTATAACAGAAGGAGCAGAGCAGAAGTGTGACAAGAGCAGGGAGAGGGATGGGCAACTGTTCTCAGCTATTTCCCTATTCTTAAAGAAAAATAGATTGTTACATGTGAAATGATTTATTGTTTATGCACAATTTGTAATTTCTGGCTAGTTACATATAATTCTACCCCTTTCCCCCCAACTTAGGAAAGCATACTGAAATGCGAATGTCTTTATCTTCATAATCTGCTCTAATTTATTTTATAAAGGTAAATCATATGCAAAATTTGCTTCATTATTAGCAACAAATTACTTGCAATGCTTCACTGATCTAAATCACTCATTTGGTACTAAGCACATGCTCTTTTATTTTTAATTCTTTTGAGGATATATCCTATCTTCCTATCTAGATGAAAAACACTACTAAACCAAGGACCTTGATATATACATACATATGTATAAATATATGCATATACATATATTTAACTTATCTTGTAGTTCTATCATAGTGCACTAAATGTAATAAAAGGGCAGTACATATTTCCCATATACTTCCTGTTGAGGTTTATGTCTATAATGATCATGAAGTAGCTTGGGATAATGTGAAAGAACTGGATTTAGAAGCACAGGCTCCAAGCTTATGTGCTAGCTCTAAGGTTCTGAACCAAGAAGTTACTTATCCCTTGAGCTTCACTGGGACAGATGGGAGAAAACATTGGATGAAGAGAGTGCGGGGCCTGGGTACTCAAAACTCATTATCTTAGGCTAGTGGGTCACAATGATGGTGCAGTCTCTGAATGTGGCTTGATTAACATTTTAATTCTCTTGCCTCCTCTCTACATTACTAGGATGGGAGGACAAAAGAGAAAGATGTATTCGGAAAGCGTTTTCCTGATGAGAACCACTATAGCATTAGACTCTGAGATTATTCAGAGTAGTTAACTCTAACAGCCTGTGCAGTGGCAGAGGAAAGCATCTTTCTCCACCTCTCCATGATTATTCTTATTATTACAGCTATTTTTATTAAACTGAACCCAGTTAACTGTTTTCTCAAAGTAGAATTATCATCTCCAGGGGACGAGTTGAAACGCAGAGATTCATAGGTGTCCTAAGTTCTCTAAAGTCTGCTTAACAAAACCCAATTTGTCAAATTCCTAACCATATCATTTCCTTCAACACTTTCTTCTTTGTGACTGTCGACTCATAAAAGTTCTTATGTTGATAGGAATTCGAATAATACCTGAAAGATAGCACAATGTTTGCTGCTTTACTAATTTCCAGTTGCATAGAAGGCTGCACTCTATGATAATTAACATTAACAGTTTTTTATGGTTTTATATATTTCTAGCATAGCAGTAATGTAGGGAGGAAGCAAGAGAATTAAAATGTTAATCAAGCTGCATTCAGAGACTGCACCATCAGCCCTGCAGCCAGGCCTGGAAGACACCTTCAGAACAAAGGAAGATTTCTGCTGAGATGCTAACAACCCATTCCTCATACCTGTGAAGGGGAAACAAGAACCAACAGAGTCATTCCCTATGGCTAAAACCATGGGGAACCTATGGATTAAACACTGGGAACTGCCAGCAGGCCTTTCGCTGTACATATTCTTACCTTTTCACGCTACATACTCTTCTCCTTCCTCACTGTATGTCTATATCAAAGGAAATGGGTTAACAAAATCTTTTAAACAATCACACACAGGAACTAAAGAATGATATATAAACTGAATTCCCTGAACACCTGGCCCCTCTCTACTCACTGTCTTTCCAAGCCTCTCTTGGTCTCTCTCCCTCTCTGTCCCTGAGAGGAGACCACACTCTGTCTGTGGAGTGTTACCCCTTTTCTAATAAACTTTCCTTTTGACTCTAACTTTGGCATGTGTGTTGAATTCTTTCTTCACTCTCCACCAAAGGACCCTCTTCTTCTCTTGGCGCGGGGCTTGGTCTCCCCATCACTTGGGGAAATTTGCCCTGTCCTGTATCAATAGGGACTCCACAAGGTGCTTAATAAATGCTTTCAGATTGACCAGAATGACCTGTACATCTTGGTTGTTTTCCAGGGCAGTGGAGAAACCAACCCTCTAATTTAATCCAACTCTGGTTCTTAGTAGCTCAGAGAGAATTCTCTTATGAAAAGGTAAGATGATAGACCTTAGGGAGGTTGTTAGTCAATTTAGCATTTCTGAGTCAGGTGAGACCATTTAATTTGCTTGCTAAAGAGAGCAACGTGATCTCCAGAGTATGACAAGAACAAAGCTACAGTTAATAAAGAGCTCTCACATCTATTTAGCCCTTGATGGGTTACAAAGTGTTTTCATATTTCTCATCTCACTCGAGCTCCTAGTGACCTGTTCAGGCAGATGTTATTCATCTTAATTTTACAGAAGCAGAAATTAAGGTTTAGATGGCTTATGTGACATGCCCAAAGTCACACAGCTAGGAAATGGCAGAGAGAGTACTAGTATCAAGATATTCCTAATTGTATTATTAATCAGGGCTTTTTCAAGACAAGAAAGAAACTTAAAATAGTTTAAGCAGGAAATAAACTTTTGGCTTACACAGCTGGGAAAGTATAGAAGATATTGTGGTTATCTCCCCAATATCTGTTCCCTTTTCTCTTGGTATCGCCCCTATTTGTTGTTCATTATCCACTCTTATCCTCCATCCCTACTGTGCAACACATGTGCTTTTGGAGAAACTGACCACCCGCCAAGACCCCCACCTCCCTCTTCAAGGAGAAGAAGGGCTTATGCTCCTGTTGACACTAATCAGCATAATCCTACCTCCAATCACAGTGCTTGGTTCAAGGACGATCATGTGAAAGTATACGGACCAAACAGAAGCAAGGAGAGGTTTGCTGAGAGTTTCAGAGAAATAATCTCCTAAATTTTCTAAAAGTATCTGAAAGCAACTGTTTTCCACCAGATGGGAGGAGAATAGATACAACTGCTATTTTACCACTATGTAGAAAACCAGCCTTAGGATGAAGCTGACACTGGATGGCAAACAGGGTCTTTGGTAACATTATTAAGCTACTAAATCAACTAATTCTAAAGCACAACTTATCTCTGGACTTTATAGTTTCCTAAGCCATGAGCTACCGTAGTATACTTTATGGCAAATAACAAAATTCAGCTCAAATAGGTTTAAACACCAATGGGCTTCTTGTTACTTGCCTGTTTGTCGTGGAGTATACTAAGGTAACTGAAGAAATGAAAAGAAGAGCTAGAGAAACAAGACTGTAATTCAGATTTCCATGGCACCAGGACTTTCCCTCTAAATCTTGCACTCTCATTCTCTCTTGTTCTCTTCTACTGCAGATATGCCTTTTCTACTATGTGACAAGTAAATGATCACCTGTCACCTCAAATTGAGTAATATGAGGAGAGTTTAATAGAAATTATGTATAAAGTTATGGGTAGAAATACCACAAGAGATAAATGTAGTGCCCCAAGGCTAGAAAACACCTGGTGGGGAGGTGTTACCCCTCTAAAGCCTGAAGGGATGGGGAGATAGCAGTTACTGGAATCAGAGACCAAAAGGGCTGTGTGGAGAGGGCCCCCTGACATGAGTTGTGTCAAGGGATAAATCAGAATGCATTCCAACCTAAATCTCCTCCTTCCTTAATTTCCTGCTGGTATTGTTCCCCATTGGCCAACCAGATTGGAAGCTGGAAAGAAGGAAACCTGTGGAAACCTCTTGAGGCACAGAGTGGACTGTAGAAGGGTGGAGGGTAGATTTAGAGGAGCATGTAGAAGACATCCAGTCCACTAAATGGGCAACCTCTACAGAATAAGAGCAGTTCTTTTTCACGTCATCTGAATGTCGACACCAGTAAAAGGATTCTGGTCCTATTTGGCACAGTGGTTCACTTCCTGGACCAACCGCATAAACATATAAATAATTCCTGACTCCCAACAAATACTTTATAAAGTTGACCTTGGAAGACTATATGAGGCAGAGGTTGATCATAAAACATAAATATCACCACGAGTGGGGAGAATATTTAGATCTTACTTGGTTTTCCACTGACCTTTTTAATTTATTAAGTTAAATACAGGCTAGGGCTATCATAAAGCATCTTGGATCAATGTAGCAATGTTACAATGGACACTCACACTATTATTATTATGAGATTATAGTATTATTTTTATTACTATTAAAAAAAGCATTATTATTATTAAATTATATCTTAATGATTAGAAGCAGGACCTTTGCTTATAACAGCAAAAACTTAAAACAATCTAAATTTTTTTGTTATGTTCTCACAATAGAATATTAATTAAGAATGAAAATTGACAAAAAATTTTAGTAACATAAAATTCCAGCAGATAACATAAATTATTAAAATATTTTTATAAAAATAAAAACAAATAAAACAAACATTGCATGTGATGAAACACCCACTCCCCCAAAATAATGATAAAAACAAAATTCAAGAGGGTGGTCATCTCTGAGGGTGAGGCAAGGGGATGGAATAAAGCTGGAAGAGAACAAAGGAAAGATGTAAGTTATTTGTTCTTAGCTTAGGTGGTAGATTCATGGGTGTTCCTTTCATTAGTACAAATAAATGAAAATAAATATTTGAATAAGAGGGCTCTGCACTGGGCCACTGATGACAGCGTATTATAAATGGAGGATTATGTTTAATCCAATACTCTCTACTTATAACAACAACATTCTTCACCACAAATAAATGTTCATGACAGCTTTACTGCAATGGAAAAAAAAAAATATCACCCAAATGTTCAACCCAAATAACATCAACTGAACTTGGTGAACAGTTAAACAAAAACTGACATTCATACAGTGGAATGCGACTCAACAATAAGAAGGAACAAACTAGTGATAAATACAATATCCTGGATGGATGTCAAGGGCATTATGTTTAGTGAGAAAAATAATTTCAAAAGGCTATTTGCTTTATGCTGTATGGCTCCATTTAAAAACATTCTTGAAATAACAAAACTAGACATGGAGAATAAATTAGTTGTTGCTGGAGCTTGACAGGGAAGGGTGAACATATAAAAGGCTAGCACTAGGGAGTTCCTTTGTGTTTATGGAACAGTTCTACATCTTGAATGTGGTGGTGGTTACACAAATATACACATGGGATAAAATTGTACAGACCTATATGCATGCACACACATGCACGCACACACACACATACACACAGACCAAAAAAAATAGCATATTATAAAGATACAGTCTCTAAGCATGTTGGTACAGACACATGAATGGATAAAAAGATCAGTGGAATGGAAAAGAAAGACCAGTTATGTATCCAAATACATATGGAAATTAAGTATCTGATAAGATGACATTTCAAATCAGTAACAAAAAAAGACAGATTATTTAATTAAAAGTATCCTAAATAGATCAGATATATATGCCCCCAAAAAGCAAAATAATTAATGTGCTAGAAAGCATAAGATAATTTTTCTTAAATAATCAAGGAGAAACTCAGAAAACATAAAATAATTACAAAGATGACTATGTAAAAATTAAAAATAATGCACAGTAAATAATGCAGTAAACAAAGTCATATAATAAATGACAAGCTGGAGAAAATGTTTGCAAGACATATGACTGGCAAAAATTGATATTAATATAAAATATCTTTTACAAATCAATAAGAGACAAACAATATAAAAATGGGAAAAAACATGAACAGAAGTTAATAACAATAACAAACTAAAAAATGACTTCAAAATATATTATATTATGTATAATCTCACTCATAATTTTAAAGATATAAATTAAAATAACATTATTTGAAAGTTTGACAATAAATTGTATTAGTTAAGATTTAAGGAGAAAAATGAACCAACTGACATTTTAGAAGGTCACAGACCCTAAACCTTACGAATAATTATCAATTCATTCATACGTTGATTAATTAAAAAACTAACCCGACTTAGCATCTTTATGTGCCAGGCATTATTGCTGCTGGATATGCAGCAATCAATAAAATAGATAAAAGCCCCTACCCTCCTGAAGCTACATTCATTTGGGTAAGGAATAGGGAGGCATGCTGAAAGCAAACTTTGGATGAAGAGAGGAATAAGATGGGAGAGACAAGAATAAACTTTACCTACTTCACATCTCTACATACAAATCTCCTCCCTCTCAGTTGCCTGGCAATATCCTACCCATCCACTTCAGGGTTCCTCTCTAAGGAATTTTACCTCTTCCCTGACTGCTTCCTACCCACCCCACAATGTAAAATGTATTTTTTAAAATTATAAAACTGCATATAATATAAATATAGTGTCATTTTTTTTACATTTCCTGCAATGTGTACAATTGTGTCTTGGACATATCAGATGTTTGGTAAATAAATAAATAAATTTTTGTCAAAGGCAGCATGTGGAATATGTAAGCAGTAGAGCTGTTATGAGAGAAAGCAGATGGCTTGCAGGGAGGAGGCAGGAGAACACATGATCAGGTTGCTACTCCAAGATGCAAAATATACCTCATATTAACTGTGCAATAAACATGAATCATCAATACTGTCAGCAAATACAAAACAATTTTTAATAGGCTATAACATAGCTAAGAAGAATAATGAAATATAGTAAAGACAGTCCAACAAGCACATTCACTTTTGTTTGACTGTTTGAAAACAAAGTAGTATTAGGTAAAGCTCTAAACACAACAAAATTATATTTAATTAATAGCTAGATAAAAAACTATAGGGTCAAAGAACTACTTTTTGGCTTTTTATATTCCTAACTTTAATCAACTGAAACTCTTTTGAAGTTGGACATATTCAGTCTTTTTGGAATAAAACATTTTCTCCAATGCTACTATTATAAAGCTGGAATACAACATCCTCATCTTAGCATGTAATAAAAGCCAATTCTTTTGTGTATACTTGTAACTCAAGCATGCAGTAAAGAGAGATTGCAGAACATTCAGAAATAAAAACTGAGAACAAGCGGGGAAAAAAAAATATATAATAAAAAGCCAGGATTATAATGCTCAAATGACATGGTGCAGAGAGCCTTAATAAATACCCTTTTCAAAGATTACACATCGCCAAACTCCCTTTTCACCAACAAGCATTCAGAGAAATAGAGCAATTAACACAAAAGACAGATTTAGAATAAAGATGTGACATAATTAAAGTCAGTGATTCGTTAGGAAATAGTTCCTGAGAGTCAAATGACTCAGCAATTTTAAGCAGTAAAATTTTCCAATTCTTATTTTTGGGGAGCAAGTACATTTCTCTACCTTTACTTGGAATCAGTATTGCAACAAATAAAAAGTAATAAATAAAAATATAAAAATGTATTCTAAAAATATTTTAAAAATTTAAAAAAATTTTAAATACAAAATGAGCGGGTGGTTCAGCATTGTGATGGGTAGAAACAAGAATCAATTCTGAAATTGTCCCTGTGGCAGCTGGAGCCCAAGAGGTGGCTGTGCCTGTGGCAGAAGTGGACAGAATGAACTGCCAAGAAGGGCATCCTGATGAGGACCAGCCTTTACCAATGTGTGCCAAATTAGGCCAGGTGCAACTTGAGAACCACGGTCCTCTTCTGTTAGTTTTAGCTTGCCAGTTGCCAGTATCTATCCCTAAGGCCACCATAGGAGAAAAGGTACTCCCAATATGCCTTGGCTGCTCCATGAGTTGGGGGATTTACTAGCTTTTGCACTTTGGAGAGACCCTGTGAAAGCCAGCTGCTGCTACTCTGCCACCAAGTCCCTTCCTCTGAGGGCACCTCATTAAGACAGCATCAGGCTGATGCTTAAGACAGCCTAATAATTGGGAGCAGAGTGGGGATTTTTATTTAGCTATTAATTATATTTTCATTTCGTTTCCTGCCTGGCCAATGAACTGGGTAAATTAGGCACTCATATTCTAGGGTAGACTGGGGCAGCAGTCCCCAACCTTTCTGGTACCAGGGACCGATGCTCCAGTGAGAATCAATGCTTGATGATCTGAGATAGAGCTGAAGTGGTGATGCTAGCGTTGGAGAGCGGCTGCAAATATAGATGAAGCTTCGCTCACTGGCCTGCCACTCATCTCCTTCTGTGTGAACTGTTAGGAACCTAACAGGCCAGTGACTGATAAAGGTCCACAGCCCAGGGGTTGGGGACCCCTAGACTAGGGCACAAAATATATGGAGGGGGAGAGCAGGGGACACTGTGGCTACACCAAACTTTCCTGCCTCATTGGCCTTTAGGTTCTCCATGTCTTACTCATGTACTCTGCATTGTAATATCACTCAGCATCATGCCTGTCTTCCCTACAAAATAACAAAATGCTCAGTATGGACACATTCACATAGCCTGTAGCTCTCCTTGTTCCCTGACCTTAATCCATGTTTCTATACCTGTCCCAACTCTTGCTTCTGTTCTCAGTCCAACAGTCAAAATAATCTTTCCTTCCCTTGAGCTCTCCAGTTGTCATGGTAACCAAAAGGTAAGTGCAAAGAATCACATATAGCAAGGCCAGATACAAAATTTGATCTATCCCCAGGTGCGATCCCTTCATTTCTTTTAATCTTGAATGCATGTAATAAACTAAAATCTGTGTGGCTATTTTTAACTGTTTAACTTGATTAATTAAAGAAGGGGGGCAGGACTGGCTCAACCTGTTTTAAAGAGGCTTGTTGCCAACCCTAAGGCTATTTGCCTCAGGTTTTTAAAGACCTAATGAAAAAATTCCAAAAGTGATTCACATCAGAGGGTAGGAGTGGAGGGGGGAAGAGGTGGGTAGATGGGGTAAAAGGAGCCAAATATGTGGTGACAGAAAGAAATCTAACGATGGGTGGTGAACATACAATACTATACATGAATATGCCTTACTGCTAAATTGTACACCTGAATTTTACTGGATTTCGTTAACCAATGTCACAATAACAAAAAAATAAAAATAAATAAAAACAGGTTAACTAAACTGAAAAAAAAAACAAAACAAAACAAGTGACTCACAAAAGAATGTAATGAAATTCCATTCATTTCAGAAATGTCCCATTCCTTGACAGTAAAGAATGCTTTAAGTAAAAGCTGGTAGTCCACAGAGCTTCATCATTGCTGACTTTGCATTGACTGAGATCAAACACAGAAACAATTTCTCCAAGTAGTCCATGAGCATATATCACAGGGAGAACAATCTGCTCTTGGGACAGACTTTATACCAAATATTTGAAAAAGTACAAAAGGATAATTATTATTCCCTCTAATGTAAAAGCTCATGCACTCAGAAATAAGAATTGAGAACCTACTAATCTGAGCATTAATTTGTCTGTTTCTTGAGGTTCCTATGGGAGAGGTGTGATGTTTTGATGCCCTCCCCAGGAAATTTTGATGCCACAGTGCATTCAAGAGCTTAGGAGGGTGTGACCTCTTTGTCTCTTGCTCTTTCAGTCTCCCCTTTTCTCTCTTTCTCCTCTCTTCTCTCTCTCCCTTCTTTCTTCCTCCCTTGTTATTTTTCCTGTTTCTTCCTGTCCTTAGCAGATATTGTTGCAGCTTCTCCAAGTACCATTTCTTCCTTTTCTTGTGCCGGCAGAACTCCACTTTTGGGTAAATTCTATATTCCTGCCCAAAGCTCTCTAGCTCCAGCCCACTCCAGGAGGGAATTATGAGCAATCTAAGCCACTCATGTGGTCTCATTCTCCTTACCAGGGATTGATTAGGCATGTATCTTATTTGGGCAATTAGACTGTGAGTAGAGAGCTGCCAAGGACCTCTGGAAAAGGCTTCTCAGGCTAATAAAAAGAGACACACTGTCCTTTTCTGCCCTTAGACATTACTGGGTCCAGATGTGATGGCTGGAAATGAAGCAGTCCCTTACAACAATGAGGACAAAGGTGACACACTGAGGATGACAGAATTCTGAGCCACAGAATGAATCAACCCTGCTGTGTATGCAATGCAGAATTTCTAGTTATGGGAGATACTACATTCTCCATGGTCATAAACAATTGAGTTAAGGTTTATTGTTACTTGCGGCCAAAACATCCTAACAATATTTATCACAAATTTCTCATGGATAGTTAAGAAATGAACACACACCATCAATTTTCTATCCAATCTGTAATAAATATTACTGATAGAAATAACACCAGAATAAAACTGACAATGGCTAAAACTCAACACAGTAAAATTTGATGTTTTCAGAGAATCAAATCTTCTTCACAGAATTTGTCTCATTTTTCATTGTGGAAAAGTTCAAGATATTCAAAAGTATAGAAACTAGTATAATGAAGTCTCTTGTACTATCAATTAGCTTCAACAATTATCAACTCAAGGTCAATTTTGTTTCCTCTATATCCCCACCCACATTCCCTACCTTCAGAATATTTTGAAGCAAATCCAAGACCCCATTATTTTATTGCAAAACACCTTTAAGATTAGCAAATATCTCTAAGAGATAAGGACTCAAAATATAACAATAGCATTAACATACCTAAAAATTAATGATAATTCATTATTATCATTAAATGTCCTGTCAATATTCAAATTTCCTGGGATGTTTCATAATTTTGTTTGGTGGTCAATTTGTTCAAATCAGGATCAAACAAGGTGCACAGATTCCATTTGATTGATGTTTCTTAAATCTCTTAATCTATAGTTTTCTCTCTCCCTATTTTTCCTTGTAATTTATTTGTTTCTCAATAAATTACATCAAAAATATCTACACTAGAAAACATTAGATTTTGTGGAAATAATGACCAAACAAAAAAGGAAAAGATATGGAAACATTTGATATGGACAAAAACTGATAAATGAATCAAATCTTTGTTGAAAATGTAAAGAGAGAAGAATGTATTCAAAAATAATTTTGAAAAAAAAGAGAAAATTGGAAAGGAATAGTTTAAAATATAAAGTTTATCATGACATTAAATCAATCTGATACAATTTACTCCGCAATTATTTTCTTAATGAAAATTCATTGATATTAACCTAATTCTGATGAGATTATTTACACTCAAAATAATCTCATGGTTGAAGCAATGATGTTAAAATAGTATTAAAATAATAGAGTCAAAATATTTAACATTTATCCATGAGATACCCATGCGAAAATACTCAATTAGGGTTGGGAGGTCAGAAGAGAGACAGAGGCTGGTGTCAGTGGTTTGAGAAACATCATCAGTTAATTCATAATTGAAGCCACAGGAATTATGGTAAGGTAATTCCTTACCATTGTAAATTTGATTTCCTAGAAGTGGCCATATGACATATTTCTGGCCAATGAGATATAAGGAAAAGTCTGCTGAGAGGGGCTCATGGTAAATCAATTGCTTTTCCTAATTAAAAAAAAAGAGAGGCTGGCAGACTTGGTTGATGTATACCTTTTGCCCTTCATCCTTTACCTTGCCTAGAATTCAGATACAATGCTAAGGTGACACAGTCATCTTTTTTTAATAGACTTTATTTTTTTAGAACAATTTTATGTTCACAGCAAAATTAAACAGAAGATACAGAGATTTCCCAAATACCTCCTGCTCCCACACATGGATAATCTTTCCCACTGTTAATACCCCCATCAAAGTAGTAATCTGTTACAAATGATGAACTTACATTGACACATCTTCATCATCCAAAGTCCATAGTTTACATTATGTTTCACTCTTGTATTGTACATTCTAGTAGTTGGACAAATGTATAATGATATGTTTCTATCATTATAGTATCATACAGAATAGTTTCACAGCCCTATAATTTGTCTGTGCTCTGTCTATTCATTCCTCTCTCCCCAGTAACTCCTAGTAAACAATGATCATTTTACTTTCTCCATAATGTCATACAGTTGGAATGTCATACAGCTTTTTCCAGAATGTCATACAGTTGGAATCATACAGTTTGTAGCCTTTTCAGATTGGTTTCTTTCACTTAGTAACATGCACTTAAGGTTCCTCCATATCTTTTCATGGCTTGATGGCTCATTTCTTTTCAGCACTAAATAATATGCCATTGTTGGAATGTACCATAGCATATTTATCCATTCATTTACTGAAGGACATCTTGGTTGCTTCCAAGGTTGGGCAATTATAAATAAAGTTTCCATAAATATCTATGTGCAGGTTTTTGTGTGGGCATTAGTTTTCACCTCCTTTGGGTAAATACCAAGGAGCACGATTGCTGGATTGGTTGGTAAGAGTATGTTTAGTTTTGTAAGAAACCGCCAAACTGTTTTCCAAAGTGGCTGTACCTTTTTGCCTTCCTACCAGCAATAAAAGAGAGTTCCTGTTGCTCCATATCTTGTTGTAGCATTTGGTGTTGTCAGTGTTCTAGATTTTGGCCATTCTAATCAGTGTGTAGTGGTATCTCATCGTTGTTTTAATCTGCATTTTCTTGATGACATATGACGTAGAGGATCTTTTTATATGCTTATTTGCCATCTGTGTATCTTCCTTGGTGAGGTGTCTGTTAAAGTCTTTGGTCCCTTTTTTAATTGTGTTTCTTAGCATCAGTCATACAATTTTTTTTTTTTTTTACTCTTTCTAGTGGTTGCCCTAGAGTTTGCAGTATACATTTACAACTAATCCAAGTCCACTTTTAAATAATCCTATACTGCCTCACAGGTAGTTTGAGTACCTTATAACAAAATAATCTTAATTTCTCCCTCTCTTCCATTTTATCATTGCTATTATTCATTTCATTTATACATTTATATATATATATATCAACATATGTAATCAAATACATTGTTGCTATTATTGTTTTGAACAAACTATTATCTGTTAGATCAATTAAGAAAATTAAAAGTTTTTATTTTACTTTCACCTATCTCTTCTCCAATGCTCTTCCTTCTTTATGTAGATCCAAGTTTCTGACCCATATCATTTTTTTCCCTCTCTAAATTACTTATTTTCACATTTCCTGCAAGACACATATAGTGGCAACAATTTCTTCAATCTTTGCTCATCTGAGAAAATAGTTATTTACTTCTGAAGGATCAGTTTGCAAAGAACAGAATTCTAAGTTGGATTTTTTTTCCCCCTCAGCACTTTAAATATTTTACTCCACTCTTCCTGCCTGCATGGTTTTTGAGGAGATATTGGATATAATTCTTTTCATTCCTATATAAGTAGCTGTTTTTTTTAAACTCCGGGTTCTTTGGGGAATTTTTCTGTATCTTATATTTTTAGCAATTTGCATATGATATGCTTAAGTATGGACTTCTTTTTTTCTTTTGGCATTTACCCTGCTTGGTGTTCTCTGAGCTTCTTAGATCTGTGTATTTTTTTTCTGTTGCACTGAGTCCAGAATGTGTCATTTTCTTCTAATTCTAGAAACTTCTAGATTATACAAGACTGGGGACATCACATCATCATAAAATCACAGCTTTCTCTCCCAGAGCCCAGAGCTGACTCCAACAGATTCAATTTCCCTTTGTCTACAATATACTATACTATCTTGTACATTATAACAGAAGGTGGATCTTAGATTTCATCAGGAAATGAAACACAGGGATAGAAAACTGACTATAAGCTACCAGTTCTTTCATTGAATAAAACACCAAAAAAAAAAAAAAAAAACATTATAGGAAAACATGGTAACATACATTTTATAGTTATCTAGCATCTAGAAGCACAAAGATTTTTTTATAAATTAGAAAGCAACATAATATATTATTTCAAAATGAGCTATCAAGTATGCAGAAAATGAAAATGAACATAAATGAGGAAAATCAAGGTTTAGAATTGAAATAAATATAAAACACTTCATGATTTTTGAAGTTTAGAATGACATGTATATATTAAGTGGCTCTAGGTAAAGATTACTGCCACATCACTAAATGTGAAAGGTTATTTTGGACCCTATTTTCAAATATAGCATACTTATTTAACATTTTTCTTTCAACAGAAAAAATGTGTTCTTACCGGTGGTGTCTGGATATGCCACAATATGAAGTTGGCAAATACTTGCTTATAAAAGGGAAAGTCATCAATCATGCTACATAGGTATGGGAACTTTGACTTGTTCACCAGTCTTTCCCCAATGCCTAGAAGAGTGCATGGTCTAAGAGTAGGTATAAATTAGTAAATTAATGAAAATTAGGATATCAGAAAGAACTGAGAAAAGTGACTGACAAATGGTAAAGAGCTTGTTTAAAGTCAGAGAACCGAATCAATTGTGAAGGCATTTAGGTTTTGGTTTTAATTTTTTGTCATTTAAAGTCTCATTTCTCCTCTTTCCGGTAACAAAACTTTTCCCTTTTTTTGAGGAGGTGTTCTTCCTTCACTATTCATGTGATTCCTCTGGAGTGATCAATCACATTACAATTCTGCCATGGCCACAGGGGTGGTAGGCACAGGACCCAAGCTGGGCCAATCACTTCCTGAAATTTATATTTACTGAAACAGAAATAAATCCTCTTTTCTTTTTGGTTTACTAACTGGGATGATGTTTGCCAGAAGTTGTCAGTAGCCTGTCTTATTTGGAAACATTAGAGTACGATACACTGGGGGTGGGGTGTGGGGAGAGAAACAGAGAGTCGAGCTGAAAGATGGACACAGAGTCTTCATTTCAGGATCCAGGGTTGCCTGACGCTAGTGCCACTCCTGACTTTCTCAGGTACATAAGCCACTAAACTCAATTTTTTTAAATTGTGGAAAATATAAATAACATTAAATTCATATATTAATCATTTTTGTGTATACTTCGGTGGCATTAAATATATTCACACTATTGTGCAAGTTTTAATTTTGATAATGACTAACATCAATTTTATCTTTTTGTGATTAATGCTTTTTATATGCTAAGAAATCTTTTTCTATTTCCAAGTTGCAAAGATATTCTACTTTGTTTTCTTTTATAAGCTTTATAGCTTTGGCTTTTTGTTTAGGTCTATTATCCACCTAAAATTTATTTGTATATTTTATGTGAGGTAGGAGTTGAGGGTTTATTTTTTCCCCCCAGATATTCAGTTGTTTCAGCATCATATGTTGAAGAAACTTTCTTTTTCTCAATGGCTTGCTTTGATGCTTTTGTTGAAAATCAAATGACTCTGAGTCTACTTCTGGGCTTTTTAGTATGTTCCACTGATATATCTGTCTACCCTAATGCGGTCCCACACACTCCTTTGGTTGCTGTAGCTTTGTGGTAAACTCTGGAAGTCAAGTATTATAAGTTCTCCAAATTTATTCTTCAAAAGAGTTTAACTCATCGACTTATTGGATATTATTGTTCTATTGCTAGATAGTAATATTTATCTAAGAGACATTATTAGATACTATTATTAGTGTATAGCTGCAGACTCTGGAATTAAAAAAGAAGAATATGTCTTTTTTGCTGCTCTTGTTTTTCACCTCAGCAATATTTCTTCCATGTCAGCATAATAAAAGAAGGTTGTAGCAGATTTTTGACATTTTGATCTCTCAGCATCCAAAATCCTCTTATTTTGTTTCCTTTGCTTGCAATACCATGTCCCCTTTTCCTGTCTATCTCCTATTTATTCTTCAATTCCAAGCTATTCTACAAAATTTACATTTGCATAAATATAAAACATTTAGGAATATGTTCAAGACTTATAAGACCTCTACACTGAAAAGGACATAATATTGCTAAGAGAAATTAAAGAAACTCTCTAAAAATAAAGAGATATACCATTTTTATAGATTGGAAAATTCAATATTGTTAAAATGTCAATTATCCTAAAATTGATGTAGAAAATTAGCACAGTTCCCATCGTAATTTCAGCAGGCATTTATTTATTTATTTATTTATTTATTTATGGAAAGTAATAAGCTTATTCTAAAATTTATATGGAAATGCAAAGGACCTAAAAACCTCAAAGAATCTTAAAAAACAAAAACAAAGTTGGAGAATTTAGGCTATCTGACATCAAGACTTCCTATGCATAGCTATTTTTTTTTTCCCTAGGATACCTTCTAGGTTCTCCCAGTCTGGGTTAAGTGCCTCTCCTCTGTACTCCCATTGTATTCTGCACTACTATCATCAAAGCACTTAACACAGTGTATTTCAATGATGTATTGTGTCTGCTCCTAAATTAGGTTCCTGGACATTCTCACTCACTCACCCAGTCTTTCTTTCTTTCTCTCTCTCTCCCCCCCCACCCCCCATCACTGTGTGTGTGTGTGTGTGTGTGTGTGTGTGTGTGTGTGTGTGTGTGGTTAGGAGCCTTCCCCTTACACAACACCAAGCAATTCTCTGACACAAACAGGGTGTCCAAGAATTCAACTCAATCTTGACACTATCAACCTGGAGATAACATCAGATTCCACAGATTAAGGGTTCAGTTCTACAAGACTGCACCCTCCCTTTCAGATGCCAGTCACAAGTCCAGATTGCTGTCTGGGCTTCTGATATGGGCTACAAATCAGAGGTTTCCACAACCCCCTCCCTGGGTTTGATTATTATATACCAGGACAGCTGACAGAACTCTGAGAAATGTTATTTACTAGATCACAGGTTTATTGTAAAAGGATATATATAACTCAAGAGCAGCCAGATAGAAGAGATGTGTAGGGCAAGGTATTTGGGAAGAGGCAAGGAGCTTCCATGCCCTCTACAGGTATACCATTCTCCTGGAATATCTATGTGTTCACCAACTTGGAGGCTCTCTAAGCAGTCCTCTTGAGATTTTATAGAGGGTTCATTACATAGGCAAGATTGATTAACTCACTGACCATGAGTGATTGATAATAATCTCTAACCTCTTCTCAGCTCCTTGAAGGTCAGGCAGTTCCAACCTCCTAATCACCAGTTGATTCCCAGAGCAACGAGCCCCATTCTTAGGTCCAGTCCAAAAGCTATCTCACTAACATAACAAAAGACACCTTTGTTACATTCATTACTTAGGAAATTCCAAGGGTTTTAGGAGCTCTCTTCCAGGAACTGTGGAAGACCACTTATATATCATGAGAAATATTTAGGTCATCTGAATGACCAAATATATATTTCTTATAAATCCCAATATTGTAGCTCCCCACCTTAGGTTTCATAAGGGCATGGACCAGGATCTATATTATTGACCACTGAAACTATATACCACCTAGAAGGGTGCTTGTACACGACAGGCACACAAGCATCGGCTGCATTAAGTTGAACTTAAGTATTTATGTAAAAGGGTTAATATTTTTTTAAGAAAACTGATAAAGGTAGATCTTTTTGCCTGAGAACTATTTACTCAGGTGACCAAGGACTAGTTTATTTGACTTGGTTTTAAAATACATTAATATTACAATGATGACTAAATGATTATGATCATGCATTTTATTCATAAGAAGTTAGTTCAACCCTTTGGAAATCAAATGTCCTAAGCATTTCTAGTATATTGACTGGTAGTTGTACTCTCAAGAAGTTAAATGTATGGAATAATGTAGAAAAACAGCTTTATGCACAAAAATGTTCATTGTTATTTTTAGGTATTAAAAAAAATGGAGACAAGCTAAGAGACATACAAAATGAGAATCATTTTAAATAAATAGCATGGTAGATCAACTTGATGTAATATTTTACTGAAATAAGATGATTATCAAAATAATACAATATTTCCCAGATTGGCAAACTAGGTTATGTGTATTAACCTTCCTGCTCCAATTAAACAAGAAATTCAATAATTTTTTTATCTTTCTTTTAAATCACAGAGGAAAAGTGAGAAGCCTGTAAGAAATTACCAGGCCAAAATGAAGGGAAAATGTCATCTAGAAAGGTGACTAGGGAAAATGTGTCTTTTGACCTGAAAGCATTTGCCAATCCTGAAAATTCTGAACCTTAATTTTAAAATCTTTATGTGCTAGAAAGACAGAAAACAAAGCCCAAGGCCTGCAAAAAATTGAGAGTCTAATAGAAGAAACTTCTTACAATACATTGGGACCTCACACACAGAGTGAGGATAAACTAGAAGAGAAATATTTTACATGGAATTACGGCCTAAATAGGATTGCAAGAGCATTTCAAACCTTTAAGTAGTTGAACACCTAGGCACTTGGCAGAAGCAAATGCAAGTCCTCTCTAAAGAAACTATGTTTATTACAAATCTACATCTATTCCCACAAATAATTTGTCAAATATAACATCCAGTGCACACACAAACACAAGGCTCACAAAGAAAGAACTAGCAAAACAACAGACAACAGAAATAGGTTCACAAAAATTTCAGATATTGAACAACTATGCTGACTATAAAGAACAAAAAGATGTTTAAAGATCTGTATAGAGAATAAGGAGCCATAAAAAGTGCTATAGAAAATTGGCAAAAGATCTAAAATAATTCTAGAAGAAAAAGGTACAATAACTGAAATTAAACCTTCAAAGGTAGAGCTTCTAGGCTGGTAAACACATCCAAGGAGTAGAAGGGTGACACACCCTGAGAGGGCATATAAGTTCCATGCCACCCCATCCCCCCATACTTTGGCCTATATATCTCTCCCATTTTGCTTTTCCTGAGTTGGAAGAGGAGAAGGCCATGTGGACACAGAACCAGAGATTGGAGTTACGTAGCCACAAGCTATAGAACACTTAGAGCCACCAGAAGCTGAAAGTGGCAAGAAAGGAATTTCCCCTTCAGCCTTCAAAATAGCCCTACTGATACTTCAACTTGGACTTTTGGCTTCCAAACTCTGAGATAATAAATTTCTGTTGTTTTAAACCAAAAATAAACAAAAACTCCCCAAAGCTCAGATCCTTGCTCTGAAGAGATGGCTCTCAGTCTTGGCTGTACACTGGAAACACTTAAGAGAGCTTAAAAAAAAAAAGAATAAGCAGAAGACACTTATTATGATGCTCCAATCCAGATCAGTTGAATTAGAATCTCAGAAAGTGAAGCCCAGGGGTCATTTCCTTAAAATGTGCATCCAAGATTAGGAACCATACTCTGGATCAGTAATGGGCAAACTGTGGCCTGTCTCCTGCTTTTGTAAATAAAGTCTTATTGGAGTACATGCACACACACAAAACCCAAAGCCCAGTTTAGTACTTAGATTCTGATGAAAAGGGAATTAGAAAACTTATAAAAGAGAAATAATAAAAATTAGAGTAGAAATGAATGAAATAAAGAAAAGCAATAGAGAAAATTAATAAAACAAAAAGTTCATTCTTTGAAAAGAGCAACAAAATTGACAAACCTTTAGCTAGACTGACCAAAAAAAAAGAAAGGAAAAAAGACTCAAATTACTACAATCAGAAAATGAAAGAGAGAACATTATCACCAACCTTATAGAAAGAAAAAGGATTATAAAGGAATACTGTAAACAACTGTATGCTAACAAATTAGATAACCTTGATGAAATGGACAAATTCTTACAAAGACACAAACTACTAAAATTGAGTCAAGATGAAACAGACAAATGAATAGACCTATAACAAGTAAAGAAATTGAATTAATAATCAAAAAACTATCCACAAAGCCCAGACTCACATGGCTTTACTACTGAATTCTATTAAAAATTTAACTAAGAACTAATGCCAATTCTTCACAAACTCTTCCAAAAATTAGAAGGGGATGAAGCACTTCTCAACTCATTTTATGAGCCAGTATTATTCTGATACCAAAACCAGAAAAATGCATCATAAGAAAACTACAAAAACCAATGGTATGTCTATATCCATGCAGTGAATTATTTAAAAGTGAAATTAATAAAACAATTCAATTTATAATAGCATAAAAATACTTAAGAATAAATTTAACAAATGAAGTGTAAAACTTATACTCTGTAAACCACAAAACACTGTTGAAAGATGTTAAAGGAGATCTATAGTTGGAAAAGTATTCCATGTTTATGGATTGGAAGACGTATATTGTTAAAATGATGGTACTCTCCAATCTAATTCAATGCAATCCTGCTCAGAATTCCAGTTGGCTTCTTTGTATAAACTGACAAGCTGCCTGTAAAATATATATGGAATAATAAGGGATCTAGAATAGTGAAAACAGTCTTGAAGAAGAATAAGGTAGGAGTCATACTTCCTGTTTCCAAAATTTATTATCAAGTAATAGTAACCTAGGCATTGTAGTACTAGTACAAGAATAGACATATAGATCAATGGAATAGAATTGAGTCCAGAAATAAACCCATATGTCTATAGTCAACTAATTTCAACAAGAATGCCAAGACCATCCTATAGGGAAAGAATAGTCTTTTCAACAAATGGTGCTAGGACAACTGGATAGCCACATGCAGATGAATAAGGTTAGATCCCTTCCTCACACCATAAAATTAACTCAAAAAGGATCAAGGTCCTAAATGGAAGAGCTAGAACTATAAAACTCTTAGAAGAAAACAAAGGGTAACCTTAGATTCAGCTAAGGATTCTCAGATATGATACCAAGTATGAGAAAAAAAAACATATATATATATATATATATATATATATATATATATATATATATAAAAACTAGATCTTCTCAAAACTGAACACTTTTGTATTTCAAACAACACCATTAGGAATGGGAAAAGACAACCCATAGAATAAGGGAAAATATTTGCAAATCATATACCTGATTTGTATCAGGGCCTTATGTCCAGAATTAAAAAGAAATCTTACAACTCAATAATTAAAAAACACAATTTTAAAATTGGGCATAGGACATGGATAGATAGTTCTCCAAAGACAATATACAAATGGCCAATAAGCAAATGAAAAGATATTTAACATCACTAGTCATCAGGTAAGTGTAAATCAAAACCATGATGAGATACCACTTCACACTCACTAAAATGGCTAGAATCAAAAAAATGAAAGAGTAATAAGTGCTGGAGAATCTGTGGAGAATTTGGAACCCTCATACACTGCTGGTGGGAATGTACCTGGTGCAGTCACTTTGGAAAACAGTCTGGCAGTTCCTCAAATGATTAAACATAGAGTAACCACACAATCCAGCAAATTCACTCTTAAATATATATCCAAGAGAAATAAAAACATAAATTCACACAAAAACTGTACATGAATGTTTAAAGCATCATTATTTATAATAGCCAAAAAGGCAGAAACAACCCAATGTCCATCAACAAATAGATTAGCAAACTGTAGTATACCTGTACATTGGAATATTATTCAACTACAAAAAGAAATGAAATACCAATTCACGCTACAACAGCATGTAAGAGAGCTAAAAGTAGAAAGTTGCTTGCAAGACAGTAATCCCATCCTTCCTTCCTTTCTTCCTTCCTTTTTAGGTGAGGCAACCCTTGGTTGACCTCACAGATTGCAAGGACCTTGTCAGCTTACAATTCTTTATTTTTTTATTTTTATTTTTTATACCTACAGCACCTGGCCTTCCTAGGTGGTCTCCCATCCAAGTACTAACCAGGCCTGACCCTGCTTAGCTTCCGAGATCAGACGGGATCGGGCTTGTTCAGGGCGGCATGACTATAGACTTTTCTTTTCTTTTTTTTTTTTTAATACAGAGTTCACTAGAGTTTATGACAAGCATCTTGGTGAGCAACAAGAAGATAAAATAATTCTCTTTTTAGAGCAATCACACAGCAGAATGATAGATTTTCTTAAAATTTAAAGTCTTAAAATAGGAGGGTGATGTGAGAGAGAGGCCCTGAGCTCTGTTTGGTGGCAGCACTTTAAGGAATTGGCAAGATTTTAGAGGGGATGACCATGTGGTAAACCTTGGCAGGGGCTTTGGGGTTCATAGCCCCAACCAAGTTTCCTGACCATAGCTTATGAATTGTAAGCAAGGAGAAAGGTATAAGACTTCTGAGACCACTGTGACCCTGGAAAATATAGATGTTAGCAGAAACCTTGAAGAACTAGAGCTGTCGCCTTTTTCTGTTTCCTCAGTACCATATAAAGCCTAGGTAGAGAGGGGAGCCTCTGATATTGAAGAAAATTTAATTTGTTGGTACCCTGACAAAATGAAAGCTTTGAGTCTCTTAATTAAATTTTTTAAAACAGTAAAGAAGTGGATATTTCTCATACACTTGAGGTTTTCCTTTTAAATGTTTTTATTTGGAAATAATTTCAAACCGAGTTGCAAAAATTAAAATAATACAAAGAATATCCATATATCCTTTACCCGGATTCACCTATTGTTAAAATTTCCCATTTGCTTTATTATTTGCTATTTATATGTTACATGTACGTATATTTATATAATACATATTTATGTATATGTATATATACACAGCATTTTTCTGAACCATTTGAGGATAAGTTTTATATACACACACACACATACACACACACATACATACACAGAGAGAGAGAGAGAGAGAGAGATCCTAAAATATTAGGACCAAGAGAGATATTCTCTATCATAACCACAGTTAGGGTGCCAGATTTAACAAAAATACCAGACACGTTGAGCAATCACCAACAGAAATTAAAGCTCCTGAGCTTTCCTTGACTAGTAAAACTATTATACTCCCTCTTCTGGACACACTTAAACACTGTTCTTAGATTTGATGAATTCTGGGTCTCCTTGGATACCCTTTAATTCATAAGCCATAAACTGAAGACACTAGGGAAGGTTTCTGGTAACTAGTTTGTGTCTGTCATGATCTTATTGATTAAAGTGAAGGTTGATTGACTCTGCCATTGAAATAAAACTTGTATTTCACCTATCTTTTATACTTGGACTATATAATTCCATCTTTTGAAAGTTCTGTTATTTAGTAGTATTTCTCAGAACTGAATTAAATTGAACAAGAACAGTTTTATAAAAACCAGTGCTTATCAAATTCATATGCATATAAATCATCATTGGGCCTTGTTAAAATGCAGATTCTGATTCAGTAGAACTGAGATGAGGCCTGAATTTTATTTTTCTTAATAAGCTCCCAGAGGACATCAATACACTGGTCCTATCACATTTTGAGTAGCAAGATTATGGCCCTCTATGTCACAATCAACAGATATTTGTCAAATAAGTAGGTACTTAGGCCCTATCCCAAACTATTGATTTAATCTCTGGGGCAGCATTCAGGAATATACATTTTAAACACACCCCTAGGGAAATTTGAGAACCAATGGTCTATGGGTTTAAAATGCCCTCTACCTTTTTTTCTGCTTATTTTTGTTCATCAAAGCCCAGTATTGGTCCCTCCCGCCACTTATTCCTTTTATTGACCACCTCAGGCTCTGAATTCTTTAACAGTGGTCTGCGGCAAGTATTTGCATGGACTATCTTTTATTGCATAGATCCTGACTCCCTAGACAGATTTTATTTTATTTTTTGAAGTGAATAATTATGTTATACACTTTCTTGAAGCCTCAGCTCCTTGCATAAAGCTTAGCATAGAGTTAATGTTCAATTAATGTTTATTATGGACAATAATAGTTATGATGGTGAATGATAAATTTTTCTCCAGGACACGTACTTGTTTCCCAAGCCTTGTGTGAACCTGCTGACTTCTTTAAAGGAAAGACTCGACTGATTAGCAATAACTGTAACTCCAAACTATGGCATACTATTTTTCAGGAATTGGCACTATGATCTTTTCATACCTCGGTAGTTTAGATTTTATTAAAGTAAACGGCACTTTAAAGGAAAGAAAGTAATACTTAGAATTTATTATGTCTTTTGTCTGTGAACCTCAAAGCAGTCTAAAGCCATTTATTAAGTTACTGTAGCCATGGTGTGAATATTATTACACCTTCTTTAAAAAAAAAGCTGACTAGGGAAAGATTTTTAAGATACTTCATCAAAATCATAGTGCAACTGAAGGAGACCAGACGAAGAAACTCAGGAGCAAATGAGTGACAAGTAAGCACTTATCAGCATCTCCCAGACCTCGTTGTGACCTGAAAGGTAAACATTCCATAGAAAAGGAGGCTAAAATAAGTAATTTAAAGTTATCTCAATAATCTTTCTTCTTCCTCTGTATTCCTATTGCCATCGTTCTGTGTACCTCTCAATTGTTGACGCCTATAAATTGTTACTTATGGTTAAATGCTGACCCATCTACCCTCCTTCACTTGTCTATTTTTAGTCATCTTGTTCTCTCTACCCCCTAGTTCACTCTAGCAGTAGGGCAAAAAGAGTTGCCAGCCTAGGAAATCTGAAGCCAGGTTAGAACCCAAATTCCATCACTTACGAAATTTCGCCTCTTTGAAAAAGTCGGTTCTCTCACAGAGGTAGTTTCCTCTTTGTGTGTAAAATGGGGATGGGTCACGCCCACCTACTTCGCAGGGGGGTTGAAGCGATAGAACACGATTCGTAAGCTGTAAAGCACTAAATGGATATCAGTGGTCTCCTCACTGTACCATTCCTTGTTTAATTTAAGCCCAGGAACACAGGGAGCAGCCTAACTACCACGGACAGGGCGTATTTTGGGGGAACAGCCTCGAGGCAGATCTTTTTCCTTTGAGGACAAGGACGGCGCGGAGCTACTGGGAGTCGTAGTCCTTGTGGAGGTCTCCGCAGACATCTGGGGAAGAAAAGAACTACAGCTCCCGAAAGGCCGTGCGGGACAGCCTCGCGCACCCCTCGCTAGCCGCGTGCCCCAAGCTGAAACTGGCTGGAGGTGGCCGATGGAGAAGAGAAGCGTGGGAGCGTGTGGGGATTGTAACAAGGATAAGACCCGTGGCAAAATGCAAATTAAAAAATAAAAAGGGCCGTGCCCCATTTCTTCCGCACTCTGCAGACACTAACTTCGCCCTACTGCGGAGACGTCGAGAGCGCGCTTCCCGGCTCGCGCTTCAGGCCCCGGGGGCTTAAGTCAGCAGGGGTGGGAAGGGGCGGGGCCAGCTGCGCAAGGGGCGGGGCCTAAGGTGGCCAGGGCGGCGGCGGCGGCAGCGGCCACGGCCAAGACCAGACATCTGGGACTGTTGTTGTTCTCTCGCGGCGGGACCGCCTCAGTCGGTTCACCCAGAGAGAGACCAGGAGCTGGTCTGGTGAGAAGCGGGCCGCCGCATCTCCCTTCTCTCCTGCTTCCCTAAAGCCGCGGCAGAAGCTGGCGCAAACATCCTACGGTTGGTTTCTGATGCCCTTCAGTGAGGAGGGGGCGTCGGGACAGTGGTGAGCGCACCTCAGGACCCCCTCAACTCAGTGTCTTCGTCGGCCTCCCCCTGGCCTGCACACCCATTGTGGCTGCTATGGCTGAAAACGCAGAGGGAGACCTGAACTCCAACCTGCTCCACGCCTCCTACCACACCGGGGACCCTCAGCTAGACACGGCCATCGGGCAGTGGCTCCGTTGGGATAAGGTGGGTATCAGGTCAGCCTGGCATCCTTCCGCTCCTCCTGCACATCCTCGCACACACAGTCTGCCCTTTCCCGTCCCCACCCGGTGCTCGGCAGGCTGCAGAGGAGATGGTTCAGGCCACCCGGCGGAGCCGGGCGTTGCCAACTACCTATGCCTGTGCTACCCCCTGGGACCGTCTGAGCTGGGCAAGGACTCCTGTAGGCTCGTCTTTTTGCAGTGAGCTAAATTGCAACCTTCCTCCCTCCTCTCCCCCCGCTTCAAGTGCATGTCATCTCTTTCTCAAAAAAAAAAAAAATTATTCATCATCATCATCATCGTAAGTTATATCCGCCATACAGGCATTTCCTTTCTCCTTTCTTCTCCCTTGACTTCCTTCTCTAAAAACCTGAAAGTGGTTTTTGGCACCCTTCTTGGACGTTTCTAACCGCTGTCGGCTTTAGTTCTGGTCTGGTGGTTCCACCTTCCGTCGCAAGGTAGTCGCTGGTCTTTTATCATCCCCTGGTATTCTCTAGTATCACCTTTTGCACTCGAGAAAGGTAAGGGTTCTCTTACCTCTTTCTTTCTCTTGATGGGAATTGTTTCCTGGAAGTATCCTGTTCAAAAAATCATGTTTTCCAGGTTTCATATGATGCTTTTGATACAGAATTGTTTTTGCTTTATCCATTCCTCCTCTGTTCCCCCCACATCCTCCAAGTTTTGCAGTGATTTCATCTTGTGCAAGCATATGGGATGGATCTATGAGAGCTTGAATTAAAAAGCAGCCATCACACTTGTAAAAGAGGCACCTGGTGACTCCAACAGAGGAAGATGATCCAAGCTTTTGCAGTGTTGAATACATTAAATTAATTTGTTGAAGTCAAGAAGGCTGCATATTTAAAATGGAATTAATACTGAGTTAAAGAATTAGTATGGTAGTATGTGAAATCATGTACAATTTCCTAAAGGATTAGCTTTTTGAAAAAGTTTTATTTTCACTTAGTTCATTCATTCATGCATTCAACAAAAAATATTTATTGTGAACTGGTTAATGTTCCAGGTTCTGTTAGGCCTAGGGAATACTAATGGTGAGGATCTTAAAATGCAGATTCTGCTTTAGGAGACCTAGGGTGGGGCCTGAGATTCTGCCTCAGAATGGGCTCCCAGGTGTTTACTAATGCTGCTGGTCTGTGGACCACACTTTGAGTAGCAAGACTCTGGAGTGTTCTGATTGATAATACTAGAGAACTAAATCTCTCATTGTAGTATTTGCTTATATATATGTAATTGTTTAATCAAGTTTGTTTAACATGAGGATGCTCAAAATGCAAATAACTTTAAAGCCATTTTGCCAGTATTTATTAAATGTCTGCTATGAATATAGTTCCTTGCTGTGGAAGGATACAAAAGAAATGAAGACTGAAAGATTGCTCTTCTGCCTTTAATCCATTAAGATCGAAATAAAAGAGCTAAGGCTTAGCATACAGTAAAATGATATATACCTCAAACTGACTATGTAAATATCTTCAGCAGAGAAAACTAACAAATTACAAATGAATGCTATCCTTATATGATTAATATAGTCAGCTGTTTTTGTTTAAAGCTATCTGCTTTCACTGGTATTGTCAGTAAATGAATGTGGTTGCACTTATGTCTCCCTAGGTGAAAAGAATATTTATGAAATTCAAAGGCACTTGTAGAATTACAACACAATTTAATTTATTAGTAACTATTATGTATGTCAAAGCCTTTGGCCCTTCAGCAATGGTTTTTCATTGCCATGGATGAGATCTTTTGTTCCCTTTAGGTGCTAGTTTTGACGATACTTAATAAGTCTCTTGGTTGACTTTATTTTATTTATTTTATTTTGTTTTATTCTATATTATATTATATTATTTTATTTTATTTTTTTAGGCAAGGCAACCCTTGATTGACCTCACAGCTTACAATCCTTTATTTTTTTTATTTTTTTATTTTTTACACCTATAGCACCTGTTTTTCGTAGGTGGTCTCCCACCCAAGTACTAACCAGGCCCAACCCTGCTTAGCTAATGAGATCAGACAGAATTGGGCTGTTCAGGGTGGCATGGCCATAGACTTGGTTGACTTTTTAAAGATTAATTTTCTGTACTGTGCCTAGATATTGTTGGGATATACCGAAATATAAAGACTATAAAATACATATAAACATAAAAAAGATAATGCTAGAGTAGCACTGGTGGCGATTAGTTTATAGACAGTCATTTCTTTTAAGAGTTCAAAAGTAAGAGTGACCTGTGGACTGAGATGGTCAAGGAAAATTTTATAAGAAGATGGGAAATTATACACACACACACACACACACACACACACACACACACACATACATAATGAAGAGGGCCTTCATTAAAAGTAGAAGAGAAATTCTTAATTTATATTTAAAGTGCTTTCTATATACTGGCTGAAAAACCTGTGAGAGGTGCAAAGACGAAATAGATATGGAGCATATCTTTAAAGAACATTAAAGGGACGATAAAACAAAAACACACAAATATAATACATGGAGCAAGTAATAAGTGTCCTTAACAGAGGAATGGATTTAAATAATTTTAATAATATTTTAATAAAAATAATAAGTGATTGCTCGATTAATCCCTCAATGATAGAAAATATTTTTAATTGATAAGTAAAGGTGTTTCTACTGTAGATTGATAGCGGGGGTAAGCTAGGCTATGTCTCGGGGCACTAACATAAAGAGTGCAGAAATGTAAAATAATAGATCAGACTTAACAGCATTTATTACATTACACATTGACAGAATATGTAGTCTTTTAGCATAGAGCAACTGAGTTTAATACTCAATTATTACCTAGTTAGTGAAAAAAGGAACCTACCAAATGCCACTGATTCGTAATGACTCTAGTAAGGCACATAATAAGTTACAAATTGATCTGAAAGCAATTCGCTCCTTGCCTCAGTCACCAAAATTGCTAGTTTTAGCCTTGGTGGTGTGGTGTACTTTGAAAAGTCTTCATGAGAAAGGTGTTATTTGTGCTGAACTTTCAGAATGAGTTAAAATTTAGACTTGCCGACATGGAAAGACTGTTCTAAGCAGAGATTGAAACTTTAATGTGTGTACTTAGAGCATTTGTTTCTGCTGTAGCTTGGGGTACATGGAGAGAAACTGTTGGAAAGGCATGTAGAGACCGGCTCATAGAAAGGCTTTACAGTTGATCCTTGAACATCATGGGTTTGAACTGTGTGGGTCCACTTATATGCAGATTTTTTCAATAAAAACATGCAGTACTGTAAATGTATTTTTTCTCTTATGATTTTCTTAATAACATTTTATTTTCTATAGCTTATTTTATTGTAAGAATACATGTATAATACATATACATACAAAATATGTGTTACTCAACGTTATCAGAAAGGCGCTGTCAACAGTAAGCTCTTAGTTGTTACTCTTTGGGAAGTCAAAGTTATATGCTGATTTTCAACTTTGAGGCAGGGAAATTGGGGTGTTTGGTGCCCCTAACACCCATGTTGTTTGAGTTAACTATAGTATGTTTTTAGTGACCTTGAATAAATAAAGTTCTGTGTGTCTTAAAAAGAAAATAGTGCAATAAGACAGGGTGTTTATTGGAGAAGTCTGAGGTATCCCATATAGTTTCTATGGGGGGCATTCTGTTGGTAAATTTACCATAGTCCAGGATCTGACCTTTGGTTCCTGTGCTTTCAGACTAATTTGTTATTCTATCTTGTTTCAGGACAGACTCACCCTACTTAAAGTCACGGAAACTGATGTTTGAATTCAGAATACTATTTTAGTAATTATTGGTACAGACATAAGTGGATTTGTCTCTAGTCAGGACATTTTCTAGATGCACCATAAGGGTAGAATCAGAAGATTATTAGTGATTACAAAATCAAATGACAAGTCAAATACATGGCAAAAGTGTTTAACAGCATCAGCCTGTAATAAATAAATGAATTCATCCATCTCTCTGATAGGACTGTTCTACCACTAGAACTCAAGAAGTCCATAGATCAAGGTGTTCCTCCTCCAGGGAGTACAGATGACTCTTCTACAGTGCACTCTCCCTTCTATGCTCTAGGGCTGACAAAGGCTTTCACTTCGCCTCCCTCCTATTTCTTTCATCTGATGCTTTCATACATTCTATCAATTTATAGCCAAGTCCTGCTGGCCTAGAAGCCAACCTGTTTTAAAATGACAACTATCTCCTGATTCTGATCTATTGTATATTTTAACTTTTGAAAGCAAACTTGTATCCAAGATGTTAAGCACTGGCCAAGTTTGGGTGGGAGTGAAACAGGATACAGGACAGAGCTGGTTAGTCAGCTGTAGCAGCAACTGCTTTATATTGACAACAATATAAACAACAAGGAATTGGCCATGGCATTTTGAGAAATAGCGAGCAGAACACTCTAGTCTCAGAATTTAGGTCAATGTTGAGAAAGAGTAGAATGTAAAGTTAAAGACAGATTAGGTTAGGTTAGGATTATGAAATGCCTGAAAATAGAAATAAGAGACTTCAGTTTAAGCCATTTAGCAATGAAATTTTTTCAAGCAAAATATAGCCCAGATAAAAAAGTAGTGTCTCAGAAGCTAAGCAGGATCGGGCCTGGTTGTGCTTGGATGGAAGACCACCTAGGAAGACCAGGTGCTGTAGGTGTAAAAAAATTAAAAAATGAGGAATTGTAAGATGACATGATCCTTGCAATCTGTGTGGTCAACCAAGGGTTGCCTCACCTTAAAAAAAAAAAGTGGTGAATGAATTCCCTTTGAAATCATCATGTGATGGAAAATACACCCATGAAGCAACTCTGCAAAGGTGGTCTAGTCCAACTTTATTGTGTAGAGAGAGACCCAAAGAATTTGTGGAAATTATTCAATTGTGAGAGAGCCTGGACCAGAGCTTGGAGCTGCCACCTAGTTCAGTCCAGTTTTTACAATAATAGTTTATATTACATTGTTTGGTTCACATTTTTCTAATACATTACTTAATTTGGCATTTAATCAATGAAGAATGCAGAATACAGATGGCTTTATTAATTTTGGGAAACATTTGTACTTATTACTTGAATTTGTGTAGTGTTTCAAATTTAATAAAATGATTTCAGTCTCATGTGATATTCACAGCAACCCTGCGTAGGCAGCCAAGGTAGTACTTACCCCCGTTTTTACGAGTAAAGAAACTTAGTTTCAGAAAAGGAAAATGACTTGCTCAAGGATATATGGCTTTTAAGTGGTAGTGTTGGGACTAGAACCCAGTCATTTGATCTTTAATTTTCACTGTACTAGACTCTGTACCCTGAATGTTAGTAAATGTTAGTGACATTGTAAACCAAGTTTCAAGGACTTCAGTGAAACCATTTTATTGACTTTTGTAAAAGCTGAAGTAAGATGTAATATTCAGCAGAATAAATTATTATGAAATTTTTTTAAAGAGCTGAATTTAGTGTTCAGCAGTTGCTTTGGTTTCCTTGGCAGTAACGTTCTCCTTCTGGTTAAGAAATTTTGTACATACGAAGGAGGGTTCGGATTTATTTTCCTTTTTAAAAAAAAATTCTTAATTTCCAAATTTCTTACAGTTTGTTCTGTTTCTACCATTTTAGTTTTCATTTATTTTTATGTATTTCAAAGAAATACATGCTTAAAAATACATGATAAAAGAAATACATGATAAAAAAAATGGTACAAAAGGGATTGGAATGGTAAGCAGTGTTTCTAATTGCTTTTCACCCTCCATTTGCTCTTTTGAAGCCATTTTTATCTGTTTTTAGTTATTCTCATGGTTACTATCAAAAGACTAAATAATTTGCTAGTACCACTATTCCTTGATTTATTTCAGGTATTATCTGTCAAGTACATGCTAGGAAAATGAAAGTTAAAATCACACTATTCTCAACCCCTCCTAAATTTCATTATGCTATTAGTTTCTTTTATTCTTTTGAAAGTTTACCTAATGTAGTTCTAACAAAGTCTGAAGAACAATAAGCCCAGCTCACACAGAGCTCCCTATCCTTTATTCTGTTTAAGAGGAGACTGGTGGAAAACATATCTGTATATACAAAAACAGAAAAAACCCATACTGGCTTTTCAGGAAAATCTGTGAAGACCAATAGATAAAGAAAACAAGCATTATTTTCTTGTTTGTTTTTACATATTTTGTATGGCTATTATATTTTTTCAGAAATATTTTTTACCCAAAATTAAAGGTTAATTAGTAGTTTAGTGCAGATTTTACTAAAGGAGTAATTTTTCATTAGTCAGTTGCTCTCTTCATTATTGCTAATTAGTACTGAGGCTGCTGCCCTCTGGTGCTGGGAGTTAATGGAGGAAATGATTAACGGTAGAAAAAATGGACAGCAGTATTTCCAATCCTGCTTGGGATATTTTACACCAAATAATTTAGTAAGCACTGCATCTTGCCAAACAAAACTATGAAAGTGGTGATATTTAATGCCTTTAGAATATGAAAATTATAATGTAAATGAAAAATACTATGCTTCTTAGATACAAAGGCATTTCACCCTCAGCTAACAAGAACCTTGTTAGGAAATCTCTTCAATAAATTCAATGTAAGTAGTGGATTTATTTTGTGCTTTCTGATTCAGAATTTTCTCATGTCATTTTCCCTCTGAAGTATTTCATTATTTATTCAATTAGAAGTTAGGGGGGAAAAAAATGCCCACCAGTAGGGGAAAGGATACATAAACTGGAACTCTGCAGCAGTTGAAAAGAATAGCATAGATGTATGTGTATTGAAAGGACCTCCAAGATATATTCAGTGAAATACACATAAAGCATCATGTATAATTTGATACCATTTGTATATGTCTGTATGTATATATAATAAAAAGAGATAAAGCAAAACTACATTTTGTAAGTACATAGATGTAAGTAAAGTTCTGGAAGGATACATCACAAATGGTATTAGGTCAGGGAATGAGGATAATAGTCAAAGATGTTTGTAGCTTTATCTATATTATTAGTGTTTTTTTAAACAAAGAATGTGTCGATGTAGTTTGTAATTAGTAATTAAAAATAAAATTTAAAATATAAACTAAGAACGATTAAGTGGTCAACTGTCTAAGGCTGGTTCTTAAGAATAACAGAACCAGTAGGACGGTAAAAAGTAGAATTTGAACTGGGCCTTGAATGATAAGTAGAATAGGAATAGATGATGGATATGGAGGAAGAAAACTTAAGATGGGAGAAATAAAATTAAAAAGCGGAAAGTGAAACTGATCAGGAAAATGAAATTGAATGGGGACCGCAAGAACAATGAAGAGATTTTAAAACTCAGGTATAGCAAATGTTTTGGACTGCTGTAGCGATTAAGAATAGGTGAAAGAAAGCTAGTGTTTTTTGGGTGATCCATGTGTCAGACATGGTACTAGATGCTTTTGTGTAAAAAGTCTCTAATAATCCTCCCAAGGATTGTTTGAGGTACTTATTCCTATTTTTCAGTCTAACATAAACTCGGGCTCAGAGAAGTGGAGAGAATATTGAACCCAAAAATATTTCGAACTTCTAAGCCATTTGGGATCTGATCCCACCCTGCCTAACCTTTCATTTGATGTAAACAGAATTGAACTCTATTGTTGGTTTTGGATGATTAATTTGGCTGTAGTATGTAATTAGGATTCAATAGGTTGGATTTGTGGATGGTAGCCTGGAGACTCTTTTAGAAATACGGATATCAAAGTTTTTACATTAGGTTGCTATAGAGCCTTCTAAGAAAATTAAGGAAGAGGTAATGAGACTTATTAACAAATAGTTTTCTCCTTTTTTAAAAACAGAATGATAAACAGTTAAATCATATTTTGCTAAATTTGAATCGGATCTTTTTAAAGAAATAAGCAAATTACAGATTCAGTTTTAAATTCCCATATTCACTTTCCTGATCCCATTCTCTTCCCTTCCTCTTTTCACCAAAATTACCAAGGCATATCTAGGAATATTAGAGTTTTGTTAAAATTTCCTTTTTAGTTAAAAAAAATCATTTTGCTTTTCACTTAATCAAATAAAGATAACCCTGGAAGTTAAACAGCTTCTTCAAAAATCAATTATCAAAACTATATCAATGCCTGAAACCACTCAGACAAAATTGAAGTATTACATTTCTTATAATATGTATGTATATATACTTTGTATAAAACTTTTCAAATTGTAGATACTAGTACCTTATCTCTACATAGTACACTGTAAGATCTTCAGAAGCTACAATTCCTTAACAGAATGAAAGCCAACAATAAAATAACACATCAAATATACCATAAGATGTTCCCGAAGTAGAAATGTCATACTTTACAAAAATAATAAGTTCCATTTGTAGTTTCTGTAAAATTAGATGTGTAGTTACATAAAATGAAAGACTTAAACATCTCCCCCAAATATCAAGGAACTTTTCCATAATTATAAAGAAAAACTCAATAGTACGAAAGTTGATATTATACTACAATGGAACTCACACCACATGTATTTATTTTTGTAATTTGTATATCTTTTTTTTTTAAACTGCTTTATAAAGCTATTGAGAATTCAAGCATCTTTCAACTATTGAGGGTCGGTGGGTGGGTGTGTGTGTGTGTGTGTGTGTGTGTGTGTTAGGTAGTTAGCTTGGTTGAACTTAAGCTGTAAACTCTGTTTCTTGAGAGGCTGCTCAAATCTCAATGTATTCTTTTATCCTTAGCTGGAGTCTGTCCCACACGTGTACAGTACAGTAATCAGCCAGAGATTTGGGCAGAGTTTATGCGTGGAATGTGGGGTTCTCTCTCTTTAACTCTCTCCTTTCTGGGTATATGCCCCAGTGGCTATGGTTGCCCTGAACTCTGTGCTCTGATTCTTCAGGCTACAAGGACTGTGGGATTTTCATTGGTGGTTTATCCACTGCACATGGCTCTGACTACTACCTGCCCTCAAATTAAAAGCCATAAAAATGGGAAACTCATCCCATGCTGGTTCCTCCTCCCAAGTGTTACTTCCCTTTTAGAATTAAGCCTGCATTTGTTCACTCTCTAGTACCTTTAGGTATTTGTGGATTTTGGTTTTGTTTCTTTGTTTTTGTATTCTGTTTAGAGTTTATAGTTGTTACCTGTGGGAAGATTAGATTGCTACAATTTACTAGTCCTTATAAAAAACAGATGGCACATTATTTTATGCATTTAAAATTATTTCCTTTTCTGTTTGTTGGTATAGAGAAATGCAATTGATTTTTGTATACTGACCTTGTATCCAACAACCGTACTATATTCTAACATGAATTCTAAAAGTTATTTACTCTTATGGATTTTTTTATGTGCTTAATCATTTCATCCACAAATATGTGAGTTTTTTATTTGTTTTTTGTTTTTTAGTTCTTGTATTTTTTTTTTGGTCTCTTTTTCTTGCTTTACACCTTTGACTAGGACTATAGGTTTTTCATTTCCTGTTGCTAGCCATTATCAGATTCAGGAAGTTCCTTTCTATTCTTTGAGTGCTAAAAGTTAAAAGTATATACAGTTGACCCTTGAACAATATAGGTTTAAGCTGTGTGGGTCCACTTACATGCAGATTTTTTTCTATAAATACAGTCAGCCCTTTGTATCCCTGGGTTTCTCATCTGCTGCTGGGAATCCACAAATGTGGAGAGCCATCCTGTATGCATTGTTCTACCCTATTTTATATAGGGGACTTGAGCATCCAAGGATTTTGATATCTGTGGGGGATCCTGGAACTGATCCCCCATAGATACCATGGGACTGTAGTTAAGTTTTGGAGGTGTTAAAAGTTATCTATTAATTTTCGACAGCATGAGATTCGGCACCCCAAACCCAAGGGTCAGCTGTATACTTTTACACATATGTATCTTAGGTTGAGTTCCTGAGAAGCAGGGATTCCTGAGCAAATGATTTATAAAAGGAGTACTCTCAGGAGAAACCTGTAAGGGAGTGAGGGAATCAGAATAGGGAAAGGAAAGAACAAAGCCATGATGTAGTTTCAGGTGAAGTTCAATCTCAATTTGATTCTGTGCCTTTCTGGAGTATTAATTGCACAACAGAGTTGTAAACTCTGCACCAGTCATTGGCTGTTGACCATGAGGGAAGGTGTATGGAATCCTCAGGAACTCTGCACAAGCTGGCTCTGACCATCCCAGGACAGTTCTCAAGAAAAGGTTACATCATAGCAGTTGTACCCATAGTAGCTAGAGAAAGACACAGCCAACTACTAGTTAAAAGAATCTCTGGGGAATTAATAGGATCTTAGCATACACGGAATTTATCTGTATATTTCTTGTTTGCTAAGACTTTTGTCATATGTAATATATGTTTAACCTTATCAAGTACTTTCTCTGCATCTTTTGAGATTGTCATATGATTTTTTCTTTTTTAACTTGTCAAAGTTATGGATAACCTTGATTGATTTTCGAATATTATGTCAACCATGTATTCTGGTATAAGTCCAACTTTTTATATATTGCTTGATTTGGTTTTATTTAAGATTTTTGCACCTGTGTTCATTTGTGAGTTTTGATTATGATTTTTCTTTATAATTATGTCTTTGGTGGTTGTATCAAGGTTAACCTAGACAGATAAAAAGAGTTGATGAATATACCTATCTCCTCTGAAAGAGTTCTTTTAAGATTTGAATTGTTTCTTTTTTAAATATACTTTGGAACTTGCCATTAAAACCAGCCAGAGCTGGAGCTCTTCTTTGTGGGAAAGTTTTATGATTCGTTTTTCTTTCAGGTTTATAATTCTAATCAGGTTTTTTATTTTTTCATGAGCAAAATATTTTCCCACACCTATCTAGTTTCCCTGTCCGGAGACACTATTATTAGTTTTTTGTATATATTTCCACAGATATTTAAGGTTAAATATCTGAATATAAATAGTAGTATATTGTCCTGCCAGTGTCCTGCCCTTTGCTTTTTCCCTACTTAAAATATTTTTATCAGTGTATATATAGAACTGCTCCATAATAGCTGGATAGTATTTCATTTAACTGATATCCCAAAGCAATTAACCAGTCTCTTATTAATAGGCATATATAGTGCTTTATTTATTTGTTTATTTGTTTAGTCTATTACAATCAAGGAATTGCTCCTAGCGCACACATCTTCAAATGTGTGTAAATATCTGTATGGGATCAATTCCTAGAAATGGAATTATTGAGTCACGTTATGTGCATTTAAAATTTTGGTAGATATTGCCAAATTGTGCTCTAGAGAGCGCATATCAATTTATTCTTCTACCAGCAATGTATAAAAATGCTTGCTTTCCCACATTCTTTTTTTCCCCTTTTTAAAATTACTTACTTAATTTTTTATTATGGTGACATTGATTAACAAAATCCAGTAAGTTTCAAGTGTACAATTTAACAGTAAGTCATATATATTTTGTATTGTATATTCACTGCCTATAGTTAGATTTCTTTCTGTTATCACATATTTGACCCCTTTTACCCCAGCTACCTCTCCCATACCTCTTCATCCCCTACCCTCTGGTAACCACTAGTCTATTGTCCATTTCCATGAGTCTCTGTTTGTCCTGTTCATTTGTTGCTTTTAGGTTTATATTCCACATATAAGTGATATCATGTGGTTTTCAACTTTTTTTGTCTGGCTTATTTCGCTTAGCATGAGTATCCCAAGGTCCATCCACATTGTCACAAATAGCAGTATTTCATTTCTTCTTATGGCTGAGTAATATTCCATTGTATATATGTACCACAGCTTATTTATCTAATCATCTGTTATAGGACACTTTGGTTGCTTCCGTGTCCTGGCCACCATGAATAATGCTGCTATGAATATCGATCTGCAAATACCTTTTCGGATATGGTTTTTCAAGCCTTTGGGCTAAATACCCAGTAGAGGGATTGCTGGATCCTATGGTAGATCAATTCTTAGTTTGTTGAGGAACCTCCATACTGTTTTCCATAAGTGGCTGTACCAATTAGCAGTCCTACCAGCAGTATATGAGGGTTCCTTTTTCTCCGTATCCTCTCCACTGTTTGTTATTACTTGTCCTGTTGATTATAGCTATTCTAACAGGTCTAACAGGTGTGAGATGGTATCTCATTGTGGTTTTGATTTACATTTCCCTAATAGTGATGTTGAGCATCTTTTCATATATTTGTTGGCCATTTTTATGTCTTCTTGGGAGAAGTGTCTGTTCAGGTCCTCTGCCCATTTTTTAATTGGATTGTTTAGGGGTTTGTTTGTTTGTTTGTTTGTTTGATGTTATTGAGTTGTGTGAGTTCTTTGTATATTTTAGATATTAGGCCATTATCAGAGATATTGGTTGCAAATATATTTTCCCATTCAGATGGTTGCCTCTTTGCCTTGTTGATGGTTTCTTTTGCTGTGTGGAAGCTTTTTAGTTTGACATAGTCCCATTGATTTATTTTTGCTTTTACTTCTCTTGGCTTTATTTATTTTTGCTTTTACTTCTCTTGGCTTTGAGATTGAATTCATATAATCCCCTATAAGTCGAAGGACCATGAGTTTAGTTCCTATGTTTTCTTCTATGCAATTTATTATTTCAGGTCTTATATTCAGGTCCTTAATCCACTTTGAGTTAATTTTGGTGTATGGTGATAGACAATAGTCTAGTTTCATCCTTTTGCAGGTGGTTTTCCAGTTTTCCCAGCACCACATATTGAAGAGGCTTTCCTTTCTCTACTGTATATTTTTGGTGTTTTTGTCAAAAATTATTTGCCCATATATATTAAGGTTTACTTCTGGACTCTCAATTCTGTTTTACTGGTCTGTGTGTCTGTTTTTCTGCCAATACCATGCCGTTTTGATTATTGTCACTTTGTAGTATAATTTGAAGTCAGGCAGAGTGATGCCTCCAGCCTTGTTCTTTTTTCTCAGAATGTCTTTGGTGATTCAGGGTCTTTTGTGCTTCCATACAAATCTGATGATTTTTTGTTATAGTTCTTTAAAGAGTACTGATGGGATTTTGATGAGGATTGCATTATATATGTATAATGCTTTCGGTAATAAGGTAATTTGAGTCATATTGATTCTTCCAATCCAAGAACACAGAATATCTTTTCATTTCTTTGTGTCTTCTTCAATTTCCTAATAGGGTCTTAAAGTTTTCATTATGTAGGTCCTTCACACATTTCGTTAGGTTTATTCCTAGGTATTTTATTCTTTTTATTTCAGTTGCAAAAGAAATTATTTTTTCTGCTTCTTTCTCCAACAATTCATTATTAGAATGTAGGAATGTTATAGATTTTTGAACATTGATTTTGTATTCAGAAACTTTACTGTATTTATTGTTTCTAGTAGTGTTCTTGTGGAGTCTTCAGAGTTTTCTATATAGAGAATCATGTCATCCACAAACAGTGACATTTTGACTTCTTCATTTCCTGTTTGGATGCCTTTTACATCTTTCTCTTGCTTGATTGCATACACTAGGACCTTCAATGTTATATTGAATAACAGTGGCAATAGTGGACAGCCTTGCCTTGTTCCTGATCTTAGAGGGAAGGTTTTGAGTTTTTCACCATTAAGTATAATGTTGGCTGAGGCTTTGTCATAGATGGCCTTTATTATGTAAAGGTATCATCCTTCTATACCAATTTTGTTCAGTGTTTTGATCATAAATAGATGCTGTATCTTGTCGAAGGCTTTTTCTACATCTATTGATATGATCATATGATTCTTATTTTTTAACTTGTTTATGTGGTGTATCACATTAATCGATTTGCGTATATTGAACCATCCCTGTGCCCCTGGGATGAAGCCCACTTGATCGTGGTATGTAATCTTTTTAATATGTTGTATTTGGTTCACTAGTATCTTATTTAGGATTTTTACATCTGTGTTCATGAGTGATATTGGTCTGTAGTTTCTTTCTTTGTGTTATCTTTACATTGTTTTGGTACCAGGGTAAAATTGGCCTCTTAAATTGAGTTGGGAAGTATTGCCTCTTCTTCAGTTTTTTGGAAGAGTTTAAGGAGAATAGGTATTAAATCTTCTTTGAATATTTTAATTCACTGGTGAAGCCATCAAGTCCTGGACTTTTACTTTTTGGTAGGTTTTTGATTGTTTCAATTTCCATACTGCTGATTGGTCTATTTAGATTTTCCAGTTCTTCTTGATTCAGTCTAGGAAGGTTGTATATTTTTAAGTACTTGTCCATTTCATCTGGGGTATTAAATTCGGTGTGATATACCTTTACATAATATTTTTGTATGATCCTTTGTACTCCTGTGGTATCTGTCGTAATTTCTTCTCTTTCATTCCTGATTTTATTTACTTGTGTCCTTTCTCTTTTTTTCTTTAGTGAGTCTAGCCAGGGGTTTGTCAATTTTATTAACCTTCTCAAAGAACCAACTCTTCGTTGCATTTAGTTTTTTCTATTGTTTTTTTTTTTTTTTGCTTTCAATTTTATTTAATTCTGCTCTAATTTTGATTCTTTATTTCTGCTAATTTTAGGCTTCATTTGTTATTCTTTTTCTAGTTTTTTAAGATGGAGTGTTAGGTTGTTTCTTTGGGCTTGTTTTTGTTTTGAGATAGGCCTATAATGATATGAACTTTCCTCTTATTACCACTTTTACCGTGCCCTAAAAGTTTTGATATGTTGTACTATCATTATCATTTCTATGTATCTCTTAATCTCTCTTTTTATTTCTTCTCTGACCCAGTCAGTATTTAGTAGCTTGTTGTTTAATCTCCAAGTATTTGTGGTTTTTCCCTCTTTCTTTTTACAGTTGATCTGCAGCTTCAAAGCATTATGATTAGAGAATATGGTTGGTATGATTTCAACCCTCTTATATTTGTTAAGGTTATCTTTGTCTTCCAGTATGTGGTTGATTCTTGAGAATGTTCTATGTGCACTAGAGGAGAATGTATAAGCAGGTGTTTTGTAATGAAAAGCTCTGTAAATGTCTAATGTGTCATTTAAGGATGTTATTTCCTTATTGATTTTCTGTTTGGATGACCTGTCCATATCTGACAGTGGGGTATTTAGGTCCCTTACTATGATAGTGCTTTGGTCTATTTCTCCCTTTAGTTCTGTTAGTAATTGCTTTAAATATTTCAGGGTTTCCTGATTGGTAGCATAGATATTAATAAGTATTATGTCTTCTTGGTGTATGCTTCTCTTTATCATTATGAAGTATCCCTCAGTATCTTTATCTTTTTAATTTTGAAGTCTATTTCATCCGATATTAATACTGCTCCTCCTGCTTTTCTCTGAATGCCATTTGCTTGAAATATCGTTTTCTACCCTTTCACTTTGAGTCTGTATTTGTCTTTGGAGCTGAGATGTGTCTCCTGGAGGCAGCATATGATTGGGTTTTGTTTGTTGATCCATTCTGCAACTCTATGCCTTTTTATTGGTGAGTTCAGTCCTATTACATTTAGGGTGATCATTGAAATAGGACGTTTTCCCGTAGCCATTTTATCTTTTGCTTTCCGGTAGCTCGGTGTTTCCATTGCTTCATTGTCCTTGTATTTCCATTTGTCTTTTTATTTTGGTTGGGTTTTGTGGATTTTCCACTGGTCTTTCTTGTTTTATGTTATGTACTTCAGTTCTGAATCTTTCATGTGTGGTTACCATTATGAATATGTGAAGGACAGTTATATACATATATACACATACATACATACAGTAGTCCATTTTCTTCTGCGTGTGCCTTATCTCCATTCCCCTTTGTGAATCTGGATTTTTGAATCCTCCCCTTTTCAGTTATTGTTGTCTCCGTTTGTCCCTGTATGTGCTGAATGTTCATTACTATCTTGCAATAGCAAATCTCTTCTTATTGTTTAAGCTTATAGTACCCTGTTCTTAATAAAATTTGCACTACTCTACTTCTATGTGCCTGTTAGTTGCCTTACTCAGTTATGTATTTTTTTGTCATTTTGTTTAGGTGGGCTGACCCCTTTCAGTATATCCTGAAATGCAGGCCTCGTATTGGAGAATTCCCTCAATTTTTGTATGTCTTGAAAGGTACTTATTTCTCCTTCATATCTAAAGGAGAGCTTTGCTAGTAATTCCTTTCATTTAATAGTTTGATTACTTGAATCCACTCCTTGCTTGTAAGGTTTGTGCTGAGCAGTCCAATAATAATCTGTTTTTTTTTTTTTTTATAGGTTACCATCTTCTTTTCCTTGGCTGCCCTGAGAATTCTTTCTTTGTCATTAAGTTTTGATAATTTTAGTACAATGTGTCTTGGAAAAGGCCTTTTTGGGTTGACATAATTGGGTGTTCTATTGACATCTTGAATTTCCAGTTCATTCTTTAGATTTGAGAAATTCTCTTCAGGTATTTGTTTGAAAATGCTCTCTGATTCCTGCTCTTTTTCCTCTCCTTCTGGAATACCCATTCTTCTTCTTCTTCTTTTTTTTTAATGCCTACAGCACCTGGTATTCCTAAGTGGTCTCCCATCCAAGTACTAACCAGGCCTGACCCCGCTTAGCTTCTGAGATCAGACGAGATCGGGCTCATTCAGGGTGGCGTGACTGTAGACCCCATTATTCTTACGTTTCCTTCCCTGATGGTATCAGCGAGTTCTTGAATTCCTCTTTCATTATTTTTCATTTTTCAGTTTTCCTCTTCTTCCTTCTGATTTATTTCTAGATTTCTGTCTTCAATATCACTGATCCTTTCCTCCATTTGGTCGACTCTGTTTCCCAATTTGCTATTTCATTCTTCATCTCTTTTAACATGTCCTTCATTTCCAGAAGATCTATTTGGTTCTCTTTTAGGGTTTCAATCTCCTTGCTAAATAACTCATTCTGTTGATCTAGTTGTTTTTTCAACTCCTGGAATTTTGGATCTCATTGAGTTTTTTCAGAAATACCATCCTGAGTTCTCTGTCATTTAAGTCATATATTTCTATGTCTTTAAGCTTATTTTCTGTAGATTTTTCTCTTTCTTTTTGAGCTGCCTTGCATTTAATGGACAGTTTCTCTGCCTGGGCATTAATGGAAGTATATTCTACCTTTTTTTTTTCCCAGAAAGAAGATTTATTATATAAAGGTCTCTCTTTAGCCTATTGCTAAAAAGGTGGGTTTTTTTTGCTTTTCAGTATGTAGCATAAGCCTCTTGGATCCCTGCTTTGAGCCTTAATAATGTCTTTTTTTTTTTCTTGTAAATGTTCAATCACAACCACTACCCTCAGTCTCAGTCTCCATCAGTGTTAGTGACAGTTTTAGTAGCATTTGCTCAGATTCCCCTGGGGCTCTGTGGTGTTCAGTCTTGGAGGAAATGGGGGGGGGTGCCCTCTGGGTTGGAGGATGGGAGTTGTTGTGGCTCAGCCTTGCAATTTTCAACTGTGGATGGTAATAATCAACTGTTGCTTCTCTGCTGTACCCACTTCTCTGCTTTCTATCCTGATTCCTGGGCTCTGCTGCTGCGTAGAGCTCACAGCTCTCTCAGACAGGGCTGTTCAGGGAACCCGCCGTACCTTCTCCCCTCCCCCTCCTCCTGCAGAGAGCTCCTCCTGCAAGAGGCAGCTTCTTCCTCCCAATATACTGCCCAACTCCCACAGTTCTGACCTCTGGTAGCTCTTAGGCACATATCACTTGCTCAAACGTGCTTGTGTGTATGTTGGGTATTATTTATTGAGTTTTAGATAATTCAGCTTTTTTTTTATTTCAAGGGGAGAGATCTAGGGACATCTCTCACTCCACCGTGCTTCAGACATCACCCAAATTTTTGATTCCACAATGTAGTACCAAATGTTTGTCTTTGCCAATGTAGAAATGAAGATTATATTTATTTTAGTTTTAATTTCCATTTTTTCTTATAAAAAGACTGAGTTTATTTTTATGTTTAAAAGATACCTGTATTTCCTTTTTAAATGAACTATCTTCATGTCTTTTGCCCATTTTTCTGTTGAGTCACTAATCTTTAATGTTAAATAAGCCTTCGGCTATTTAATATTTAAGTTATTTATAACATTGGCAAATTGTTATCTGAGATATTATATGATTTTATACTCCCTCTGTGGCAAATTGTATTTTTCAATGATGGCTGCATGCATGTATATACAATCCCACCTCATGTGCTGTAACTTTGGCACACCTCAGTTGAAAGGTAGGATCTTTTTTCCCTCCCCTGGAATTTGGGCAAGCCTTTGTAACTTCCCCAAGAAAAATAGTTTAGTGGAAGTGAAGCTTCCTGACTTCTAAGTCTAGGTCATAAACGGTAATGTGACTTCCCCCTGGCTTGCTTGCTCTTGGGACACTTGCCCTTGGAACCCAACATTGTGAGGAAGCCCAGGCCACATGGAGTGAGCATTATAGTTATTTCAGCCTACAGCCCCAGGTAGGCCCCCCTAGCTGTCAGCATCACTGCCAGATATATGAGTAAACAAGCCATCAGATGATTTCAGCGCCCAGTCTTCAAGTCTTCCAGTTGAGACACTGGACATTGTGGGACACAGACAAGCCAAACTTGCTGTGCCCTTTCTAAATTCCTGACCACAGAAACTGTAAGAGATAATGAATTACTATTAATTTAAGCCACTACGTTTGGAGTGGTTTGTTACCCCTGCCATAGTAATTAATAAACCTTACTTTCTCAGTACTGGGCTTAATAATTTTAAAAACTTAATAAAGTTTTGGGATGAAAATGATATTATGTTTTAATTTACATTTCCTTGGGTACTATGAAGAGACTATCAGATAAGAAAGTAATAGTTGGCAGGCTGACTATAAATATCATTGCAGACTTGAATTTAATACTGAACTCATTATCTCTCTACCCTCAACTTGTTTCTCACACCCCACCCTCCACCCTCCAATTCCTACTCACTTTTCAGATCAGATATTACTTCCTCCAGTTAGCTTTCCTTGACTCTTCTCTCTACTCTTAAGTCCATCATGGGTTAGCGACTTATCCCTACGTGCTCCTATAGCACCCAGAACTTACTCATATTTTAATACTTCTCATGTTTTATGTGCTAACTGCCCTTCTACTTACCTTTATGTTTCATTACATCTTGAGCATTGTGAGAGCAGAGACAGTGTCTTCTTGTTCCCTATAGTGTCTCCTGTGCTTAATAAACATATATTTTAATTAACAAACATTGGTCGAATGCCTGAGTGCCAGGCTCTGTTCTCAGTACTGAAGATATAGTATTAATTTTTTAAAAGTAATGTTTTTGAGTGATTGCATTAAGTGTATATTTGGGATTTAATTTAGCCTCAAAGAATAATATAAAATTATTTGTCCATAGGCCTTATCTTAAAAAAATATATCCACTTAATTAGGAAATTCAGTTGGGAGTTCTTAGATTCAATTGCATGATAACTTCAACTTATATTTTCTTTCTTTAATATTTACTTTTCCTGAAAGAACATGGCTACTTTGTCACTATTACTTACTCAGTCAGTGGACACATGTTAAGCATCTTCTGTGTACAAGCTAAAGGTTAGGTTTCGTGGAGGATACAAAAGAGGTTTAGAAAATGGTCTCTGCTATCAACTCCCATTATGAGAGTAATTATTACTGTTTTTAAGGGAATTCCCATTATCATCTGTTAACTTTTTTTCTAATACAGTCGTGCATCTTATCCGTGGGAAATACAATCCAAGACTCCAGTGGATGCCTGAAACCTTAGATAAGACTGAACCCCATATATAATGTATTTTTCCAATACATACATACCTATGATAAAGGTTAATTTATAAATTAGGCACAGTAAGAGATTAACAACAGTAATAATAATTGAACAATTATAACAATAAAATAAGGGTTACCTGAAGTACATATAGTCATTCAAGTTTTTTATCTAAGCCAATTTAATTTATGTCAGTTTCTGCAAATTTTTTAAAGTTGGAGAAATTATATTGGATTTAGAACAAAGATCCTTTCAATGGGAAAAAATTATTGGTTTAGCAAGAGTATATTTTGTACTCAATGAGAAAGCATCTAGTTTGGAAAACATGTTCTGCTTCAATACTATAGACTTGGATCTTTAAGCTCTCTGACTCAGAAGTAAATGTCAGTTAGGTTCACTTCAGATGTTTTAGGTTGCAGTTTCCCTTTTAACTTCTGTTTAGAAATAAACTTAAAAAAGTTTTTTTCTCTGTCGTTATATAAAACTGGTATTTATTGTTTAGACACTGTCTCTGAGTAACATTTTAAAATGTTATTTACAGGTTTGCAATTTTAAATGTATTCAAGTTACTAAAAAATCAATTTTGTATAATATTGCCTCCTCTTTAGATATATAACAAAACTAAGATCTGGGATTCTTAATATGTATTAAGAATATAATCCATTATATTATTTTAGATTAGTTCTAATCTTTTATACAATGATATTCATAGTTTCTATTATTTTTGAGCTTTTAGGTTTAATACTAGAATAATAACAGAATAGATTCAAGTTGTATAAGAATTATAAAAACATTAGGTTTATAAGAGAAGTAGAAAAGAAACTTTCCAGGTAAATTCCTCATTGACAAACTCGATGTGTTTTATGTCATGATGATTCATTACTTTTTTACATACTTTTATACACATTTGTATTTATTACATGTAAATAATGCAAAAACCCTCTAACAGAATAGGTCAGAAAAGCTTGGATGAGTCCAAAATGATCCTTCATAAAGTACATGCTAATGTTTTAATTTAATGGCAGGCAGAGTTGATTTGATTTTGGTCTGTGGGTAGTTTTCTTTACATCTGTGGAAGTTCATAAGAAGTTTGTTGGAAGAGATACTTAAGTTTGTTAGAAGAGGCATGCCTACATATTTAAAGTGTTCCTTTTTTAGTAAATCAAATCTTTTATGTTTTCTTTGAATTTGAGTCTTATTGGACCTACAATATGGAAAAAATAAAACTCCACAGAGTGTTAATGGAAGGAGACACTTTCTCTTCTTCATTTCAGACATGTAACGTCGCAGTAATACATAGGATTAAAACCTAAAGGAGAAGTTTTGGTATGCAGGTAAAATTTGAAAATAATATATGGCTTTAATTCTGTATTATTTCTTTAGCTTATTAATTTTATACTAAAAAATCAGCTTTATTCCTGATGAAGTATAGAAAATGTTAGTAGTCACTAAAATCTCTGTGTTTTCTGTAAGATTAGTTTTTTGGAGGACTAAAATTATTAAGATTCTAAAATATGCTTGTTAAGAGCAAATTTATTTCAGATTGAATGAATTTCCTTTCTAAATAATTCATTTTTTATGTAGTAGATCAATAAGTATATTTTCAAGAACTGTAAATCAACTAACTTCCCTAAAGACTTACATTATTATTTTAAAGGTGCTTTTTTTACAGTTTACATCAGTTGAACAATTTTTTTTCCCTTTGGCGCTCATTAGGTTTCTGAGTATACTTCCTAATGTTTAAATGTACAACTACTAGAGTAAGGCCTAAAACTTCCATTCAATTCTTCTGCCTTCATGTAATGAATGAATTGTAAATGAGTGCACATCAAAAGAGCAGACAAAAATTTGTATTTGAGAAAGCTCCAATATATGATTTATAGATTCAGCTCTTATTAAAGCTTTCTGTAAGTAGGCAAAAGAGAGCAGTTTGTGAGGTAAAAAGTATTCCTGTAAACACACAAATGGTGATTTTTCTCAGCCATCAAGGATACCTAATTTTTACCATAAGTAGTAATACAAACTTAAAATCTTCAAACGGTACCAAGGCTATACAATAAAAACTCTACCTCAGACCTCACCCCTGATTTTCTCATCAGAGGTAAATCACTGTTGTAAGTCTCTAGTATTCACCTGTAGTATTTCTGGAATGACATATAAATATACACATACCTCTTTCTATACAAATCAAAACAGTTTATATACTCTTCTGCTTTCTTTTCCATTTAGTATCTCTGAGTTCTATGTGGAAATAGTATTCAAAAAATAATTTGTAGTTCTTAGACTCTTTATTATAGTTTAGAAAAATCATAGTTATTTGAAGATTGTAATAAAATGCAACTGTAATTTCATCATCTGAATGGAAATATATGATAATCATGGCTACATAGATACCCGTTTAGTTATATATTTTTAAAAGTTTGTAACATCTATATCTAATTTAATGTCTAGTTATGAAATAGCAGAGAAATCTGAGTTTAAAGTTGATTCGCAAATGCCTGTCACCATAATCCCTTAGTTATTTTTAAAGTTTTTATTTTTTAATTTCAGTTGTCATTCAATATTATATCAGTTTCAGGTGTGCAATATAGTGATTAGATATTTATATAACTTACGAAGTGATTATCCAGATAAGTCTAGTATCCACCTGACAACACCTGACAACATAGTTATTACAATATTATTGATGATATTCCCTATATTGTTCTTTATTAATTTTTTTACCATAAAAATTTACATCTAATGCATAATGATTCTTTATCCATTTTTATTTTTCTCTAATTTACAGACTTTTCAAAACCAGGAATTAGGTTGATACTGGTTATAATGTTTATAACAAGGAATGGAAGTTTTAGGCCTTACTCTAGTAGCTGTGCATTTAAACATTAGGAAGTATACTCAGAAACATAATAGTATTCATGTCTGCCAGAGCATTTTTTATATTTATATAAGTGTAACAAAAAGGAATATTGTTTTGCGCTGTAACTGGAATTAATTTTTATTAGAATCATTATCAACCTTCCCTACATAATTATTTTGTTTGTAGTGAGGTGATATAGGCTCTAGAGCCAGACCGACCTGGATTCAAATCCTGCCTAGATCTCCAATATGATTAGCTCAGTGTTACTAGGCTCCCTCTCTGAATCTTAATTTCTTCATCAATGCAGTGGTAGTAATACTACCAGTAAGATGTTGTGGTGAATATTCTCATATGAATAAATCATCTCGTTCATGTGAAGGTATCACTGTGGACAGAAATCTGTGGGCCAAAAGGCATGTGCAGTTTAAGTTTTGATAGTTGCTGCAAGATCACTCCACAAAGACTATCCCAATTCATTGCCACTAACAGTATATTACAGTGCTAAGTACCCTCTACAGTATTGAAGTTTTTCAGTCTTTTCAATTTTTGCCATTCTTATGCCCATTTGTAAATGTTAACCCTCTTCAAGTCTCTTTTGCTTCTGTGCCAAATCTGGTGGTATCTTAGACATTGGAATAATGTGATAGTAACCCAGATAATCTTATTGTTTAGATTTATCTCTTAATAGTTATTTGTATTGTTATGTACCTTATGTATTTGTTAGTGTGTACCATTTATAAAATGGAGACTCCTTGAGTCTAGGTAATATATATATATAATATATATACATATAATATATATTCTAAACATCCATTCGTTTTAAGGTTATAATTTTAGTTAATCATAATTCCACGATTTTCATTAGTTGGTGGCATGTACTCTAGTTACTTTAATTTCTACTGTAACCAAGAAACCTTTTTGTTTTAATCTATATATTAATGTTTTTATTTCTTTACAAATACAGATATGCTCTAATGTTTAGCACCTTTCAGGTACCTTGGATAATGAATATTCTGAATATTTATTATTCTTGTATAGGCTATAGATTTAGAAGATCTAAGCAAATATTACTTTTCACCTTATTTTCTTAATATTTGACTCTTTCTCTTAGAAAATACTGGAAAATTCCATTTAAATTTTGTTCTTATTATAATTGCATTTCTATTTGAAATTTGCTACTTTTTTGTGAGGCACTGTTTTCAGTCATAGGCATCCTTGAGATTTATGAAAATAAATTAAAATATGTACTAATGAAATGTATAATCCTAAAGTATGGATGTTGGGATATCCTTTCTCACAAGCCATGTTTGGACTGAATATTCATTCTCATTCTTAACTAAGTCCACATTTAACACCTAAAATCTTTTTATGGTCAACTCTTACTATAGATAAATTGACTTTAAGAATAGTAGGCTTATCTGGGCATTTTAAATTGCAGAGGTTTAGGTAGGTAGTTGGTAGACATGTTTATCCAGTAGCTTCTGTACTTCTTTTAAAACTTAACATAGACTCTAGTTTAATTGATGCCATTTTTGACTAAGGTTTATTTTGGATCTATAGCTCTTAAGTTTATCCATTTATTTAAAAAAAATTCTTGAATATATTATAAAAAATACTATGACAAGTACAAGTTATATAAATCTCTCTCAATAGGGCCTGGCTCCTTTGGGGACTCAGTAAATGGCAGGTATTATTTTAGTATACATACTAATGTTTTTTACCTTGTGCTTATGTTTGAAGAAATATAGAACCTTGTGATACATTCATTGTACTTATTGGCACCTCACAAGGGCTTTATATTAGGACTTTGCTTGAGATCCTGTTTAAGTTTTAATACTTCATTTTTTTTTAGAATCCCAAAACAAAAGAGCAAATTGAAAATCTGTTACGGAATGGAATGAACAAGGAACTGCGAGATCGGCTTTGTTGCCGAATGACTTTTGGGACTGCAGGACTTCGCTCTGCCATGGGAGCAGGATTTTGCTATATTAATGATCTTACAGTAATACAATCAACACAGGTACGTATTATAAAGTATTATACAAACAAATATCACTCTGTTTTTTTTCGCTTTATAAATTAGGTAATGCCTTTCTAAAAAACAAAAGCAAAACCTTAATATCCAGGAAGGTACTCTCAAAGTAAAAAATGTAAATAAATTCTGACCTTTGATTTGTCTTAGAAGTCACTTACGTATCTTCAAGGTCACAGACTAACTTTCTGACTAAGAATTATTTTGGTTGCCACTGTCAATTTCTTGACAGTATTATTTTGCATTTGAAACCAGGAAATGGATATTGACATTTTCAGTTAATGCAAAGAAACAAATTTAGGTTACCCATTTGGCCTACAGCCATTGATAAAAGTTCACCAGAGTATTTGGAAAATTTCATTGAAAATATTTCCCTTTAATGTGGTTCCCTATATCTATTTGAAAGTTTTTTAAGACAGTGTATGATATGATACAATTTATTTTATTTCTCTCCATTTTTATGCACCTAACTCTGGAAACAAATTATTTCTCTTTCCAGTGAATCATCCTCTCTTCTCAAGGAACTATACTTTGCTTGAAGGCCAAAATGCATTTAGTATATACTAAAAATAGTTCTGGACTAGAGAAATGTTCAGTAGTCATACTTCTAACTAATCAATACTGCCAAACAGTAAATCATCTTTAGGCTTGTCCTGAGGGCATTCTCTAAAGCCAAGGGCTGGGGACAGGGAAGAAGGGATGACAAGGTGACTGAATAAGTGGGATACCTGCCATCGCCTCTGCCCCATCTCCTTTCTGTTCATCATCCAGAGATACTTCAGTTCAATCTTTTTTATATTTTGGGTTTTCTCTTAAGCTTTCATTTAAACAAAGATTCCTTAACTTTTTAAAAAGGGGTGGAGATGTTTGAAAATCAATTTCTATAGAAGTGCAGATTTTATAGCAATCGAGATTCCATTGTGTAAAGTGGAAAAGCCAGATGGAATCTCATTCTTAAGCCCTATTCCTTTTCAAAATTGGGATATACAGGGAAAGAATGAAGTGGATTTTCATACCAGAGAATAATATGAGATTTTGTGAGGTTTTAGGATAGTATCATCATTAGAAATAAATAAGTTTGTGAAACAAGCCAATTTGGGCCAGTGCACGCGTGCACACACATACACAGAGTAGGTTGGGAAGAGTGATTATACCTGAAAGAGCCATAGAAGAAGAGTCAAGTCATTGGGGTCTCATTCAGTGCTGCCACATAGTTACTTAACAGTGCCTGCCATATAATAGGTCTTCAGTAAATTAGTTGAATGAATGATCTTGGGCAAATCATCACATGGATTGTCAATCTTACTCTGTCTGCTTTTTGAAGAGATATTGAAAGATAGAGACAAAAATATAAATGGCATCTGCATTTCTTTCTTTTCAGGGTTGTTATAAGGATTAAATGTGGCAACATTTGTTAAAGTAGTTTTAAAAGACCGTAATAATAAAAAGCATTATTTTTAGAGATGAAAGTATTAAAGTTAGCCAGTTGTTGATAAGTAGTTAAATAGTTTTATCTATCGTCATGATGTTTTCAATATTAAATATTTTGTTTCATTTTTTCCTCATCCTCGACTACAAATTTTACTAGATTGTGAGATTTTCTTTCTGTGAGATTTTAAAACCAAAGAATTACAAATAGGCTCAGCTATCTTAAAAAATGTTCTTACGAAGGTTTACGTTGCCAATTTAAAATGTTTGTGTCATAAATAGATAAATTCTTTTGGTTAGCTTCAGTCTTAGGATTTAGCCAGGCCCAAAATAGTCAAAATTCTGTTCTCTAGAGCCTTAAGGCAAGAAACAATTTCTTTGGGCTTGCCTAATAATTTTTTTGAGCACACTGACTTTCATGTCCCATCTTTTTTTCCTCATGTTTTATGTATCGTATTGGATTTAATAGTTACTTAATTGATATTTCCGTGGTATTAAGCTATGTCTGAAACTCTAGGAAATAAATGTTTGTCATCTCACCTTTGAGGACTGAACAGTATTTTTCCCACATTGGTAAACACGGGCATAAAGGCAGAAGCCAGATCCCTCAGAGCCCATAAGTCGCACATGACACATAAAAATAATAGATTTTAAGTGGTAGGAAAATGCAGGCATTAGTCAGGAACTAATGTTTTGTGTTTATCTGCTGCAGGGGATGTACAAATACCTTGAGAGATGTTTCTCAGACTTCAAGCAGAGAGGCTTTGTCGTTGGGTATGATACCCGGGGGCAAGTAACTAGCAGCTGCAGCAGCCAGAGGTACCGTGTTAATTGTTTCAGAGATTAAGATGAATTGGAATAAAACCTAATTCC
>CM053510.1:40052661-40098268 GCA_028627145.1 Eidolon dupreanum | reverse complement strand
TTTTTTTTTTCATTCAACAAGCATGTGTTGAACCACCTAAGCATTTGATTTATAACAAGTTGATTAAGTTCGCAGTCTTGGTGTGGGATATTTTAATACTGTTCTTTCAGAAATTTATTTATCAGGCAGGCAAAAACTATTAAGGATAGATTTGAGTATACTATTAGCATACTTAGTCTGTGTGTGTGTGTGTGTGTGTGTGTGTGCGCGCGCGCGCACGCGTGTGTATGTAAAAACCTTGTATTAGGTGATGGTAGGATGTTCATTCTTATTAAGCAGGGTCACAAAGAAAATCTCAGCAAATGTCAGAGAACCACTTATCAAGCAATAGCCCTGGGCCCTATGCAATAAGATTCAAAATACATAAATCCACAAAACACCATACATTTGGAATTTTAAAAACACATTTATAAGTAATTTGTGGATTAAAGAAGATATCATAGTGAAGATTGCTTTGCATGGTAGTGTAGGGCTATAAAAATAACTGTAAGCTAAAAGCATGCAAATTGATCTTAATCATCAATGGGAAAAAATTGCAGTTGTTCCGTGACTTTAAAAATATTTTCCCAAAACATTAAAAGCATCTTTATTAGTTAAAAATGTATAGAGAAAAGAAAAAAATAGTAAAACTAATATTTACATGGTACACAGTAATTTAAAACATTAAAAACATTGAGAACTAAAGTGTTTTATTTCTTTGTAAAATAATTTAGCCAGAATATGAACAGTGCTTGCTTTTTGTCATATACCTTAACAACACCTTAAGCGAGCATCTTTTCTATGCCTTGGCAAATTATAACACTCCTTTCTAATTTTGGATCAGCTTCTCACATTTTATTCTTTGTACTTTCAATCTTGTGAAATATCTCTGAGAATCCATTTTTTGCCAGTATCACTACCTCTGGGACATCTTCATCCTTTTCATCCCTACTATATCCCTCGCTTACATCCATATGCTTGCCTTCACTAAGATTCTAGATATGCATATCAGGATTCTCTTGAACGACAGCAATGTTAACATTCTCAGTTATTTTTTCTATAGCTCCATTTATGAGCCAGTTTTTGAATTAAATCATCAAGGGAGTACGTTTCTCTGGTCAGACCTGAATGGTGTAGTGGTGGAGGAGTAGGGGGAACATCCTAGGCAGACAAAAAACTGCTATGGAAGAAAAGGGAAATCCAGCCTGGGAATTAACTTTGGAATGAGGATGGTGAGTTTACCTTTATATAATTTAGAAGTCACAGAGTATATGTCAAGATTTTCAAATTGGAAGGCAAGAGACCTATGTTATACCCTTGAATCTTCTCATTTATGATTGTATAATGTAGGATAAACCTCAGTGTAAAATATGATGGATGAGGTGATTTCTAAATTTACTTCCAGCTCTAACATTTTATAATTATATTCACCACTCATATCTCCAGAGTCTAGTGGACCATCTGGCATATAGTAGGTGCTCATTAAATATTTATTAATTGAACAAAATAATAAGAAATGTTTATAGAATTAAGTTAAATGAGATTGGGGGGAAAGTCATTCAGTCTGAAAGTTAGGTGGTTACTGGTGACCTTTTAGAAATGAGCCCCACTCAATGAACCTGGAATTGATTTTTGAGTTTTAGACTATATCTTAATGTCTGTTCCTGTTATTTAATCAAAGGTATTCTCATGTCAAATGTATGAGTAGCTAAGAAGCAAAATAGAATTATGGTGTTAATATTTTTTCAGCCATATGCAGTCCAAGAGCTCAAAGCAGTTGCTGGTGTGATGATTACTGCATCTCACAACCGCAAAGAAGACAATGGTTACAAGGTAAACTTTGGACTCCAGCTCTCTGCTTATTTTCATAGTTATTATTTTATTTAAATAATATGTACTGAATATATTTTCTACACTGGGGAGCAGGGCTAGACATTAGAGAGAAAGACAAAAACCATTGAGGCTAACCCTCAGAGAACATGTATCTCTGATGGCCCTTATTACTTCTCAACACATACTATTATAAAAGTCTCTTCATTAGTCTCTTTACTTCTCTCTTACTGCCCTTGATTTCTTTTTCCTATCCTAATTCCATCCTCTTTACCATTTCAGAGTCATATTGTACCAGGAACTTCGGGAATGAATGGGAGTTTGCAGGAAGAGAGCTAAAGGAATATACTTTGACCTCACCCTCCTCTTCCGTTCAGCCTTCTACTGGGGCTCCCCATTGGTCACAGGATCCATTTGATGTGTCAGCCTCTGGCAGGAAGCAGGGTGGAGGAGGGTGAAGAGTGGCTCTGGAGGGGCAAACAGAAAATGCACAGCACAGCAATGAGCCTGTATTTGGGGCTCCTGGGTGATGATGAGTCCATGATCTTATATTTGTCTTTCTTCTTCCGTGTGAGGTCTCCAGATACACTGAGCTCTATTTTACTGGAGAAAATAAGATTTAGTACTAATCTAAGATTTTGGCCCTGGCCAGCTAATTGGATAGTGTTACTGTTCACAGAGGCAGGAGAGAAGCATGAATTATTTAGTTTGGGACATAATAAGCTTGAGATATTTGTGAGTCAACCTGGTAGCAACATCCTATAGATAGTTGAATATGTAGATCTTTTGCTTAGGGGAGAAATCTGGGGTGAAGTTATAGGTTTTGGGGTCACCATATATATTAGAGCATTTAAGAGTATTTGGAAGCCCTTTACTTGGACGAGCAGCCCAGAGACAGTATGTAGTGAAAAAAACAGATCCAAAGGGATCCCTATAGAATATCAACTTTAAGGGAAGGGAGAAAAGAAGTGCTGGATAGGAGAAAGACCAGAGAAGATTGGTGTCATAGAAACCAAAGGGATAAGAGAGTTGCAAGGAGGGAAAGGTCAACTGTAAAGAGAGCCAAGAACCCAGATCTCCTCTGAGCATCAGATTCCTACATCCAGCTGCCTACTTCATATCCTCTGGGATGTCTAGCAGACATCTCAAAATTAATGTTTCTGGAACAGAGGTCTTAATTCCCCCATACCCTGCCACATGCATACTCAAATGTGTTCCTCCCAGGCTTCCCCAACTCTGTAAATTGATACCACCCACAAACAAAAACCAGAAATCACTCTTTTTCCTTCACTCCTAACATTTAATCCGTTAACAGGTGCTACACATTCTACATGTTAAATATATGTTGAATATGTTTACTTCTGTTCATGTTTTCTACCACCACCATTCCAAAGCATTGTTGCCCACTGTCTGAACTATACTATCCTAGTTGATCTCATCCCTGCTTCCCCTGCAATTCATTCTCCACCAAGTGGCCAAATAATATTTTAAAACATAAACAGGTCATGTTACTTTTCTGCTTAAAATTCTTCAGTTGGCTTCTCATTCTTTGAATAAAATCTAAACTCTTTACCTTGGGCCACAGGACCCTGCCTCTTGCCTACCTCTTCAACCTCATTTCCTTTATTCCTCTCCAGTGCTCACTACATTCCAGTCACAGTGCCACCACTTTCTGTTCCTCTAGTTCCTCCAATATACCAAGCACTTTCCCACCTCTGAGCCTTTGTAATTGTTTTTTCCTCTGCTTGGATTGCTCTTCCCCAAATCTTGCAGACTTGCTCATTTTCATCCTTCAGCTTCCTGCCCAGATGTTGCTTCCTTGAAGGGATTTTCCCTGGTCACCTTATCTGAAGCAGCTTCCCTCAATAACTTTCTCATCATCTTGTTTATTTCCTTCGCAGAACTTTCCACTATCCCTAATTATCTGCTTTCTTTATGATGAATTACCTTGTTTGTTTATTGACATGTTTGTTTGACCTTGCCTACCCCTATTCTCCAAGATAAGCTCATTGGTGGAGGGACTTACCCTGTTTTGATATTCATTGCTGTTGAATATATTTGTCACATAGCAGACCCTCAAAAATTTCTTTTTCTTCAACTATAAGCACAAGGTAAAAAATATAAAAGTTAAACAGCCTAAAAAGTTAAAGAATAAAAAATATCTCTCTCATCTCTTTTCCCCAATACCCCTTTCAGAAGCAAATACTGTTTCCAGTTTTAGTTTCCTTGTAGAGGTAGTCCATGAATGTATAATCATATATATATTTGTCACTCGCTCCTTTTTTTTTCTTAAGTGGAAGGGCACTATATACAGTCTTCTGCACTTTGCTTTTTTCACACAACAGTATGAAACAGTTTTAGAGATCATTCTTTCCATTGATTGATTGATAGATGGGTCTGCCTCATTAATCTTTAAAAATCTATATAGATGAATCCTAATTTATTTAACCAATCCTCTGTTGAACATTTTATTTCTGATCTTTACTACTTATAAACAGTGCCGCAATGAATATTATTCTACGTACATCTTTGTTCATATATGCAAGTAGATTTATATAGTCAGTTTAAAATAGTAGTTAAGAGTATAGGTTGGGTTTGAAACCTACCTCTGTGACTCAGAAGCTTTGTGACAAGTTATTTAATTTCTCTGTGCTTTAGTTTCCCCATCTGCATACTGGGGACAATAATAGAACCAACATCATAGGATGAGAGTGATAGTTAAGGGAGATACTGTCTATAAAATGCCTAGTAAAATGCAGAGTCCTGTGGCCCGAGTCTGGCACTGATAAATGCTCAATAAATATTAGCTCTTGTTTTTATTCTTATCATCTACCTCTGTACTATCCAATTTGTTAGCCACTAGCCACCTATGGCTATTGAACACTTAAAATATAATTGGTCTGAATTGAAATGTGCTATAAGTGTAAAATACGCACCAGATTTTGAAGACTTAGTAGAAAAAAGAATGTAAAATACCTCAATTTTATATTGATTATATGTTGAAATGATAATAATTTTGATATAGGGAGTTGTATAAAGTATATTATAATTAATATCACATGTTTCTTTTTATCTTGTTTAATGTGGCTACTAAAAAAGTTTAAATTACATAAGTGGCTTGCATTTGTGGCTCACATTATAATTCTATGGCACTGTTGATCTATAGGATAAATTTCAAGAAGTAAAACTTCTGAGTCAAAGGGAATATGAAAGAAAATTTGTCATTCTGTATTTAAGGTAGTTGTACCAGTTGATGCTCTCACCAGCAATATATGAGAGTTTTTATGCACACCTTCCACTATTGTATTGGTCTTTGCCATTCAGATAGGTGGAAATGTTATTACATTTAATCTCCACCTGTCTTAGGTTGAGCATGTTTTCATGCATTTACAAGATATTTGCATTCCTTTTCCTGAGAGTGTTTAAGGTTTTGCCCATTTTTCTTTTGGGTTGTTGCTCTTTTTCTTGTCAATTTGTGAGAACTCTTTGTATGTTAAAAAGTAGCTCATTTCCCCATTTTGAAAAAAAAATCATTTTAGCATTTACACTGGTATCATTTTTCATTTGTAGATTAATTTAGGAAGCTTCAATATTTTAATAATATTATTGAATTTCCTTATTCATGAACAGGATGTGTCTTTCTATTCTTTCAAGTCTTCTTTTAGATTTTTTTATTGAAATTTTGAAGGTTTTTAAAAATAGATCTTTCATATTTTTTTAAAAGTGTATTCCTGGCTATATTTTGTTGTGTGGATTTTTCTGTTACCATGTCAGGTAGGGATACTTTCTGATGTAGGTTCAGAAAACCCAGAATAGTGACTTAAGCTGGTAGGGGTTAATTTTTCTCACATAACAAGAAGTCTAGAGGTAGGTGGCTGCTGTTGTGGTTCTGTAGCTCAGTGATGTCAGGCCTAACATTTCTGCAGGTGTTTTTGGCTTTTCCCTCAAGTGTGATCATCATAAAATGTTTGCTGTACCTCTAGGCATCACGTCCACACACAAGGCAAGAAAAAGTGGGCAGGGAGAAAGGTCAGGATTTTTTCCTCATGTTTTATAAAAATGATCACAGTGAGCTTTCAGGGCCTATAGATGGAATCTTTTAGGGGGCTTGAAATGTGGCAACATCCCTTCTGAGCAGTGTTTGTTTGTTTGTTTGTTTGTTTGTTTTTAATCTCTGCGGGAACCTCAGAATTTTTACTGACTTGGAGCAGTTTTTATGTTAATTTAGACCTCAGATTTGAATTTTTTAAAATCACCCAGAACCCAATAAAAAACAGACATGCTTTCTCATCTTTCTATAATAATGGGCAAAACTTTTTCTATTCTATATTTCTACTGAGAGAGTGGTCTCAGTTCCAATGTCCTACCTCCCACTTGGGCATTATAACTCATGAACCAGATAAATGGACAGTTCCCACATTCCAGGCAGCCATAGCATCAGTCCACAGCCCTATCACCCTGGCTTTTAATTCTTTCCTTTGTTCCTCACTCCCTGGAGTTTTCCCTTTCTGTCTTGTGAACTAGACTATTTATTGTAGATAATACTTTTTCTACTTTATCTAGTATTTTGAGGTATTTATAGAATGAGAATTCTCAGGTCATCTAGTCTACCATATTGATTGGCACAGAGCTTATTAGTACATAACACATATTCAAGTGTATTCTTCTTTTCTTCAGTCAGGATACAGTAGAGAGGATTCATGTCATATAAATGGTAGAAACAAGATAGATATATTCTAAGAATCCCTTCTAAGTTTGAGATCCTGTGAATTATAGAAATACATTTTCTTGCTTTTTTTGTTTTCTGTTCCTAATGTCTTATTGATCAAACTTCTTGACAAACTGACAACTTAATGAAGTATATTTTCTGTAAATACTGAAAATACATATACTAAAATGCATATGGGATAATTAATATATTAATTATCTTTCCTGAAATAGACTCTATTTGGTGTGACATAAATTCTACTTTATAACTGAAAAATAATTTCTTCTTTATTCCTTAACCACTTTATAATGCTAAAATTTTATAGTGTCAAGTTTTATGGATATTCCATGGTTGCTTAGATTATCTTCAGTACATAGTTATATAAGAGTATGTCTGGATACTATGGTGTGTATGTATATATATATATATTATAATGTCATAATGATGCCTGATTTTTTACTTGTTTTATTATTAAAGTATACTTCTAAAAGAAAATGATACATGATAATTTTGTCGAAGGGTCCCAGTGGAATCATTACCATTAATAGCCTTTGGTTTTTATTAAGTTAGTCCCATGCTGACATTTTCTACTTCAGTAATTTATATGCTTTTTTTAATAAAGTCAAATATCTCTACTGTAGCTAAGAAAACATCTGGCCAGCATTTCAAGCGTTTATAACTGTATTTACCTATTATCTAGGTTTATTGGGAAACAGGTGCTCAAATTACATCTCCTCATGATAAAGAAATTCTGAAATGTATAGAAGAATGTGTGGAACCCTGGAATGGTTCCTGGAATGATAATTTAGTGGATACTAGCCCACTGAAGAGAGATCCTCTGCAAGACATTTGCAGAAGATACATGGAAGATCTGAAAAAGATCTGTTTTCACAGGTATTCAAGTAGAAATATAGGATAATATTACCTTAGAATAAGATTAACAAATAAGGTAAAGAAATAGGGATAAAAATGTATTGGTTGTTTATTATTTAAAATTACAGCTAAATAGTACTATTTATAGTAGTCAAAAAAATGGACATAATCCAAATATCCATGAACTGATGAATGGATAAATAAAATGTGATATATCTTACAATGAAATATTATTTGGCAATAAAAAGAAATGAAGTATTGATGCATACTGCTGCATGAATAAATCTTGAAAACGTTATCCTAAGCTAAAGAAGCCAGCCACAAAGGACCACATATTGTATGATTCTATGTATGTGAATTGTCCAGTAGGCAAAACTATAGAGACAGAAACAGACTAAGTATATTAGTGGTCGCCTATGGCTGGGAGGAATGGGAAGGTTAGGGAGTGGTGGCTATGGGGTATGGAGTTCTTTTTGGGGTAATGAGAATGTTCTAAAATTGATTATAATAATGGTAGAAAAATTCTGAATATAGTGAAAGCCACTGAATTATACACTTTAACTGGATAAATTTTATAGTCTTAATTACCTCTCGATAAAGCTGTTTTAAAAAAGTATAGCTAAATATACGTATTCCTTCTATATAAGGTTAGGAAATTTTCTCTAAAATTTTGTTTTTTTCTTTTCTACTTCCATATTTCCATAACTATTTCATGAGTAGCTAACACTATTGCTAGAAAGCTTCCTGGCTAGCTGAGTATATTTTCCCTATCTTACAAGATAGATTTTAGCTTTTCCTCTAGCTTATTTTAATTATATCACAAGTAATGAGTTTTATGACTGATTAAATGATGATTTTCCTTTACAGGGAATTAAACTCAAAAACCACCTTGAAATTTGTGCACACGTCTTTTCATGGGGTTGGACATGACTATGTGCAGTTGGCTTTTCAGGTGTTTGGTTTTAAGCCTCCAATTCCAGTACCAGAACAAAAGGATCCTGATCCGGACTTTTCTACTGTTAAATGCCCAAATCCTGAAGAGGGAGAATCTGTGCTGGTATTTTTTCCCTATATTTAAATATTAAATGTATTAAACTTTATCATATAGATAGAACTCATTGACAATTCAGAGATTACTTACAAAAGCAACAACCACTTTAGTTTACATTTTTCAGATTATATTGGAGCCATATATTGTTTTGTTTGAAACCTCTGTAGTGGATATCCCTACCTCTAGGCTTATTTTAAATTGAGCTAAACTATATTTCTTCTTAAATTCATATCACTAACATAGTGCCTACATTTAGGAATATTAACATTGAATTTAATGTCTTCAGTACAATTCAGCTTTTTGCGTCACTGTTCTAGGAACTTTCTTTGAGACTGGCAGAGAAAGAAAACGCCCGGATAGTGCTAGCCACAGATCCTGATGCAGACCGACTGGCAGTGGCAGAACTTCAGGAGAAGTCAGTAGAACCTATTGTTTGATTAAAAGCTTAAACTTTGAAAGACAGTTTTTTAAGTCTCACAGGCTCATTGGAAATAATTTTTTTAAAAAAGAAATCTGTAAAACCACTATCCAGAGATAATCACCTAGGTTGATATTTTAAAATATTCTTTCTATGCTTTTTCTACTCAAATATTTAAAATACATGCGTCTTTATAAAATTGTGATCATACTAGGTATAATTTTATATCTTGATTATTTTCTACTTATAATGTACTATGAGCATTTTTCCCTGTTCTTAAATATTGTTTAAAATATTAAATTTTAAAATGGTATAATATCCCAACAGATTGCTCTATCAATGTAATCATTTCCTAATCTTGGTCCTTTCAGTTGCTATGTATTTTTGCCATTATATGTTGTGACAAGTGTCCTTACATAGAAAGGACATCATATTATGAACATTTTTCTCATTAGGTAGGTGAATAAAAGTAACAATGTAATAATTTTTCAAAAGACATTGCTACCATTCCTACCCTAAGCTCATCCCAGGTCAGTTAGAAAAGTAGTAGTAAATGTTTTCTCAAAAAATCTCATATAGTAATTTTTGGGTTTTCCTATGTGAAGGATGGTAGTTTGTAGGCCTTAGGGTCAAGAAGTTTTAATGAGCAATTATAAAGGTCTTGACTTGAATTTTCATTCTCTCTACAGTGGTCATTGGAAAGTTTTCACAGGGAATGAGCTGGCAGCTCTGTTTGGGTGGTGGATGTTTGATTGCTGGAAGAAAAGTAAATCAAGAAATGCTGATGTGAAGAACATTTATATGTTAGCCACCACAGTCTCCTCCAAAATTCTGAAGGCACTTGCACTTAAAGAAGGATTCCATTTTGAAGTAAGAATAGATACTATCTGTGTGTTACTTTTCTAAACCTGTTTCTATAAATTAAAGCTGTCTCTTCACCAAAACTAACTTTTGTTGATTTCATTTAATAATTCCCACTCTTTTTCTAATTCTGTTAACTTAATCTTTTTCATAATTTAAGCACTCGAGCGAAATTCATCCAGTGTGTAAATTTCTGAAACTAAGATAAGATGTTCTTTAAAAATTGCATTAATGCTTATTATTTCATACAATAATATCTGGGTTTTGTACTGAGAAAATCTGACTCCTGGTGACCTCATCAGTAACATAAACCCTACTCTAAAAAATTATAAGTGTCATTGATCACTTGTTTATTTAGGCTCCTCAAGTTCAGTTTGAAGAAACTTTAAGTAGTCTTCTAAATTGCAGATTAAGACCCAAAGATTCTACATCAAAAAAACAAAACGAAACAAAAAACAAATAATGCCCCTCTCTCAGCACAGATTGATAACCTTTGTGAGCCTCAGGAAGTTAAACCTAATATTTTTACAGCTACTGGGATTAATGTCAATTAAGTTGCTTTTCCTCTGCCATCTTTGCCAAATAGCAGTGAAAATGTCACCTCTGGGCATTTTTTTCTTGAGCCACAGTCAAGCTACAGATCTTAACACTAATCAGCTGAATAGAAGAAAATCATACCTGTCTTAATGAAGTTGAACTTTCAATCTCAGGTTTTCTAAAATACAAATAGCAAAAGAGAAGAAATTGAAAATTTATTTTAAGCCCAAGATTCTGAATTAAGTAATGTTAACATTTTTTTTCACTTATATCTATGATAAGAAAAACGTATCATGAGCACGAAAGAGAAAAAAATAATTCTAAAGACCAATATTATAAATTTGCTTCCTTTTTATTGTTGGGGGTGGGGGTAGCAGATGGTTTGGGCTTTTATTTTCCAGTGAAGAGATAGTGAGGTGAATTAAGAATCTTAAATTAGTAATGGTGAGCTCTAGAGTCAGTGTGTATCATATGCTCTTTCTGTTGATTCTAAAACAGTTTGTCTATAGCTCATCAAATGAAAAGTTCTTAAATCTAATTACCAAAGAAGGACTTGATGTTATGGTAAAGAATACTTGGTTCAAGCATGTGTTGTGATAATGTTGAAAGTGCATCATTAAAAAGCATATTGGCCTTCAATTACACAGGGGTACTAAATCACAACCTTCATAGGTACTCTGATGTTAGTGCTTATAACAGAGTTTAAAGGACAGTTTCTGAGAAGCACTGTAATTGAATCCTGCCTCTCTGTCCTATATGCAGTATATTCTTGGGTACATTTACTGAACCGCTGAGCCTGTTTCAGCAACAAAGTTTTTGTGAGGATTAAGAAAAGATGATTAAGGCAGTTGTTACAGTGTTTCATAAATAGTAGATAATCATAATATATGTATGTGTGTTACTGTATGCATCACCACTTATAAATATTGATTATATTTGGTGTAAATCGATTACTCTATTTGATAAATAGTAGATTATCAGTCATGGCAGTGTATATATCTTTATGTACTTTATGACTATATGTTTACCACTCTGAATCTTTGTGGACCAAAAACTGTTAACTATGAGAGTGTTATGTAATACATTTAGTGCATTTAGTGATAGGCTTGTCTCTAATACGTATTTATGAGAGAGTCACTTAACCAGAGTGGCCCCTTCTGCATTTCAGGAAACATTACCAGGTTTTAAATGGATTGGCAGTAGGATAAAAGATCTCCTGGAAAATGGGAAAGAAGTCCTTTTTGCATTTGAAGAGTCTATTGGTATGTAGTGAAAATTAAAATCTTTGAAATTTGAATGAGATTATTTTTAAATGTAAAATTCTATAGAGAGGAATTATTGTCTGCTGATTTTGCATTTTGAGTTGCAGTAAAAACCACAGAGAACTCAGAAATGTGTAGCTGCATTTCTCATCAGAAAAAAAAAGGTCCTTAAAGACCCCCTGAATACCTTCAGTATCAATAGGTTTCATTTATTATTAGGCTGTAAAACTATTGAAATTATTATTGGCTTAAGTTTTCCTAATTTTAAAGGTGATTTTTTTATTCTCAGGTTTTTTGTGTGGAACTTCAGTTTTGGATAAAGATGGGGTGAGTGCAGCTGTTGTTGTCGCTGAGATGGCATCTTACCTAGAAACCATAAATCTGACATTGAAACAGCAACTGATTAAGATTTATGAAAAGTAAGTCCTACGCTAAATTTTTTGTCCTACTTTTAGCTTTCTAAATTTGTTTTCAAGGAATAGTCAATTTTTTTTTAAATTACTAAATTGTCTCAATTAAGGACTGCCACTTGCTACATAATACTATAATCAGCTTATCTTTATACTTTTCTAGAGAGCTATCTGAAATCTGATTTTAACACTTTAAATCTTTGTGCAGATACGGTTATCACATTTCCAAAACTTCATATTTCTTGTGTTATGATCCAACTACCATCAAAAGTATATTTGAAAGACTTCGTAATTTTGATTCTCCAAAAGAATATCCAAAATTTTGTGGGGCATTTGCTATATTGCATGTACGAGACATTACCACTGGATATGACAGCAGCAAGCCTAATAAAAAATCAGTAAGTACCTATTTTTTTAAAAAAGTTTTTAACAGTCTGTAATAATTCATACTGTAGTAAAATAGTGGAAGTTCAAGGCTGTGAGTTTCTTGAAACTAGGATCCTTTGTTTTTTTCCAGAGCAGTTGTCCACTAACTGGCTCTCTGACTTTGATCCTGTACTCTATTACTCCTCAAGTGTGTGCTACCCGGGGTGTTGGGGGTGGGGGTGGTGTGGGGCACGGTGAGAAAGAGAATGAGAGACACAGAGAGAAAGGGAAGGAGAATGTGTGATGATGCTGAACAAATAATGTTGAAAATAAAGTCTAAAAGTCTATAATTTCAAAGCTATACATCTCTCTAGTTGTAATCTTTCTTTTTCACCTTTATTCACTATAACTCTAGCTAAATAGAACTTATAGTTTCTTATATACATCTTATATACATTTTTAAAAATTATCTCTATTTTTGCTCAAGATATTTTCCTCAGTCTACCTTTATTCCTACAGTTGCATGTCCACACATTAGCCATTACTGAAGACGTAAGGCAAATATTATCTACTCTACATATCCCCCAGGTTTCATAATCAGATATCACCTTCCTGAGGTTTCATTATATATTGTGCCTTCCTCTTGTCATTCATCATTTTCAGTCTTGTTATCATTGTGTTGTACATGGCAGATCCATTTGTGATAAACTCTTATGCCTCTCAAAGCTCCTGTCTGTGTGGTAGGTGCTCAACAAATATTTAAATGTTGCAGATTGCTGAGCATATTTAGTTATCATTATGATTAGCTTAAATTTTCATTTATAATGTTCCGATGTTATCTCAAGATTCTAGGGATATAATATATTTTGGGAAATCTGAAGTCTTTTGTGTAGAATACTACTCACATTCTCTTTGTGTATATTCATCCAGTCAACAAAATATTAGTTCCCAGTTATTGGTATGCAATGTATGTGCACCTATGTGTGTATCTGTTTTTCTATCTTTGTAAACTACTTGACGAGAAGACCTATTATCTGGCTTTTTATTTTTCTAATGTTTCTGTGCTTAGAGTAGTTTTTGGTGTTATTTTTTTCCTCTTAACTTTCTTTAAAGTTCATGATATTTATTATTCAAAGTGCTTTTCTATCTGTTCCCCAGTAATGATTATAATAGTTTTGTAAGGCATATGGTATAGATATATTTAATCCTCTAAGGTCACATAGTATGCATCGAAGACTTCACGAGTTCTTTCTTCTTCACACTTCAAATTGACATTTATCTGTGTGTTCAACTGGCATTTATCAAAACTCTTCTGTGCTACAGGCACAGGCACAATGGGAATGTAGCAATGGCAGAGACACTGTTTCTGCACTCAAGAATTCAGTGGGGAAATGGACAAGTAAACAGTGCTTACTTTTTAAAAAATTATAAGTGCTACCAGAGGGTGCCTATGGGGCCATGGAAGAGCATAGGAAGGACCCTTACTCAGAAGACTTTCTAGAGGACTTAGGTGAGCTGAATTCTAGAGCATGAGTAGGAGTTATCCAGCTGTAGGAGGAGCTAGGTGTTTCAGGCAAAGGGAGTAGCAAGTGCTAGGTCTGGAGATGAGATGGCACGGTTTCCTTCAAAAAACCACAAGTAGTTCTCTACAACTGTGGTGTGGAGCATGAGGAAGAATGGCACGTATGGAGAGTGGGTTAGAGATAGCCCAATTACCAGGCAGAAAGATCAGTTAGTACGCTGTTCAGAAATCCAAATGAGAGATGATGGTAGCCTGAACTTAATATAGTAGTAGTAGTGATGGAGAGAATTGACATAGTTGAGTTAAATAAAGGATAGAATAGATGGGACTTGCTAGTTGATGGTCTGTGAGTGAAGAAGAGGGGAGGAGGGTCTCTATCTTAAGCAGCTGGTGTATGGTAGTACCACTGACTGAGTGAGGGGTCTCAAGGAGAGGACCAGGTTAGGGACACCTGAAGGAAGGCACCACTATCAACCCCTTTGTCCTAGCACAACCCCCACATTTCCCTCGAGATGCCTTCAGAGACTGATCTGTGGTTTAGGAAGCACCAGTGCTAATCCATACATTTAATGTCAGTAAAGCTTCATTCTTTTTAGGTAAAAAACGTTAAAACAAATTTTGCACCCCAGTGGATTATTTTGCCTATGCTTTAGGATATGTGCACTCTATATTGGAGACTATTGATAAACTGTGAAAGTGCTTTGACATTGTAAAGCGCTTTGTAAATGTAGAGGCAGGGTAGACTTTGATACAGATAGATTTGGCTTTGACTTCTTGCTCTGCCACTTAGCTAATGACTTTGAGCAGGTCGTTTACTCTGAGCCTTTTCTATAAATTGGCAGTAATACTTACTTTGCCAGGATTATTATTGAGGTCTAGAGATCATGTATATGTAAGATATATAACCCAATGCCTGCACTATCATAAATATTTAGTAAATGGTATATTTATAAATTATGTATGTAATCTTTTGTATTTCATAATTCTTTTTAAAATAATTTTTTAATTTTTAATTGTAAAAAAAAGAACATGAAATTTATCATCTTAACCATTTTTAAGCATACAGTTCAGTGGTATTAACTCTATTCACGTTGTTGTGCAGCAGATCTCCAGAACTTTTTCATCTCACTAAACTGAAACTCTGTACCCATGAGACAACTCCCCATTTGTCCCTCCTCTCAGCCCTTGGCAACCATCCTTCTACTTTCTGTTTCTATGAATTTGAGTATTTTAGATACCTCATATAAGTGAAATGTATTTTACAACTCTTGTAAATGAAAAGTTACCAACAGTCATTAAGCTGTTGTTACAATTGTGCATAGGTGCTGCCTGTGAGTAAAAACAGCCAAATGATTACATTTACATTTCAAAATGGCTGTGTTGCTACTCTTCGGACAAGTGGGACAGAACCAAAGATAAAATATTATGCAGAGATGTGTGCATCACCTGACCAGAGGTAAGCATTGACTTTATACACACACACATATTCACATGTGCGCATGCGCCTTATTGACATATAACTCTCATCCCATATAATTCACCCATTTAAAATGTACAGTTCAGTGGTTTTTAGTGTATTCAGAGTTGTGCAATCACTACAATCAATTTTAGAACATTTTCATCACCTCTAAAGGAAACTCCAGACCCATTAGCAGTCACTTCCCATTCCCTTCCCTCCCAGTCCTAGGCCACCACCAATCTACTGTCAGTCATTATTGATTTGCTGCTTATTCTGAACATGTCATATAAATGGAATCATATGCCATGTGGTCCTTTGTGACTGGCATCTTTTACTTAGCATAATGTTTTCAAGGTTAATCCATGTTGTAGCATGAATCAATACTTTATTTCTTTTTAAAAAATTTTGTTTTCATGGCTCAATAATATTCCATTGTATGGATATTCCACATTTTTAAATCCATTTATCAGGTGATGGACATTTTGGCTATTATACATAGTGGTGCTACAAACATTTGTGAACAAGTTTTGTGTGGACCTATGTTTTCATTTCACTTGGGGATATATCTAGGGGTAGAATTGCTGGGACACATGGTAGTTCTATGTTTAACCTTTTGAGGAACTGCCAGACTATTTTCCAAAGCAGCTATATCATTTGAGAATTTAATTTTAAAATGTTAATGAATTTATATTCCTGGGAAAACTCTCTAAGCTTTAACTATTATGTGATGAACATAAATGATCAACAAATAATTTGCTTATTACCAAATATTGATTTTCTATATCTAATGCGATTTGACTTAATCTGCCAAATTTATTTCCTTTTAAGTATGAATTGTGACTAAATTAACTTGGCTTTAATAAACATATTTAAAGGCTACTTAAACTTATGAAAGTAGTGCCTCCTATAGTGTTGTCACTGATCAATATATTTTTGAAAAGGAGATTTTTTGGAACTGCCTTCAGAGCCTAATGTATATTATTTTTTATGTCCCTAAATCTTTGCATTTAAGAGTACATTTTATTTCCTTTAGGGAGTAAAAAAAGCAGAGTTTAAAGTAAACCAAATTGGGTAATGCTATATTTGGTTAAAAATATATCTGGTTTAAAATTATTATTAAAGTAATAAAAACTAATTTGTTGGGTAGTATGTGAAATGACTGTGAAGGTAGTTTAAAAGAGGCTTTCCTAGAAATGTTTTGGGCAATAGCAGCTCTACAGGGGATGGCTTTGAAGGGCAAACTTGTAAGTGCATGTTTATTTTTTAAACATCTCATTCTTTTAGTCACACTCCCCTCTGCAACCTGAAAGATAGGCTGTATCATCCCATAATATCTGTACAGGCTATTCTTCGAAAATATTTTGGGAAGCCATTCTCTCTTAACACCTGGTAGCTCTGTCCTAAGCCATTAAGTCACCTGTCCCAGGAGAAATCTTTATCTATACTATATATAACTCATCCATGTACCATGAACCAAGGCTCTCCTCTTAATGCAGCTCAACTTCAGTTAGTGATATTGATGTTTTCTTTGTAAGTGGTACCCCACACTTTGGACTTGTTTTGTTTTAACTGAGTGAATTTCTCTTTCGTTTGCCAATTATTTAATTATCCCATCAGGTATATACCTTCTTAAACAGTTATAACAATTTAAAGAAATTTGAAGGCTGTGAAAATTAAGAATTTCAAAACTCTTTTTCCTTAGTGACACTGCGTTACTAGAAGAGGAATTGAAGAAACTCATTGAAGCTCTGATTGAAAATTTTCTTGAGCCCAGTAAAAATGGATTGATTTGGCGTTCTGTTTAGTGGACACCAGTACATCATTACCTTGTGCTGGCGAATGGAACAGGACAACCAAGAACTCCATGCATTGAATTCGTGTTAGCATTCTCTATCATCTCGCCGAGTTTCTTTTTTCTTTTATCTTCTTTCTTTTTAGTTGGCTGAGTAAACAAACTGTATAAATTTGAAATGAAAAGGTCTGGAGAGAAATGATTCAAATTTTGTTATAGTTTTAAACAAAAGTCATTACAGTAAAAGTATTATAGCAACATGTCATTCTTCCTTTAACAGAAACAGAACAGTGCAAAACTGAGTTTTCTTATTAAAGTGTGAATAAGCTTAGTTCGATATCCTTGTAATTGTGTATAGCATGGTTAAAAAAAGGCAGATAAAAGTTATATAATTGTAGAGTTAAGGAAGTTGTATGAAATTGACAAGAAAATAGCACTCCTCTCAGAACATTGTGGGAAAGTGTCAGTTTCATCACAGGTATTAACTTACAAAGTAGAGTATTTGAAATAGAGTATTTAGCATTTCCAGCTTAGAACAGATGTACAATAAGTGATTTTAAGTTCCTCTGTTTCAGGTGCTCTTGGTGCAGTGTAAATTTATTGTACGTGTTTAAAATTCCGACATTTACTGAACATAAAACAATAGTGGCAACACTCTTAGTGGCTTTGTTATTGTTGAATTTCTCAGTGCCTTCTCAGGGTATGGTGTGAATTGAAACAGCATTTCTGCATCAAATATAATTTAGTTAATTTCAGACACTTAAGGAAAATCTTCCAAACTACATAGGTGCTTCCCCTCCATATTAAATAGGTTTGCTGAGTTTAAAATCTTATGAATGTAAATAAAGACCTTAATAAAAGTAGGCTCAGTGTAACTGTAGTTAAAGATCTTTATGTAAGAATTAAGTGTCAGTTATCAACCTTTAAATGAAAAAAATCTGAACTGACAAAAGAGCTCTGAAATTGTTTAAAAATCTGATATTTGAATTACATTTTTATAAGTAGACTTATTCCTTTATTGGGTAAAGTAATACCAATTTTACTAAGAAATAAAGCATTCAATTTTAGGTGTTATGAAACACTAAAATTAAATGTTTTAATACTAAAGCCCAGTTTATCCTAACATCTTGTTGGCTTCTGTTGAATTTCTGATCACAAGAGTACTATTTATCTTTTATAATGTGGAAAAAATATTAGAAGGTCACTTTGGTTGATTCTGCAGTCTTCCAAAAAAAGACAAATGAGAAGCTCTGTTTAATCTTCTTTAAGTATATCCTGTCATATAGAGTTCACAGAAAACTTAAACACATGTGGTATAGCTGCAAGGTAAAAATAACAAGACTGGGGTATGATCATACTAAACGAATTGCCCATGGGAGATAATGAGTATTAGAGAATTTCCTAAAAAATATAACAATAACAATAATAATAATAATATAAAATTTGAATGGATTAGGATATTTATTAAATCATGGTTTGATTTGTTGGAACTATCAGCTAACATTTGGTTGAACCCATATAATCCAAATATAATTTTCAAATTATTGTATTGCCACTATTGTTAATTTGTTCCTTCCTTTCTTGTAGCTGGATGTTTTATGACTGTAGATAATAGACAGCTAGCTAAACGCAGAGCACCATATTTCTGAATGAGTTTTTTTTTCAAAGAAGTTATGTATAGAATTTTTGTTTTACTTGCTTTTAGGAATGTAGACTGTAATTTAGGAAATGGCCTATATTCTAAAAAGTGTTATAAATAATGCTATATATATAGAAAATATGTATATTTGGTTTTAGTGTTTGTGTTTCAGTGACTGAAGAATAGAGTGAAACTAAAATGATAGAATAGCCCATTCATAATTATTAAAGCCACATTGATTGTCATTCTATTACATAGAGAACAGTTTTATTTGAATGCTTTAATATAATGCAACATTTAAGTCATCTTAATAAAGATGCAAAGTTATTAAAGCTTAGATTCTTATCGCAAAAATTTTAAAATCCAAAATTGAAATTAACAAAATTTTACAAATATTCCCAAAAGAGATAAATTGAGATAATTATTTGATTCTAGCTAAGCTTTCGAGTCTATCTGAGCATGATATTTAACATGAACTTGACATAGTGGGTGTACACTTGCCTAAGAATAAATTCAAGTCAATCAAGAGAGACAGGAGTGATGGCCAGTAGGTCTCAGCCTTTGGCTCTGCATTGTTTATCTTTTTCTTTATGAACAATATCACGGAGATGAATGCATTCTCACTGAGTGTGCAGATCAAAACTGGGATTTTCTAGAGCTTTGGGGAAAAGGATTAGTGGGGCAAGATCAAAGCATAGGTTGGAAATAAACAGTAGTAATAAACAATAGAAAGGTCACTAAAGTGGCATAGAAAATGCTTCTTGTGAAGAACAAACTTATCACCCTAAGTATAAGGAAAAAACTGACTGGGCAAGTTGTTTACTTGTGTTTATTTGTTGTAATGTTGAGCAAATAGTGAATCTTTTGTTTTCCTTTATTAGTGACCACTACAGAGACCAAGTTTTAAGAGATGAGAAAAAGTATCCCTCTTACCGATTCAGTTCCTGCAAGGATGTTGAGCCTTAGGATCATATGGGAACTGGGTAGGGGATTTAGCAGAAATAAAAAAGGAATAAAATGTAGATTGGGAAATGAACCTCTGAGAAAAGCTCAAAGAATTAAGATCATTTAACACTGGGGAGGAGAAAGCTGTTGAGATAGTTTAATAAGTTTTAAGTTGTTGAGTTTTATTGAAGGACTTAAAGTAAGAAGTAATATGAAAAACTGTTCACCATGTCCAGTGAGGACAAATAAGAGGGACTAAGGATCTTTAAAAAAAAAAAGGCAACATGAAAAGTTTATTATTTAAGAACTTGGGCAGCAATCATTAGAAGCCTTCTATTTGAAATTTTTTATTTTTAAGAGAATAAAAATTTTAAATATTAAGGGATATACTATATGGCTTTTACAAGTTCCTTCCAAACTTTTTTAAAAACTCAGGTTGGAACAAAGATGTCTTAAAGAGCACTGAAAGTAACATTTGAATTTCACTCCATATTTAGAAGAATTTAGCTCACAAGACAGTTTTTGTATATGTTGAGCAACAGATAAGTATGAGTGTAGTGAATAAAGACCTGCTTAGATGTTATTTTTAATTTAACCTGGCAAATTGAGACTTGAACAAAATTTTGTTCGTTTTGAAGAATGTATAGCTTTATAGGATATTTGAGGGGTTTGTTTTAAAGTATTGTTACTTAGATGTAACTTCAGCAGACAGAGAGGTTCTAAGAGATTGGATACTGTGGAATATCTTTATATAGGAAATAGAACTATTTCTTAAGCAAATTGCTTCTGGAATTGACACAACAAAGATATTAGCTGGAGTTTAATGGAGAAATTGTTCTATGAACTGCTGCTATCGGTATTTCTTTCAGATCTTTTCCATTGTTGTTTATGATGCTTGAAAAATCTAGATTCTGCTTGGATAAATTTAATTGTATGCCTTTTTCTCTCTACCTCCCTTTCCCTATATGCCCTCCCACATTTTGTTACTGTGAAATGCTATTGCCCTATTACCTCACTGACAAGAAATCTTAACTGTATCTTTCAGAATGCTTTAAACTTATTCATAAACTAAGTTGGTTTATAGACTTTTGGTTATTTTCTTATTGTGAGAATATTTAAGACATTGTAAGAAGTAATTTAAAATCTATTTCATAACTTTTTTTTATCTGTCTGGATACTGTATGTTAATTTATTATGGCCTTTTACAATTCACTTGTTTTCTGAGATGGCTCTAGAAACTGGTGAGGAAAGAGTCATACTAACCAAAATGAATGTCAATTGATCCAGCATTTTATTTTCTGTTTCCTTGTACTTTGGGCATCCAAAGCACAAAATTTGAAGAAATTTTTTCATATTTGTCCCTCCAAGTATCTTACCATAAGCCATTAGGATTCTAAGTGGGAAGAGAATTTCTCATCTGACTCTACACAGCATGACTTTATTTCTAGTTGGAAATAAAGTTAGTGTTGACCATTGATTACTTGAGAATATTCCTCGCACTATTATATTCATTAAGCCATCTATTCTCTTTATTAATTAAAGACTATGTACTTTAAAAAGAGAACATACGATGAGTAAAGTGACGAAGATAAGAGCAAAGCAACATAGCTAAAGTTTGCTTCTCAAATTTTTCCACCAGCATGACCCTAAAGCACAGGAGCATGAATGTGTGGGGAAGGGCCCTGAGAGCAAAATCAGAAGCAGCCTACCACTCATGAAATTTTGTGTTCTGTCTTAAAAATGTAAGTGAATTTTGCATTCTCCGTAATAAAACTGTCTTAATATGAAATGATTCCTTCAATCTTCACCAGAACTGGTGCTGCTGGAAAAGACCACTGTGTTTATCACGTGGCCTCTTAGTTTTCTCCCCCAACCTCCCCTTTTCAATTGCTGCATATTCCTGGGGGTTCACACACTGATTCTCATGTGAGAAATATAAACATAAAACATATCTAAGGTATTCCCTGCTCTTTAAAAGTTGAACTTTGAAAGTATTAATGTCAAGTTAAACTGGCCTGAAACAGTTATGTTACCACCGAACCTTATAATATAGTCAGAGGTGTTGGCCTGTTTGTTTTCTTTAATTTTTTGGCATTCCCTGACTAAGAAGGAGTACCCAGCTCTCAGTTCCCTGGGAGAAGGGATCATGGTTTATTATTTTTCATATTCACACCACCGTGTATAGTATCTGTTATATAGAGGGCTTAATTACTGATAATAGTAATGAAGAGATTTTATTTTAAAGAAGCAAATTGTTTTAGAAACAATCAAAAATGTTAATTTTTAAATTCAGCTTTTAAAACAATTCTCATTACTGAAATGTGTAATAATGTTTATTAAGCACATGCACCCTTAAATATTCAGTTTCTTTGGAAAAAGCAGAACATATTCCTATTTGGAAATTGTGTGTAATGCCTCGTATTTTACACTCAAAGCAAGGGGCTGGCCAAAAAGGTGAGAGAAGTGTGTGTGTAGATTTAATATCACTAGTAAAAGTACCATTTTGAGCCTAGTGAATCACAACTGATTTGATATTATTTGGTATATTTTTGTCCTTTGTTATAATTCAGCATATTATTTTAAAAGAGCCATTCAAGCAAGAGTCTGCATTTATGTATATGGTGAGGCTTTCTTATTATAGGCTAAAATAAATTCTTTGTATACGTCATTGAATATGCCAGATAAAATATATGCGGTTAAGAATGAATTCTTTTTCTGACTGTGTAGCAGTAGTTCAAAAGTGTGCCCTCGTTTTAACAGTTTTTGTCAATATCTTCCCATTTTTTCCCCATGAGAACACCAGGGTGTATCATAAGTACTGCCTGTAAGAATTTGCACTTTAAGTATTTGTGTGTGGATTTCTTGTGATTTTAGCCAAATGAAGTGTTATCAGTAATAAATAAACTGGTGTCTTTATAGGCATGAGTTTCTGTGTAATTTTTATATCTTAGATACTGTGTAGTTCATAAAGTTTGCTATCCAAACTGGATATGTTTTTTTTGAAATATACGCATGGCATACCTTAAAATCTCCTTTTAGCCAAACAAATATTCTAGCTCATTATGCAATAAATATTCTTTGATTGGTTCATCAGAAATACCAGAAGAGAGTTAATATTAAAGTTCTTTCCATCTTATTTTCCTCTTTCCTTCAATTGACCTAATTCATCTGCCCACATTAGCATCTGCTAACCTAATATTGTTCATAGCACATAAATAAGTGAACAAATAAATTGTAGTATTATTGTCTCCATAGTCTTCATGAGTGTAGCTTTTTCACTACTTTATCACTGCCCAGAACAAAGCATGGCACAGAGTGGGTGCCTAGTAAATATTTATTTAATGAATGAACTCATGTTTCTGCCTACAGAAGAAAAACACTAAATTCTTGATTCTGCATATGTGCAGAGTTACACATGATGAGAAATATGCAGTAGCAATAGCATCAGCTTTAGAGATTTATAAACCCATTAATTAATGCCTCACCGAGGCATCACCTACTTCTTGGGGCCTCGGGGTCATCTCTACTCATGTCCTGCTGAAATCTCGAGCTCAGCATTTTCTTCCTGCCTTTCCTTAGTGGCCCCATGTCGTTCTGGTTCAAAGCCTCCATGTTATCTTTGATTTCTCTTGCCACTGGATGCATGCTGTTTGATAATTCTTTAATAGTCTCTGAGGGTAAGGGCAAGGTCATAGGCCTGAAACACACCTAGACAGGGACCAGGAAGCTAGTTCAACCTAAAGTAATAGGACCGTTATCTTCCCCAAAGGAGAATTGTTGATGTATATATAAATGGAGGAGGAATTACAATAAAAATTTGTTTTATTCACCATTCTTCCGTGTCCTCCTTAAACTAACACTTCCTCACTTCTGTATGTGTTGGGACTATTCTCTTGTTTATGATTAATTCCCTCTGGTTCTAATAATTAAATGGTCTAACCTTGTATATAATTTGCTTTAAATTAAGTCTTTGACCTGTATGCTTCTGCTTCATTCATTCATATTATAAATATTTATTGACCCAGAAGTACATAGGTACCTAGGGCACCCCAGAAGGCTAATAAGTAGGAAAAAAAAACATGGCAGCCATGTCATTGCTAGAACAGCCGGTTCAGGACACCTTTCTCACTGCCCCTGCACCACCAGGTGAATCACCTTTATTTATTATCATGTCTTTGAATTCAAAGCACCTGGAGAGAAGACCCAGTTGGCTGGACTTTTGTCATATGCTGCCTCCTAGCTGTAACTAGAGGCTGACAAGGGAAGGATTTGACCCCCTCAGCTTCCTTCTGAATGGTAGTAGGTGGCAGGCCACTGCAGTTAACCCTTTCATCAAGGCACAATGGGCGAGAATTAATTTACCAATCAGGAAATCATGTTGCAGACAAGAGGTGACAAACATCCACTATGGTGCTGGAGCAGAAAGTTGGAGAATAAGTAAAAGCTAGGCAAAGGAAGAGAGGAAGATATTGTAAGCGTAGAGCACAGCATGAATGTGCAGAGAACCATAAGTAGTTTGGTATTGCTTTGTTTGGGGCAAGGATGTAAGTGGAGAAGGGGCAGAGGGTCCTGAGTGCTATGCTATGGAGCTTACACTTTAATCAGCAGGTGATGAAGGTCATGAAATGATTGAAGCAGATCTCTAGGAGATGATGCAGGGGGTGGGGGATGGTATGAGAGAATCTAGCTCTGGAAAGAACCTTAAAAAACATCTTTTCCAACTCTCATCATTTTCTACAGTATGACTACCAAATGGGGATATATATATATAATCTTCTCCAATGACAACCTGCCAAGACAAGTTGCTCTCTTTCAAAGAAAGGCCAGTTGTGAGCTCTTTCCTATGTTCAGCTGAAATCGGCTTCCAGCAGCTCTTACCCTTTGGCTGCACTTGAAACTAAGCGTTACACAAAAGTCCATTTCCTTTTCACTCAAAATATTTTCCCTCAGTCTAAATATGCATAATTCAGCGACTGTTCCTTGTATGACCAGTTTTAGGTCCCTCTCACCTTCCTGATAACCCTATGGATAGTTTTCAAAGAGCTGGATTCAGAATTAATATAATGCCCTAGAAAAAGGGGTACCAGCCTGGAGTAGAAAAAGTTCCATGTGATTTGTGGGCAGCACAATAGACATGGCAGGGAGGAGGCTCTTCCTGCAGCTTGTTCCTTGGCACCACTTCAAGAACAACTCCTTTAACCCTCAACTCAAGCATCACCCCTTCCAAAAGTCTTTCCTACCTGTTTCCCTACCCACACCCCACCAACCAAACAGGGCAGTCTCCACCCCCCAGCTCTGTACTGCCATAGCTCTCTTTGCCAGCCTCTGTGATAGTACTTCCCCCACCATGAGGGTATGATCTGTTTGTGTGCTGGATGCTCCCAGTCAATTCTGAGCTCCCAAAGGCTGAAATTGGCTGACTCAGTGGAGTACCCCCAGTGTCCAAAAGCAAGCCAAGCAGATAATAAGTTCTCAGAAGGAAAAAAAAAAAAAAGATTCAGCTGAAGTGAACTAAACTGGAATTTCAGCTGTTTTTTTTTTTTTTTTTTTTTTTTTTTTTGAAGGCAAGTAGACTGAATAAGCAAAGGGGAGGGGGCACACATGGTATATGAATAAATTCAGTTCAAAGCAAAGGAAATATATGAATGAAGACTGGGAAGCAGGAATACTAGAGAGTTGATAGAGGGCTTCCAGCCAGACATCAGCTACAGCAAAGTCATAAGCTAAAAGGAAAATAACCTCACAGGCTAAATAAGGAAAGCTGAAGTAGGGGAAAGGTAGGTGAGATTTGGGCAGGGAACAAGGGCAAAATTTGTATAATGTAGTGTAAGATGTAAAGAATAAAATGCTTTTATACCTACCACCCAGAGAAAGAAATGGAAATTTTACCAATACATTTTAAACTCCCTGTGTGCCTCTCCTAACCAAACGTTTATTTCTCACCGGGACTATGCAGTGGCTTCCTAACAGGCCTTTTTACCTCCGGTCTTGCCATCTCAACTCTGTTCTACCCACTGTAGTCAGAATGATCTTTCAAGAACACATTATTCCTCTGCTTAAAACTGTTCAGTTGCTTCCCACTGACCTTAGGATGAAATTCGAACTTCATCTGGCTCCTGTTTACATTTTATGCCTTGTTTTTTGACACCCATCCCTCAATGTGCCATGATTTTCTGAAAACTGAGTTTTGAGTTTTGGCCAAAGAAAGCATTTCACAGTTCCATGCACCTCCTCCTACATGGCACACATCCCTATTGTTAGTGGCTGTTTACTTGTCTGTCTCCAGTACTTGACTATAAGGGCTCTGGGGCAGGGTCACCATCTGGTCCTCTGCTATATCTCTGAGTGCCAAACACAGCAGCTGGCACCATGGATGCTCTGTCATGGTTGAATCAATGTGTGGAAGAATGAATTCTAGACCGTGAGGACAAAGAGAACCTCCACAGAAAGCTCTTAATCTAGGTGGAGAACATATATATATACATTGATAAATTAATCTCTCTGCTTAGCCAATAACAAATATATGACAAGAATGGTAGATTTGAGTTGTCTTCTGAGTTCCTTCCACCAGGGGGCACTAAGGAAATGCTTCAGATTTCTCCTAAAAAATCATGTTTTTTTCTTGAAAAGACCCTACCTACTTTGAATGGAAATGTGATTTTCAAACGTGGTGGTTTTTCGTTTTGTGTTTAAATAAACTTCCTATTTCGTGCACCCGAGAGTATGATAGCTGAGCCATCTGTGAGTTTGAAAGACTGAAGTAACCCTGTTGGTGTCCGCTTTACACTTGTAGTGATTCTTCAACTTGAAATCATCTTCAACTTGGAATCAAGAGCTTTCAAAACAGGATTTAATTTATCTTCAGCATCAACTATTGAGATCCAGAATAGGGATTTTTATTATTATTTTCATCTTAAAGATGACAACTCTAGGGATCAAGAGGTGAAGTAATTTTCCTAAGTAATTGCAGCTGGTAAATACCTAAGCAGAGACTTGATTGAATCTGTCGTCCAAATTCAAATATATTCATTCACCAAAAATATATTGAGTTCCAGGCTCTGTAAAAGATGTTAGAGGTACAAAGACATACCCTCCAAATTTAATGTTTTAGAAGCAAAGACCATCAAAGCTGGAGTGAACTTTGGAAAAAACCTAATGAAGTGTTCTCAACTTAGATATGCTTTAAGAATCACCTCGAGAGCCTGTTAAAATGCAGATTCCTGGACCTTATCTACATTTTGATTCAAGGAGTCTGGGTGGGGCTCTGGAATCTGAAATCTGAATTTTTCTTTTTTAAAATTATATATTAAATAAAATTATTGGGGTGGCATTGGTTAATAAAATCAAATAGGTTTCAAGTGTACATCTATATTGCATTGTGTGTTCACACGCAAAGTTAAATTTCCTTCCATCTGGTAACCACTAATCCACTGTTTCTGTCCATGAGTCTGTTCGTTTGTTGCTTTCAGTTTTATATCCCACATATGAGTGAAATCATATGGTTCTCAACTTTTTCTGTCTGATTTATTTCATTTAACATGATAATCTCAAGATCCATTCATGTTGTCACAAGTAGCAGTAGTTCATCTTTTCTTGTGGCTGAGTAGTGTTTCTTGTATATATGTACCACATCTTTTTTATCCAATCATCTATTGAAGGATACTTCAGTTGTTTTCATGTCTTGCCCACTGTGAATAATGCTACTATGAACATCGGGGTGCATATATCTTTGCAGATAAATGCTTTCAGGTGTGTTGGGGTAAATACCTGAAGAGGGATTACTGGATCATATGGTAATTCAATTATTAGGTTTTGAGGAAACTCCATACTATTTTCCATAATGGTTGTACCAGTTTGCATTCCCACAAGCAATGTATGAGGGTTCCATTTTCCCCACAACCTTTCCAATACTTGTTTTTGCTTGTCTTGTTGATGATAGCCATTCTAACAGGTGTGAGATGGTATCTCATTGTGGTTTTGATTTGCATTTCCCTAATAGCTAGTGAAGTTGAGCATCTTTTCATATGTCTGTTAGCCATTTGTATATCTTTTTGAGAGAAACGTTTGTTCAGGTCCTCTGCCTATTTTTGAATTGGATTGTTTGGTTTTTTGCTGTTATTGAGTTATATGAGTTCTTTGCATATTTTGGATATTAGGCCCTTATCAGAGGCATTGTTTGCAAATATATTCTCCCATTTGGATGGTTGCCTCTGTGTTTTGTTAATGATTTCTTTTGCTATGCAGAAGCTTTTTAGTTTGACATAGTCCCATTCATTTATTTTTGCTTTTACTTCCATTGCCTTTGAGGTCAAATTCACAAAATTCTCTCTGAGTCCAAGGTCCATGAGTTTAGTTCCTATGTTTTCTTCTATGTGATTTATTGTTTCAGGTCTTATATTCAGGTCCTTGATCCTTTTTGAGTTAATTTTGGTGTGTGGTGATAGACAACAGTCTAGTTTCGTTCTTTTGCATGTGGCTTTCCAGTTTTCCCAGCACCATTTATTAAGAGGCTTTCCTTTCTCCACTGTTTGTTTTTGGCTCCTTTGTCAAAAATTATTTGCCCATATATACAGGGGTTTACTTCTGGACTCTCAATTCTGTTTCACTGATCTGTGTGTCTGTTTTTCTGCCAATACCATGCTGGTTTGATTATTGCCACTTTGTAGTATAATTTGAAGTCCCTTGTTCTTTTTCTCAGGATGTCTTTGGTGATTCAGGGTCTTTTGTGATTTCATACAAATCTGATGATTTTTTTGTTCTATTTCTTTAAGAAATGCCAATGGGATTTTGATGGGGATTGCATTAAATCTGTATAATGCTTTAGGTAATAAGGTCCTTTTAACTATGTTGATTCTTCCAATCCAAGAACATAGAATATCTTTCCATTTCTTTGTGTCTTCCTCAATTTCTTTTAATAGTGTCATAGTTTTCAGTGTATAGGTCCTTTACATATTCCATTAGGCTTATTCCTAGGTATTTTATTCTTTTTGTTGCAATTGCAAAAGGAATTACTTCTTTCATTTCTTTTTCTGAAAATTCATTGTTAGGAATGCTATGGATTTTTGTACATTGATTTTGTATCCTGAAACTTTATTTATTTGTTTATTTATTATTTTTATAGTTTTTTAGTGGGGTCTTTTTATTTTCTATACAGAGAATCATGTCATGTGCTAAAAGTGATAATTTTACTTTTTCATTCTCTATTTGAATAACTTTAATTTCTCTTGCTTGATTTCTCTAGAATCTGAATTTTTCATAAGAACATCCACTCTTGATTCTGATGCTGATAGACCGTGGACCGCACTCTTAGGAACATTGATCCATTAGTTGAACCCTTTCCTAATGTAGAGGAATAAACTGAGGAAAAGTGAGTGGAAGTAGGTCCCCCCAAAACTCTACTTGTTTATAGTAAGGGAGGCTGACCCAGGAACAGATAATGAGCAACCTAAAGTAATGATGCAATGGGAAAAGCCCTCAATAGGGAGTTGGAGGCCCTGGATTTAATTTCAGGCTTTACCATCTTCCAGTTGAATCACTTGACCTCATGAACTACAGTTTTCTAAACTGTAAAATGCGTAAGAAAAACACATACCTACTAGGCTTATTATGAGGGGAAAAGGAGGTAAATATTATAATAGATTTGGCAGAGGACTAGCACATAGAGGAACCTTGATAAAGAGATTGATTAATGGGATTGTTTTAAATGCTCTTTCTACTTCATTTATTCTATTTTTAAAAATGAGTACATACTCTTGCCAGGCATTCTACTTGCAGTCCTGCCTACATAAAACTTATAATCTAGTGGAACAGATAACAATTAATTATAGAAATAAGGAATTATAACTGTAAAAAATGCTACCTAGGGAAAATGTAGGGGGTGTTTTGAAGAATATGGGTATTCAAACCTAGTCTCAGACAAATAAAATGTTCTTGAGGAAATGACTCAAAGGATAAGTAGGAGTTAGTCAGAAATTACACATGAATCAGGAAAGAGGTTGGCAGGAGCAGGAAATGAAAAGGCCAAAGGCCAGTGTATCTGGTGTGGAGTGAGCAGGGGACGTGGCATAATGCCAAAGATAATTATTATTTCTGGAAAAGCCTTTCTTTTTTCCTGAATTGATATTTATTTGAAAATCTTGATCTTTTCCTCATGCTTTTTATTTCTACTTCAATTTTTTTTTCTGTTTTTGCACAAAAAGCCTAACAATAACCATAACATTTTTTCAAAACTACAGTACATTGTTTGGTTTTTGACATTCAGAAATAGGTGTTGTCTATTAATACAGGTTAAAAACAACAACAACAAAAAAAACCCTTCTTAAATACCAAATAAGAACATAAGTTGAACACTCTCAAACTTAGCCATGCTTGAAAAATATCTATTCTATTGCCACATAATTATTTGTACTTGTAGCATAATTTAGTTAAATATTAGTTTTGGTTTTAGTTAAACTTGAAATCCTGTTGTTAGTTAGACTTCAAAAATTCCTCTCTGATGCATAATTGAAACAAAACATTATAGTGTAGAAAGTTCTTGTTGTGGGAAGACATCTTTTTACCCAATGAATGCAGCTATAAAACTTGAACAGAATGCATGGAGCAGGCCTTTAAGGAGTCTCAAAAGTAAATGATAACAGGTAGACCGAGGAAAAAGACTAGAATTGGAAACAACACTGAACAGGCAGTGAGTTTTCTCTTTTCGATCCTCAGTAGCCCCAGTCTCAGTAGTGGGCCCCCACATAAGGACTGGGAAAGCTGCAGGAGAAATGCTCTAGTTCTGGCTCGAGGATAGGGAAAGACGACTCCCCACATCAAGTGAAAGGACATCCCATGTTTTCCTTCTTTGTTCTCTGTTTTCTGGCACCCCCTCCCCCAACCCAGGTCAATCCTGTGGCAGAGGCTTTAATGGCAGTGGTAGTAGTGAGGGGCTCTGTTTGCCTAAAACTTTGAGTTGTCATTGCAACCATATCAAACCATACTGTAATTTTTGCTTTTGACAATCGCAGCAGGGTGGGGTAAACCTCCATTGATTTTTTTCTCCCTCTATTTTCCTACTACTTGGTCCCAGATGTGTGTAATCATGAGAAGTACACAGCAAAGTAGGGTCATCGAAACCCAGGTTTTCGTCCTGAGTACCAGATAATGGAGTTTCAGAGAACTAGAAAATATTAGAGAGCTTGTAGAGAGGGATTGAATTCAAGAGAGCAACCCTGTAATTCCTGACCTCACACCTGGGCTGCGCATGCATGAATCTGATTCTAAATAGCATGCAATATACTTTAGTACTGAGATATGAAATAGACCAGATCCACGATTGTCCACTGGGTGGCACACAACTTGAACAGATCTGAACAGCATTGCAAAAGATTTGAAAACTGAACTGACATTGAAATTACGACCACAGAAGGCAGGTCAGTATTTCTGAATCCTAACTGGGTCAGCTGCATGCTAAAACAAAAATATTAAGATTTTCCATAAGATTTAAACAAGATCTAGACACTTATAATATCCAAAATGTCTAGTTCTTAATCCAAAATTAATCAGCATACAAAGAACCAAGAAAATCTCGATTAGTGTGAGAAAAGATAATCAACATGTTAAGGAAGAGATGACACAAATGTTGAAATTGTTGAAGACAATTATAAAATGTTCCAAGAAGGGTAACAATCTTGAAATGAATGAAAAAGTAGAAAGTATCAACAAAGAAATAGAAGATTGAGGAACCCAATGGAAATGTTAGAACTTAAAGTACAATAACCAAAACAAACAAATGAAAAAACTTACTCATGGACTCAATAACAGAATAGACCTGACAGAGGAAAGAGTCAGTGATTTAAAGGTGGATCCATAGAAATTATCTAATTTGAACAGAGAGAAAAAAGATTTAAAAAGAAATGAACAAGGATTAATGACCTGTAAGGCAGTACCTAATTTATGCCATCAGAATTCCAGAAGATTTTTAAAAAGAAATGTCTGAGGAAATAATATATGAATATTTTTCAGATTTGACAAAATACATAAACCTATAGATCCAAGAAGTTCAGTGAATCCTCAAACAGGGTAAATTCAAAGAAACTGATGCCCACATTTTAATGAAATCTCTGAAATATAAAAACAAAGACAGAATTCCTGAAACCAGCCAGAGAAAAATGACGCATCGCTTATAGCGGAATAATGATTTGAATGTGGATTTCTCATCAGAAACCATGAAGGCTACTTTTAAATCGCTGAAAGAAGAGAGCTATTAACTTAGTGAAAATAAGTTTCAAAAACAAAATTAAAATAAAGATATTCTCAGATAAAAGAAAATTAAAAGAATTTGTTACTTGCAGATTTGATGTAAAAGAATTCCTGAAGGAATTGAATCAGTAATCAAAAACCATCCCACAAAGAAAAGCCCAGGCATAAACGGCTTCAATTGTGAATTCCACCAAATGTTTAAAGAAGAGTTAACTTCAATCCTTCACAAATTCTTCCAAAATATAGATGAGGAGGGAACACTTCCCATTTCATTCTATGACTCCAGTACTATCTTGATGCCAAAATCAGACAAAGATATCACTACAAAAAACCCCTTGTTAATATTAGCAAACTGAATTCAGCAATATATGAACAAAATTTACCCCAGGAATGCAATGTTGGCTCAACAAACAAAAATCAATTATTATAGCACATCATATTAAGATAATAAAAGAAAGAGAGTTCCAGTCACAATGGTGGAGTAGGTAAACATTGCGTTTGCCTCCTCACACATCTGTATCAAAATTACAACTAAGCTATAGACCCCATCATTGAGAATTGCCTGAAGTGTAGGTGAACAGAAGTTCACAACTAAGGACATACAGAAGAAGCCATGTCAAGACTGGTAGAAAAGGTGGAAATGCAGAACAGGATGGTCCAACACCCATGTGTGGTGGTTAAAAATTGGGAGGGATATCTCGGCTGCAGAGGTTCCCCCTGAGGAGCAAGGGGTCCCAGCCCTACACCAAGCTCCCCAGCCCAGGGTTCCAGTGCCAGGAAGAGAGGTCCCCATACCTTCTGACTGTAAAAACCAGCAGAGATCGTGGCTGAGTGAGATGGAGGGCCACTGGAGTTTCAAGTGTTTCTCTTGAAGGGCCCATGCATGGACTTACTGCTGACAAACTCACCAGTTCTGAACTGGGGAAGTGGCCCGAGGGGCATTGCAGACATGTGGGGAGGAACTGAATTGTCTGGCTTCAGGGTGAGGGCTGGTGGGGCAGCTTTCTCCTAGACAGATGTACTGTCAGAAGCCATTTCTCCTTTGCTGAGCCCTCTACTCACCCAGCTTGTAGACGCAGGTGGCAGCCATATCTGAGCCTCCATCAACCTTACTAACACTGTCCTCCATGACCTGGTGATTCTCTAAAGCCCTGCCTCACCCTATTTTTGGGTTCACCCAAGCCACTTCCAGTGGCTTTTCCATACAAATGGCCTGTCTTGGCTCATGCCACAGACTTTCCTAAAATCTCTCAAAGATTCACAAACTCCAAACAAATAGCATCTAGCTTCAGTGTGCCCCACACCTCTTGATAAGCAGCTCCAAGCCTGGGACTAGTGGCAGCCGGCCTCAGTTTGCAGCTTAGCCTCTCCCAGGCACCTCCAAGCCCAGGACAAGTGGCATCTATCTAGAGATCACTTTGTAGCTCATACCGGGTGGCCCCAGGCAAGGCATAGGCAGCAGCTGACCTTGGCCTGCAACAAAGCTCCTCTCAAGAGGCCCCAGATCCAACACATCTAGTGGCCATCTTCAGACCACATCAGAACACCACCCAACCACCTCTACAAATGACACACCCAGAGGGCAAACTTGGCAGGCACCAGAGCCCCACTAAAGTAAGTCCTGCTCTGTAGGTTCAGCCTCTGCACAACAGCTCCTCCCCTGCAGTCATGGCCAGTCCTCACAACCAGTCAGCCTAAGGGTCAATCCTTTCCATTGATGTGCAAAGAGCAACCAAGGCTTAAATACAACAGGTGGGCACATACAGCCCACACAAAGGACCCACCTAGAGCACCTGGCTTAGGTTACCAGGGAGATTGCACCACTGGGCCTCACAGGACACCTATTACATAAGGCCATTCTAAGACCAAGAGATATAGCGGCTCTACCTAATACATAGAAACAAACACAGGAAGGCAGCCAAAATGAGGAGACAAAAAAATATGTCCCAAATGAAAGAACAAAACAAAGCTCCAGAAAAGAACCAAACAAAATGGAGATAAACAGTCTACTAGACGCAGAGTTCAAAACACTGGTTATTAGGGTGCTCAGCAATCTCAGTGAGAACCTCAACAAAGAGATAGGAAACATAGAAATGGAGCTAGAGAATATAAAAAAGAACCAGTCAAAAATGAAGAATACAATAACTGAAATGAAAAATACATTAGAGGGAATTAACAGTAGATTAGATGAAGTAGAAAATCAAATCAGCAATATGGAAGAGAAGATAGCAGAAAACAGCAGCAACAAGAAAAAAAGAATGCAAATAAATGAGTGTAGTTTAAGGGGACTCGGAGACAACGTCAAGTGTACCAACTTTCACATCATAAGAGCACCAGAAAGAGAAGAGAGAGAGCAGGGAATTGAAAACCTATTTGAAGCGATAATGATGGAAAACTTCCCTAACTTGGTGAAGGAAATAAACATACAATCTCAGGAAGTGCAGTGGGTCCCAAACAAGACAAAACCAAAGTGGCCCACACCAAGACAGATTATAATTAAAATGTCAAAGGTGAAAGGCAAAGAGAGAATCTTAAAAGCAATAAGAGAAAAGCTGTTAGTTACCTAGAAGGGAACTCACATAAGACTGTCAGCAAATTTCTCAAAAGAAACTTTGCAAACCCGAAGGGATTGGTACGAAATAATCAAAGATATGAATAGCAAGGACCTACAACCAAGTTTACTCTATCCAGCAAAGCTATCATTTAGAATTGAAGGACAGATAAAGATCTTCCCAGACAAGAAAAAGCTAAATGAATTCATCACCACCAAACTGATATTATAGGAAATCTTGGAGGACTTCTTTTAGAAGAAGGAAAAAATAAGACAAATGTGAATAATGGCAATAACTACATATCTATCAATGATTACTTTATTATTATTATTATTTTATTATTTATTATCATTTATGCCTATAGCACCTGGTCTTCCTAGGTGGTCTCCCATCCAAGTACTAACCAGGACCAACCCTGCTTAGCTTCCAAGATCAGACTGAATTGGGCTTGTTCAGGGTGGCATGGCCTAGACCATGGACCATGGCTCCACTGGTGCACAAACCTAGGACTTTCTGCATGTAGAGCAGACACGCTAACCCCTACACTATGGAACCATGCCCAGCATTTGTATCAGTGATTACTTTAAATGGATTAAATGCTCTAATTAAAAGACATGAGATGGCTGAATGGATAATAAAACAAGACCCTTACATATGCTGCCTACAAGAGACTCACACAGACTGAAAGTAAAGGGATTTCATTTCATGAAAATGGAAATAAAAAAAGAAATCTGAGATAACAATGTTCAAATTAGGCAAAATAGATTTTATATTTCCACGCCCCCCTTTGATTCCCCACCCCCACTTCCACCCCTGACCTATGGATGCTGCCGTTTCCCCTGAAGGTGGGGCGTCTCCTCCCACACGCTCGTGGTGTGCAACCAGGCCAGGTGCACCCAGGGTATGCTCTGTGGCTCCACCCGGGGTGTGAACCCAGGATAAAGCAGACATGTTAACCACTACACTATGGAGCCACTCCCAAAATAGACTTTAAACAAAGGCTTAAACAGGAGGCAAAGAAGGACCCAGTAATCCCACTTCTTGGTATTTACCTTAAGACAACCAAAACGCTACTTTGAAGAGACATTGCATCTATGTGTTGATTGCAGAATTATTTACAGTGGCCAAGATATGGAGGCAACCTGGGTGTTCATCAGTGGATGAGTGGATAAGAAAGAGGTGGTACAGATATACCATGGAATATTACTTTGTCATAAAAAAGAATGAAATCTTGCCATTTGCAATAACATAGATGGACCTAGAGGGTATTGTGCTGGTGGAGTAAGTCAAATGGAGAAAGACAAATGCCATATGATTTCACTTATATGTGGGATCTAAAGAACAAAATGAATAAAACAGAAACAAACTCATAGATACGGAGAACATTTTGATGGTTGCCAGATGTGAGGGGTTTGGTGGTATAGGTGAAAAAGGATTAAGAGGTACAAATTGGTAGTTACAAAATAATCATGGGAATATAGAGTATAGCATAGGAAATATACTGAGTAGTATTGTAATAATTATGTATGGTGTCAGATGGATTTATTGGGGTGATCACTTTGGAAGTTATATAAATGTCTAATTGCTGTTATATACCTGAAACTAATATAATATTGTATGTCAACTGTAATTTAAAAGATTTAAAAATGTATATAAAAGAGAATAAAGGATAAAAGTCACATTATCATCTCAATAGATGCAGAAGACTTATTTGACAGATAAAAACACTCAACGAACTATGAACAAGAAGAAAACATTATACTTAATGGTGAAAGGCTGAAAGTTTTCTCCCCCAAATTTGAATAAGACAAAGACATCTTCTCTTATCACTTCTATTCAGTATTATACTGGAGGTTCTAGGCAAGGCAATTAAGTAAGAAAAAGACCTCTCTCAGTCACAGATGACTATTATTGTCATCTTAAAAACTTCCATGGATTTTCATAGAGGACAGACTAAATTTCTTACTATGACAAGCAAAGCTCCTTAATCTAACAGTCTCAACCATAAGGAATGTTTCATCACTTCTGGAACTCCAAATGTTTTCCATCTTCAAACCTTGGTAGATATAGTTACCTTCTACCAGGAAGGCCCATCCCTCCCTTGCCTATCATCTTCCAGACAATGCTTTTTCATCCTTTTGGAACTGCACACATCACCTCCACTGTGAAGACCTCTCCACCACTTATGCGTGCGATGGGCTCCCTCCTCAGTGTTGCCATTGCTCATTGCACAACTCTGTTATCCTGATAGCAGTTTATTGTGGTTAGTTGTTTCCACCTCTGTCTCCCCTTGTGAGTTCAGGGTTGGATCTGCCATTTCTCTGTATCCTCAGCACAGTAAAAGAGGTGCCAAACATTTGTTAAATAAATAAATGACTTAACAGTGCTTGAGAAAGGGGAAAAGAATACATAGCCTAGTATGATATATATTATTTTTGTTTGCTTAAGTGACCATAGGTATGTTGTATAGAGCCATGACCCAGGGCCTTCGAGTTTTAGGATCTATAGGTCTTAGATCTGTCATGCACTGACTCTAATGGCCTTTACCCACTTCACCTCCTTTAGGAATTCTACTCATCCTTTAAGATGACTCAGATGTTAAGTCCTCAGTGAAATGTTTCCTCCTTTCTGCTCTCTCACAGCTCTTTACCACCACAGTTATTACCATAATGCATCCATTTACTCTGCTGGACTTCCCCCAACAGAATCCAGCCGTGTTTCTGTATTTCCATCCCCTGATCAGTGGTGGGGGTCGTGTGTGTCTGTGAATATTTTGGGGATGGCCTTATACAGGCATAGATCAGTTAATTCATAACTCACCCCACCCCTTGCCTCAGTTTTCCCATGTGTGAAACAGGCACAGCAGAAACACCCTCCCAGGGCTGTGATTTAATGGAGGGCGGGCGGCCCCCACGCGGTCTGAGGAGCTAAGGGGCAGGAGGGTGGGAAACTGAGAGTGAGAGTAGAGGTCAGAGCAAAGGGTGGGTGTCTGGGGCAAGGCAGGGCGGCGCCGAAGGACGAGCGGAGGGGGCGGGGCCGAGTGGCGGGGCGGGTCAACAGGCGCCGGGGCCCTGGACCGGCGGTACGGCCGGAGGGGACGAGAGCGAGCGCCAGCTATGGGCTCCGTGGCGCGGCTGGCGGCGGTGCTGGCGGTGCTGGCGCTCCGGGCAGGGGACCCGGTAGGCGCCGCGGCGCGCGGGGACACGTTCTCGGCGCTGACCAGCGTGGCGCGCGCCCTGGCGCCGGAGCGCCGGCTGCTGGGACTGTTGCGGCGCTACCTGCGCGGGGAGGAGGCGCGGCTGCGGGACCTGACAAGGTGAGAGCTCGGGACGCGAAGCGACAGAGAGGCCTGAGTGGCGGAGATTGAGCCAGAGGTTGAGACTGAGACACTCCTACAGAGTGTGTGTGTGTGGGGTAACTCTGAGGCTCATTGTCACCCTGTGTCAGTTCTCAGACCCAATGTCACACCATGAGACTGAAGACACTGTGGGTGTGACTCCCCAGATTCTTTGTTACCCTGTGTGGAGCCCCGAGACACTGTGGCATGGCGTGATGGAGAAATTGAGACAGAGTATGACTCCGGAAAGGCTGTATCACAGTACGTGCCCTCAGACTTTGTCACACACACAGTGGCACTCCAGATCCAGTGCCACACAGTGAAGTTGATATAATGTGGGCAAGTGTGGCAGAGTGACTCTAAAGCAGGGTAGGATCTCACAAGGCACTGTGTCAAGCTGTGTATGCCCTCAGGCTCTGTGTCAGAAAATAGTGTGTGATGCTGTAGCCATATTTGTGTTAACCAGGTGACCCAGTGAACTGGTGTTTAGTATGAGTTAGGTGATATTTTGTGACCAGGTAGGAGACTTAACATGTCATTGGGACTGAATGGACATGACACCATGGGTATCATACTCGGCATGTGAAAGATGCTGAGTAATTGCCCAGGTCACTGTATGACTAATGTTTCATGTTCATCAGTTCTTTCAACACATGTTTGAGTGCGAAGCACTGTTCCAGGAACTGGGATACCAACCTTGCCCTCAAGAATCTTGCAGTCTGTAGCATCATGATTGTTAATCAGAGATGTCTGTCTCCTCCTTTGCTTTCATCTCCCCCTTCTCTTTACACCTGTAAACTCTCTAAATTCTAAATAAATGATAACTGAGATGTGATATATATGAAGTATGACACCAACACTGGATAAAACCATTCTTGACAATAGAGGATACTGAGTGTAGCACACACACAACCAGATGCTCAGCCAATATTGTTTGCTATACAATCAACAAATTCTAGTGCTACACACTAAGACAAAATACTGTAGACTTGGAACACTGAGGCACTGTAATCCTGTATTGACTCTGTTAATGTCAAACAATGAAAAGGATGAATGATTGTGTATGGTACCATGTGTTTGAATATATGTTGTGCGTTCTCTGCTTGGGACATTGAGAAGCCTACAATGTGAGAATCAGTGTTGTAACCACATCTTTATCTGACTATATTAATAGTGTACTTATGTCATGTGACCCTCTGCTGAGCTGAGACAGCAGAAAAACATCTCACAATATACTGCTTAGAAAATAGTGAGTGAGTATATGTGATGGTAATACCAGTTCTGGGACACTTATGGCTGTGTGAGAGAGACCATGTAGAAAAGAATCAGTTCGTGTGTAGAAGTACACGTGATAGATCTTGTTCATTACCCAGTGGCGACTGAATGATGATGTAATTTGGAACATGCTCTTAGGTATGTAGTTTGCATATTAGCAGTTATAAGCATGTTTAAATTTATTGTTAGTTTGAAATAGCATGAAATGCACACACATATGTATATAAGGTATATGAGTGCTGTAGGAATTATAACAATAAATGATAATTTTAATAATTCTTGTCACTCTTTGGAGTAGCAGAGTTGTCTGGTGTTCTATGGACCCATGTTTACAGAGCAAAATTTTTTTTTCTTAGTCTAGATTCATTGGAGTCCAAGTTCATTGATAGAAATAGACAGACTTTTTTCTCCTTGACTTCGGATCCCACATGTACCCTGCTACCCATGTGCTTGTTCTCTTACCACTAATCTCTTTATTTGGGTGGCCCAGATGGAGATGGGGGTCAGAATCCTGATGCCATTGGCAGGTCTCTCAGGGAACTGGCTTAGAGGGGAACACTTGCAGCGCTGATTAAAGCAGCTAGCCAGGGCTTTACTAATCTTACCACCATTGTCATTGTCAGAGTGAGAGGTCTTGCGCAAATGTTATCTCATTTTATTCTCTCTCACACAATGCTTTGAAATAGGTTCGTATTACTCTCTTAAACAAATGAAAAATGATTTAAAATATGAGAAAACTAAAGTTTAGTACTTTATCCAAGATTATAAATCTAGTAGGTAGCAGGACTAGGACACAGTCTTTTGATTGTTTCTCTTTCCATCATGCTTTGATGTTCCTACTGCCTGCTTATCTGAGATGCCAGGACCCAGACCAAACCCCATAACTACTGAGGTTTTATGAGCAGCCAGAGTACATAATGGTTAAGAATCTGGATTTAGGAACTTAACAGACCTCTATTTGGTTTCTTGGCTCTGACCCTGGGCAAGTTTCTTTACCTCTTTAAGCATTAGTTTCCCTAATCTGTAAAATGATGATAACGATAGCCACCTAGAGTTGTTGGAAGGGTTATATACCATGAAAAGGTATGTATCATTGTGCTTGGGATGTAAAAATTGCTCATTAAGTGTTAGCTCTTTATGATTGTTGTTTATGTTAAGAATGGTTGGTGAAACTAGACCTCATGATTGGCTCTAAACAGTAAGTAGGATTTGAGAGCCCAGATAATAAAGAATCAGAAAGATTATCTTCTCACATGACTTAGGAACAATTAATTTCAGGAAGTTTAGTTTAGTATTTGAGAGACTGTCTGTTGTCTAGTCAATGCTCTAAAACCTAGTGAAATATTTGCTTTTTTAAGCAATAATTTTGGCAGTTCCTGCTCATTTTCCTATCCCCTCAACCTAAGGGTTTTATGTAACTTGAGATGTTATTTCTAAGAGTCTCAGTTGATATCCTTCTTTGCATTTTTAAATTTAGACATGAAATATTTTTTGATGTTGAAACTGCTCCGTATCCATTGTTAATAAATAGAAATTATACTAATTATAGTATATATAGTTATATACTAGTATAGTATGTGTATTAGTTACATATGTATTTAACCTCTAGCTTTTTGTTGTTGTTGCACTTGTAAAAAACTACCAAGATTGAAAGAGTAGTGTCAGCAGCAGTTATTTCTGTGCTAAGAATTAAGCATTCAGAATGTCTCAGAAGAACTGAGAGAAAGACATTTCTGAATTCCAAAGGAGAAAGTTATTGAATTAAAATAGCCCATGTATTGTTGTTGGATAATCTGTCCAGGCTATGTTTAAGGCAAGGATTGAGTTGCAAATTTTATGTGCAGATTCTTGAAGGGAAGGATCTGCTTTTCCACTCTCAGCAGCATTTACCATTTAGGAAACCCTGAGGTTTGAATTCAGCTTCCAGTTACTCACTCTCTGAAAACCAGCTATTTGCTCAGAGGCTGGGCATAGGGCCAACATTTGGATTCCAAAGCAGCCTCAGATATTAGTTGATAGGTTCTTTTTTTCCTTCTGTGACAGAAAGATGGTGTATCTGAACACTGAATTGAATCATGTGTTGCAGTAAAGATCAAACCCTTCCCCTAAATAAACTGACCCAATAATACAGTGTGGGATGCAATGAGAAGAAAGAGATGGTGCTTTTGATCTGATGGATGACTTGGAACAATCTTTGCCTCTCTGCCCTGCCTCTTTCCCTTTGTGCCTCAGTTTCCTCTGATGCCTGTTAAACATTAGTCCTTAAGCACCAGATGAGGAATCTATTCAATTGCAGAAAAGGTAATAGAAAGAAATAATAGAGTGATTGTGCTAAAAGTACCCATAGAGATCTTCTAGACTCGACCAGGTCTGTCATTTTATAGAGGAAGAAACTGAGGGATAGTTGGACGCTGGGTCGGGATAAAGTCTCTTCCCAGCTTCTCCCTATCTGACTGTCTTACCAAATCACTGCCCATTCAGCCTCAGTTGTTCCTGGACACTCTTCAGGCTAGACTCAAGCCCAAGTCTCTGCTTGTAGGTTGTTTTTTTTTTTTTGTCTAGCAGTGGAATATCTTTCACTAAGTAGTTCCATATGGAGCTGAAGCAGGAAATAATGGGTAGTGAAAAAAAAATATCCCATGCCCTGGAGACTGGTTTAGTTTCAAAAGCCTAGGTAGGGTAGCCGCTCTCAAACAGCCCTTCTTGAGGATCAGAGATATCCTGGGACTTGACAGTCTTCTCATTTCTTCCCTGGGACACCCAGGCCCAGATTCTCCTTCCTCAGACTATGCTTGAATTGAACATTTGGCTTTCTGGAAGCACCATGAGGCAAGTCATCTTCTATTTTCAGGTTCTGTTTTATAGTTGAAGGCCCCACCCTTGTGAAATCTTTAAGTGAGACTCTGATGGAAGGAATAGAAATCCACTCGCCACTCTGCCACTGTCTCTATTCTTCATTTTTATCCCTTTCTACTTGTAAAGTCCTCCACTCTTGCCAAAGGACTTTTATATTCTCACATGATCTTGTGCACATTCTCATAAATCCATATACTTTTCATTTTGATCACACTTTTTTCTTTTACTTCTGTTGTTATTGTTATATATTTTGGAAATTAATAATTTTACAACAAGGGAAAAAAGTGCTTAGAGGACAAGACTAGAGCTCTTCAGTCTGCTTTATGGTAATCAAATTTCAATAAAGGAGACAGAATCTTCTGCTTATATGAACACTCTTGTAGGATATCCGAGGAGGAAAGAAATTACCTAGAACGATGATCACTTGTGGCCTCATCATTTCTGGCCCTTTTCTGCAAATGACAGCAAGCCAGAAAGGTTAGAGGTATGCTGCACAACCTTATCTCTTTTTTCTCCATGAGCCATCACTAGTTTCTGCATGGTGTATTTCCTAAATATCTCCCTTGAATCTATCCTGTTCTTTTCCCCCACTGTCACTGTTATGGCTTAGATTCTCCTTGTCTCTTGCTTACAGTTTGAAATGGCCTCCTAACTGATCTTTCTGCTTCCAGTCGCTTCCACTTCTGAACCCTCCTACCCACCCTTTCATAGATTTATAAATGTAAACATATTGTAATGCATCCCGCTCTCACTTAAAACCTTTTGGTGGTTCCTAATTGCATTTAGAGTTAAAACCACATTCCTCAGCAAGGCCTATGAGGTGCTCCTCACTTCTTCAGTGTGTTCTAACCATTTCCCAGTATACTCTGTGCTCCAGCAATATTAACTGCTTGTAAGCCCCCTACAGTTGCTCTCTGTACCTTTGCATCTGTTGAACTGTCTCTGCTTGCCTGGAAGGAGGCCTCCTCCTCCCTTATTATTTGCATTCATCCATCAAGTGTTGGTTTATTATCTCCTCTGTGAAAAGAGAGTTTATGTTCTCTCATCTGTTCTGGCCAAATTAATCACACCCTCTGTACTCACCCCTTGTTCTTAAATCTGGTGTTGCATCTGTAATGTGATTGTTTCTGTCTATATTACCCACTAGGCTGTGAATATTTGAGACTAAGGTTATTGTCTTATTTAAAATTTTGTTCCTGGCTCCTAGAAGAATATAGTATTTAATTTCTTCTTTCATAGAAATATGTATTGAATTTTAGCATAGAGTGATGAGAAAAACAGCTATTTTCTTATCCATGAAATCCTTCAACATTGGACCCTTTCTTGCCCAGTTTCTAGCATGAGATCTGATATTTAACAAGTAACCAGTAGAGACTGACTTATTGAATGGACAAATACATGTCAAGCCTCTGTGCCTTTGTGCATGTTGGCCCCTGTTGGCTCAAAAAACACTCTTCTTCCCTTTTTTGTTGTAGCTCCATGTGAAAGAGAATGGCAAATCAGCTGAGAACCCAGGCTTTGGAATCACACAGACTTACGTTCATTCTTGGCCTCATTGCTTATTAACAAAGTGGCCTCATTTCAGTTTCCTCTACTGTGAAATGGGCATGATGAAATCTACCCTAAGGGTTGTTGGGGGAATTAAATGAGACTATGAATTTAAGCATTTAGCAGAATGCCTAATACATGGTAAGAACTCAATAAGTAGTAGCTATCAATATTTTAACTTACCCTTCAGTACTCATATCAAGTTCCATCTCCTCTAGGAAGTCTTCCCTTATACCTTCTAACTCCCACCTGGGTTAGGTGCCTTGCCTACAGATTGTCATATCATTACATAGCATTACATGTTCACTTCTCTCATAGCATGTATCACAATTATTACAATTAATTGAACAATGTTTTTGACCTTCCACCAGATTCTAAGTATTGAATATAGGATGATGAGAGGGAAAAAAAGGTTTTCTGGATTGTGAACTCCTTAAGAGCTAGACCCTGTCTTACCTTTGTATCTCTAGCCTCTAGCATGGCGCCGGATATACAGTAATTGACAAGTAGAGACTGACTCATTGAATAAACAAATGAGTGGACTTACTTTTGTTGTGTTGGTAGTTTTCCTATTCTTTGTGCTTATTGGTTAGAATATTACGTGAGTTTCAAGGGGTTCATTGTTTCATTTTTAACTACTCTTAATGTTTATACACCGGGCCAGTCTTCCCTCGGTTGAATGGTTGCAACACTAGGTGATATCACTCTACTACTCTCTTTCAGATTCTATGACAAGGTGGTTTCTTTGCATGAAGATTCAGAAACCCCTGTGTCTAACCCTCTGCTTGCATTTACTCTCATCAAACGCCTACAGTCTGACTGGAGGAATGTAGTACATAGTCTGGAGGCCAGTGAGAACATCCGAGGTAATGAGGAGGAGGGCTGGAGGGTAAGAGAAGATTCTATCTCCTGACTCAGTGAAAAGGAGAGAGATTCTGATGGGATGTGATGCAGGATAATAAAGTGGGTAGGTATTGCTTGATCTCCTTAGCTCTATTACAAATAACTAGGTCACCTTGTTAATGTGTTTATATGATTATACAATATAAAGCATTTAATATCCATTATCTCATTTAATCTTCACCATAATCCTGCGAAGAACTATAGGTTATATCATCCCATTTACATATGTATAAAAAGTGATGTCTTCTAATAATTTCTATTTCATTAAGTTGCCACTACAGTGTGATCTATAGCAAGATCACCTTCCTAATTTACTTTACTTGTACTTGAAGAAGTTTTTTGACTTTGGGGAAGTTAAGAGGGAAAAGAATTGTCCCCACAAAGAGGGAGACTCCTAGAGACAGAGAGGCTGGGACAATGTGATAAAGGCTTGTGCCTTCGCTTTTACTCCAGAGCATTTCTTCCTCATTCAGAAGATTGTATTTAGCATCAGTCTATGCCAGGAACTTGCCACTGGGAACCAAAACAAATCAAATGTTCTCTTTGCTCATGAAATATTTGAACAAGTGATTGTGTCCTGCATGTATTAATTGCTTACCTCCTATTTTTTGAATGATGGAGTGATGTTTTCACAACGTTTATAGCTCTGAAGGATGGTTATGAGAATGTGGAGCAAGACCTGCCAGCCTTTGAGGACCTCGAGGGAGCAGCAAGGGCCCTGATGCGACTGCAGGACGTGTACATGCTCAATGTGAAGGGCCTGGCCCGAGGTGTCTTTCAGAGAGTTACTGGCTCTGCTGTCACTGACCTGTACAATCCCAGAAGGCTTTTCTCCCTCACAGCAGATGACTGCTTCCAAGTTGGCAAGGTAACAATATTCAGAGAGAGGGTGAATTGCTCAGCTCTGGTTTCTTGTGGATGAAATAACTATATCCCAATTGTTTTTAAGTGTTTCTAATCCTTACAGAAAACTTATAAATTTGGTGTTATTTCTCATTTTCAGATTAAAAAAAAAGACAACGAAGTTCAGAGAGGATAAATAACTTGCCTAAGGTTACACAATGTTAAGCAGCAGAACTAAAATTTGAGCCTGGGTCTTGTAACTCCGAATACCCACTCTTTCCATGATAGCTAAAGCGATTGTATACTTAGGACATTCTTGAGAATGAACTCCGGGATGTTATTAGGCAGGACAACAAACATAAACTGGGCTCTCCTGGGTAAAATGGTCCTTTGGTCACCCT
>CM053510.1:39937039-40052561 GCA_028627145.1 Eidolon dupreanum | reverse complement strand
AAACTGGCCATTCACTCTAACATTACTTGAGGAAAAAGACCAGGAACCTTCCACATGAGATATTTAACTGATCTTTGATCATAAGTTACAAGCACACTTGAGGTCATTTTACAGTATACTCTTTGTTAGCCTTGGCCTTAAAAAGTAAGGGAGTAAATCATTTTTAATTTTGAAGATGTGTATTGCAGGAAAGTGAATTTTTGCCAACCCCTGTTGCATTCATTAGCCAGTCTCAGAGTGGGCCTTGTGTGTCCTGATTCCAAGTTTTGAGGATCAGTCTTCCAAGTTAATGCAGAGTGGGTTACCCTAAGCCTCTTTACTTATACCATTTTCCCTTTTCTGAGATCCTGAATGGAATCAGAGCTCAATCATCATGTTCACGGTTAATTTAAATTTGAGGCTGTTAAAATAGTTTCGTGTATGGTACCAATATATGCTTCATTAGTGAGGCCTTTCTGGAACTAAAACCATATGTTGAAAATTTAGTAAGTTACTTGCTGAAAGTCTCACTCACAATCTTTATTTTGATATCTATTTTCTTTCAGATAAAACATTGCAAACATAAGAAAAATACATACACTAACAAGCAATTATACCTATAATTGAGATGAAATATATGTTCAAATTTTGCTATATTTGTTTCAGATTTATAAAAAAGAATTTATGTATAGCTAAATAAAGGCTCACTCCTTTTTCTTCTCACCACCTCCTACCCTTTCTATTCTACCGTTGCCCAGGTACCGTTGTCCTGAACTAATTAGTATGTACTCTTCTGAGTCCAGCTTCTTTGACTCAGCACATTATATCTTTGAAATTCATCTATGTTGTTACATTTATTAGTAGTTCATTCCTTTTTATTGCTTAGTAGTATTCCATTGTATGACTATACCACAAACTGTTTATCCAGTCTTCTGTTGATTGATACTTATATTGTTTACAGCGTGGGCTACTGTGAATAAAGCTGCTGTTAATTATCTTATGTAAGTCTTTCTGTGGACATTTGTTTTCATTTCTCTTGATTAAATACCTAGGAGTGGTATTGGTGTGTCAAAAAATAAACTTTGATAATTATTAACATGTAGCCAAATTTGTTTCATCTACACATACCCAGTCCCCTCCTCCATGGATTATTTTAAAGCAGATCAGTCTTTCAGTTTTCTGAAATTCATAATGGTCTAATTCTTCTACCCTACTATTCTGTCTGTCAACTCAATCAACTATTTCCTGGTATGGTTTGTCATGTTTGATTGTGAACTTATTTTTAGCAGGACTTTTTCCCTCTAAGAGAATCTTTGTGCCCAGATTTGTGGGAATATCCCTCCAGAGAGTTTTGGGTTTTATTTTTCCAGGTATTCTGGTGGTATCACAGGCTTTAGATCCCTTTTTCTTTCCTGTAATTACATCCATATGACCTAGTTATTTTATAACTGGAAGTTTATACCTTTTGACCCCTTCACCCATTTCTCCCCCACCCCACCCCTGGCAACCAATTTGTTCTCTGTATCTATGGGCTTGGGGTTTTTAATTTGTTTTGTTTTGTTTTTGTTTTTATTTTCAATTCCACATGTAACTGAGATTGTGTAGTATTTGTCTTTCTCTGTTTGCCTTATTTCACTTATCATAATGCCCTCAGGAGGTTCACCCATTTTGTTGCAAATGGCAAGATTTCATTCTTTTTTATAGCTGAATAATATCCAGTGTGTATCTGTTAGAACTTCTTTATCCATTCATTCATTTATGTGCACTTAATGTGTTTCTATATCTTGGCTATTGTAAATAATGCTGCAATGAACATGAGGTTGCACATATCTTTCTGAGTTTGCATTTTCATTTTCTTCAGATAAATGTCCAGAAGAGGAATTCTGGATCAAATGGTAGTTCTATTTTTAGTTTTTTGAACAACCTCCATACTTTTTTCCATAGCAGCTGAACCTATTTATTTACATTCTCACCAATAGTGCACAAGGGTTCACTTTTCTCCACATCTTCACCAACACTTGTTATTTCTTGTCTTTTTGATAACAGCCATTCTAACAGAAGTGAGGTGATATCTCATTGTAGTTTTGATTTTCAGTGGCTTTAGGTCTGTTTTTATAATGATTTATTGTCCTAGGAGTTCCTTAACTCTATGAATAATGCAAACTCAAACCCTAAACTCATGTGAAACATAGGTTTAAGGTTATGAGTGTTCTAAGGAGATGTTTTATTTCCCTAAACAGAGCCCAGACAGAAAGAAATCAACTTTCTTGCCTCCTTGTGATCATGGGTAGATTTTTTTCTGATCTACTCTTTTCATTAAGGTGTAGTTTTTTGTGGTTTTCAGCTTTATGAGTGTGTCTTAATTCCAATATCTAGGTTTTGGGGAGGTCTGCTGAAGGCTCTACTATCCTCATGTGAGCATTATAACGTAAAGTTGCTAAGACTAACACCCACCCCTATCCTAGGCAGCATCAGCATCTGCTTATTGCTTGGATTTTAAGCTCCTTTTTTTGTTTCTGGTACCTAGGTATTTTCCATTCTTTCTTGAAATTATAAAATAAAATGTTTGTTATGGTTTATTCAAAATTTCTAACTCTATGTTTAGAAGAATTCCAATTATCTCAGTCTACCATATTGCTGGGACTTGAAGTTCTTCGTGGAAATCTTAAGTAAATTGTTAACTTAGCAGAATAAGTTCAGTCATTTTTTAAATTGTTATTCTTCAACTCAACCTTTTTACAAATAGGAAACTCGAGGACCAGAGAAATAATACAACACATTAATGACTGACCTGGGGTAGGAATTGACTTACTGTTTAAGCTGCTGAGTGATGGTATCTCTATGCTCTGCTGCCTTTCTGCCTGTCTGGAAGTCATTCCTGAATTAGATCATTTTTTGAGAGTGCTTCTAACTTTATAATTCCATGCTGTCTCTACCATCAATTTCCAGGAAATTCCACCTGCAGTTCTGGTTTTCTAGTTAACTGTAAGCTATTAGGAGACAGGAGCTAGTTCATATTGCCAAATCTCTAGCATTCAAATATTTGATATAAGACAATCTGCTGAGATCTCATAGCATTCCAAGGTCTACCTTCATTACAGTATCTAATGCATTGTGTCGCAATTATTGGTTTATCATGTGCTCCTCACTTAATTGTAAGCTCTTTAAAGGCAGGGACCACCAGCTACATTGTGAATATTTGGTAAATAGTGAATAAATAAATGAATGAATTTAATCCATTCCTCATATTGTTACCAGCAATATCTTCCTAAAAACATAATATTCACGACTCTCATAGCTTAGCCCATGTTGTCTTTTTAAGTTCATATCCTGCTTCTCTTCACCTTACACAATAGCCACATTAATACTTGAACAAACACATTCTTGCTTTTGGCTTATGTTTCTACCATTCCCTCATCTTAAAATGCCTTTCCTCCCAATCTCTGCTTATCAAAATAATTTCCTTCTTCAAGTAAGTCCCATCTCAGATTCCACTTCCTCCGTGAAGCCTGAGATTCCCAAGTCTCTTCCTTTCTCTACATACCCCTGGCATATTACATATTTTCTTCTATCATTTATGCCATTCTGCCCTGTATTATAGTTAACTTGAGTTTATATGTCTCTTATCCCCAGATTATAAATTTCTTAAATGCAGGAACCCTTGTGTCCTCTCTATACCTAATACAGTGCCTTATAAATAATAGTTTACTTAATAAGTTTAATTTAAATGAATTTGAAGTGAAAACTTCCCTTCTTGGGTTCCAAAGACCCTCCACTCTTTGTATTATCATTTCCTTTCCTCTTCCTGTGGATGAAGGCCTTAACGATGATGCTTATGTTCCCTACAGGTGGCTTATGACATGGGGGATTACTACCATGCCATTCCATGGCTGGAGGAGTCTGTCAGTCTCTTCCGAGGGTCTTATGGGGAATGGAACACAGAGGATGAGGCAAGTCTAGAGGATGCCTTGGATCACTTGGCCTTTGCCTATTTCCAGGTAAGGGAGTAAGTGAATCTCACTGCTTTCATCACAATAAATGCAATGCTTTATATCTGATTTATAATTTTCTAAGCATTTTCATATCTCTTATTTTATTTCATCTTCTCAACAGAATCAAATGTGAGTCAAGCAGGGCAATTGTTTTATTCTTTCCATATTTCACATGTGAGTAAACTAAATGTCCAAAAAATTCCTAACTTGTCACGAATTTCACAGAGCTAGCATGAGAGCCCAAGTCTGTCTGACTCGTAGTCCAGTGCTCTTTCTAATGCATTGACTCCTTTAAACTCATCATCTCCCATGTAGGAAGCAGTCTGTCACCTGTGGCAGCAGCATCTGCATTGACATTTAATGAGTTCACAGTCAAACAGATCATTCTTGCACTCCCAACAACTCGTAACTCTTCAGAGATACTATGCCACGATATTGCCAGTGTCTAAAAAAGAAATTTTATTGTTATCCTCTCCCATCTGCGATCGAATCCAACTGTAACGTGACTAATGTCCAGCTCTAGAGCTGGCCTCATTGGTCCATAGTACCATACCAGCTCAGTGCCTCCTCTAGATGTTTTTCCTTGGCACTGTTTATCTGCCACCTGCTGTGCCTCATGGGGAAGCTCATTTCCCTACATATAGGCACTGCTATCCTTTGTATAGCTAACCCTCTTTAAAAATAGACCAGTTCTGCTCTCCACATTCCTGTTTCTCTCCCTCTTTTCCTGAGAAAAAGGAGAAAGATATGGGTGGTCCAACCCCACGTGTTGCTCCCAAAATATATTTATTCTCAGTGCAGCAAATGGTCCTGTTCTTCTCACCGAAGTTTCTGGTAAGTGGATATTTGTTATAAAACTTTCCAGCGTGCTCCTCCTAACTCTCCTGCTTCATTGCTATGTATTAAAACCAAAATAGAATCACTGTGGCGCAACAAGGGGCGGGGAATAATTGAATTTTAATAGAGAAAGAAAATGGAGAATTGACACAGAGAGACTCAGAGACTAAAGCAGCTTACCCTGAAAGATGGGGTTTTAAATCCAGAGCCTGATGATTAATTTCGGATTTTTTTCCTCCATACGATGGCTTAGATTTCTCCTCTATTCACTGGTGAACTCTCTCTTTCCATAATTGTGCTTTGTCTGGTAAATTTTATTCATCTTACAAGACATAGATCACATGTCACCTACTTTGTGAAGCCTTCCTTAGTTCTCCTGGGACTCCACAGACTCTCCTTCTTTGTCCTCTTACAGCATTTTTTTTTACACCACTGTAATAGAACAAATAAATCATTGTCTTATAGATAACTTGTGTACCCATTTTTACACCTGGTAAATAAGAGATCAATGTCTCTCCACGGACTTTTCATTATTATATAAAATTATATATGGTATATATACCATGAAAAAATATTATACATAATATCAAATATTATATAATACTTTTTCATGATGTATTTTAATTAAAAAATATTTTAGTAACTACTAATAATGAGAGACTGTATAGTAGTTAAACCATACCTCTGAGGTTAGACAGACCTGGGTTCAAATTCTGTGACAATTTGGGCAACTTACTTAACCTCCTTGGACCCCGAATTTCTTATCTTTAAAAGGAGAATAATACTAACAATGCTACAGGGAAGGAATATAATTTTCCATCTAACCTTCTGAATTCTTGGCTGAGAACTTCCTATAATAAGACAGATTAACAAGAGGAAAAATAGACAGATGTTTACTGACATGTATACCTAATGTATACATGGGAGATAGCAGGGGAAAAATGAGTCAAAGGTGACCAAACCTACCACCTTAAATGTCATCTTCATCTTACAGCATAAGGAATATAATAAATAATATTGTAATAACTATGTAAGATGTCAGATGGGTACTAGACTTATCAAGGTGATCACTTCATAAGTTATATGTCTAGTCACTAGGTTGTACACCTGAAACTAATATAATATTGTATGTCAACTGTAATTGAAAAAATTTTTAGAAATTTTAAATATCATCTTCAGCTAAAGAGAAAAGGAGCCAGTTATGGGAGGTTACCCTGAAAAGCATGGTAAACAAGGGTAAAGTTTTTATGCGCATTTTAATGGATGCCTTCTCCATTGAAAAGATTCTCTTGCGATTTAGAGTCATCCTTCTCTTCCTGGTTCAAAGACTGAGACCCATACAAGTAGAGAGTCCCTTTATAACTGTAAATGTCCTTCACAAAAGTGTAACTTCTACTCTGTTTTTCAAAACAACTTCTAGTTGAAATAATTAGCTTAAAATAACCTTATGCCAAACAGGCATATTTTGGGGTAGCAATGTAGAGTGAACAATCAGGATATGAAAATGTATAAGAAATATGATTATAACTATGTAAGGACTACATATTATGCAGAGTGCTTAGTTTCAGTGGAGCATTGTTTTTCTATTTCTCATATGTTTTATAATGTGCTTATTATTGCTTTAGAATCATTTATTTAATTATTTATTTAATAAAATGAATTATTTAATGTGTAAAAATAAAATAATCACAAGGAAATATAATTCTGTTGATTCAATATCATTCCGCGGTACCCAGAGCAGAATGGCGGCCCACACCAGCGTGTTGTGTACCCCCAGGTCTGTTGGGAAAGCCCTGTTTACTTTTGACCACATGTAGGCAAGGTTGAAAGGCTCCAGGGAGAGTCCTCACTATGCAGTGGGGATCTTTCAGGCTGAATTCTTCCTTTTCCTCCCTCCCGCTACCTTTGTAGACTCTAGGAACTACTAAGCCCGAGGCGGAGAGTGGGGCGGAATCTTTTTACTAGGATTTTGATGTTCCATATTAAGTTTAATAATAAAAAATACCAAAATAACAACACCCTGCAATTATATGGTTTTCCATGCTTTAGGATTTGAGGACATTTTAAGGAGGTTTATTTTCATTTATTTTCCCACCTTCCCTGGTAAGGGTAGTAACATGTCATTTGTAAATGAGAAAACTGATGAGACCATCAGGGCTGCAAATCCTGAATTGAGACAGAGAACCTCCCCATTTCTAGTCTGCTGCTTATATCAATGACTCTTATTATCTACTAGTGGTAAAAATATTTTATGTTCTAAAAATCTGTTGAATCATGCGGTCAGAGGAGATATCCTCAGGGTAAGTTAACCCTTTCCTTTTCTTTCTTTCTTTTTTCTTATAGGCGGGAAATGTTTCATGTGCCCTCAGCCTCTCCAGAGAGTTCCTTCTCTATAGTACGTAATGATAAAAGATAAGCCACAAGTCTGATTTACTGGGAAATCCCTTCTGCTCCTGGACTTGAATCTCTGCAAGTGAAATACAGCTATTTTTATTTTTCTAATTTCATAATCCAAGGCACATTTTTAATTTTTGGATTTAATCTTACATACTGATTAGTGCATCAGAGAGAAATTTTTAAGTCAATTGGAAAATGCTAAGAAGAAAATATCAACCTGTCTTTTTCCTCCTCCACCCCAAACCAGTTATATATTAGTGTTACTTCTTTGGGGAACAAGTCCGGAAGCCAGTTTCTTCAGGGACATTTAAAACCCAGGTTTGGAAGTAGATGTGAGAATGAGTGTAATCAGTGAGAGCTATGTGTGTAAGGAGAATGATTCAGCAGGAATCTTCACCTTGGCTGCTTACGAGGAGATATCAGTTCTTCTCTTTAAACCAGTGCTCACTATGCTATGCAAGCATTTTGTCCAGTTAATGCAGAGTTCAGTGTCAGCCTCACCAGAGTTGAACTGAAGGAAGACTTGCTAGCTTAGCTTTCTGCTTGGATTATTTTGCTTAAAGTTTTGGTGATAGATGGCATCCCAGGTTTTCCTTTAATAAGACGTTTAGATACTAAAGTAAGATGCCTAATCACTATTATGTTTTCATATTTATAAAATATTTCATGTAGGCCTTTACAATTGTATTTATTAATCACTTTTTAATGAATCTGTTTAGTAACATTATTCCTGTCTGATAATTCAACAAAAAAATAGGATAAGGAAGTAGCGGTATGGAAACATGTAGGCAATTAATGGTACAGGCAAAATGATAAACAATGTCCCTTTATTTCTTGACCTTTTATAATCTTGACCTTTTATAATCTCTGCCTCTCTCAGAGAACCCAAATTATGCATTATTATAGGTAAATAAGCAGGACACAGCAAATTGAGATTCCCGGTTCTTTTTCTGGCTGTTTAATATTTTTATTGGCGTTTTGGATTCGTCATTTCCATTCTCTAAAACTTCATTTCTCCTCTTCTTGAAAAAGGATGGTGTTTTCTGCCCCCTCCTTTCCTCCTTTGCCAGGACGGAAGTGGTGTTTAGAAGTACATCGAGCTCCTCAGAGAAAGATGCTTTTAGAACAATTCAGCACCTCTTTCTGAGATGTGCTCAGAATCATGCATGGAGGCTAGCAGACAGGGGTAACTGCCAACCCACAGGGCATCTTGCAGCCAAAGTGGGCACAAACAAGACACAAGACACCTATTGGAACCCAGGCTGGAACCAAAGCTAGAACCCCTTTGTTGCGTGCTGCTCTGCTCTGTGTCTAGGCCTGTTAGGCTTTTTGAAGGATCTGATAGAGTCAGGAATGAATTAGCTTCCAGTTCTCCAGAAAGAGTAGGTTGTGTCTCTGCTATAGGCTTTGGATCTCTCAACTTCTCTTTCATAGTACTTAGTTGTCATGTCTCATTGTAAGTAGTTCTTTAATCTCTCTTTTCTTTATTAGACTCTAAACCTCTATCAGAGGTTGGCCTCTAGCATAATATCTGGTACATAGTAGATATTCAGTGAAAATTTCCTGAATAGATGAGGAAATGAATGAAAGAATAAAGCTTCTTCCCTGTATATAAAACTGATTGTCACACTATCCTAGATCCGCCATCCTGATGATCCCTTGGTCTAGAGTTAAGTACTACTTTTCCTTTCCAAAGTCCTTTGCACCTTCAGATCTATCAGGCCTGATTCAATCTTTTTCTTCTTCCTCCTCCTCCTCCTCCTCCTCCTCTTCTTCTTCTTCTTCTTCTTCTTCTTCTTCTTCTTCTTCTTCTTCTTCTTCTTCTTCTTCTTCTTCTTCTTCTTCCTCTTCCTCTTCCTCTTCCTCTTCCTCTTCCTCTTCCTCTTCCTCTTCTTCTTCTTCTTTGTCCTCTTCTTTTTATACCAGGTACTCTTCTGAGAGTGAGGGCTTTACGTCCTCCTGTACATGGACACAGGAGTTATTTGAGATGTCCAGTTGTCAGTTGTGTGCGACAGTAAAACTGTAGGAAACCTTGGCAGCACTCCTTGGGACTATTGTTTGTTAATCTGTATTATTCCCTATTCTGATTTCTCCCAGGCCCAAATAATAAGAGAATGGCCAGGAATGTGTTGAAATATGAAAAGCTCTTGGCAGAGAGCCCCAACCAGGCAGTAGTGGAGGCTGTCATCCAGAGGCCCAATGTACCCCACCTGCAGACCAGAGACACCTACGAGGGGTTGTGTCAGACCCTGGGTTCCCAGGTAGGATTTCTCAGGGAAAAAGAAAAGGAGAACAAGCTTGGCTAGAGAGAGAAGGTAGAATTGGGATGATGTGATAAAAAAAGGCTGATACATTAAAAAAATAATAAAGCTCACTTGGACAGCATCAGTGATCACATTCTGAATTTTCCACACTCCAATTTCTTTATGCTTTAGTTCCTCTAAATTAGTGTCAGCTTCTAGGCCCTTTTCCTCTTAAGCTGATTCTAGTCTTTTCTTCCAGCCCACTCACTACCAGACCCCTAGCCTCCACTGCTCCTATGAGACCAATTCCAGTCCCTACCTGCTGCTCCAGCCTGTGCGGAAGGAGGTCATCCACCTGGAGCCCTATGTTGTTCTCTACCATGACTTTGTCAGTGACTTGGAAGCTCAGAAAATTAGAGGGCTTGCAGAACCATGGGTGAGTGACCCCAAAGCCCACCCAGAACTACCCTTTGTGCCTGGAGTTCAGGAGTGTGAGAACAGGCAGACTGAACTAGACACTTTATCAGTCCAGAAGCTCAAAATGCCAACCATTCCATAAAACTAATCAGTAGTGAAAAAATATCATAGTAGCGGTTGTCTCTGGAGAGAGCAAATTGGTTGGAAAGGGTACAAGGGGATTTTCTGGGGTGGTGAAATGTGCTCTCAATATCTTGTTAGGGGTGTGGAGTACATGGCTAATGTATGCATTTGTCAAAACTCAGCAAATGGTACACTTGGGTTCTGTGTATACCATTGTATGTAAATTTAACCTAAAATAAGAAGGTATCCCCCTAAAATGTCCCTCACACCATGTAATTAATTGGTAGAAGAAAAAAAATGGGTGAAATGACACGGGCAAGAGTGATATCCTGGTCTAGATTTACAGAATTACAAAGTGGAAAGATTATCTAGTTCAACTGTTAAAGAGGGGACTGAGTCCCAGAGAAAGGGAGAGACTCGATGAAGGTACACTTGTAGCTAGAGCCAGAACAAGAACTTAGAGGTACACTGATTGCTGCTCTGCTAGTCTACCTGTTTTTATCAGTTATCTTAGGCTAACTTATGTTTGGTAATGAGCATACCCCAAATCTCCAGGTCAACAAAACAGGTTTGCTTCTTTCTCACATTATATGTCTGTCTTGGGCTGGCTGTAGCTCTGCCCCACACTGTCTTCACTCTGGGACTCAGGCTGACAGAGCAGCCTCTGTTTGGGACATCGCCAGTCTCATGGAAGAGGAAAAAGACAGAGATAGCAAACTACCAGCTGGCTCTTAAAGCCTCTGCTTGGAAGTGCCAGATATTACTTCTGTCCACATTTCATTGATTAAAGCAAAGCATGTGGCTACTATTGTAGTCAAGAAGGAAAGAATATCTAATTCTCCCATAGGGAAAGCACTGCAAGTCACTGTGCCATGCTTGATGTCGATCGTAGGGAACATTTTATTGTCCCCCAGGAAATGTAGTAGATATTTAGAAAAATAATACAGCCCACCTCACCACTATAACATGTTTGTTGCCTCTTTACAAATGGCACGTTAAGAATGTCTCAGAATTACTTATGTCATTGTACCCTTCATGGTGTGCTGTTCATCAGGCAGTGTTTAGTCATATATCAAGAGAACAGAGCCTGCTGTATGCCAGACACTGTGCCGCGTGCTGGGCTTCTGCAAAGAGATTTAGTATTGGTCCTTGCCTTTAGGAGCTTACTTTATAATGGGGAAAAACAGATATTTACAATACCCTGTGTACGTACTGTCATGGAGGTGTGTGCAGGGAGTGGCACTACAGCAGCAGATAAAGGTGAGTCTTCTCCCTGAGGGAAAGGCAGTTTGGTGAGGAGCAGATGGGGAAAGAAGAAACGGAGAAGGCTTCCCTGTGGATGTGAAATTCATCGAAATGACAAGGTGGCAAAGGGTATTTGAAGAAAACAAAACAATCTGTGCAAGGGCCTGAGATGCAGTGTGCTCAGAGAATGCGGGAAGCTTGGTGGCTGGAGTGGTAGGAGGTGAGACTCCATGGTGAGAGGTCATTGGGAAGCCCTGTGAATACCAAGCTGGGGAGTGGGTTTTATCCTGTAGGCAGAGGGCGAGTTGTCAGACAGTTTTAAATAGGAGAGTGGTAAAATCAGGTCTGCAGATTTCAGGGAAGCAGACATGGACCAGTGGAAGAAGAGTGGCAATAATCGTCTAAAAATCTGTGCACTAAAGTCTAGAACCTTTGTAGAGAAGGTTTTTGAAACAATTAAGCTCCACTGGGGCATTGGAACAATGTATTTTCAATAGTTTCGGCTTCTCAGTGGGTCAGTGGGAACACTGGGCCAGCAGCTACTTTTTCCCTAGAATAATTTTGTTGCCATGGTAATAGGACATGCAGCCCACCTGGAGACATTCATTTAATCCCTCATGGCCAGGTCATTTATTTGGCGTGCACAGACCTTGCCACACCCCCTTCTCCCAGAAATGTCTTGCTGGGGTGGCTGATCCCTGTCTGGTCTTTGGCTCTGCCAGAAATAAACCCTGGCTTACATGGTGGTGGCTGCCCTATAAGAGCTGAGCACAGATGCCTCATTGGCTTATATTGAATTTATCTGCTTCCTATTCACTGTCCTTTTTCCAAAGAATGCCCTCTTGTCACTTCTTCCCCATCTACATCCTATATATTCTTAAAGACTCAGTTGAAACCCCAAGCCTCCTTTGACCCACTAGCCTTGACCACTCTGGCCCACTTTCACTGGTTCTTTAAGTAGGGACTTTTTTTTAGAGCACTTTTAGGGGGCCACATACAAAATAACCTTGTCTTCCTCTGAACTCAAAGCTTTTGTCACCAGTTGTTTGGTACTTTCATTTATTCTGTTAGTGTCTAGTATCACTAACAATTTCATGGACAAGCATCCTGAATCCCCAACTAGACTAAACTAGCCAGAATTATATGTTGTCCTTCTTGAAATGCCTTGCCTTGTGTTATGCCCATTGCAGCCAGAGTAATCTTTAAAAGGTCAAATCTGACCATGTCAAGCCCTTGCTTAAACTATTTAATGGGTCACTTTTGCTCTTGAATGATGACAAAGCTCCTGGCTGCTGCCAACCCCTTCTGTAGCATTGTCCCCCTTGCACTCAGTACCCCAGCTGCACTGAACAACTGGCATCTCCGTGAACTAGCCTCCACACACACTCTTCTCTCTGCCTGAAATGCTCTTCCTTTGGCCTCTTTTCACCTATGTGATTCCACTTGTCTTTCAGGCATTCTAGGAAGCCTTCCTGTCCCTCATAAAAATGGACCAGATGCTCCTTCTCAGTATTTCCACAGCATCCTCTATATCCCCACTGCATGACTTATATCTGGTTTCATATGTTGTATTTCCAATACCTAGCACAGTGCTTTGTACAGAGAACAATCAATAAATATGTCCCCTGAAATGAATGACTTGTAGGTGTACAATAAATAATTGTTAAAGGAATTAAGTACAAGGTGTCTCCGTAATAGGGAAAGGGGAGCAGAGATTCCCTAGGATTTTTTTAAACCACTGATAGTTGCCTAAAAGAACAGGAGGGGGCATCTCTCCTCTATGAATCTCTCCTCTCTCCTCTATGAATGACTCAGAAGAGGATGCTGGTGAAGGACTAGATAGAGGAAATATCAGTCACTGATTTTCTGCATCCTGATATTGTAGAGTGATAGGAACTCCCAAGAATGTGTTTTTCACGTACTTCATTTTGTAGTTGGAGAAACGAGTCTAAGACAAGGAAGAGGCTCTTCCAAGGGCATCTACCTGGTTTAGAAGCAGGAACAACATTATAGAAGCCTCCAGGAAGGGAAAGTGTTTTTGTTTTGTGCAGTTCCTTGCCCTGTGCTCTGTTCTGACAGTGTGCAAAGTGGTAGGCTGGGTCTGTAGGCATAAGACTCTGGGTCATCCATTCATTTGCTTGCTTCCCCAGTATTGAGCATCCACTCCCTGCCAGGCCTTCTCTGGGCCCTGGGGATATAGCACTGATAAAAAACCAAGTTCTTGCCCTCATGGAGTGACATTCTGATGACAGACACAGAAGTAGACACATCATTGTGAAAATACATAGTATTTCTCTTTCTATCTCTGGTACAGTGCTTTTATAATTAGAAGCCACTATATTTAAAAATAATGCAAATTTTATGTCCAGACATTCAGAACAAAATAAAAACATTCGGTTAAATTAGTGGCTTCATACCTGTTTGGTCCTCTCCCTCCGCAATAGCAAGGCAGTTGCAGCAAGGAAGATTTTGATTCTCTGTAAGGAAGGGCTTTTGTTAGACATGTTCAGGAGGAGTAGGCTACCTCTGAGGGTAGAGAGTTTCCTGTTGTTGGAGGTGTTCATTTAATTCAACAAACTAAGTGCTTACTATTGGGCAGGTTCTGTGCCAGACACTGAGATACAAAGATGAATGAGAAACAGAACTCGCAGTCTTGCAGATGCAGGATTCAAATATCACTTTGTTTCAGTTCAGCAGACTTTTACTGAGTGCTTACTGTCTATTAGACTCAATGCTAAAGTTTATTTTCCGCTCTAAGATATTTTATCATTTCGTATTTTTTATTTTCAAGATCCATAGCTAGCACTAAATTAGTACCATGTGCAAAATATCCTTTAATTAGGGACGAACTGGTGATTGTTAGGTTTATGCTTAAAGAGGGGCATGTCTATGGAAATGACAGAGTCCTTCCTTTCACATCATAACCACTTGGACTTTCTCTTATGTCCTTCCCACTAGCTTCAGAGATCCGTGGTAGCGTCAGGCGAAAAGCAGTTACCGGTGGAGTACCGCATCAGCAAAAGGTAAGGGGATCCTTCCTCTGTGGGAGCTCCGGCCATACCTGCAGCCTGCCCTCCAGCCAGTGGCACAGCTCACTGAAGGTCAGCAACAGCCATTCAGGTGCCATCAGAGATGCTGCTGGAGAACCTGTAGTTCATGTTTATAACTGCACATTCTTCTTGAGAGGGAGATATTTCTACTCCTTTCACCCAAGGACTTAACTAGGAGACCATTAGAAAAAGACTTGAAAAAGGTCCTATGTCCTAAACCAAAAAAAATAAGTGTGTAGGTGTTCTCCTAAACAAGATTGCTTTTCCAGAGAATATAGTCTGGTATCCATTTGTCATTTTCGACTTTACAAGATTCCATTCCCACCTCCTGACTCATATTCAAAGCGTGACTTGCCAACATTCAGGCGAGAAGGATAACTAGAATCTCTGGACGTGATGGCTTCTCTCTGGAGGAGCAGATTCAGCTGTGAGAGCCCAGCTTTATCCCCTCCCCTCCATCCCAGATAGAGGCTGCTCTGTCAGGCTGGGTCCCAGAATGAAGATAGTGTTGGGGCAGAGCTTGCCTTTTTCCTATTTGTATCCCAGTGTCCGTTGCTTTGAACCTTCACTCTTCACAGTATCTAACACAAGGCCTGGCATTCAGTAGGCCTCAGAGAATGGTTATTGAATGAATGAATATGTGAATGTTGAGTTAGAGCACAAAATGGACTGGGCAGACTTAGCATAGGAGTAGGTAATTAGGCATTAATGTCTGTCTTCCTGTCCTCCCTCCCTCCCTTCTATCTTTTCTCCCCTCCTTCTTTTCTTTTCCTTCCTCTAGCAATTGACATCATTCATTCATTCATTCATTCATAGACATTTAGTCATTTCTGTCATCAGATCAATAATGCTCCAACCTATGATGTGTTTTAGTGCTTGGCTGAAGGACACTGCTGACCCCATGCTGGTGACCCTTGACCATCGCATTGCTGCCCTCACAGGCCTTGATGTCCAGCCTCCCTATGCAGAGTATCTCCAGGTGGTGAACTATGGCATTGGAGGGCACTATGAGCCTCACTTTGACCATGCTACGGTAACTATAGGGTCAGTGGCCAGTATCTTGGGGTGGAGAACCTGAGTATTATTTATTTCTCTGAGGCAAAACTCTTGTAGGGATCCCTGGGAATACTAAGTGAAATCTTAGAATAAAGGTGCTTGTTCCAGAAAGATCTGAAAGCCTTGGTTTCAAGCTGATTGCTGCTGACTCATTTTCTTGTTTGCTACCATCATCCTCCCTATAATTTACTAGTGGGGAGAAGAATGTGGCTTGTCATGGAGTCTTCTGTTGAGCCTCACTCAGGGGCTTCTCAGTGAAGGTTATCCTTCCTCCAGTTGCTCTCCTTATCCACATTTATATGAGATTTCTAGAAAAGGCAAAACTATAGAGACAGGAAGTAAATCTGTGGTTGCCCAGGATTGGGGGTGGGAATGGGGGTTGACTGCTAACTCACATGAAGGAACTTTTTCAGCTGATGGAAATGTTCTAAAATTGGATTGGTGGAATGGTTACAGAACTGTTAAAATTTACTAAAACTCATTGAACAGTATATTTATAATGAATGAATTTTATCATATGTAAATTATATTTTAATTAAACTGTCTGTGACCCAAAAAAGGAGGGTGTCTCTTCAACAAATAATTGGGAACTCTAGTCTTATTACTTGGTATTCATAAATGATAACTATCCGTAATATTTTATATATTAATTTCTTTATTTCACCAAGAACCTGAAAGTACTATATAACTCTTTATGGGTAAAGCAATTCACTATGGGTAAGCAATTCATTAGTATGCAGTTCACTTATATGAATGTCTAATAAATTAGTAAAAGAAAAAAAAAAGTATATTGGGTACCCACCAGCACAGATGGGATCAAACTCGACTAGGTGTATACAGCTCAAGGCTATATCCCATCTGTGACCCCCATTTTTTTCCTCCTTGTATTGTGATAGACTCCTGGTTGTCACTCTGGTGTCAACTGCATAAAATAATATGTTTTATTTTTGTCTCAGTCACCAAGCAGCCCACTGTACAGAATGAAGTCTGGGAACCGGGTTGCAACATTTATGATCTATGTGAGTCTTGCTCTGAATCAGGGCTTCTTACTTAATAACAATTTATGTCTCTCTTTTATTTTATGGTTTTCAAAGCAATCTCAGATATTGATTTTGTCTGGTACTCACAGCTAAAAAATCTCTAGGACTTTTGTGAATTTCAGACAGCATTTTTTTAGGCACCATAGGAAATACAAAGAAATACAAGTCAGACCAAAATACTTGTAGACCTAAATATGACCTCATCGTAGGCAGTGATGAGGATGAGAAGTTGGGTTACACTGAAGCCCAAGAGTTCATGGAACCTGAACTACATAGGAAGAGGATGTGAGAGCCTCTTTTTGGGGGGATCTCATAGACTGGCTGGGGTTGAAAAGCATGGACCTGTAGATAAGATTGTTGAGCTGTGAGGGGAAAGAGAGAAGAAAAATGAGGCAACTGAGATTACAGAAAGGACAGAGATTCCTACAGAGAAATTCAGTGTTTCTCTTTCATATTTAATGAAAATTCTCTTCTTTATCTCCCCATAAAATATACATTACACTTCCTTAAAAAAATAAATTAGCCTCTTCTCCTAACTTCCGACCTGATCCTATAGGATTTACTCCCACTCTTTATGATCTCACCTATCCCTTTCCCTTCCAGTCATGTGGGTTTATCTCCTTTTCTATGGACAAGTCAGAATTTCAATCATCTATCACTTAAATTATAAGAGATGTGTCACTATTAACTGATGAGATAAACATGCTAATATAAGGGTTCTGTGTAATACCCAAAGATGAAGTCCTGGTTTCAGGCTCATTAGAATAACAGATACCCCTACCAAGCATTCTACCTTTTCTTAGTGCAACATCTGGTTTCTACAGTACAGCCAAGAAAGGGCAACCGGAGGCCGTCACACTATAGTCTTTAATGCTGCCAATTCCAACGTGTTTCTTCTTGTGGCTCGGCTTTATACTTCTTGCAGAGAGAAGGCTGCCACTTCCAATGGTGTTTGGCCTTTAGTGGTCATTCTGAGCATTCTGATCAAGCACAGAAGGATAGTAGAAATGAGCTCTCAGGAAAGGGGACATGTCTTGGATCAACAGCTGGTTGCATCTCTGGTTGATGACTCAAGCTGGCATGGAAGGTCACAGGCAGTGAAGAATATTAATATCAACCAAAAAATAGGACATCTTGGGGCTAATATCTCTCTGTTTTTTATTCCCCCAATATTTTCTACAGCTGTTTCCCTGGTTACAGAGGCCCAGTTGCTATAGTAAAGGTAGCCTAGCAATTTTAAATGGCAAATGCAAGTGTGTGTGTGTGTGTGTGTGTGTGCGCGCACGTGTGTGTGTGCACATGTGGGTTTTAAGTATTTGAGACACTGTAATGGAATGCACTTTGGGTTAGGAGTCAGTTGGCCTCATTCTGGTTCTTCCACTTAAGATGTGGCCTCAGCACAAATCATGTCTATTCTTTGAACTCGTTTTCTTGCCGAGTGCCTCTTCATGGGGTTGTCTTGAGAATCTGATGAGGTGATGTAGGGGGATGTCACTCTGTAAAGTTTTCCTATAATATGTTCCTATTGTTATACTTCACAAAGCAGGTAAAAGACTACATAAAGGGACGGATCTTGAAAGGATCTTCGGGTTGAGATGAAGACTTTTATAAATATTTCTAAAGACAGGCATTAATGTTTGTGGATAACATAAGAGTATTATTATAGGAAGAAAATAATCTCTAAAAAGTACAGAGGATTAAGTTGAAATCATGTTCATGATTTTCTGCTCAGATGGGACATCAGATCATTTCCAGTACAAAACAGTGGGAAGTTTACAGAGGGAAGATTTCCCCCGCCCCCACCCCCTGCTAGTCACACAGTCCATGCCCTGCCCATGAGCTTCATAGTACACAGATCAGATTCTCTTTTTAATTTGCTGGTAAGTCATTCCTTCCCACTACACTGTGAAACCGCGGGTAGAGGAACACAGGCAAGTCCAGGTTACCCCTGCTGTATCTTGCTTATACCCACAGTGGCTGACAACGGGTTAGAAGAGGACCACCCAGTTTGTCAGTTACTTGAAACACAGCAGCAAACTGTTGCTCTCATCACCCTTCCCAAAGGGCTACAGGGAGAGCCAAGAAAGGCTAAAAACCACCACTGCCATTTCTGGGTTCTGCATCACCAAGTCAGTCCAGTTTCCTCTAACAAGTGCCAACATCTTAACTGCTATAACCCTTGCTTTGTAACGCAGGTGAATATGGTGGGATCCATGAATGTTCTGGGAGACAGCTAGCCAGGGTGAGGTGTAAATTGGCACTATTGTGTCATGGTGCTGGTGAGAAAATAATTGTATGTATGAAAAGTATTAAATATATGCATACTTCTTTGATCTAATAATATTAATGCTTGGACTCTTTCCTATAAAAACAACCTAAAATACAAAAGTATTTTTATTTATTAAGATGTTCAATGCAGTGCTCTTTTAATAGTAAACATTAGGACATAACCTGAGTTTATTAACATAATAACATAAAGGTTATGAGCAGGGACTTTGTAGTCAGATAGCATTCGCTTAGCTCAAATCCTGAGCTTAGTCATCAAAGAGTTATGTGACCTTTTGTAAAGTACTTAATCTCTTTGAGTCTCAGTTTCCTCATCGGTAAAATGTGAATAATAACAATAACAATCCTAACTTGTAGGATTGTTGTGAAGAACAAGTGGGATGATATATTTGTAAGGACTTAGTATAGTGCCTAGTATATAGCCAGTCCTCAATAAAATCAACTATTAGTATATAAACTATAACATTACTTTTTTTCTGGATGGTTGGTAAAATGATGAGCAATATTACTTTTAAGTGTTTTCCTATATTTTTCAAAATTTTTGTGTATTTCTTTGACAATGAGAAAAATCTTCATACTGAGAGAATACATCCAAAATTCTAGAATATACTGGTGGTGAAATTCCTTAGCTGAGGTTACCAAGAGAGGGACTTAGTGATCTGAGAAACATGCCGAAGATGCAATCAGTAGTTCCTATGATGCCTAACTTTCAAACTAATTGTTGTAGTCTAAACAGTGCTCTGTGAGCCACAGGTCACGTGAAATAAATTTAATGGCTCTGGTCAACATTTAAGAATTCTGAACTAGAATAGCATAAAATATAATAGAAAATAACAGAGGGTATCATCTCATGTAGTAAGAATGTTTTACAAAACTTTTACTTCAGGAGTTGTGTGTGTGTGTGTGTGTGTGTGTGTGCATGTGTGTTGTGATATGAACAATATTTCTTCCTGAGAGTCTCAAAGTTTGAATCATTTATTGTAGCCCTCAATAAAGACGTTAGCTGGAACAATAAATAAAGGAGGAATTCCTAAATGTAGTCGTCTTGTAGAGTTGCAGGCCAACACTGATGCCATTGAGTAGGCTCCCTTAATTCCTAAATTGGGTGATTGTCTTTCAATACATAACTGTCGATACATAACTCTCCCGGAGTTGAAATAAAGGAACACAAGAGGGAATCTATGCGGAAATGCCATCAGATGTCAGGTAGGGCAGAATCGGGCAGTCAGGGGCTATTTCAACTCTGGCTTCTCTTCTGGTGTTGTAGCTGAGCTCAGTAGAAGCTGGAGGAGCCACAGCCTTCATCTATGCCAACTTTAGTGTGCCTGTGGTCAAGGTGAGTGGGGGTCTGGTCCTAATAGATGGTTGTAAGAGTGCAGAACTAACACCCTAGCTTTAATGCTGTCTTTGCTTGCAAGCTTATTCCTGGGAGGAGGGGATCAGAAGAGACCTTTCCCTGTATCCTGGAATCAAAGATAATCTCTTAGTCTTCTTGGTGACCACACTTTATTGTGCCTCTATTTTTTATTTTGTTACATTTATATTACAAGTAGATGATTACATATCTGCCATCTCTATTACAGTAGAACTTCTCAAAGATAAGAACTGTTTTATTAACCTTTGGATCCTCTACAGCAGCAGTCCCCAACCTTTTGACACAAGGGACCGGTTCTCCTATGAGAATCTAATGCCTGATGATCTGAGGTGCAACTGAGGTGGTAGTGCTAGCACTGGGGAGTGGCTGCAAATACAGATAAAGCTTTGCTCATTTGCCCACTGCTCATCTCCTGCTATGCAGCCCAGTTCCTAACAGGCCAAGGACCGGTACCAGTCCGTGGTCTGGAGGTTGGGGACCCTCACTCTACAGCAACTGGTCCCCTTAGTCATTTATTTAATAAACTCTGAGGGCTGGAGGCACTGAGGATACTGAGGAAAACTCATAGTCCTTGTCTTCCAGGAGCTCACAGAAAAAGTAACAGACAGTAGCAATGTCTGGAAATAGAGGTATGAAATCAAGTGAGGCCCATAGGAAGGTATGTGGTAAGAGGTTTGTTTAATAAATAAATATTTCCCCCAAATTTCAGATCGATTGATCAATCAATCAATCAGTCAAGGATGGCAGCCCATACTGAATTCAGGAAGGAAATGAGGCAAATAAATGGGATCATGCCTATAAAGCATTTAGCACAGCACCAGGCACATCCTAAGCAATCAATAAGTAAATGCAGGTATCTATGAATACTCAGGGGGTTGGCCAGGGTTAAAGTAAGTCTATAGGAAGTATATAAGAGAAAATGCTGGGTATGGAGATAAAAAGGAACACATAGGACTTGGATTCAAAACACCCAGGCTTGAGTCCTGATTTTGCTCCTTCTCAGTTGCATTATTTAAAGCCTTAACTCTCAACTTCTTTCCTGGTAAAGTGGGGAGTGTGATAATACTGGCTTCCTGGGGGATGTTATTAGTGAGTGCCTAATGAAGGGTAAGCATCTGAATTAAGCTCTTAGTTGTGTGAGGAATGTTTGTTTCACCTTGTGGTTTTTGAGTACCTCTCCTCAGTGATCCAGCGACTGACTCCTGGCACTTGTCACATTGTCCTGTCCTGGTCTGTTTTTATGTCTGTCTCTCCCACAAGACTGTGAGCTCCTGAGAGCAGAATTAGACATGATTTGTCCGCATCCTCAGGGACTAGAGCAGAGTAGGCCCCAAATAAATGACGTATGCATGAATGAATCAGTAAAAAGCAACTAACACCATGTTGTGCCGTTTTATGCATGCCTTGCTCCAGTCTGCACAGACAGTTTTCTTGTAAGGATGCACATGCATTTGTTTTCAGTCATGTGCTTCCAAAGACAGATCCTGGCTGACCACCCTCCAATCTTGGGCGGGGCCCTTTTGTTTTCAGAATGCAGCACTATTTTGGTGGAACTTGCATAGGAGTGGTGAAGGGGATAGTGACACACTTCATGCTGCCTGTCCAGTCCTGGTGGGCAATAAATGGGGTAAGACCTGCCTTTCTGGGAGTAAAGGGAAAGAGGGGGCAGATGGAAAATAGCATAGCCTTTTTATTCCAAAAGCTTCGTTACAGTGCCACATTATATTGAGATGATCAGATCCTGGGCAGTTGTCCCCAACAGATTGGGAGCCCACAAAGGGAAGGAATCCCATCACAGAGCAGATTTCAGTAAAAGTTCATTGACCTGACCAGACAGCCCTTGATTCCTGAGCACAGCTGAAAAGGAATATGGTGCTGAGCCCCAGTCCTGTATTCCTAGATGAGAACCATCAGGTGCCTCCCCATGAGGATAGTCAAACAAGGGAAGACATAAATAAGTAGGGGACATGTTTATGTCATATATGGGTCCAAAAGCACTTAGCTCTGAAGACAGAAAAAGTAGAAGAGGGACTCTCATACTGAGATGGACATTGCCCAGAGAAGCCACCCCTTTCCTCTCATTACTCTGGAATGGCACTGTGGCAGAGGTAGGCTTTTAGGAGCTACATTAATGAAAGGCGAGTGATTCTTAGAATCCACAGGTTCAAAAATTAATCTATAGTAGACAAGATCTATCAGGGATTTTTTCCAGGGGACAGTATCCTCTTTGCTATTTATCTCTGCTAGAAATAACACTGCTTAGTCATAGCAGGGCTGGGACGAGGGTGAGGCAAGTGAGTTGCCTGGTGCAGAATTTAAGGAGGCTGTTGCACAACCCTGTGAATGACCGCCACTGTCTACTCTTGAACCTGCTCTTTTCTTTCTCCCCTTTCTCTCCCAGTGGCCAACAAGTGGATACACGAGTACGGACAGGAATTCCGCAGACCCTGCAGCTCAAGCCCTGGAGACTAAGATGCTGGCAGAGAGAACACTGGTGGAGTTCTGTGGCTTTCCAGAGAAGCTAGAAGCCAGAAGCTGGGGGAGGAGGGGAGAAAGGAGAGCAGCCTTCTGGAAGAAGGCCTTGTCAGCATTGTCTGTTCCTCACAGATGCGATACAAGGAAGTGGGCTTTACCAGAGAATCTACCTTGTTTCTTCTCCAGCTCTGAGTCACAGTGGAGTGGAAAAGTCAAAGGACTGGGCAATAAGGCTGGAGAGAGGTTTCTGGAGCTCAGACACTCTGTTGGGAATAGGACATATCAACAGTCTCTGGGGTTTGGTTAGTGGGGCTTTTGCCATTTTGAACCTTGACCATAGGGGCCCAGGAGTGGCAATGAGGACACCTGTAGGCAGGGTCTAGCCCGGCTCCCATGGCTTTTTGCCCTTCTGTGAGACTTCTGCTGAAGACTGAGCAGGGAGTGTCTCTGTATTGGGAGTGTACCTCATATGATACTTTTTAAGCAGAAAGCAATTTCCTTTATTATGGGACGATTTTTTAATAATGCTACTTTTTAAGTAGGGGACATATTTTTTAATGCTACTTAATAGCATTAAAAATGTATACAAATTGTTTTTCACAGCCGAGAATATTCTTGCGTTATAACATTGAGTGAAAAAAAGTAGAGTATAAAATTTTTATGCCATAATCTCAACTTGGCTCACCTCCCATTGCTCCCCTCTCACTACATTCCAGACATATGACATTCTTTCTGTTCCTCAAAACCACCATGCTCATAGCCCTCAACATCATGCCCACTTCTCAGGTCTTTGTATTTGCTGCTCCCTTGCATCCTCCCCTGGCCAGCTCTTCTCATCATTCCACTCTTGGCTCAGTGTCATTTCAGAGAGGCCTTCCCTGACCACCTGACCTTCCAGCCATTTTCTTTCTTATTTACTGATTTTATGTTCTTCATAACATGTTTCGCAAGTTGAAATTAGTCATTTGTTTAATTGTGGCCAGTTGCCTTCCCTGCAGGGTGAGTGCTTTAAGACCCACTGTACTTTGTAAATGCCTCTATTATAGCCCCCATCTCACTGAATTTCAGTATTTGTTTATTCGCCTGGCTGCTCGTACTAGACTCTGCGCTCCTTATTCCTCTTGGCATCCCCAGAAGAAGGTCTGCTTTAAAATAAGTAGGCATTCAGCAAATATTTTAGGGTAAATGAATAAGAAGGCATCCTTTGAGCTGTGCTTCGGGGGGGCACATTGAATTTTTATAGGCAGAGACTTAATGAGGAGAAGCATTTCCCAGCAGGACTAGCAGGAGCTAAGGTTGCATTGATGAGTGACTGTAATATCTGAGCATTTATGCAAAGAGCACAGTCCAGGCGACTTGGCTCAATCTCCTCAACAGGGATAAGAGTGTATGTCTTGCTCACAAAGAAGCCACACAGTTGGAGGACTGGGTGGTTGGATGCTGTGCTGCCTCCACCCCCTCCCTGCTCTGTGCACTTCAGGATTCTGCTTCCCCAAGTTCTGTGGCCCTAAGGAAAGGGTTGTGATGTGCTGATAACCAGCTTTCTGCAGAGCCTCTATGAGCACCTGGTTGCATCCCCAGTATTTCTGCTGAGTGCGCCAAGATTCTGGCAATCTTCTTAACTAAATTATTGTCATGGAGGGGAGGAAAAATAATTTTCCCTTTACCCTTCAGTGTTCTCAGCTAAGACCTCTGTAATAAAAGACAGGTTAATAAGAGAAAACAAACAGTTTATTATCTTGTATATATCATATATACATCATGTATACATGGGAGACACTCAGGGAAAATTAGTAACTCCCTGAAGTGGCTTAGAACTCAGGATTAAATACCACCTTAATATGGAAAGAGGCAGGCAGGGGATATAGGCCTCTGAGGGGAGATTTTTAGGAAAGATGATGGGCCCTTAGAAAAGTAGATATGAGGTATAATAGTTTGAAATAGTTTGTATGGGTATAGTGTCTACTTCTAGTTTCTTCTCCTGTGATGAGTTAATTTTTCCTGGTTGGTGAAACTCCCAGGAAGGAGATTTATGACAACTGAGTTCCTTGTGGAGAATCTGTCTTTAGGCAGATAAGGAGAGTTCAGAGAAAGCCTCTCCTTGAATTTTCTGTTTTTCAAGTGCTCAAAATAATCAATATGCCAGAGCTGCATTTGTGGAAGTAGCACGTTCTGCTAATGCTACCCTCCAGTCTCATACTGACAACCTTCCTCCTCCAGCTTCAGAGCAATAGGCCTGAGACAGAAAGCGACTGTCTGTGGGTGACACTGCTTCCTTTCTTCACAGCAGCAGGGATCAGAACCAGGCCTTCTCAGAATTGCAGGGTGGGTTTGAGCTGAATATGGCGAACTTGGTGAGTTTCCCACGTGACGGGCATCATTCTGAGGCTCATACGTGTCAGTGAATTAATGCCCATCCCGACCCTATGAGATCGATCTAGTTATATCTTGTTTGACAGACAAGAAGGCAGAGTTACAGAGTTAGGTAATTTGCCTTAGTTCCACAGTGTAGCTTCAAACTTTGTGCTTTGAATCACTGCTTTCAATAATGTCTGAGAGGCGGCAGTTATCAAACATCTTGACTAGATGACTGAGACCCAAGAACTGTCTGGCTGCAAATGGAGCCACAGCTGCTTACTGAGCATTCCCCAGGGGCAGGTCCGGGCCCAGGTGTGCTGTGGCGGGTGTGTGAGAGGGGCAGCATGCAGTCCCTGGGAGCTGACGACCAGTAGGGGGATGAGACAAACTCATCCAGAGTTAAATGTTAGTTAAACACAATGTGAAAATGTTGCACGTAAGAGATGAATTATTATTGAATGCTACAATCAAGAGCTGAAGAGGTCATTTGTTTATTCAAATCACACTGCCAAAGTGCTGATTTTGTGCCAGGCCCTTTCAAGTACCAGTAATGGAGAGGAGAATTCAATGCTGACCCTGCCCAGACCCTCAGATCGTCACAAGGCAATGCAGCCACAGGTGGAGACAGAAACAGAGCACTAAGAGGCCCCCAGAGGCATGGTGAGGGACTGACCAAGTCTTGAAGAGGAGGAGGGTATGAGGAGGGTCTGTAGAAGCTCAGAAGGCGGGGCAAGGGCCATGCAAATGGGGAAAGTGAGGAGAAATGACTCTCCCCAGAGCCACAAATAGTACCACCTTACTTTTGGCCAGGATGTTAGTTTCCAAAACACTTTAGCACTCCTCTTGAACATCACCTACCCAGGGTGGAAAGGAGAGCAGGCATTATGGAAAGGGAGCTTTGGAATGGCCAGTGCCATGCCTGGGCTTACATGACACAGCCTGGCCTGAGGCCTGGTCTTCTGTCTCTCTCACCAGTGTTCTTTCCACTTGATGGTTTTCAAAGCTATGTCCCTCCATTGCACCACAGCTGGAGACTGTAAAGACATTATTTTTTTTTATATTTGCATGAGTCCCCATGTCCTCACGCCGGTCCTGCTAGAAAGTGGTGGCTGTGATGCCCCAATAGTGCTTAGTGGTTAGGCAGCTAATTCTAAATAAGACTGACTGTGTGGGACACAGCTTGTTTATTATTTTGTTTTTTTTTTCTTTCTTGCACTGTTCTTCAGCTTTTTTTCTAACGGCTTCATTCAACCTGGTTTCGTGGCATTGCACTATATATCTCTCAAAAGTCTTTCTCCAAGAAATATTCTGTACATTAATGACTATTATCATTATCATTAATTACCACATATTGATCATTTACCATAGACCAGGCATTGTGCTAAGAACTTGGGTGGATTTGTTTCTTCAGTCCTTGCAATGAGATAGGTGCTAGTATCCCTAATTTTATAGATGAGGGAAACTGAGGCAGAAACATGTAACTTCCCTGAGGTTACACAGCTGTAAAGTAAAGACAGTCAGGATTCAAATCCAGGTCTGTCTGTCTCTAAAGTCTGTCTGCCTTACATGTTATTTTGCTTTAGTTGCTTTGTTGCCATTGGCAATAATACCTTTTGGAACCAACAGTTTTTGAGGGGAGTCTTCAACCTTTCCCAGGCTTTGCATGTCTCTAATGCCTAATGGCTAAGAGCCCTGTCAGATGTAGATATTTGTTAAATACACAAGTGAATCACTTCAGTTCCACAGATGTATAATGGACACCTATTGTGTGACCAGCCCCATGTGAGGTGCTCCGTGAAAATCAAAGAAAATGAGACCTGCTCACTGCCCTTAAGACAAATTTATCACATGCACAAATAGAAGAATAGAGGATTAGATATAATCAAGTGGAAAGCTGTAGGGTGCTCATCTTAAGCATCATTGGAGCTGGGAGAAAGGGGAGAACCTTATGGCTAGAGTGGGCTGAGAGGGCTTCCACTTCTGGGCCCTAGAAATACAATGGAAAGCATGAGAATGTGTGTCTGTGGAAGGCAAGGAGCAGTTGCCACCTCACTTGTCCCTTTTCACACCCAAGGTGGCAGGGAGAGCTGTCTAGAAGGAAGAAGTGAGAGGGTGTTGAATCTGGGGGGCCCTTGTCCAGCAATGCCAAGGGCAGCTAGCACAAAACTGCCCTTTCATGGAACCACTCAAAGAGTCCCCTGTGTGTGTGCGGGGGAGGGGGGAGTCTTGGCTGCTCAAGCTGGGAGAAGCCAAGTGAGAGGGCGTGAGGTGCTATGAGGGGCATTTGCCTGCAGACTGCTGTACACTGGCAAAACTATGAAATCAGCCAAGGACTAGGGGAGGAGACAAACATTTGTTCCTACTCCCTTATTTTATTCACAATTATCATCCCTTTTGGGGAGAGAGGAAAAGGAGGCTCAAAGAAAATACTTTCTTAAGTTCACATAGCTAAAAGCAGAGCAGGATGTGAATCCAGGGAGGTCTCCCCTACCACTGCTTCTACCCTCTCTTTCTCTCTGGACTTCTCTCTTCCTCACTTAGAAATCCTCCCAATTTTCTCACCTTTAGGAAGTAGAACCTGTCTCTTTCCCTTATTCTCTGCCCCATCCTTCTTTCATCCCCTTTCATGGTCACATGACTTTTTACATTAAATGCTCGATAGGCCCATTACCTCTCAGATCTGCATGACAGAGGGTCTCTCTGTCCCTGCCAGGGACATACTTGCATTTGAAATGAATAGCCTCTTGTGAAATCAGATTTTCTCAAAGGAATGAGGTGCTAAGATGACACTCTTTTGGGCTAATGGTTTAAGGGCACAACTTAGATGGATCCCCACAGACAACTACCTCCTTCTCTATCTTCTTTAAAGTTTGCCATGGTTTCAGATGGAACATAACTAAAATAATGACCATGACGCATCCTGTTCATCTGCTTATCACCTTATCAGTCCGGGAGGCAGCGATTATTTTCTGTGGCCCAGAAAGGTGAAGCAACTCATTTACAGTTACACAGTGTGTCAGTGTCAGAGCCAAGACTAGAAGGCAGACCTAGGCTTCTTTCCAAATCTTCTTGGGACAGGAGCACAGTGGGCAAATGATAGTACTGACACTTGATGGTGCTTTCATGGGCACAATTTTATGTGTGGTCTGTCACTCATTCATTTGACTAAGCATTACTGACATTGTGTCTGTGCCAGCTTTTTTGCTGGGGCTGGAGATGCTGGGATGACTCTAAGTCTCTGTCCTTGAAGAGCTCCCAGAGAAGAAAACCCACACAATGACAATACTTGTGGAAAGGGGACATGCGACATGTTACAAAAGTCAGGAAGGGGCATCACTACCTCTAGTGTGATGGGCTCATGTGACATTTTGATTTGGGCTCTGAAGGATAAGAAGGTGTGTGTGTGTGTGATGGAGATGTAGGAGCTTATCTCCCTAACTCACAGGTGTATAATGAGTCCTTAAAGTGTCTCAAACTCAAAAAATTTACAACTTTCTCTTTTGATAAACTTGAATTTTTCTTTGATCTTAGAAATTCAGATATATCATTCTGGGATAGGTTTTGTCTAACTTTATGTTCTGTAATCTGTTTCAGACAAAAAGATTTTTTTCCCCCTTTACCAAATCAAACATTATATTAAATATTCTTAAAAATTACACAGTCCCCCTAGGGGGAACCACCATCCTAGAAACTCCCACAATGCTCTCCAGGTTCTAGGGCTCTGGAACCTATTTTTGACTCTCTTGTAATAAAAAGGGAAGCAAGAATTGTCAGCAGCTCCCCTTGGAGGAGCAAACCTGTCTATCCTGATGCCTCCGTTCTTGGAGCCACTGAGCCTTGTGAGCTCGCCAGTGCTGGGGTTTAGAGAGAGCCTTTCACCCTCAGAGACCCGAGACTCTCTGGCTCTTAGGGTTGCAGGCATGGGAACAGGTAAGGAAAGCTTCCAGTGCCTGGGCCAGTTGGCATCAGCTCACAGGCTCAACTCCTAAGCCTCTGTTGGGGCTCTGCCCAGGATTCCTCCACTCACTCTCACATATCTGGCTATCTTGGAATGCTAAAATTAGAGAAACACAATAAGGTACCACTTTACACTTACTAAGATGGCTATAGAAATAAGAAATATATAATAAGTGTTGGAAAGGATGTGGAGAAACCGAAACCCTTTCCTTTGGCTGGTAGGAATGTAAAATGGTACAGCTGCTGTGGAAAATGGTTTGGTAGTTCCTCAAAAAGTTAAACAATAGAACTACCATATGACCCAGTAATACCTCTCCTAGATATAGTCCAAAAGAATTAAAAGCAAGGACTCAAACAGGTATTTATACACCAATGTTCATAGCAGCATTATTCATTCACATTAGTCAAAAGGTGGAAATAACCCAAGTGCGTATTAACAGATGAATGGATAAACAAAATGTGGCATTTACATCTAATGGAATACTACCCGGCATCAAAGAGGAATAAAATCCCGATACATGCTACAATGTGGATGGATCTTGAAAACAATATTTACTACGTGAAATAAGCCAGATGCAGGACAAATATTGTACGTTTCCACCCATATGAGCTACATGGAATAGGCAAATTCACAGAGGTAGAAGGCAAAATAGAGGTCCCCAGAGGCTGGGAGGAGGAAGAAAAGGGGGAATTATTGTTTAGTAGTAGTTTAATGTTGGGGATGAAAAGGTTTTGAGTACAGATAGTGGTAATGGGTATACAGCATTGTGAATATAATTAATGTCACTGACTTGTAAACTAAAAATGGTTAAAATGGTAAAAGACTATGTTATGTATATTTTATCATTATTGGGGGAAAAAAAAGCTGTTAACAAATTTGAGAAGGACTCTCCTAGGCCAGAGGAGGTTTATGATACTGGATAGCATTCAGGCCTCAGGCACATAAAGTTCACCTAACTGTTCCACCTGAGAGCAGCTCCACTTGGTAGGGCTAGGGGAAGGGAATCCCAGGGGACCTTGGATCTAATGGCTTTTGCCTTGGTTTCCCTCACCCTTTGGGATTCCCAATTATCCCCTTGCCTCCTTGGCACCATGGCATTTACTGCTTTCCACCTTGACTACTGCAGGAAGCACACATTTACTATACTTTATGTACTTAGGTCTCATTTAACCCTCATGATACCTTGTGGTTTAAGGATTATCAACCATTTTTTGGGTAAGGAACCTGATATGCCAAAGGTCACCCAGTTAGTAAGTGGCTGAGTGCCTGTCACTACTAGTGAGTGCCAGTTGCCAGTCCCCAGTCTTCTTCTACACACCTACCTACCCTCTTTTCTGGTATGGTTTGGATAAGACATGCACTGGTCTGGGAGTTTTGTGGCCTGAGTCCTAGTCTGGACTGTGCTATGTGACCTTGGACAAATCACTTTCCTTATTAGAGCTTTTGTTTTTTCATCTGTAAGATGGCACTGCTAACCTGTCCGCTCAACCTACTCACCGAGTTCTGAGACCTGAAAGGGTGAAAATGTGCTTTATAAATGGTACATACTATGTTGTGTCAGTTATTCTAAGCTTAAGTCTGATTATTCACAAATATGTGGCATTATCATTGATCATCAGGAAAAAACTTTCTCCACTATCACACAGTTACTCACTCAGTTAACTGTTCCCTTCATCCTCTGGTAAGAGGCTAGCCTCTTGGCTAGTCTCAGGTTCCAAGGTTTCACCTGGCTACAGGCTGGGGTTTTCTAGCAAACTGCTGGGAGAGAAAATCAGCTCTAGGAATAAGGGAGCCTCTTGAGTTTACATAACTTTCTGAGCCCTGGACCTAGAGTGAGAATGTGTTGATTCTGGCTGCTGATGGGGCAACCAGCTGGGGCAGAAGAGTTGGCTTGAAGCTTACAAACAACACACTGTTCCTGCAGGGAAGAGTGTGACTGACTGACTGCCTTTGGCTTTCTCTACTCCTGTTATAGGCTCTCTTCTTGCTCTTTTTGTTAATGTCTTGAACTTTTAACTCCCTGCTCCTCAGTTGTAACGACAGGCCCTTGAATCTAACTTAAGGGTCCTTGACACTTCCCTGTCCAAATCAGTTTCTGTCTTGTTCATTCCACCTCCAAAATCTTGAGCCTGTCCCCTCCTCTCATCCCTGCAGCTACTAAGTATACCATTACCCTTTACTTTACCTGGATCACAACTGCCTCTTTACTGATCTCCCTGCCTCTAGTCTGGTGCGGAACAATCCATCTACACAGGATACAAGAGTTCCTTAACTTTGGACAACTCTTCATTCTTGCCACTCAAGGCCTTTATGTCTTGCCTCCTGCTGCCTCTCCTGTCAGTTTCTACTCCAGCCACACTAATCATACTTATCTCCCAGTTCTTGGACTGACTTTCTAGTCTACTGAGCTTGTATATGGTATCCCTCTACCTGAAATGTATTTCCCTTTCTTCCCCACCTCCACTTGTGATGATGCTTTAAAGCTCAACTCAAATGCTGCCTCTTTTATGAAATCTTCTCTGACTTGTTTCCAAAGAAATTTGGTTTTTCTCTTTGACTTTATATAACATCCACTGGAAGCTTGGCACAAAGAGGTTCTTAGGTTTGCTTCATCAGCAAATAAATAACAGCGGGTTTAGAAGAGGATACCACCAAGAAGTCATGTCCAGCTCCCATTATGCTTTTGGTCTGAGTCCTCTCAATCTCAAGATTCTCCTCCCACCATTAGATGTGTCCACCCCCAAAATTGCATACCTTCTTTTGGGAACTTCTCCTTGGGCATTCTTTAGTGTATGTATATGTGTGTGACAGAATGGCCTTTGGTTTGACCCAAACATGCTCCTTCTGGGTCCTCTTGCTCTTATACACACCTGAGTCCTGAGTCCCATGTGGACCAAAATGACTTCTGCCCACGATCCCCTGTATTGTCCAGGAGGCAGCATGAAGAGGAAATAACCTAGGTTTGAATTCTGACACTGCCACTTTTGAGCTGTATGAATTTGGACCCATCTGCCTACCTGTAAAAGGAACATAACATCACTTACCTCACAGGGAAGCTGTGAGGATTAAAGGAGATGTGTGTAAAGTGAATGAGATAATCTCAAAATTTGATGACTATTATGACTTGCCAGGTGAACAAAAGTGGCTGCTGTGTCCTAGTAAACCATGCATGTGATCATGCTGCCCCCCTGTGGACAAAAGGCACATAGCCCAGCAAAGGGACACCAAAGGGCTTGGTGGGAGAAATGAGATCACACACAGGTTACTTTTCTGCTAGGGAGCTCATGCTTTACTCTGAAATATTTATTGAACATCTAAACCAGAACTTCTCAGAATTAATGTGTTTGTTAGAATACAGATCAGTTCTTACTCAACAGGTCTGGGGTGGGGACAAAATCTTTAACAAGCTTTCAGAGGATACTCCTGGCTCACAGACCACTCTGAATAAGGAAGGTCATAAGTATAATATGGGAGTGACATGACAGGAACTATTTAAGTGCCTCTCCTGTGCCAGTTCCTGAGAGAGCTAGTTAACCTATATTAACTTATATAGTCCTCCAGACCCTGAGGGTAGGTACCATTGATCTCTACTTATCAGATGAAGAAACTGCAGCACAAAGAGAGAAAGTACAGAGCTATCTCATACAACTTGTACGGGCTGGGCCTTGGGTTCTAAGTTAGTCTAGCCCAAAAGCCTTTTAGGAAGAGGACTCTTAACGGTGTGTAAAGGCTGACTGAAAGAAGGGCTGTGGCAGGGAACCAGCAGGGGTACTGAAGTGATCTAGTTGAGATATGAGGCCTCAGCTAGGGCAGGAGCTGTGGGATGTAAAAGAGTGGGAGCTGTCTAGGAAGCTCTGGCTGTCTGGTTTGGGCAATTGGAGCATTGGTGGTACCTACAATTTACTGAGCCAGGAAATGTGGGAGGAAGACAAGTTAGTTTCAGGGGGAGCTGAATATGGTTACAAGAATGGTCAACATGAGTGGCTTTTGGTCATATGGGAGAGATATGAGGAGGTAGATGGACCTGCCTAGAGCTCAGGAGATGATCTGGGTTATGGACAAAGCTTGAGTATTGGCAGATGTGAAGCCATAGTGTCTGAGGTCATGTAGACAGTGCACAGACTGTCCTGTTCTGGGCCAAACTGACGGAGCAAATAATCTGAAGAGTTGGGACTGAACTCCAGGTCTCCCTGGCTGCAGTGTCTGTCCATTCCACTAAGCATTCTGGATCTGGGGAGCAGGCACAGCATATAATGCTGATGGGCTGCAGGAAAGGGTTTTCTGGAGCTCAACGATGACTATATCCAACAAACTGTCCCCTGCCCCCAGATCAGCAGAAATAAGGACAACTCCATAGAGAAAGACTAGATTGATAAAGGTTGGGAGATATTTATTTTCTTTAACAAGATCATAAATAACAAAGAAACAAAGTAGGTCCCAGACTCCGGACCATGCAGCAGGGCAGGGATAAGAAGGTGTTGGGTGGAAAGGTGGAGGAGGCTATGCATCACCTAAGACAGTCACAGAAGAGATGGGCTGCAGGAGACTGCCCTTCCCTGCCCTTGGAAATAGCGTGCCTGAGCAGCAGGAGGAGGATGCGGTGTATGATGACGCAGCTGGAAGAGGGGCAAAGATTGAGGATGCTAAGCTGTATTGTTTCTATGAAGAGTGACATGGAAACCACAAATGACAAAGATAAGCTGTGGGTCTAGAAGAGGCAAGCGGGCACTCTGCACACCTCCAGGGACCAGTGATGAAAATGGTTCAATTTGATTCTTAAAAACAACTCCACAGGCTTTAGCCTGTGGCTTTGTGCATGGGCTGTACTTAACCTGGGTTGCTCTGTGGCAGGTGAGGGCTCAAGAGGCCCCTGGAGCAACCTGGCCTCAGCCCAAGGCAGGTGCCCAGACATGTGGGAGTGGGACGATGGGCTCTCCCCAGATGGGAGGCCATGTGCTTGGACTGGCTGGACCTGATTTTCAGGTTGGTTTCTTGTGATGCTATACACCACCCCTCCTTGTACATAAGGATTGAATCCTGGACTTTATAGGTCTTCCAAGCCTGGAAGAGTAAGACTGGGATAAAAAGGTACCTGACTGGTGTTTTATTTGAAAGGGAAAACAAGACCACCCTGTCCATGGTCCATCCCTTGAGGTAGGGCAGGACCATGCCAAGAACAATCTCAAAGAATGGAGGTTTCTGAGCCTGGGGAGACATCTGGACCCAGATGTGTTACCTAATGCCAGGAATAGAGGCCCAGGTGGCAGTTCTGATGGTGGCTTCACCCTAGGTAAGGCAGGGAGAACTGGCAGGGGCTACCCCTGAACAGGAAAGGGGTAGGAGCTGGGGAGCCTTGGACTAGGGAGGCCGATGATAGCCAAAGGCCCTGGAAAACAATGCTTTTGGCAGGAATACACGAAAGGGTTTGTACATCTGGGGATGCCCGTCTACAGGGAGCCGATGTCACATGGTCGGGCGGGATGGTGAGAAGGAGACAGCGGCATCACAGTGGCCTCTGGTGCGATGTATTTACAACAGAGCTCAATGTTGAAGGAGGGATGGATAGCAGGTCACTAACAGCCAGGAAACACACTGTGAAAGTACAAAGAGAAGGGAAAACAAATGTGACCGTCACTAGCTTTGCCCCTGCTCACTCAGTCCCTTCCAGGAAGCCCTCCCTAATGACCACCAAGGCCCTTGCAGATTTGTCCCACTTCCCCACAGCCCCATCGAGGGCTAGACAAAGGGTCCGCTCTCAGTGAACTGCTGATGTGACCAAAGCTCCAAATGGTCCAGGGGCCGCAGACATTGCTTAGAGAAATTAAAACTTTACTGTTGATTCTTGGGATTCACCAATGGTCAGTTGTCTGAGGGGTGGTCTGGCAAAGGGAGTCACTCGTGTAGCTCACTATGCCGGGCTCCTGTCATCATTTCCAGCACCTACCCTGCCCAGTCACCCTCATCTTCCAGGCCCTGGCACTCTGAGTTCTTTAATGCAGAAGCCATTTCTTTTTCTTTGACACTTCTTCAAACTTCCTGAGGATGGGGAACAGGTTTCCCTGGATCCTCACCAAAATCAGTTAAAAGACTTTCCAACTGGCAAGTGTGACTCCTCATTAGGTTTGTGGGCTCTCTGAGGATCAGGGGCTTTCTGTAGCACAGACTAGAAGCTCCCTGAGGTGGGGCCAAGTTCATGAATTTTGGGTCACTGTGTCTCTCTTCCTCCTCCTCCTCAGCAGAGAGCCCAGCTGTGTCTCCCTAATCAGATAAAGAGTGTCCTAGGATGACAGATATCCTTTTTATCTCTAAACCAGTGGTTCTTAACTGGGAATGATTTTGCCTCCCTTGAGCCATTTGGTAAAAACTAAAGACATTTCTGGTTGTCACAACTGTAAGGATGTAGGGAGGGGTGCTACTGGCTTCTGGTGAGTAGAGGCCAGGGATATTATCAGACATCCTACAATGCACAGGTAGGTCCCATCATAAAGGATTACCTGCCTCAAATGTTAATAGTGCTGAGATTGAAAACCTTGCTCTGGATCTCTACAAGGCCTCCATGACCTGCCCAGCCTTTCTCAGCAGCAGGGCAGGAGAAGGCATACAGAACTCTAAGAGTCTGGAAAAGGACTGATTCCCATCCCAGCCTCCTCAGAGAAGGGCCACCTCAAGAAGTGTACATTGCAGTGAGAAGCTGAGGGATGAAGCACAATTGAATCTCAGCTCAGCAACAACCCACTGGACCAGAGCACACAGAAACAACCAACTATGGTGTTGTAGAAATGCACATGTGTTGAGGAGGAAGAAGAAAGGCATGGTGACCCAAATTAGGCAGGGTTAAGGAGGAGATATTTATACCCTTGCAAATATCTTTTTGTTGGAGTTGGCCAGCACTGCTGGGCTCCTTAAACCTTTGTACTTCCTTACCACTGGAATCCACCGATGGGTTCTGCAAACCTATGCCGGATCAGAAAAGTGGCAACAGCTTCTGCTACCTGGAAAAGGGAGAGATATTCCAGGCCATATGAAGATTAGCAATTGTGCTCAGTCTCGGAGGTCCTGTGGGCTTCTGTTGGAAGGTTAGGCTCTATAGTGGAATCGTGGGTCCTACAGGTTTTAGGAGCTTGATATGAAAAGGACCCAGGTCCTGGCAGGGCTAGGAGACTCCTCCCCATCATCCTTGCCAGGATGGCTACTGAGAAGTCGAGAGGAATGAGGAGAAGGCTTATTCATCCCCCTACAGTTACAAAGTACCTTTTTTTCTATAGGGGAAGCACATATTAATTCCTGTTACAGTATTTTAGGGGGAAGTTTCTACCTTAATTATCTCTTTTCCCATCTGGCTTTTGGGGGTAATGGAGAAGTACAGCTTAAGATCTTAACGGTAGGGCCCTGGAATGAAACAGCAAGGTGCCAGTAGGTCCTTGGCCCATACACAGAAAGCCAAGACCATAGGCAGCTGCCAGGGAGAGGTTTGGAGCTAGTGGAGTTGCATCTGTGAACGCCTCACAGGCTGACACACAGGCTTGTTGTATCTTCTGTGACACCCAAGGTTATTCTCACAGTTGTCTGCAAAACTCTCACAGTCATCAAACATTGGACTCACCTTGTCTGGGGCATCCTCATGGACTGCGTGGCCACACTGAGGTAGGACCTGCATCTGGAACTTCCCTGGAAAGGAAACAAACCCAGGTGACCTCAGAGACTAACATGGCCCTCTCCTTATCACCTCTACAGCCTCACACTGTAGGAGCCTAGGAACTTCTCCTCTCCAAATATTCTAGACCCAGTTACTAAGCCTTTGAGGAGGATAGGAATACTTGTAACCTTGGGCAAATCATTTTCCCTTCAGTTTTTCCTTCTGAAATAATTTAGTGTACATTTGCTTTAGACCAGACACATACGAAGAAACAGTTCTTGTTTTCAGGGGATTAGTCTAGCAGAGGAGCAAAATACAAGAACCAACATTTTAATGCAGCATGTTGTTCCTATGATTAAACCGAGCATATGGAACTGAAAGAAAATAAGAGGCTTCACAATCAAACAGGGATTAAGGGAGGCTTCCCACACAGAAAACAGCCTAAACAAAGGAAAGGAAGATGAAATGGTATTTGTTCCTAGAAATAAAGTTTGGCATGGTTTTGTAACAGTTAATAATGAAACTGGAGAGGTAAGCAGGGACCATACCATGTAACGGTTCCGTAAGCTTTGTTAAGGGTTTTGAAATTTATTGTAACAATAATAATCACCATTTGAGTACTTAACTATGAACCAGACACTGTACTGAGCCCTTTCTCATACTGTCTGTGGAATACTGCAAGCTCACAACTAATGTGGTAGCCAGTAAGAGCAAACAGACATGAGTGATAAAACAAGATCTCTAAGCAGACTAAAGGATATGGGACCCAGAGCTCCCATAGGTAGAGAGAGCAGACTCTCAGAGCCTCAGTGCCTCCATTTACAAAATAAGGGAGTAAGCTCTGACAGTCCTTTTGGTCATCATATTCTGTGTCTCTTACCCCAGTTACAGAGTGCTTTAAAAATTTTAAAAAATACTCTTCTATCCATTTTTAAGTTGATTCTCAAATCTACCCTATAAAATTAAGCAGGATGAATACTGAAATTCTTTGAGATGATGAAACTGAAGTCATGATTAGTGATTTGCCCAAAGCGGCTTAATTAGTAGAGGAACTAAGACCATTCCATCCAATAAGGCCCAGCGTATATCCCTCCTCTTGCAGTAAGCTGCTCTGGGTACTCCAGCCTACTCTACTCTCCCTTGTATCTCCTAATGTACCACTGTTAATGTATTTGAATACAAACACAGAGCAGCTTGTGCCCCTTTTGTTTTTTAAGCTTGTATTTTATATGCTGCTGGTGCTTGCCTCCTCAGAAATGTGTCACTCCCTCAAGAACAGAGGCTAGTATCATTACTTGCTCTTTATCCCTAATAGTGCCAAACACAGGGCTAGACATTGAGCATGTGCTTAGTAAGTCTTGGATGAATGAATGAATGAACAACTGACCTGATAAAACTTACAACTCCATCCACTCCAGGATTAATGGCTAGGGATGCATTTTTCATTCCTCTTTAGAAGAATAAGTATAAGAAATCAAGGAGAACTAATATATACTTACAATACTATGTCCAGGAAACATAAAATAATTTGATCATGGGTAATCCTCACAATTATTCTATGAGGTGGGCATGCTTCCAAACTCTCCTGTCCCATCTTACAGATGAGGAATCTTAAGTTCAGAGAATCTAAATCATGCACCCAAGTTGCATGATGAATGAGGGCTGGGTAGCTAGGATTCAATGACTAATTCATCTGGTTTAAACATAATGCTGACAAGGCTGTGGTTAGGAATTTATGTCAACTTAGCCATTTCCCTTTGTTTTATGGGATGTCCCTCATCCCAGCCATTTACTGTCTATACTCATAGAATACTTTGAAAGAGAAGGTGGTCTTGGCATAATCCTTACTGGGAAATGAGGAATCGTAAGTACTTCCTGAATATAATGAAGCCATCATTTTTAAGATTCTTTCTTCACCCATATTTTCTCATTTAAACCTCACACAACTGTATTGAGATATATCATTATCTCCATTTTATAGATGAAAAAACTCAGGATTACTGAGAAAAAAAAAATGGCAAGATGACAGAGGATCTGTTCATCCCTCTGATGACCAAATCAAAGTTGTGATGGAAACAAAGAGCAGTAGCAAGGAAAAATTGCCTGGGATCTAGATGAACAAGCCATACAACTAGGGAGAAGTCCAGGAAGTCACCCTGTTAAGGCAGAAGTTAGGATGGGGCGAGGCCACAGGGCTGCCCGGTCCCAAGTGACTGAGTGAGAAAGAGGTGGAAGCAGCAGCAGCATCTTAAAGGGGCTGTGTCCGCAAGCAGATTTTCACAGTGACAGACCTGCTCACTCTGAGGACCAGTGCCAATTCGGCTGTGTGCAGGGGGCACCAGGGACTTACGGGGAGATACTGTCAGAGTGAGGGCCGAGGCAAGACTTGTTCTGTACAGAAGTGCCAGTGGTATCCATTGTTCCCTGTTGAGCCCTCCCCGCTCCCAGTGCACGGTCACAGTGCTGCCATAGTGGAGACATCATTAAACTGGATAACAGAGGTCACTCCACCCAGAGGATTCCCTAAAATCTCACCTCCCCCAACTCTGGGCTCCACCCAAGCCACATCCAGGTATGTCTTCAGCGAGTCAGATAAGCCTTGCTGAGCAGTGCCTAGACTCATACTGGAGGCAGCTGGCCTCAGTTTATGGTGAGTCCTTTTGAGGCAACTATAAGCATAGCATCCGTGGATTGCTTGCTGAATTTTCACAGGTGGCCGCACAGGGGCACAGGCTGGGGCTAAGTCTAGCCTATAGCTGAACTCCTCTCAGGACTGTGCCAATGGACACCTACTTCAAAAATCCACACTAATAAGACTGGGAGACTTAGGAGCTTTGCTTAGTACATAGAAACAGACATGGAAAGGCAGCCAAAATGGCAAGACAAAGAAACAGAAACCATATGAGAGAACAGAACAGAGATCCAGATATAATAGAGTCAAGTAATCTAACAGATGCAGAGTTCAAAACACTGGTTATAAAGATGCTCAGTGAACTTTTGGGAAGTGTAGATAAATTCAGTAAGAACTTCAACAAAGAGATAAAAAAAAAACATAAATATGGAAATAGAAATTATAAAAGGAACAAGTCTGAAATGAACACATTATCTTACATGAGAAGTATATTAAATGGAATAAACAAAGGAATAAACAAAGTGAATAAAGAAGAGGATCAAATGCCCTATCTAGAGGACAGGAAAGCCAAGGACACTCAATCAGAATGGCAAGAAAAAAGATGTCAAGACTATAAAAATAATTTAAGGAGGACATGGGACACTATTAAGGCTCCAAATATTCCTCTGATTGGCGTAACTAAAGAAAATCAAGATGTTGAATAGCTATTTGAAGAAATAATGATGGAAAACTTCCCTAACCTTGTGAATGAAATGGACATAAAACCTAAGGAAGCTCAGAGAATTCCAAAAATCAGGGATCTAAAGAGGCTCACACCAAGACACATCATAATTAAAATGCCAAAGTTTAAATACAAAAAAAGAATATTAAAAGTAGCAAGAGAAAAACAAATAATTACATATAAGGGAACACCCATAAGACTGGCAGCTGATTTCTCAAAAGAAACTATGCAGGACAGAAGGGTTTGGCAAAAAATATTCCACAGGATGAAGAACCAGGATCTACAACCAAGAATAATTTATCCAGCAAAGCTATCATTTAGAATTGAAGGACAGATAAAGAGCTTCCCAGAAAAAAATAAGCTAAAGGGATTTATCATTAACAAGCCAGTATTACAGGAAATGTTGGAGGAACTTCTTTAAGAAGAAAAAACATGTATTAAAAACAGGAATAAAGAATGATAACAACTACATTCCTATCAATAAGTACCTTAATTGGAAAAGAATTAAGTGCTCCAACCAGAAGATAGAGTGGCTGAAAAGATAAGAAAACAACACCTCTACATATGGAAAGGAAGGGGATGGAAAAAGATATTGCTTTGGTGGAAGGTATTTAAGTCAGACAGGGAAAGATAAACAATATATAATTTCACTTATATGCAGAATCTAAGGAACAAAAAGAACAAACTAATCAAAAACTGACTCACAAATATAATGGGCAATTTGGTGATGGACAGAGGGGAGGGGAGTTTGGGGGGCTGGGAAAATAGGGTAAAGTGCTAATGAAGTACAAATTAGGAGCTTATGGTCATGGGGATGGGGAGAACAGCATAGGAAATGTAGTTAGCATAAATACATTGGCTAGATGGAGGGTCAGGGGAGGAAGGGTGCAATTGGGGGGATCATTTTATGAACTATATAGATGTCTAACCAATGCACTATATACTTGAAACTAAATTTTAAAAAGTTAATTCACTCAGTTTTAAGAGAAAGAAGAAAAAAGAAAAAACTCAGGATTAAAGAAGTTAGCAATTTACTCATGCCACAAAACCTGTAATAGTGATTCAAAGCCAGGACTGTCTAATTCCAAGGCTGGTGATCAACACTAATTCCAAGTGTTATTCCAGTCCAGATTAATTGTTTTCAAATAGGATCAGGGACCATGTTTGATTCTTCTGTCTGCCCAGCATCAAGCATAAATATTACATAGAAAGAGTGTTTAGGAAAGGTTTGCTTAAACTGAATTTAAGGAAAGGTACCCAAACTAAGAATTATCAACATCAGTGTCATAAACATCACAGTCTCAGCCTATGGTCCTGCTACAAGTCTCAAGACACTATGTAGTTGGAGGAAGGGAAGGGTATGAGGGACTGGGGCCAGAATTTGATAAATCATTCAGAAGCCTTTGAACAACTATTATAAAGGAATATTGCCCCTTTCTCTGTGGAAAGCTTGAGGACAGATAAAAGAACAGTTTCTGGGGCCCATGAAATATCCAAGTGGAGACATCCAGCAGGTTTGCTAAAGGAGCCAGGTCTGGAGCTCAGGAGAGAGATATGAATTGGACGTTTAGCTTTGGGAGTTTTCAGGGTATAAATAGAGGTCATAAAATTGCCCAGGAGAGTAAGAAGAGAAGTCAAGGACAGAATCTGCTTAAGCCTGAAACATTGGCTTTGAAGTTGACACCTACTTCCGATAGCCCAAAAGTTGCCAATGCCTATTGACTTCACCTTCACCAAGACTTTCATCCATAATAAAGCAAGAACTTTCACAAAATTGGTCCCACTGTAGTGTCATCTGGACAACACACCTGGCATGAACACATGTCACTTTCCTACATGATGCCTCATGATGCCTGTGAGGCTGCCATCAACTTTCTCATTTTATAGATTGAGAAACTAAAGCTAAGGCAGGTCAAGTAACTTGCCCAGTGTCAAAAAATTAGTGGGAAAGAAGCAGTACACAAATCCAGTCCCACAAACCTCAGAGCCTTTGCTTTTACCACCTCACTATGCTGTCTTCTAAATAGAGTTTACACTTTTTTTGTACCTAGATTATCTTGGACCTTTCCTTTTCCTGAGACTTCCAACAATAAAATTACTGATCAGTATTCATAATATATTTTATAATATATATACCTATAGAGTACTCTAGAGTTTCTAAATGCCCTTTTCAAATATATTGCCTCATTTTAGTCCTTACGACTGAGATATAGGTGGCAGCATAATTCTAATTTTTAGAAGGGGAAAAAAATGGAAGCTCAGAAAAGGGAAATACTTGCTCATAATCATAGACTGGGTCAAGAGCAGAGGTGGATGCCAAATTTGGGTCTAACTCTAAAGCTCATGCACGCTCTACACTGCACCTCACTATCTCAGAACATTAATTTCCACATGATTCTGTCCCCTTACTGTGCCCTCAGAGAAAGACCTAGAGACTTAATTTCTTGATGACTTACCTTGCATTTGGCCAATAGTCAGATCTTTATCCAATCTATCAACACCTAGAACAAAATAAAAGAATCCATAAGCACCTTACTAGAAAAGGCTGTGAAATTGGTTTTGCTGTTCAAGTATGAAATAAAAATTGTTACAAAGTTGTAAACATGATGACATTCTTAATTCATGTTAATGTCAATCCTAACTCTCTGAGGGTACAGTCTTACCACATGAAGCTTTCCAGGCAATCACTTTGCTTGTTTAAACTGGTTTCTGAAAACAGAGTTTTACTTTTTAAATTTCCATTATACTCAGAATATCTTTCCACCATTCTAGGAAGAGGACTTGGGCTTGACCAGGGACAGAGGCCAAGCCAGAATCAAGCCATCCCAGATGGATGCTTATACTTTGTTAGGATTAGGGATTTGGTGTGGGGAGGAGAAAAGGCACAAATGAGTGAAGATAGTACTTCACCTTGGAAGTCGCCACCCATGTGGTGAGTAGTTATCTATAACGAGGAAATAGTCAGATGACAATATACCTATACTGCTATGAACTGAACTGTGTCCCTCCCAAAATTCATATGTTGAAGCTCAAATCCAAAATGTGACCATATTTGGCGATATGGAAGTAAGTAAGGTTAAATGGGGTTATAACGGTAGGGCTTTCATATGATATGATTAGTGTCCTTGTAAGAATAAACCAAGGAGCTTGCTCTTGCTCTCTCTCTGCCATGTAAGGACACAGTAAGAAGGTTGTTTGCAAACCAGTAAGAAAGTACTCATCAAAACTTGACCATGCTGATTGATACCCTGATCTTAGACTTTAAGCCTCCAGACATGTGAGAAAATAAATTTGTTGTTTAAGCCACCCATGGTATTTTGTTATGGCAGCCTGAGCTAATACATGCACATACACACTTACCAGCCAAGAGCAGCAACTTAGGAATAGGGCAACTAAGAAAGAGATTGGATAAGCCTCGGAACCAGCCATCCCAGTATTTTTCTGTTTTTGCCAATTCAATTCTCCAAGTGTATGGATGATCTTTCTTGGTCTGGAGAAAAAAGAGCAAGTTCTGAGTCTCTAAGGGCAAACCCTGGAGGAACAGGATAAAAACTAGTTCACTGGGAAAAAGAAAGGGAAGGAAACTAGCACATATTAAGGGCCTACTATGTCCCAGCCTTTTTAATATACATTTAATCCATATAACAGCATTGTGATATGATATTGTTGTAATTTCTATGTTTAGATAATTAGAAGTTTACTTTTACTTCTATTAGTTTCAGAAAACTCAGGAAATTTTCTTAAGATCAAAAAGCTAGTAAATGGTAGAGCCAAGACTGAGTTTCTCTTATACACATTTGGCAAAAAGAACACCATCAAAAGGATAATTACAAAAACACATTGCAGTACAGGGAATAAAATGCTTACAATATAATATTAAGTGAAAGAAGCAGAGTACAAATATGTCACCTAAGTTAGGATTACTACTGAAAAACTGCAGTATATTTTGGAAAAGAACTACAAGGGAAAACTGAAAATACGTTCATTTGTTGGTACAGCATTTTTTTCCTTATATTTTGATTTATGACAATGGTGTAATGTTCCTGCAATAGTAATTTAAAAAAGGAAGTTTGACACAATTATGATAAAATTTCAGTATCTGTTAAATCTCAGTATAAAGTAGATGGATGGGCACAGAGTATACACTCATCAAACACAAGCTGAACAAATAAATGATTCTCTATACTTTTATGCATCACTGAAAATTTAAAATATTATAACTGAAATAACTGGGATACCACAATATGAAAATCTAGAGGTAAACATGAGACAACAACATATTGTGTTAAAGATCACTGAATGGTTAAAATGTCCATACTACCCAAAGCGATATGTAGATTCAACACAATCCCTATCAAAATCCCAATGGCATTTTTTTCAAAAATAGAAAAGTGCATCCTAAAATTCATATGGAATCTCAAAGGATCCTGAATAGTAAAAAAAATTTTGGAAAAAAAAAAAATGGAGGACTTACACTCTCTGATTTCAAAACATATTACAAAGCTGCAGTAATTAAAATATCATGGTACTGGCACAAAGAGAGATAAAATATACCAATGGAATAATGTAGAGAGCCCAGAAATAAACCCTCACATATATGGTCAAATAATCTTTGACAAGGGTGCCAAGACCACTCAGTGGGGAAAGGACAGTCTTTTCAACAAATGGTGCTGGGACAATAGAATATCTACATGCAAAAAAATGAAGTTATACCCCCAAACTCATACCATACACAAATGGATCATAGACTTAAACCTAAGAGCTAAAACTAAAAAATTGTTAGAAGAAAACATAGGTATAAATTTTTGTGACCTTGGGCTAGGGAAAGCCTTCTTAGGTATGACACCAAAAGCACAAGCAACAAAATGAAAACTAGGTAAATTGAATTTCATCAAAATCAAACACTTGCTCTTCCAAGAATACCATCAGGAACATGAAAAGACAACCCTTAGGATAGGAGAAAATATTTGCAAATCAATGACTTGTATCTAGAATATGTAAATAACACTTAAAACTCAATAATAAAAAGACCAATAGTCCTATTTAAAAATGGGCGAAGGATCTGAACAGACATATCTACAGAAAAGATACATAGATGGCCAATGAGCACATTAAAAGATGCTCAATATCAAGAGTCATTAAGAAAATGTAAACCAAAACCACAATGAGATACCATTTCATACCCACTAGGATGTCTATAATCAAAAAAGAGAGACAATAACAAGTGCTGACAATAATATAGAAAACTGGATCCCTCATACAGTGCTGGTGGGAATGTAAAATGGTACAGGCACACTGGACAACAGTATAGCTGTTCCTCAAATGATTAAACATAGAGTTACCATCTAGCAATTCCACTCGTAGAGAAATAAAAACCTGTGTCCACACAAAAACTTGTACACAAATGTTTATACCAGCATTATTCATAATAGACAAAAAGTAGGAATAACTCAAATGTCCAGTAACTAATGAATGGATAAATTATGTGGTCTAGCCATACAATGGAATATTATTCAGCCATAAATAGTAATGAAGTACTAATACATGCTAGAAAATGGATGAACTTTGAAAATATTATGCTAAAGTGAAAGAAGCTAGTCACAAAAGCCAACATGTTGTATAATTCCATTTGTATTAAATGTCCAGATTAGGCAAATCTATAGAGGCAGAAAGTAGATTAGTGGTTGCCTATGGATGAGAAGGTTGGAGAAAAATGGCAAGTGACTAAAATAGGTAAATCATTTTTTTTAAAGCAATGAAAATGTTCTAAAATTATATTGTTGTAATGGTTGCAAACTCTGTGACTATATTAAAATTGCATACTTTGGGTGAGTTACCTCTTAATAAGGTAGTTTAAAAAAAAGAGGAATACCTCCTAGATAACTGAAGTTTATTCCCTTAAGGACCAAAGCTTAAATGTTTTCCTTTTCTTTTCTATATTTTAACCGTTCTGTACCACATTTGCCTCCCCTCCATTAAATGTATATCTTTGTCTTCTTTTACAGAGCAGAATGGATGCAACTGACCTATTCTGCTATTTCAAACACCACTTTTTACACTGTGCTATAACAGAGATGCCCCTAAGGGCTAATGGGCCATAAATGGCTGCTAGATACAAAGCTTTAGAAGTTATGACTGGTTTTCTTAAATTTAGTTTGTATTATTAACATTGTCTCTATAATTTTATTTAATTATTTTTATTGAAATATAATTGACATATAACATTACATTTAGGCTTAAGGTGTATAATATGTTGAATTGATACATTTATATATTGTACTATGATTACCACCATAGCACTAGCTAACACCTCTATCATGTCACATAATTATCTTTTCTTTTTTGTGGTGGGAATAATTACGATCTAATCTCTCAGCAACTTTGAAGCTTATAATACAGTATTGTTGGCTATAATAACTATGTTATGCATTAGATCTCCAGGACCTATTTATCTACTAGTTGTAAGAAGTTGTGATTACTGTTAGCAGTTTCTTTGTATCCTTCTTAAAGTATAGAATGTTTAGCTATATTCCTTATTGCTTGATGTGCCTTAGTTTTCCCTCCTAACAAAACTGTTGGAGTTTATATAACTTCATATAATTGGGCTTATACAAAATTGCAAAGAAAAAAAGCGTTGGAATTAAAAAGCAGAGTATCTAGATGTGTTTAAGCGCAAACATTTATGTGTGAACATACATAAGTATATGTACCTCAGCTGTAAAACAGTGATAATGTCTACAATGTAGAGAGCTAACATGAGAACTAGAGATGATGTGAAGCACTCAGTATAATTCCTAGCACATAAAAGGTAAAATGTAATTGATAGTTTGTATCAGTCTCAAATCTACTAAATACTACTTAATTACTTTGGGAAGTCTCTTCATCTCTGAGTCTCAGTTTTTATACTGTTAACATGGGAGAAAAGATCTCCCTTCACCTCTCAGAGTATTGAAGGGCAAACTGATCAGGCATTATTTATATTTTTGTAAACTCCAAAATGATTCTCATTAAAAATACTGTTTTTAAAAAATATACTTTCCTCCTTGATAACAGTAGCATCTCCAAATGTAAAGGAATATGTGGTATATACCAAGTCCATTACCTGCCATTAGTAAGGTGTTTGTTTATCTTTTATAATCCACTCCAGAAAGTCTGCTAGTCATGCTCACTAATCATTTCCAAGAAAAAAAGCAGCCCTTTCCATTACCATCCTCAAATCAATTGCTTAGCAAGTACTCACAGAACCCTATGCATACAAACCTGAGTTAAATGCTGAGGGAAATTCACAGAATATTACTTCCTAACCTCACAATACACAGGTTATTTTTGTGGGGAGACAATTCTTAGGTAATTAGAGGACACTGAGTCTGCATTCTAGGAATGACTACCAAGAGATCATAGTATATCTGAATGTGGCTTATGAAAATAAGTTCTATGAGTTAGCTATAACTTCAAAAAACAAAGTGGTAAGTTGTGTCATATAGATTCTCAGTGCTGTGCTGGAGAGGTAGTGATATAAACCAAGGTCAGAAGGTTATCCCAAGGAATTACACCTTGAAAGATGGATAAGATTTGGATGGGCTTAGAATAGACTGGTAGGAAATGGGATTTTCTTCATGAGATAAACCACAGGGCCAGAAGTACAAAGGTGAGAAAGAGCCTAATGAGAGAGCAGTCTATGTGAGAGTAGGGTATACACTGTAAGTTTTATGTTCCAATTTGTCAGTGCTATCAACAAGTGCCTTAAATCTTATAGTTAACCTAAGTACCTATTATGATAATGTCTTTGCCCCCAAAATATCTAATGGTAGACAAAAAGAACAATGTCACATCCCCTTCCCTTTTCCACACTCTGAACAATTCCCTACTCCATCCTTCCAAGAATGAAGACTTTTACTCACCTCCATGTCATCTTCCTTTTTCCTCTTGTTTACTGACTCACTTCCTTCTTCGTCTTCTTCTTCTTCCTCTATGATTCCTTCCACTATAGATTTTGAGCCTTCTGGACTTGTAATTCCTTCACACCTAGGTTTTTAAAAAAATGCTGTCACATACCTCTTTTCCATATACAAATTATCTCAGAGATACTGATACGTATGTCCTTTTATAATCAACTGTTAAAACTTAACAATGCTGGGAGGAGGGCATGAAAAATGGGCATTTAAAAATTTACAGAAGTAGACCAGGGCTGTGGAAGGTCATGACGAAGGTATGATTATACTCCAAGGGATGGTTTCCAGTTCTTGCACCAATACTGACATACAGAAGGGAGTAACCATTTCCTGGTGACAAGAGTTTTATTAGCATTATCTTATATAATCCTCACAACAATTCTATGAAGTAGCCTTAAAGAGTTAAAAAAAAAAAAAAAGGTTCAGAATCACCTAGCTCATGAGTGGATGAAGCTGGGAGGCAAATCCAGGCCCAATTAACTCTGAAGCATGGTGCTTTTCTACTACACCTTGCTTATAGAACAAGGCTTAAACAGAATTATAAAAAGCCCCCACTTCTTAATTAGCTGATAGAAACTGGCAATTATAATAACCATGCCAGCTGAACCTTGGGGATTAGAACATCTGATCCAACCAATTATTTTTGTTTTTCCTCTAAAAAACCTATATCTCTTTATTATGTAATCAGGTAGAAAAATTATTATATATGAACAGCTGGTACCATAATTCCTTTTAGGGAGAACTTATTGGAAAAAATACATTGATGAGTGTTAAAGGTAAAAATCCCAAGGGCCTAGGTAGCAGCTAGTGCCAAGGTCTGCTCTGCACAGTAGAAAAAATTTTTTTGTTTTGCCCTTGAAAGAGAAAGAGAAGGAAGAGGAGAACAAACAAAATGAAAAGACAGAGAAATTGAAGGTCAGTGAACTTCAGAGGTGGATTTTTAAGAATGATCAACATCTTCTTCTCTGTCTCTTCTACCAAAACCTTTGGTGAAGTGAGTGTTCACAAATGTTTTGTTCAGTGGGGTTTTTTTTTTTTAAATGAAACTTGAGGCATTAATTTCACACCTAAGTCAAAGGACCATAACAAAAAAATACATGCTTTGGATTTCCACAGCTATGGATTGAGTGGTTGAAGAGAATTTTACCTAGATCAAGAAGGGCAGAAAGGTTCTGGCTGATATCTATGTGCCAATTAAAATACACATACTTTTATATACAAAGGTTTACATATTAAGGGAAAATACCATTTAAGTTTATAAATTAGGTAAAATTTAAAAACCAGTGAGCTACATGTATATAAAGCCATGTAACTTTCTTACAAAATACTTTACCACTGCTTAAAAAAGCAGTCTCAAAATATTTAGGGATTGAGAAGTGGATAGTTTCACAGTTTATTCAAGGCCTTTGCACTGTATCTGCCAGATATTATTACTCAAATTGCTCTTTTAGGCATAAAATCCATAATATAGGCTTTGGTATCAAATACACAGGAGTTCAAATTTGAGCTCTGCAATTCACTAGCTGTGTGATCCTGGTAAAATCACTTTACCTTTCTGAACTTCCATATCCTCATCTATAAAACAATAAATTATCTTAAAGAGGTATTGTAAACATTAAATGATATAGTACAAATGAATTAATGAATCCAGGTTATGATCATTGATGACTACTAACATTCCAAAAAAAAGACAACCAGATATTATGTGCTTCCTGATTAAATAGTATCACCTATTCTTGAAAACAAAGGAAAAACCCAAAAAACAAACCAACCTGAATTTGATCATATCTCTGGATCTAACTAACAATTTACAGACAACACAGGGAACAAAGGAACATGTTCCACCTTGAGGAATCAATCAGCAAATCCAGATCACAGGAAATTCTACAGGGCAAACAATCAGATTTCCTCAACACATAAATTGCAAGGAAAAAAATGAGAGATAGAAGTGGAATCTATAGAGAGCATACTGAAACCTTACAGAGGAAATTGTTTTTGTCTGGAATTTGTTTCAAAATATTTTGTGCTTAGGGAAAGTAAATAGAGGCACAGACGAAATAAGACTGGCCATGAGTTAACAACTATTGAAAATGGGCAATGGGTACATTGTAGTTCATTGTTTTATTCTACTTTTATATGTTTGAAAATATTCTATAATATAAGGATTTTAAAAACAAGATAGTGTATATAAAATATCCTGCACAGTGTCTGGTAAATAGCAAACAGTCAATAACGCCATTATCATTTTCAACAACTCTTGTGCTCCCTGTCCGTTCCATTGGGGAATATTTTCTCAAATCACCTAAAGTTTATTTTATGTCTATATAACAATACCCAGGACTCATGTAACCCTATCCAGGATGATCAACGGGGCTAAATAATATTAGCTTACCCTTGAATTTGGCTTTGACTCAGGCTATGCTAAAGCTTTTATGCTATAATTTCCTCACAATCAGGTTTGGCTTAGAAGGAGGCTATCACCAGAATGATACCATACTGTCAGCACTAGAGAGGATACCTAATTTTTAATGTCCATTCTCTGGGATTCTTCACCTTTAACAACTAAAGTTATAATAAAGCAATCTAGTATTATATAGAAGACACTATTTGGTCTTAGGATTTCCTCAAAAAAGAGAAAGAAAAAGAAAAGAAAATCTATACAACTGGCTCAACTGAGCTCACTTTTAACAATTACCTAAAATAATGAAGGCATTCACAAGGATAATAGGATAGGTATATAACAGAAAAAACAATCTGTAATTCCCTCACCATGTGTCAGTCTCTAACCAGCCCAACAGGGAAAAATAAGACCTACTGTTTGACTTGGCCAACCATTGAGACACGGGCAGACTCCAGATTTCGAATCTGGCCACTCTTCACACTAGAAATGTGAGAAGGGAGAGAAGAGGTTACTTAGCATCCATCTTATCAAGTCACTAGAGTCAAATGAATCATTCTGCAGATTCTGTAGGACCTACTAAAAAGTTATGGTTACCAACAGAGCTTAAGTGGAGATTACTACCACTTTCCACTTGGTTATTATGGCTATAAGCCAGCTAGTAAAAATCAAGTAGATACTGAAGACATTTCAATTCTGCAAATATTCACCAAAAGATACCATGTGTTAGGCTCATGCTCAAGAAACACATAATTCAGTGGGGAGAAAGAAACACAAACATATAATTTTAATATAATAAGGCAAGGTTCAAAGGAATCATTTTATTTTTAATGAGGTTAGAGAAAGCTTCTCAAATGTCCTACCTAAACGAGAACTGAAGGTAAGAAGTTAAGTGAAAGACAAAAGGATGTGGTCAGAACATTACTGGCAGAGGACACACTGTGAACGAAGGCACTGTGATGTGGAAAAATCAGTAAGATGATGATTTTAGAGGACAGCGTGCTGGGAGAAGCAGGGGAGAGCAAAGGGGGAAGTGTGACAGAATAGGATAAGCAGGCAGGGGTTAGCTCCTAGAGGGCTTTGTATGCCATGATACAGAGTTTAGGAGTTTAGATGCTATCTTAATAAATTAGTTTTCCCAGAGTTGTCTACCTAAGTATGCCTAAGGGCCAAACAAAATGACTGCATGTTCCAGGGGGAACTGGAAACACCACCTGAAGCAGGCTACCAGAACACATTTCTTTAAATTTCATTTTTTGAGCTTAAAAAATCATAGAAAATTTAAAAGTGCACCAGCCTTAGAGAATGACTTTGTTTCTTATTTTCATAATAAAAAGAAGCAATTAGAAGAGATACTACTTCATTTTTCTACCACCAACTGAATCTATAGTACCTATGAATCCACCAGTATGTGATGATATAGTCTGCTTTGATGGCTGGTTAATATATGAAATATCCTATTTGAAGACAACCTTGAGCACTGGTTCCCATCCCTTCTTTATGAGGACCTTGTTTCCCCTAGTTATCCTTTCTCTCTTCTTATGTCATCATTTTTTTCTATAGTGGATATTATAAAACATTCTTTAAAAACATTCTCTAGCCTTGAAAAACTTTTCAACTCCACATTCACTAGTAGATACTATCCCATTTCTCTGTTCTATATAATAAAACTTCTCAAAATGTAGAAAAATGTCAAATCACTATATTGTACTCCTGAAACTAATATAACCAATATAAGATTGTAAACCAACTATACTTATATACTTAAGCAAGAAAAAAAAAAGTCATCCTACTTGCTTTCTCCATTTTGTTATCTCCCATCCTTTCCTTAACTAATATCCCCAACTTACAACAGGTTTTTATCTCCCACTTATTTTCTGAGATTTCCTTTGCAAGGTCATCTCCATCATGCCAATTCTAATGGTCATTTCTTAGCCCCTATCTCACGTGATCTCTCAGCATTATTTCACACAGATGCTCTCTCCCTCCTTTTAGAAACACTTGCTATACTCTCTGGTTCTCCTCCTGTCTCACCAACTGTGCCTTTTCAGCTTCCTTTGTTGAAGCTTCCTCTTCTTTCCAAGCTCTAAACATTGTGTATTATCTCAAGGCTCAGTTCTTGGATCTTTTTTCTATCTCCTAGGTGATCGCATTCAATCTCCTGGCTTTAAATATTATTTACACTAAGATTATTCTTTGATTTATCTCTAGCTCAACCTCTTCTAAACTACAGACAGTCCCTGACTTAGGGTAGTCAGCCATACAATCATGAGGTTAAACAACTGATATTCTACAGGGTGTTCACTGTGTTAGATGATTTTGCCCAACTGTAAACTAATATAAGTGCTTTGGGCACATTCGAGGTAGGCCAGGCTAAGCTATGATGTTTGGGAGCTTAGGTGTATTAAATACATTTTCGACTTAGGATATTTTAAATTTATGATAGGTTTATTGGGATGTAACCCTCACCATTAGTTGAGGATCATCTGTAGTATATACAAGTGCCTACTTAACATTTCTACTTAGATGTATATATTTCGGCTTATCCAAACAGAAATCCTGATTTCCTGCCCCTTACCTGTTCTCAAATCTGCTTCCCTTTGTCTCTTCCATTTACCAAACTGCTTGGGCTAAAAACCCAGAAGTCATCCTTGAGTACTGTCCTCCACCCCAACATCCTATCTGTAAGGCTGTTCTGTCAGTTCTACCTTCAAAATACATTCCAAATATGACCACGGTACCTCCCCTGTTGCCATCCTAGTCTATGCTTATCATCATTACTCTCCTATGCTACAACTGTCTCTTAACCAATTTCCCACTTCATTATCACCTCCACTCCCCACTGCTTTCCCTATTCTATTTCCCTCAGAACAGCCAGAGTGGTGGAACCAAGATGTAAATCCACATCTGTCCGACTTCAAAGCCCAGGTTCTTAATGACTATACCCTACTGCCTCTTATTAGAATGACCAAGAAACAAAAGCAGGAATTCACTTAGCTTTTTATCTTTACTGAATTAAATAGGTCGGCCTTGTATTTCAACATCTTAAAAAAAAAATCTAGAATAACCAAAATGGCCATGAGTCATAAACTTGATTCAGACAGATATCCAGCAGAGTGTATAAAACAAAATTACCAAATACTTCATATTATTCTTTCTAATTATCAGGCTCAGCGAGTGGGGTCTAAAAATCAGTAGCTTTCATAGAACCCAGAACATTTTAACATTCAACAAATAGAATGTTTATCCTATCCTGCATCTGCAACTACAATCAAAACTCGATATCTTCTTTAAGAGAAGGTCTACCATGACTCCCAGGCTGGATTAGATACCTATGTTCTATTCCTCCTGTGCTCCTTTCATTGTATTGTGTTTACATATTTGCTTACTATTATCCCCAGTTTTATGATAAAAATTAAGCCTGATTCATCTCCAGTTCTTAGATCAGTTACTGAGACATCTTAGGCAAGCCATATTTGGCATGAGACCCTCTGTCCTAGGAAGACTCCCTTAGGATATATGTACCAAGTCCTAAATTCCCACGAGGGCAACCAGTAGTATGCTATATGCTATATGAAAGTGCAAAAGAAACAATCGCTTTTGCCCTTATGATGTAGGTAGGCTATTTAGACAGAAATGAAAATTAACAATATAAGCCTATCCTTTAAAGGAGGATTAGAAGACTTAAGGGGTAAACAGTATAATACAATATAGACTTAAAGTTCTCAAGTAATTTTACTGAGGGCAGTGATCTGCATAGTTTGGAGGAGTTAGAGAAAGGGTTCTGGAGGTAGTATTGGAGAGGGATTTTGAAGAATAGGTAGGAAGACAAGATACTGAAGATGTTTTATCCCAAGACTGATCTTCTTGTGGGAATATGGTGTTTTACTTGTCTCTGAATCTTCACCCTTTAGCACAAAGTTAAGTGTTTAATAAATATTTAATCAAATACTTGATTGAATTAATGAATAAATGACTGAACAGCCTTTATTTTACTTAAATGGAAGCCACAGACAATTCTGTCAGTGATTTTTACAAAAACTATTTGCCCAAGGGTTTTTCTTTATCCAAAACCCAAATAAAAACTGAGAATGGAACCTGCATCCATCTTCTGTTTCTCCATCATTTTCTCTAGAACACAGAAAGTGAATCTAGAACCACAAAGCATCAGAGGTGGAAAAGGCCTGAGACTCTCATTTAGTTCAAACTCTTAACTTAGAGATGGGAATGGCTAGACCACAGATGATCCATAATTACTAAGATTCTAGGAGGTACTATAGTATATTAGAAAAAGGGTGAATTTTATACAACTGAGACAAGCCTGAAACATTAAAAATATTTTAAAAAATCTTCTCTTTACATAAATGTTTCCACCCATGATATTAATATAAAGGCAGGGGATTATTCCTTGAACTTGGTGCTTGAGCTGGTGAAAAAGGAAAGCTACAATCTAACATTTAAAATAAATACAATATGGATTTGTGGGTTACCTCCATTCAATGGCATTCTCCAGAGACTTGAAGGTTTTAGGACGGCCACGTAAGAAATTCTGCATGCTATTAAGGGCATCCATGGCTGTACCTAGACATTAAACAAAAATTTTAACCACAGCACTTAACATATTCTGAGCATTTATAGTTACCAGGTCAACTATATATATCGGCCCTCAATCACAGCAGAATTCAGTGATGCTTGGGGAAAAAAGATGCAGTTTAAGAAATTCAGAAAACTGATGAGATAGCCAGATTCCAAGATGGCCTCCAGTGATTTCTGCATCCTGGTATTGACTATTTCATGTAGTCCCGCCACAATGATTAGGACTGACTTGTATAGCAATAGTGTGACTTCAGAGACTGGGTCATAAAAGACATGGCAGCTTCTTTTTAAATGTTAAATAAAATTATGAGACATACATACAATTAAATATATGCAACCATAAAAGATGTTTATGAAGAGTTTCTGATGACATGGAGAATGATTATATAATGTAGGATGTAGGTGAAAGGGGTGAAAGTGTCAAAAGGTACAAGCTTCCAGTTATAAAATAAATAAGTCCTTCCAGCTTGGTGACTATAGTAAATAATACTGTATTATATATTTAAATGTTGCTAAGAGAGTATATCTTAAAGTCTCATCACAAGAAAAAAATTGTAACTGTGGTGATGGATATTAACTAGTGATCATTTTGCAATATATAAATGTATCAAATAATTATATTGTACACCTGAAACTAATACAAAGTTATATGTCCATTATATCTCAATTAAAAAAATACTTGGAAAATCCTTTGCCACAAAATAACATAAAAGAAAGATATAAAAGACAGAGGGACATACTTCAAGAAAGGTGAAATCTGCAATAAATTAAAACACAGCAACAATAGTCTACCATGAATGGCTCTTATAAGTCAAAGATTTTGATTTGGTTAGCACTAAGAAAACTTACCTTCCACAACATCAATCATGCACAGACCTAGGAGGCTTGGTACTAGGTTGGATGATGCTGTGTGGACTGCAATAGCACCGCCCATGCTATGTCCAATCAGCATAATTGGAGGAGGGAGGTCCCCATACATGGCTTCAACCACATTTCCGACATCTCTGCAAAGAAAAGGAAAAAAAGCTGGGAAAGTTCTCTGACAACACTGTAAAAAATAGTTTCCTTTCCTAACTCCTTCCTTTGGTCTCTACCTAACAGTCTTGCAAACATACCTAAGTAAAACTTCTGCCATGCTCCCAGTATCTGTACACGTAGCCACACATCTAGTTCTTCTGAAAAATGGCAGTTTAAGGACCAAGAACCCAAAATGTCTGATTTTCCTTTATATCACATTTTCACTGTTCCACACATTTAGTATAATTATATAAACATATACCTTTATTTTAAACCTAAGCTTGAAACTCTGGACAAATCATTTAATTGCCTCAGTTTCCCCATATATAAAACAGGCAAACAACTTCATTAAGCATTATAATGTAGTGAAGTTTGGAGTCTCAAGATGAATTACAGCCCTTGTTTATTTTTTACTATGTGGACTTGGATTAGTTATTTAACCTCTCAGAGTTTTAACATCTATAAAATGAAGATAAGAATATCATTTACTATTCTGGATAGCTGTAAGGATTAACTAAGAGAGTGAATATGAAAATACTTCAAAAAGAGTAAAGTTCTATACAAATGTTAATTATTATTTACAATTTGTCATGTAAAGTTGTTTGAAGTACGAACATAAATGTAAGTATAGTATTCTCAGAAACTAGAAAGATATTCAGAGCTAATTTTTATTAGCTTCTCTCCTAGTCTTTAATTATGAGTGGTTTTGTTTAACAGTCAAACCTTAAAGCTTTAAAAATGAGAACTGAAGTATGAACTTTGGTTTTTATTTGCATATAGGCCTTCTTTGCTATAGCAATAGGCAAGTAGGGTATGTTTCTAGAGACCACTGGCTCTGCTGTCTTTTTGGGAGTGGCTGAGTCAGTCAGCTTCAAAAGACAGGTTTGTCTTGCTGAGCGTCATTACATGCCTCAAGCACTCACAATGTTAGCCAAATACAGTACGTATGGATATAGGAACACAGGCTTTCAAATATGGTCTCCACAGTATTCAGAATATCAAAGGTAAATGTTATTACTTCTGAAGGAACTAATTTTAAAAACTTCATATAACTACAGATGTGAATAGGGTAGCTGCAGCATCGGCAAAAAATCTGAATAGGATATAAGGAAGCCATCCAATTTTATAAGTGAAAACAAATAATAGTTTAATATTCCTTTGGAGTTAAATTGAAAGCTAAAATTTTGGGTTAGTAACAAATATAATGAATAAAATAAAAAGATGCTATGGAAGATTATCTAAATCCAGGTCTCCTTAAAATACTATGTTGGAGGGGTTCTACAGTATCTGCTTCATGCATGAAGGTAGACAGTTGCGAAACAAACCAACTTAGGAAAGGTATATTTCATCCAGGTAAAAGTTGGTTATGATCAATCATTTAATCATCTATCACCAGGAGAAACACATTCTTTTTAAAGTTATTCAAAGTATTCAGTCAGCAGGATTAGTGCCTTACTTGAGACATGTCCTGAAATTTCAAAGAAATAAAATAAAAATGAAGTAACAGGGATTAACTACAAATCTAGTTTGTAACTGGATGTATCACAATTTTGGTAGCTGCTTTTTAAGGGGATTCTACCATACTTATCAATACTAGGTTTATTTACTGAAAAGCAGTACAGCATATCACAGGCAAAACAGAAAAAGGAATATTGGAGAAATCGGAGCTCAAATCCTGGCTCTTCTACTTCCAGTGGAGTTGCATCTAATGTAAAGTGTAGATTCTTAAGTTGATACAGAAGGCAAAAATGATGCTGTCAGTACTATTTGAAAACCTCACTCATCGTCCATTAAGTATACCCATTGGGGATTTCTGTTTCACAAGGTGATTGAATTTAGATACCACATAAGTATTTTATTGCTTCAACAACTGTTGGCTGTTTGGATTCTGGGCAATTATCTTCATCTGTTATAGATAGTTTTAATCATTTTAACATTTTTTGTGCCATTCATCAGTTTATTGTCTCTCAGCTCTAATTCACCCTTCATTGCATGTTCTACAAAACTGAATCTGAGGTCTTTAAATATTTTTCCTTTGCCAGCTGGCATGGTTTGAAGCTATGTCAGTAACGAACAAAAGAGAGAGACACTGCAGAAAGAGGATTTATTGCTGGTTCATGTGTGTTTATTCTACAAGCTCCTATAACTTGCATTTCCTTAGCACCCAGGTCCCGCATCATGGGAATCCTCCAGCTCCGGCACCACACACAGCTTGCCCACTGCCCAATTTCTCCAGCACTCTATCCCTCCATCCCTAGTATTGTTCTCCACTAGTTTTATTGAAGCATAATTGGTATACAAAAATGGTACATAATTAATGTATACAATTTGGTAAATATGGATATGCATATATACTCACATTAGCATCACCATAAATCAAGGATGACCTTGTTTGCATCCTTCACTTCCGACAGTCTCCTTGTATCACTTTTGTGTGTATGTGCATGTATTTGTGTGGGTGTGTATGGTAAGAACACTTAACATAAGATCTACCCTCTTAAACTTTTAAGTACACAATATCTATTATTAACTATAGATATCATGTTGTACAGCAGATCTCTGAAACCACCCGCAATATTTTTGTTGCAGAGTGCCTCTGGTGTGATACCTCCCTGTGAACAGCTTTCCCTACACACTAGAGGGCAGATTATGGCAAGTTCTACCAACATGGCATCACAGTGACTTCTCTGCTTTCATTTAGTAAGGCACAGTCGTGAACTTTCCCACAAGGTCTAGGTCTCAAACTCTACCCATCTGTGTTCTCTCAGCCCAAGGGGATAGTAGCTGCTTCTGGCAGCTGCTATTCCTATATTCTTTATTTTTGAATTTTTTCCCAACTTTATTGAGCTATAATTGATAAATAAAATGGTAATATTTAAAGTGTACAATGTGATAATTTGACACATGTATAAATTGTGAAATAATGCCCACAATCAAGTTAATTAGCCCTATATTTTTTAGAGTTCTCTTCTTACTAGCCAATTCAACATTACTCCAATCCCATATCATAGTTAATAAATCTTTATATTAAACTTTCCCTGTTCAAATTATTATGTGTTTTCTCTCTCTTCTGTTTGTCTCAGATTGATACATTATTAGATAATGTTTCCTTGAGGTCCTCAATTAATTCTTCAGAACATCAGCCAAGCCACTATCACCCTTTGTCTGGTTGTCTGGCCACTTAAATGATGTATTTCACTTTTTTGTCAACAGTCAAGAAACCCTTTAAATTATTAAAAATCATTGATAAATCTTTCTATAGGTATCATGAACATACTTATTTCAGGCTTTACTGTTCTCATATTACATAGGCATTAGAAACAGCTGAAGGAACAGATTCTTGGCTCCTTTACTGAAGTTTCTCAGGGATATGTTCATTGAGTGGAATGGTATTCATACATTGTTATCTCTCTTTCCCTCAAGCACTATAGTTGAATGATCATAATTCTAGTCTAATTGTGTGATCTCGTGTAGTTATTCAACCTATCTGAGCTAGTTTCCTCATTGGTAAAAAAGTGATAATATCTACACTACAAAGTTAATAATGTAGATAAACTAAAATCAATCAATAAATTAATTATTCTTAATAAATGCTTATTTTACACTCAATGAAGCCTGGCAGATAGAAAGGACACAAATAGCACCTATGAAAACAATGAAATCATGGCTACAAGAGTTTGGGCTCTAAAGGGAAAACAGTTTACTCTTGGATTAAAGCTGGTAAAATAAGAAGGGACAAGATATTTTTGGTCAAAGTTGGTCAACTACTTCAGAGGACATGTATTAAGTACATGAGAGAGCATGTATTATAGCAGGATATAAAGAAGCATCCTGCTTACAATACAGGATAGTGGTTTCCAAACACCAGTTTTGGGACTGGCTGTATCAGATTCCTTTATAGAGCTTTATCAAAATATAAATGCCCAGATCTCACTAGAAGCATTAATTCAGCAGGTGTGGGATAGGGCCAAATAATCTGTATTTTAATCACTTCTCATGCGACTTTGATGAGCAACCAGGTTTGAGAGCCACTGTATACACTACATTCATCTATTAGAGGCCCGGGGTATAATTATTTATTCTTTAATACCCTATTTCTGTCTTACTATGAAGTTGGACAAAGAATGTGGGCAGGATACCTTAAGAACATCTCACAACCACTTTTCCAAGAATGGGTCCCCAGTAGATATCCAGATTCTATTCAACAAAAGGAAACTTTTCAAAAGCCAACACAAACTAAACTGTGCCTTGAAGAATTTTCAAATACTTTATGTATGACCATCACATTGAATATACCAAGAAAGATGGATGTTTCTTTCATGAGTAAACAGTACAAAGACACCAGACATAGACATAAAAAAAAAGAACAGAGAATGTACTAATTATTGTCCAACAACTCACAAGGAGAGTGATAAAGGTATACTACCATTTAATAGTAATGGAAGCCAGGTGATGTATAAACAACCTTACTTACTTTGCCATTGTTTCTGCAGACAGGTCTTCAGAATTCTTGACTTTTGTTTCACCTAAAAAGAAAATATTTAAAAAATAAAATTCCCAAGGATAGTAATTATAAAAGCAACAGTATTCTCTCTCAAAAATCTCACTTTTGGACTATGAAATGGGAACTTGCCAGTTGTATATGGTGGGTTTAGCAAGAATTTTCAATGTTACAGACAAATCTTTATAGTTGTATACACTATGGAGGATAACAGAGGTTTATTCACATTCCTTATACATCACCAGCATCCGAATTTGGTTACATTAAAGGACATTTCCTTAGCTAAATTATACATGTCTGTGTTTATAAAATATTTATAACAACTGCAAACTAGGATTTCCATCAAAAATGCCCAAATGGAACAGACCAGGTTATTTTATGACCACACTGAAATTTGTAATATTGAACATTATGCAAAGAGCTTGGCAAATATGGCACTGAGAACTAATTAAGAACTTCACTCACCATGACCTCGCAGATCCAAAGCCACAATCCTACACTGAACCCTACTAATGATCGCTGCCTAGGAGGAAAAGGAAAAATACAACAGGGTTAGCAAATCTTTCTCCATTACCAATGATAACTTTACTGAATGAACTGCCATCAGCATTCTAAGATCTCAAGACGACCAAAGGAAGACTTTCCACTTTTGAGCAAAATTTTTAAAATGATTCTCTGCTTTTTGGGTGCACTTTCTAGTCCTATCCCAACTTAAAAATATGGCTTTCTCTACCTAAATCCCTCTTTAAACTTTAACTCTTCCTAGCTTTTCATGAAACACAGAGCAAACACCTCTAAGAAAAGACCCCCTGTGTTCTGCTATCAACTATGATTTTCATCCCTATTTCTTGGTTATCTTTTTCCTCCTCTGGATGGGAAACCCCCTAGATAAAGACCATGAGTCAGTTAATATCTTGGCTCAGGATGTCACATAAATGTAAAATTCAGATCATGAAATAATCCTGAAAGCAGTACAAGTCATGAAATCTATCAAAAATTCACTTTAGATGCAGGAGTACACATAAGCTTGTCCATCAGCTAAATAAAAATATATTAAAAAAAGAAATCACAATATCACAGGAGGTACAATTTTAGAGGTTTAAACAAACCTCAAATAATTGGGAATTTCCTCAAATGAACTAGATTGACAATAATACAGTATGACTAATGTTAGTAAATGTCATCAACATTTTTTAACATTTAAGAGAACTTCCTAGCCTAACCCTCGCATTTTATGAATGAAGAAATTGAGGTCAAGAGATAGAAAATTATTTGCTCAGGGTCACATAACAAGTCAGTAGTAAACACAGAATCAAGTTAAGTTACCAATGTAATAGTTACTGTAGACAACAAGTCAGATTTCTTAAATCATATCTTCCCTCGTTTTATTTTCAAGTGATTAAGCATATCATCTTGAATATATTATCATTATAAAAATGTTGAAACATAGAAAATAATAAATAAAGGAGAAGGAAACCCTTGATTTGCCATTCAAATGTAGCCCCTTGTCATCTTTCTGAGTATTTCCTGTGATATTCCCCCTGAGCTTTATTGAGCTATTACTGACATATAAGTTTAAAGTGTACAATGTAATGATTTGATACATGTATATACTGCAAAATGATTACCACAATAAGGTTAGTTAACACTCCCATCCCTGTGTGTGTGTGCATGGTGATAACATTTAAGATCTACTCTCTTAACAACTTTCAAGTATGTAATACAGTATAATTCATTATAGTCACCATGCTGTCCATTAGATTCCCAGAACTTATCCATCTTATAGACGGGAGCTTGTATCCTTTGACTAACATTTCCCCATTTCCCACACCTCTCAGCCCTTGAATATCACCATTCTAATCTCTATTTCTATGAATTCAGCTTTTTTAGATTCTGCATATAAATGAGAACATACAGTATTTGACTTTCTCTGACTTATTTCACCTAGCATAATGTCCTCCGGGTCCTCTACATTGTTACAAAAGGCAGGATTCACTTCTTTTATACCTGAATATGTGTGTATCACTTTCTTTATCCATTCATCCATCGATGGAATGGATGCTCAGGTTGTTTCTATGTCTTGACTACTGTGAATTACACTGCTATGAACATGGGGATATAGATATCTCTTTGAGATAGTGCTTTCATTTCCTTTGTATATATCCATAAGTGGGACTGATTGAGCGTATGGTAGTTCTATTTTTAATTTTTTGAGGAAGCCCTATACTGTTTTCCACAGTGGCTGTACCAATTTACATTCCCACCAACAGTGCACAAGGGTTCCCTTTTATTTCTACAGCCTCACCGACACTTGTCTATTGTCTTTCTGTGATAATAGGCTATTCTAATATTGTGAGGTGATAGATATCTCATTGTGGTTTTGACTTGCATTTTCCTGATGATTAGTGATGTCAAGCATCTTTTCTTATATCTGTTGGCTATCTGTATGTGTTCTTTGGAAAAATGTCTGTCTTGCACATTCTTTTTTTTTTTTTTGGCTATTGAGTTGTATGAATTCCTTATCTATTTTGGATATTAACTCCTTATCAGATAGATGATTTGCAAATATTTTCTCCCATTCTATAGGGTGCATTTTCTTGTTTCTTTGTTTTTTCTATGCAGAAGCTTTTTAGTTTGATGTAGTCCCACTTGTTTATTTTTGCTTTAACTGCTTGAACTTTTGGTGTTATATCCAAAAAATCATTGCAGAAACCAACGTCAAGAAGCTTTTCCTGTTATCTTCCAATAGTCTTACAGGTTTGGGTCTTACATTTAAGTTTCTAATATATTTCTAGTTAATTTTTGTGAGTGTATCCAATTTCATTCTTCTACATGTGCTTATTCAGTCTTCTCAACACCATTTATTAAAGAGACTATCACTTCCCCATTGAGTCTTCTTGGCTTCCTTATCAAGTATTAGTTGATTGAATATGTGTGGGTTTATTCTTGAGGTCTTGATTCTGTTTCTTGGCCTGTGTGTCTGTTTTTATGCCAGTATCACATATTGTTTTGATTACTATAGTTTTGTAATAAAATTTTATTAAAAGAATGTGTTCTTTCTAAAGATTGCTTTGGGTATCTAAAGTCTTTTGTTGTTCCACACGAATTTTAGAATTGTTATTTCTTATTTCTGTGAACAATGTCATTGAAACTTTAATAAGGACTCCATCATATCTATAGATGGTTTAGGGTAGTATGAACATTTTAACAATATTAATTCTTCTGTTTCATGAACATGGGATATCTTTCCATTTATTTGTGTTTTATTCAATTTTTTTTCAACAATACCTTATAATTTTCAGTGTACAGATCTTTCACCTCCTTGGTTAAATTTATTTCTAAGTATTTTTTCGATGTTATTGTAAATAAGATCATTTTCTTTATTTCTTTTTCAGATAGTTAACTGTTACTATTAAATCACATTTTAATAATCACCTAGAAAATCAATTCTGTTTCTACTTCTATTACTCTAACTAATGAATAGCTTTAAAAAGAACAATGGACTGAAATTCTACTGTATGTCACTATTTGCTCCTGAGAGCTAATTTATAGGAGTTATTTAATACATTATGGTGGTAGTAAAGCCTTCAATGTCAAAAAATAAACCTGTCTTGGAAATAAAATTAAATGACAAAGTTAGTGTCAAATTTGCTTGACTGCTGTACATAAAAAAAATGTAAAACAAGTCCACAAGACAGCAACAAAATATTCATTTAAAGTAGGAACTGTCAATTCCAATTTTAACTTAAAAACAATAATTTACAATCTTATGTGTCTGTCAGAAGACAACGACAATATTAAAACAAATTTTTCATTCACTTATTTAACAAATCTTTCTAAACTACATCTGCTAAAAATCTGGCACCAGTTAGTAATGGAGTTACAGTATGAAAAAGACAGGCAATGTTTCTGCTCTCACGATGTTTATATTCTATGTGGCAGAGGAAGACAAGAAAACAATATATGAGCAAAGTAAATTCATATAGCAGCACATTTTAGAGATAACAGAAGTGTCAGAGCATATCTACGCTAGCCACTCCAGATCTTTCTCAATGAGTATAACTTTGCCACTTCTAGAATGGTTGTGTGAAAAGCAGCTATTTAAAAACTAGACTTTTCCATTTTGTCAATAGAATTCATACTGTTAGCAATATCAGCAACAATAGCAGTAGTATTTAATATTTATTAAATCATACTATGTGTCAGGCACCAATCTAAGTGCTTCAAATAAATTATCTAACTTTCTCCTCACTACTCTCTTATTCAGATATAATTTTTATCCTGTTACAGGTGAGGACATTTTATAGAGAGATTAAGTAACTTGCCCAGGGCCAAACAGCTAATAAGTGTTAATAAGTGGTGAAGCCAAGGTTAAAATCCAAGCAGTCTGCCTCCAGATGATTCTCAACCCTGACTGCACAAAGAAATCACATTAGAAGCTTCGGGAAATACTATCCGCCAGAAATTCTGACTTAAGTGATCAGGGGAAGGTTCAGGGTATCTATACATTTTAGAGTTCCCCAGGTGATTCTAATGTACAACCAAAATCCAGCCTAGCCCTAGACTAGAGCATAAGACACAAGAATGGAAGTAAAATCTAGGTAATAACATTTTTGTGTGTCACTTTGTTATCTCACCATATTATCTACATGAGAAGTAGGCTGAGAAAATATTAGTCCAATTTTTGTAGCTGACAAAACAGGCTCTGAGAGGTAAATTAAGTATTGGTAAAGGTATGAAGACACAGGTATCCTCGTAGACACATGATATCCTCAAATTTATAATTTTGGCTAATTTGATAAGTAAAAAAGTGGTATTCTTTTATTTTACTTTATATTTTCCTCATTAATAGCAAGATAAACCCATTTTTATAAGTTTATATATCCTCCTCTGTTACTTCTGTACCTTGTACAAAGATGCTGTAAGCTCGTCTAAAACTGAGTGCTTGAGTCAAGCACTTTATCAGGAACCATACATCTTTTGTTTATTCTCACAACCACCCTATTAACTAGGTGGTATTATACCCATTTTACAGATTAAGAAACTAAAACTTGATAGATTAAGCTGTTTTGAAATTCAAACCTCAATATGTTTGAGATGAAAGTTTCTTGAAATTTTTGCTGTATTATTTGTATGCAGGTGCCATCTCTATTTTTCTATCTTCCCTATTAGACTTAACATCAAATGAACAAGAGGATAGCAAATATGTTTAATTCTCCACTGTATCCATAGCATCTAGCATAATGCCTGGTACAAAGTAGGAGTTGAACAAGTATTTGCTGATTAACTGATCTTGTTAAAGAGTAAATTCTCATTTTCTTACCTTGAGTAACCCAGCACAAAACCTGAAATATAGAATATACTCAGTAAATATTTGCTATCATGAACTGAATTAACCAGAAGAAACAACAGGAATCAGCAGCCATTTCAGATTAAATTCTTGGCTTCCATCAATTCATACTTGTTCTGTCCCAGGTCCCTTAGAGGAACCAAAACTGAAAAACACCTGCAGGCTGGCAAAATCTAGCCTGCTGAGGCTGCATGTGTTGTTAATGAGTTCCCACCACTTCTCTTCTCTCTCAGCCAAACTTCAATTTCTGCTTAGTTCTGGATTCTCCCACAGCAATTAGGCCAGTCTGTTATACCCAGTACTTGCTGATGGAGAGGCCTATAGAAGCCCTAAATATTATGTTATCCACTATATATGGTCAACTTGATTATTATAGCTACAACTACAGTAATAACTAATTTGTTGGCTATAGCCAAGGAATAAAGAATTCCAAAAAATTAATTTTCTAGGAATCTAAAGCTTACCCTTTAAAACACCATAAAATTTCCCTCTATTAGTTATAACTCTTTGACAGTTCTACAAAAATGATTCTATATATAAATACACACACACACATATATTTTTTTCCTGTTACTAAAGCCAAAGTAGAAATGCTTTCTCTTGACAGTTAATAGGACTTCTTTAGGTAAATCTCTGAAGTACTCCCCAAAAAAACCCACAAAATATTTAGATGCAAAAGGGGTTCTACTCAGGTCCAGGGATTTTACAGAATGATGGATAAGAAGGAACTGTGAAGGATATACTCACAATTAAGTCTTACAATATGCACTGTGCTGGTACATTACCAAAATGGTGCTCATTTTTCCCCTGCCAGGGACACTTTCAAATAGTCCTAATTATTAGAAGTTCTGCCTTATTTGTGTCAAAAATATATTTCTAGGGTTTTTGCCCTGAGTCTCTACTCTTGGGCAGTATAGAACGAGTCTTCAGAGAAACATGTATACTGGAGGTAGACAGAGTTAGGTTTGAGTTTTGGTGCTGTGACTGGCTGTGTTATTTCTCCAAATTTTAATGTTCTCATCAGCCTAACCTCAGAGAAATACAGAAAGGATTAAAAGGGATCGTGTAGGTAAGCACTTAGAACAGTACCTGGCACACAGTAGATGTAAGATGTAGCTTTAAAAGATTAACTCTACAGCTGAAAGCAAGTATTCGGTAGCCTAAGTCTTTCCTTTCCTCAGGCCAAATATTTTCAGTTCCTTCAACGTTCCTTGAATGCTATAGTTAAGTACTCAAATCCTGACTGCTCTTTTCCGGACAAGTTCCAGTTTGCCAATCTTCTTTTAACTTGTGGGATCCAGAACTGAATAGAACCTTTGACTACAACCTTTAAATTGAAAGAAAAATTTTCCTTTGAAAATAGTTTCTTTTAAAGAAAAACAATCATAAAGTTAGGAAAGTAATAAATATATAAATGAAAGAAAACCTAGAAATTAGAAAAACAGAAAAAAAGCTTTCTTCTACAGTGTCCAGGAGAATTGTTTTAAAAGGTTGTAAAATATTCTCTCATAGGTACATCCAGTTTATTTAACCATTTATTTATTATTAGACATTGGGATTGTTAATTTTAGACAAATAGCTCTTCCTATATTTGGTATTTTTCTTTAGAACAGATTCTTAGAAGTAGGAGTATAAGTTCTGTGTTGATGGTATAAATATTTTGATAATTCAATCACAGTGCTAAATTACTTTCCAAAAGAGCTCTATTTACAATGCTGTCAGCAATGTTTGAAGGTATTTATTCTCTAGTACCTTTGCCAACACTGAAGATTAGCTTTGAAAAATATTAATTTGTATATAAAAAAATGATACCTCCCATGAATCATATCTGATTACTAGCAAGAGTGAACATCCTCATGTCTGTTTGTTCTCCATGAACTGTCTGTTCACGTCCTTTGGCCTTGAGTCTACTAGAGTTTGGGATTTTTCTAACCATGGTATTATATACTTCTTTATGTATCAGCCATATGTAAATGACTTACTGTCATTTGATAAAGACTTTAGGATAATTACATACTTTTCTGCCTTCTTAAACAGAATACAATGAACAAAACTTAACCTTTTCTTAATTGTTCAGGATTGTCATTAACTTATTCAAGGAAGAACTACTGAGCATCAATTCCATGTTAGGCCCTGTGTGCTAGACATATAAGAGTGAATAAGGCTTGGTTCCTGATATCAAGGATCTTATAATCTAGCATCATAAAAATCAATCACAGTTCTTCATCTCTTCCTTTGGCTGTTAATATACTTGTCCTCCTGCTATGCTAGTGTCTTTTTGCTTCTATTTTACTGCCTTATTTTATCAATTATTATCTGGATGAAAGGCTAAGGGAAATTCTGCCTCTCATGATCATAAGGTGTTTAAGTTTATTCTTGCTGTTCGTCAGAACTGCCTTCTGGATCCCCAGACATGTTCTAGTGCTTGAAGATATATGAGCTCTGGAGTCAAGTCAATTGCTAGAGCACTAACGTTTATGTAGCCACTTTTATTTTCAAAGCACAGTCACATATAAACTCGTTCAGTAGGCTGGTACACTGTCAGGAATAACAACGACAAAAAAGGGCAGGTAAATTTAACCAAAGTCTAAGCTATTAAGTTAATTGAGAGGTAGGGAATTCCCTTGATTATACAAGTAAAGCAGGTAAGCAACTGAGACATAATGATCTATCTACAAAAGAGTTTCACAAAATGTGGGATGCTAACAGATGTTTTAGAAAAAAGGAACTGAGTGGTCAAATACATTTGGAAGACACAGTTGACATTAGATTTCTTAAGAATATAATCCTAAAGGCTTTAATGATACACTGATATGTAGGCAAATTTCCAAAGGAGAGAGAAGAATATTATATATAATATTTCTCAAACTCATTTAATCACAAAATCCCTATTTCATTAATCTCTGGTGGGATTTGTAATCCATAGAATATATTTTGGTAAAAGTAGAACTACAGATATCCTCTACAATGATAACAAGTATAGTAATGACAGCAGCTATTTATCGATCATCTTCTCTATGTCAGACACTTTTCATGTTATTTCACTGTTCCTACATATGAAATTAAAATACTTAATATCAATACATGTCAAAAAATAGCTTATTATAAAAATATTTGTACAAGGATTTATAACTTACAGTTTTCATATTATTTTATATAATCTTTGAGAAATCTTAAAGTGTAAGGAGACTGTATTTAGAGAATAAAGGCTTATGTGGCTTGCTCAAGGGCTTAAGTAGCTTCCTGAAGGATATAATTAATACTACTACTAGTAAAATCAGGGCTAGAAATCACATCTTCCACCTCCCACTTTACTGTTCCTTCCCTTAGTGTCAAAAGCAATAGCTGTTTCCTGGAAAGTCTATTTTACCTTTACCTCGATCCCCCATCTTTAAGGACTCTGAATGCTCAAATAGATAACATTAGCTCGGATTTTGCACTAGAGTACTAGGGTTCTGCTCAAAAGTTCAAAGAATATAGTAAGGCTACCTCCGGCCTACATATGGAATTCTCATCAAATTTTACAAAATCTTGTAACCAATTAAGTACTATCCTTGGAATAAAGCTTTTCCTAGCCACAGACTACTTTTTGACAAATTTCTTATAAAGCAGAGCCTGGAGTCACTATCCCTACCAACTTTCAATATACAGCTGTGTGAATGTGATGTGTCAATTAAGATAGTGCCTCTTTCCTCTCCACAGTCACAGATCTCTTTCCTTCCATGTCTCCAACAGGTTAATTGCCCAGTGACAGTGTATTAGCTTAGAGCAGAGCCTAGCAAGTCATTATACATGAGCCATTCTGCTGGCTGTGACTTTGGTTCAGGGCAACCAGAGTAAATTACTACTACAGCTGCTATATTAGGAACATGTTGCTAATGTTCATTCAAAAACATTCCTTGAGCATCACTCTGCCCGACTTCAAATTATACTACACAGCGACAGTAATCAAAATGGCTTGGTATTGGCAGGAAAACTGACACACAGACCAGTGGAACAGAATTGAGAGCCCAGAAGTAAACCCATATTTATATGGGTAAATAATTTTCGACAAAAAAAGCCAAAAACATACAGTGGAGAAAGGAAAGCCTCTTCAATTAATGGTGCTGGGAAAACTGGAAAGCCACCTGCAAAAGAATAAAACTAGACTGCTGTCTATCACCACATACCAAAATTAACTCGAAATGGATTCAGGACCTGACTATAAGACCTGAAACAATAAGATGCATAAAAGAAAACATAGGAAGGAAACTCAAGGACCTTGGACTTAAAGAGGATTTTATGAATCTGACCTCACAGGCAAGGGAAGTAAAAGCAAAAGTAAATGAATGGGACTACATCAAACTAAAAAGCTTCTGCTCAACAAAAGAAATCGTCAACAAGGTAAAGAGAGAACCATCCAAATGGGAAAATATATCTGCAAGCAACACCTCCGATAAGGGCCTAATATCCAAACTATACAAAGGACTCATATGACTCAATAACAACAAAAAAACAAACACTCCAACCGAAAAGAGGGCAGAGGACCTGAACACACACTTCTCCCTAGAGGACATACAAATGGCCAACAAATATTTGAAAAGATGCTCAACATCGCTAGCTATTAGGGAAATGCAAATCAAAACCACAATGAGATACCATCTCACACCTGTTAGAATAGCTATAATCAACCGGACAAGTAATAAATGCTGGAGAGGATGCGGAGAAAAAGGAACCCTCATACACTGCTGGTGGGACTGAAAATTGGTACAGCCACTATGGAAAACATTATGGAGGTTCCTCAAAAAACTAAGAATTGATCTACCATATGATCCAGCCATCCCTCTACTGGGTATTTACCACAAAGACTTGAAAATCCATATCCAAAAAGATATTTGCACACCGATGTTCATAGTAGCATTATTCACAGTGGCCAGGACATGGAAGCAACTGAAGTGGCTTATGACAGATGACTGGCAAAAGAAGATGTGGTACATATATACAATGGAATATTACTCAGCCATAAGAAGAGATGAAATACTACCATTTGTGACAACATGGATGGACCTCGAGATAATCATGCTAAGTGAAATAAGCCAGACAGAAAAAGTCGAAAATCACATGATATCACTTATATGTGGGATATAAACCTAAAAGCAACAAATGAACAGGGCAAATAAATAGAGATTCATGGACATGGACTATAGACCAGTAGTTACCATAGGGTAGGGGGTGGTTGAGGAGGGGGTAAGTAAACGGGGTAAAGGGGGTCAAATATAGGGGGGTAGGGGGAGGGCGAAGTGGGTAAAGGGGATCAAATATACGGTAGCTGAAGGAACCTGGACTTTGAGTGGTAAACACAACAACAGAAACAACAGAATATACAGATGTTAAATTATAATGTATACCTGAAAACTATATAATTATGTTAACCAACGTTACCCCAATAAACTTAATTTAAAAACAATTCTTCAAGCATATATTATGTGTCAGGTATAAATAAGCCATAATTTTTGTCTCTAAAAAAGCTTACAATTGAGCTGAGGAATGTAAATGACTAAAGCTATGCTACTACAGACTTGCAATGTGGCTAGTTCAAACTGAGATGTGCTCTAAGTATAAAATACACACTGGATTTCGAAGGCAGTATAAAAAATAATGTGAAATATCTCAACAGTAATTTTTATATTAATTCCTTGTTGCAATGATAATATTTTAGGTACAATGAATTAAATAAAATATATATTAAAATTAATTTCACCTGTTTTTTTACCTATTAATGTCCCTACTAGGAAATTTAAAATTACATATATGGCTTGCATTATATTTCTATTGGGCAAGAAAGGTATAGAGACATGAAAGAGAATGGTGCTTATAAGCAAATCATGCAGCTATGTCCTAAAGTAAGAGAAAGGAAGTAGCAAAAAGACGGGACAAATCATTTAATCATTTAATAATAGTTGAATAATTAAATGCCTCTGTGTCAAGAAATGTTTCAGGCATTTTGGAAACCAAAAGGAGTAAGACATTATCCCTATTCTCAAGGAATTCATAATCTATAAAGGAGATGAGAAGGTGCTTTTATACTTAATTCCAATAACCCTGCTGCCAGGAATAAAATGAGACACTCAACAGCCATCTGGCTCCAGGTATCTAGTGCTGCATTCCCACTTGCATCCATTTTCTGTCCTTCAGATTCTCTAGTGGTAAATACAGGAAGTACATATATCTGCTTGATAACACATAAGAAGAGATGACAATTTCATTTGAGATAGGAATGCTGCTAGTGTCTTCCTTAGCATCTCTCCATGCACATGGACCGTCCCACCCCAGAGTCAAGGATATGAGGAAGATCTACAACTGGCAGCATTCATGCAGGCATATATCGTCTACTCTAAACAAGGGTATCATCAACCAAATATTGTTTACTTTCTAGTAGCTCACAAGTGCCATTAAAATATAAAGCATTATTTGAAAAATAAAAAGGGAAATTTTTCAAATATTTATGAGATATCTCCATGTGTAAAGTACTACAATAGGTTCTAAGAAGGAGACAAATAAGGGATAGACATTTTCTCTATCTAAAACACCTGAATGGAATATGTCTGCTTAGCCACTAAGATTACTGAGATACAGATGCCACTTTTGACAAGGCACAGATTCCATCTACCAATGATATATATACAAAACATTTTATAAACTGAAGAATTCATGTACTGAAGCCCACCCCAGTTGGGAAACTCTAGTTTAAAGAACAGGAGATCTTAGGCCTACCATGACAAATATAAAATCAACTCACATCCCTAACCTTCTTATATCAAGCCATATGAGTGAGCACAGACAAAAAAGTTAGGCTAGTTAAATTCACTCAGAAGTAAACAATGATTATGCTAACATCAACTTCTACTATCAACTAGTTACTTACCGTGAACACAGCCCAGGACAGGGCAGAATGGCCTCCTCCATGTAGAAGGAGTAGGACTGGACCCTCTGAACCACTCTTGTAAACTCGAAAAGTGTATGAATAGTTAAAGACAACACATCTAAGATTTTGTTCACTGACACATTTGATTAGCCATAATAATGCTGATTAGAAAACTCAGGCAGTACCCATCTCCATACAAAGTTACATACTTCCAAACTTAAAAGACACTTAAGTAGAAGTTTCTGAGACAACCTCTGTTTTTGAAGCATGGACCCAGTATGACCATTTTTCCAATGGGAAAAAAAGTGATTCCCTTTGCACCAATGAGGACACAGTCCTTGGTTTCTAGATGCTAAAAACCAGTTCACTCACTTGACTCATGAAACTTTCCCCTGGGCTCTTAAGAGATGTACCTGTTTCAGAAATTTAATTCTCATGCATTAGACAATTGTAACCAAGTAAGATATTGGCATAGACTTACAGGTAATATTCCATGCTGTATGACAAACAGGTAGAGAATACAAATGAAATAAACAATAGAAATAAAGAACATTTTAGGAACTACACGTCTTCTAGCTTACAACATTATAAGCTTACTAAAGAATAAACCATTTTGCAAAGGATATATCCTTGCCAGTTTCATTCTCTACTTCTACATCTTCCATGGACTCAAAGTATTGACTCCAAGAAACAGGGGAAAAGTCCCGTTTTCTTCCAGGGCTAAGGAAATAAAGAGAGAGATTAAGTAAAAAAGTTATGCATAAAAAGATAAAATCTTGATCAAACAAATGCTAAATGTAAATCTGAAATGAAAATAGCAAGGGTATTTTCTCTTAAAGGTAGGAAGAGTTTTCATACACAAAGCATCGTATTAAAAATGTATTTCTAAAAGGTGAAATATAGATTTAATAGTAAAAAAGTTTAGGATTTTAGGAAATTCACTAGTCTATTTTAATCACAAATGTATTGTTTATATACACACCACAAAACCTGCTAGTTCTCTCTCCTTGTTCTTGGCTTTAGGCTCATTCCTATTCTCTCAACCTACTTTAATATCATTCCTGCTACAATCATTTTTGGTCATTATTATCTCTTCATACCTTTAATCCCTTACATTGCTTAATGCTTGTCATTTCCCAACTAATAAATATACAACTTTTATAGAAGGCAAACTGCCAATACCAATACCTTGAATTTCTAAGAATTTATCCAAATATATGCTCACACAGAAGTAAAATGACTTCTCTATTCAATGTAGCATCGTTTGTAATACAGAAAAGTTGGAAACAACCTAAATACCCATCAACAGGTGAATGGTACATAGAGAAATAATATTTAGCTGTAAGAAGGAAGCATAATACGATAAAATTCTTTACACATGGATAATATAACACTTAAGCAAACAAACATGATGCACATACTACCATTTGAGTAAAAATGGAAAATATGTATAAATATAATTGTTTATACATGTTTAGAATTTCTCTGGCAGATGAGAGGGGCAATTTTTAATGCATATCCCTTTCCATCTTTTGATTTTTGAACCAGGTGTTTTTTAAAAAATAAAATTATTTTAAAACAAAAATAACAAAAGTCTATTTACAACCTATGTCTTCAACTCTGGATGGGACATAAGAAAGAAACCTCGAGTCTTCCCCTATTTCCACACATATTCTTCCCAGTAATGGAGGAAATTCAGAATTTTATGAGCAGCAAAACACTACCTCCTGCCAGACATATTCCTGTATACGCCATGGGGCTGAATGTACAAAGTATAATACAAAGACTTCTTTAAAGACTTAATACAAAAGCACTCTAGGTTGACTATAATACTGAAAAGAATTACAATAGAGTAGCTGGACAGTCAGGTATAGGTATGTATTCTTTCAATAATCAAACATTTATTGATTATCTACTTTCTTCTAAGAATTGAGGTCAGTAGTTCACAATCCATGTAACAATAAAATCACCTGGGGAACTTTTAAATACTGATGCATGGGTCTCACTTCTAAAATTGATTTAAATGGTCTGGGGTATGGCCCAGGCACTAATTTTTACAGTCCCTAAAGTTGAGAGAGAGAGGTGCTAGGAATACAAAGGTAGAGTATATGATTTGGAACAAGAGAAGAGTTCAAATTCCTCACAGTTCCTACTATTTCCCAAAAATTCTCTGCAAATTTCTAACACAGTATGAGCTTGGGCAAATTCAAATTATTTAAACTCCTTCTGCCTTGAGTTGTAGTGACTGAATAAAGTAACATTTTTAAAAAATCTAATACATCTGGCATTTAGTAGTTGCTCAGGAAATGAGTAATTCTATGTTCTGGTAGAAAAACTGCCTCTGTGGAAGTGAACTACAATTTCAGCCTAAATCTGTTTTTTTCATTTGCTGGTTGCACTTGAATTCCTACTGGAAAACTAAAAGCCGAATTCTTAATCCTACCTACTCATCAGACACTTACAAATCCACCTACGCATATAATTTCAAGCTTAACAACCACAACATGGCATGCCAAACATGTTATAATGGATTTTAAGGGTGTAGTAAGTGAATAGATTTTTGATGTCTGGACCTAGGATATCATCATAGTAATAGTACCTAACATGTACTGTACACAATAGTGAGTCACTATTCCAAATAATTTACAGGCATGATTCCATTTAATCCTCACAAAACTTTTGAATTATTTTTCTGCTGAAATTGCAGATAAAAAATATTTAGAGATATAAAGTAACTTGCCCAAAGTTATACAACTACTAACTAGCAACATGAGGATTCAAATCCAGCTCCATAACTCTTCAAAGCCTCTGCTCTTTACTCCAACAATAATTCTCAGATATTCTCTCTCTCTCTCTCTCTCTCTCTCTCTCTCTTTGTGCTTCTGAAAGGTAATAAGGCTTTAGGGTATGTTATCTGAAAAGTTTTCCTTTTCAGAATCTAAATATGGCTACAATTGGATTCCTTAGCAGGTGTAGTACTTCAAAATCGAAGAGTCTTGTTGGATTTTGACAGCAGGACAAAGGGGAACATGCGTTTATCTCAAAGAAAAATGCTGTTTCTATATCAACCGACCAGGTCAAGTTTCCACATTTATATAATCCCTTCTCTTGGTGCTTGTTTTTCTCCTAATCTTACTTTTTATTCTCCTCCTCTTAGGACCATCACTTCTAAATCGACTTGTTCAATTTATTTCTTCCAGAGTCCAAGTAATTCATCTCCAAATGGTCCTTTTCAAGGGAGATATCACCCAATCCAGTCAACAGATCTTATATCATACTGAGGACCCTTAGATGGGCATTGACAACCTTTGCCTCCAGTTGACAGAGAGCAAGTATAGGGGACTCAATCCTCCACCTTCACCTCTTCTTGGCCTGAACTAGCTACAGCAATTATTACCCCCAAATCCCAACAATTTTGGTCCCTAATACTTGAGAGGGAAATGGTAGGTAGTTAGAAAGACATGAGCAATGGGAGTGAAGACCCAGCTCTGTAACCACAGAGACCTTCTTTGAAGATCTTCCTTAAGGACATCCCAGAAACACCAGGCCCTTTAGGGTTAAAAATTAACCCAAATCCTAGGGCACAAAGGCCATAAAAGCTGCTGGCTTAATCAGCCACAAACACTTGTGAAGAAAGTACTATCCTAACCTGCCCATAACCTCAGCCTCATCACACCATCATTATAATATCATGCCTATGCCTGGAAGTTCATGATTCTACTTATAACAGACTGAATTCTAGGTAACCAACCACATGCACAGTAGGTAGGGTGTTATATAATAGCCAAATGTCAATCAAAATGCCCTCACGTGCCATTCACCTAGGAATGCCTTTGTAACCACCCATCACGGCCCTAATATAATATATAGACCTTCCCACTTCTGCACTATTGCAGCTCTTCCCTTGGAGCGTTCTCTGTCTTTTATCTTTTCACCTCCCAAATTCCACAGGGATGCAGCCTTCTTTAGTTTGTCTCGTCTCTTTCAAAATATATATACTACCTCTTTCAAAATGCTTATATACTATAAATAAATCTTACTTCTAAATCTCGCTGACCTGTAATTCTTTATTGCGTAGTGGGGAAGAACTGAGGACCCCGTGTCCCATGCTCCTGGGCGATGACGGATTTTACAATCACCCCAGCGGTAACAGCTTTGGCTGACTTTGTCAAGGCCACAGGAACTTTCCTAGCTGGCTAAGTCCCAGTTAAAGAACAATTAATTCCTATAAACAAATTATTCCTAGGAGAATACTCTCTACTTCTAATTTCTCTCATTTAAAAAAAAATGTTCCAGGGATTACCCAACTTATACTGACATATGAATAACTTCCATTTGGTAAAAGAGCCAATAATCTATACATCCAAAGGTTGCTCCTATTCCCAGAGATTTTTCTGGCATGCTACTAAGATCTTCATTTAAATACATAATTGTTTATACACTCTGCAACTTCAGGTAGTTTTGCAACCAATGTTAGAGGTGAAGTAGACAGCAAGGACCTTACATTAATTAATCTTTATATACTAGCAAGAAAATGCCCCTGTTCTCAAGAGGCTAATGTCAAATACATAAATATCTATCATAATATACAGAGTTAAATAACCTAAGAAGTACAGTTAAAGAGCTGTGAATGCTCAAAGGAAGGAAGACTTTTTCAGTTTGGGAAATACAGAGAGGCTTCAAAGAAAAAAATAACATTTAAGCTAGGCGTTGAAGGACAGACAGAATTTGGACTGATATAAACAGGGAGGAGTAAAGAAGACATTTTAGGCAGAAAGAAAGGCACAAATAAGGACCCAGTATGGTGCCTGTCATAGGGAACACTGATAAAAAACAGATTTTTTAAAATAGCTAACTGTACCAAGGTAGGAATAAGTACAGCAGTTCTGAAAAACTAAAAGTAGCTGATATAATTAAAAGCAGGTAATGTAGAAGGAATATTAGATATAATAAAGTGGAAAATATAAAAGTCCTTTTTCTGTTATTTGTGTTAGGGTCCCAAAAGTCAGATAGGGTATAAATGGTATTGCAGAAAATGAAGATCCAATAAAATGTACAGATTAAAGTATTTTAGAAAGATCAATGTGTTAAAAGGTACACAAGATGGACTTGATTCTGGAAAAAAAAATGTTGTAATAACTCAGTAGAAGATGGGTGTTGAGGAGGAAAACACAGGAAGACCTTTCAAAAAGGAAATCGACAAATCTCAGGAATGTTCAAGATATGAAAAACTAGAATCAAAGTCAATTCTAAAGTTCTGAAACTAACGGGTGAATTTTTAAGCCCTACAATTCATAAGTAAAAATCTACTTTGGGAGGTAAATATATATAGATTTTTTATGTCAGAATAAAGTTTATTTCAAACCTAACAAAATAAATGCATAATTTCCTCCCACATCTGCTACCAGAGAAAGGAATCTGGCAGAGAGGTAACAAAATGGTGCTGTGAGAGACAAGAAGGAAATAGCATCTGCCTAAATTACATGAATCAAATGGGTTTATGGACCCTTTGCTATTATCATAGACCCTGCTCAGAATCTGATGAGCGCTATGAACCTTCACTTTGGAAAAAAATAGACACATATATTTTGCATACAGTCCCAATGGCTTCAGGAAACCCATTAATGAATCCCACATCAAGAACCCCTGGTCTATATTTTGACCTTAGCAACCTATTTCCAGCAGAAGAAAATTTTGTTAAAAGAGAAGAGATACTAAACCCTTAATACTTCCTAAATTAATTTTCTATTTCTTACTGACTAAAGATTTGTTTTCATAACCCAGTTTTGCCTTTATTAATTATATGACCTGGGGCAAGTCACTTAACTTCTCTAAGCCTGGGTTTCTTCATGTCAGATAGGGAGATACTGCCAACTGTTTAGGGGTTGTTAAGAGTATTAGAGTAGCCTTCTTATCCCTTGGTTACTCTCAAATTAGCCTGTGCTATTTTTATTATGGAATAAATCATTTCTGAAATTACTTTGTTCCTGTATTTGTTATTTTCTTCCAGTCATTCAACCTAACTTGCTACTAAGGTGGGATCCATGAAAGCAAGAACATTCTCCATCTGTTCATCAGTGTACTCTCAGGACCTGGCACACTGATGATTATCTGTTGACAGCATGAAATGAGCTAATGTGCATAAGCACTTAACTTGATGTCTTAGTAAATTCTTCTTCTTTTTCTTCTTCTTCTTCTTCTTCTTCTTCTTCTTCTTCTTCTTCTTCTTCTTCTTATTATTATTATTATTATTATTATTATTATTATTAGGCTTTGAGGCTAATAAACAGAATCCTCCTTGCTGAATCCTGATGAAGTTTCCAATAAAAGTAAGTGGAACACTACAAAACTACATTAATCAAGACTGTGGTACAGGCATGAGATTAGATACATAGATTTATCAAATAGAATTGAGAGTCCAGAAATAAACCCTTAACTCTTGCAGTCAATATATTTTCAACAAAGGGCCAAGAAAATTCACTGTGGAAAGAATAGTCTTTCCAAATGGTATTAGGACAAGATATCCATATGTAGAAGTATGAACCTGGACCCCTTTCTCACATTACACACATAATTAAATCAAAATGTATCATAAACCGAAATGTAAGAGCTAAAACTGTAAAACTCTGAGAAGAAAACACAGGAGTAAATCTTTGTGATCTTGGGTTAGGCAACAATTTCTTAAATACAACACAAAGCAGAAATGATAAAAGGAGTTGGACTTCATCAAAATTAAAACTTTTTGTTAAAACTATACAGTTTGATATAGTCCCATTTGTTTATTTTTGTTTCCCTTTCCTGAAAAGACATATCCCAAAAAATATTGGCTGAGAACAATGTCAAAGTTTACTGCCCATGTTTTCTTTTAGTTTTATGGTTTCAGGCCTTACATTTGTCTTTAATCCATTTTGAGTTATTTTTGTACATGGTATAAGAAAGTGGTCTTTTTTTTTTTGCACGTATCTGTCCAGTTTTCCCAACACCATTTATTGAAGAGGCTGTCATTACCTCATTGTATATTCTTGCTTCCTTTATCATATATTAATTGATCATATAGGCATGGGTTTATTTCTGGGCTCTCTATTCTGTTCAGTTGATCTGTGTTTTTATGCCAGTACCATGCTGTTTTGATTAGTATAACTTTCTTGTATAGTTTGATATCAGGTAATAATATCAAACATAATACTTCATAAATGTTCATTATTACAGAAATACTGTTCACAGCTGAGCCACATGGTATATTGATTACATTCTTTCTTGTACGACTTCTTTTCTCCAGAATAACTGTTTTTTATTTTGTTTACTTAGCTTTTTATTCGACCATCACTAATTGTTTCCCAAAACCTTTTTATAGGCAAAAGACATTAATAGGCATTTCACAAAACAGCCCATAAACATATGTAAAGGTTCCCAACTTCAATCTTAGAGACATAAAATTTTAAATCACAGTAAGGTATCATTTCATGCCCATCATGTTGACAAAATATAAGAAGCAGACATTATCAGGTATTGGTGAGGATCTGGATCAGATGGAATTGTCACCACTGCTAGTGGGAGTGTAAATAGGAAATAATGTTTGGAAAACAGTGAAGCATCACTTGGTAAAACTGAACAGGTGTCCTTCAATCTAATACTTTTACTTCACAGAGAAATAACTGCACATAGGCACTAAGATACACACAAAATGATGTTCACAGAAGCATTTCCATAAAAGCAAAGAATAACAAGGAAGCTAAACGTCCATCACCAGTAGATAAATTGTGATATATTCCAACAACTGAATATGGCATGGCAGTGAAAGTGGATGTGCTAGAATTACATGCAGTAACACAAATGTATCTCAGAAATATTTAGAGAAATAAGCATAGAAGAACAAATGCAGTAAGATCCCACCTACAATAAAATTCAAAAACAAGCAAAACTAAATAACTTTTTAATGGATAGATGGATAGGTAGTAAAACAATTAAGAAAAGCAAGGGAATGATAAACATGCAATTCAAGACTATGGTGCATGAAGGTGCTCATGGGGAGAGGTAAATGGGCTTTTTATGAAGTGCTAAAAATGTTCTATTTCGGAAGGTAGATGGTGAATATATGAAAATTTATTTTTCTTTGAATTGTGCATTACATTTTACATACTTTTCTGTATGTGTAAAATATTTCACAATTTAAAAAATCTTTGAAAAATCTGTAAAACTTTTCTTAACATGGTCAATCACATTAAATAATCTATCAGGTCCATTTGTTCCTTGGAAACTTCCAATCCTGACACCTTCATCTGCTCCAAATGGGACTGCTTGCTCTTTGCATATAATGAACTGTTGTCATTTCACCATCATTCTGGGAATTCCTCTTGCCTTTCTCCTGTGTTGAATCCCTGATTCCCAAAGTCCATAATTTTCTTGATGTATTCTCTTATTCTGATAAAACATATCCTCCATTAGCTCCCTGAGAAAGGGAGATTAACTCTGAAATTTTGCATGTCAGAAAATGCTGTTACGTCATCTTCACAACTGACTGGCAGTTTTCTTAGGTATAGAAATTTTATGTCAGGGACTGTTTCCATCAATGGTAATTAGGTACCTTGACAGATCCAACTTTGGAAATGTTGGCTAAAATTATATAGATGTGTGCATAAAAACATAAATATATAAAAATGAATGTATAACATACATAGTCTTATATATTATAATTACATATAGTCATTCATTCTTCTTAAATGCATATATGAGCTGGCAAGAAAGTAAAAAAATATGGAATATTAAGGCCAAAAATTAAGTGAACATGGGAACCCAGAGAGGCATTCAGCCCATGAAAGCTGGCTTTTACCTTGATGGCATTTGCCAACTTACTGAACCTGAAGTTTTTGGAATTTCCTGGAGCATGCAGAACAAGACACAAAGCCCAAGGAGGGGAGCCTTAGTGAGGAGCTGAGCAGGAAAACTTTCTCCCATAAAGCTGGGATCTGAAAGGATTATATCATTAGTGAAAAAATAAAGTAGAATTGACACTCAGCTCTTGATACTTGGCATTGAGTGGGAAGGAGGAGAAAAACAAACAAATCCTTCTTCAATGAAATTGTAACCAAAGACAGCTCTCAAACTGATTTTAGCTAAATTCATACCTCTTATATATTCCAAAAAGGTTTGAGTTGAGAATTTAGTTTAAAGTGGACCCAGACTGATAGTGCCCTTAGGACTCCAATATAAGCAAAGGCAAATTCTCTCTGAAGAAATCAACCTTCATTCTAGGACCAAAAACTCTCACAGATAAAGTTCCAAAACAAAATGTCCACGTCCTGGTCAAAAATCATAAATCATGTGAAGAAACAGATCTATAAAGACTTCACAGATTGAAATGATCGGATAGAATAACACAGAAACAAAAAATGAATATGAAAGAAGTTAGAGATACGAAGGAGAGAGGTCTTAAATGAGTCAATTCAGAGTTCCAATAGGAAATCAGAGAATGAATAAAGGTTAATATTTGAAGAGAAATAGTTGACATTTCCAGAACTGAAACTTCAAACTACAGATTCATGAAGCCTAAGCCATCACAAAATTTTAAGAAAATTACTATATTATAGTTAAACTGCATAACATTAGACAATTGAAAGCAGCTCCCACTCACTGCCCCCCGCCAAATATGAAATGACATATGTATTAGTTTAATCATTTTAGCACTATTTGAAAGAAAAAAACATGGAAAGAACTAAATGTCCATCAATAGGGAGACTGGTTGAATAAATTGTGTTATATTCACACAGTGGAGTACACTATGCAGCTGAAGAAGAAAAAAGAATGTGAAAATCTCTATATACTGTTAAGGAATGATCAGGATATATTAAATTTAAAAAAGTAATATTGCAGGAAAGTATGTTATCTTTTATCTAAGAAGGGAGGAAATATAAATATATATACATAAATCTTTAAAAATTGAAGAATTAAACAAATATTAATGAAAATGGTTATCTGTAGAATACTAGAAGAAAAAAGGACAGAGGCTATCCTTTTCTCAATACACATTGTTTTATAGTTTCAATTTTGGAGTCATGTAAATAATTTGATTTTTATTTTATAAATATGTCAAACAATTTATAAAAATTGATCACCAACAATTAGTATACCATTATAACCTAATGGTATACTAACAATTATTCCAAGTGACTTTAAAACACAGATATTTGACTATAAATCTCCAGTGGGATATACTTTAAGGGGGGAAAAAACTGAACAGAAATCTTAAACGGTATTCAGTAATCATATTGTTAGTAGTTTTTGTCAGTAGTATAGTGGGTTATTTTTAACACCATATATGTCCATATTTATATACATATACTCTATAAAGCAAGTAGGTAGTGAGGTTACTGTTAATAGGAACCAAGATTTCCACTATAAGAACAAAGACGTAATTACATAAAATTAAAGAAATAAAAAACCTTATAATCTTAATTTTGAATTAGAAATATTGATATGAATACATGATTCTTTATGTCTTAAAAAATGTATATTCTAGCTCTGCTCATTGCAAAGGCCTACAGCAATAATGAATCTAGTAACGAGTTTACCTAGTGCCCACACTGAAATATTTAAATACCATTTCCAGCTTCTAGAGGTCTCCTGTATTACTTGGCTCACAGGTTTTCCTCCATTTTCAAAGCCAGCAAGCAACATAGCATCTTCAAATTTCTCTCAGACTTTGACCTGCTCTTCTGCCTTCCTCTTTAAAGGACACTTGTGATTGTACTGAGCTCACCTAAATAATCAAGGATAATCTCTTTATTTTAAAGTCAGCTGATTAGCAATCTTAATTCTCCTCCGCAATGTAAAATAATATATTCACAGATTCCAGGGAAACGACCTAAACAGTATTCTGCCTGCTACAGGTTTCTAAAGTCTTTGTATTATTTCAGAAGAATGATAGAAATATTGATTAAACTTGGACTTTTCTGTATTGAGTATGTATGTTAAAAATGTCTAGGGCAAAATCCTAAGAAATCCATTAAAAAACTATAAGAACTAGTAAGCAAGTTCAGTAAGGCTGCAGAATACAAGATCAATATATAAAAATCATATGTATTTCTATACACTTGCAATGAACAATCCGAAAATGAAATTAAGAAAACAATTTCATTTATAATAGCACTGATAAGAATCATTTTAACCAAAGAAATGAATGATTTGTACACTTAAAACTACGTAACACTGCTGAAAGAAATTTAAAAAGACATGAATACATAGAAAAGCATCCTATATTCATAGAAGATTTAATATTGTTAAAATGGCAATACTTCCCAAAATGACTCATAGATTCAAAGCAATACCTATCAAAATTACATCTGGCTTTCTTATAGAAACTGATCGGTTGATCCTAAAATGCACATGGGAGTTCAGGGGACCCAGAAGAGTCAAAACAATTTTTTTAAAAAAACACGAGTTGGAACACTCACACCACTCAATTTCAAAACTTACCACAAATCAAGACATTGTGGTATTAGTATATGACAATATATAAATCAATGGTATAGAATTGGGAGTTAAGAAATAAACTCATACATTTATGGTCAATTGATTTTTGACAAGACTACCAAGATAATTCAATGGAGAAAGAGGAGTCTTTTCAATAAATTGTGCTGGGACAGTGGATACCTATATTCAAAAGAATGAAGCTGGACTCATTCCTCCTGTCATACACAAAAATTAACTTTAAAGTGGATCATAAACCTACAGGTAAATGAGCTAAAATCATAAAACTAAGAAGAAAACAGGCATAAATCTTCATGACCCTAGGTTAGGCAATGGCTTCTCAGATATACCAAAGCATAAGAAAAAAATTGATAAAGTGCACTTTATTGAAATTAAATGTTTGTGCTTCAAAGGATACCATCAAAATCATGAAAAGACAACCCACAGAATGTAAAAAAATTTATGCAAAACACAGCTCTGATAAGGAGCTTGTATATAGAATAAAGAACCCTTATAACTCAATACATAGACAAATAACCCAATTTTTTAAATGAGCAAAGGATTTGAATAGATATTTCTCCAGAGAAGATATACAAATGCTAATAAGCACATGAAAAGACATTCATCTTTAGTTACTAAGTAAATGCAAATCAAAACCACAATGAAAAACCACTTCACACCACTGAGATGACTATAAACAAAAAGACCAACAATGACAAGTGTTGGCAAGAATGAAGAGAATTAAAACCCACATACATTGCTGATGGGAATATGAAATGGTACCTCTGCTTTGGAAAACAGTTTGTCAGTTCCTCTAAAGGTTAAACAGAGAGAGATACCATATGATCTATCAATACCACTTCTAGATGTGCCCAAGGGAAATGAAAACATGTCTACCTAAAAACGTGTATACAAATGTTCACATCAGCATTGTTCAAAATAGTTAAAAAGTAGAAACAACTCACATGTCCATCAACTGTTGAATGAATAAGTAAAATGTTGTATATCCATATAATGGAATATTATTCGGCGATAAAAAGGAATGAAGTATTACAACATGCTACAACATGGATGAACCTTAAAAATATGTTAAGTGAAAGAAGCCAGTCACAAAAGATCACATATATATTGTATAATCCCATTTATCGTAAATGTCCAGATTAGGTAAATCTATAGAGGCAGAAAATAGATGAGTGGTTGCCTAGGGCTGGGAGGTTTGGAGGAAAGTGACTGCTAATGGGCATGGGGTTTCTTTTGGGGGTCCTGCACGTTTTCTAAAATTGCAATAACGGTTGCAGAACTCTGTGAATATGCTAAAAAAAAAAACCTGACTGTATACTCTTTAAATGGGTCAGTTGTATAGTATACAAATTCTATTTCAATAATGTTGTTACCAAAAAATTTTAAGGCAACCAAAGAACATATAGATTATATCATTACTATATTAATAGAGAAAAAATAGAATGAGAAAAAGAAACGCAGGTAAGATGAGACAAACAGAAAGTACAAAATAAGATGATAGAAATAAATCCAAATATATCAAGGACAGACTAAATGTTCTAGGTCTGAAACAAATACCCTTAGATGAGATTTTTAAATTCCAGTTATATAAAATAAAAGCCACAAAAAGTTCCAAAATAAATAAGATAAAGATATAGTAGGCAAATACTAACTAAAACAATTTTAGGATATTCTTTCTCAAAATTTAAGGCATTTTTCTATCATTTTCTAATTAAGTAGTGCTCTTGAGATTTTTCAAAGAATCTTTTTATCCCTCATATTTCTCAATTTTAATCTTAAAGTAGAACAAGCTACTTTCTAGGAGATTCCTTAAACTTTCTCTTCTATTGAATTTATATCTACCATACTTGTTTTCATTTCTAACAGGTATGTCTTATCCTCTAAAACAATTTTTTAAGAGATCCTGTTCTTGTTTAACATGCCATATTGTCTAGTCTCTCAGATAGGAGGTATTAGTGATTTTTTAAAAATTTTCTTTTGTTCTATGCATTTTGGTTTCCTTTTCTCATTTTGTTTTGGTCTTTGTTGTGTTAGAGGCTTTCTCTGGATGTTTGGTCATTCTATAAGAGAACAGGGCTTGTTTACTATTAAATATCACTATACAGTTATCATATAGAGGCCCAGACTTTTAAAAGGAGGTCTCTTGTCCCAAACATCAATATCTGCATGTCTTTTCTCTTAGACTAGTCATTTTTTCCAGAGATAAATCCTCCAATATCCTCCTTGGGAACACAAGACTAGCTGTTAGCCTTCTGGAAAAGGATCTGAAGAGTTCAATAAATTTTCACTGAGCACATATGAGATACAATTTTAGGCACTAGGAACACTACAGTGAACAAAACAGACCAACCCCCTTACTCTTGTGGCATTTACACTCTAGTAGGAGATATAATTAAAAATTTGTCCATAGGTAGCAATAAATGCCATGGAGAAAAATAAAACCAGGAAGTCAGACAATGAATGCTGTAGTTTAGGAAGGATTCTAATTTTAAATTAGGTAGTTAGAGAAGGCACCTTTAAGCAAAGATCTGAAGAAGGTGAGGAAGCAAGCCATGAATGTACCTAGAAGAGATATATACCTTCACTTAATCTCTGTTTTCATTTTGTTGCTTTACCTTTGCCCTCATAGGCCTACTATCTCTGAGTCTAGAGCCATGCTGGTTCATTTCCTCCAGCAGTTAACCTGTCTCCCATCACAATGAAGAAAGGACAAGATCTGGTGCCTTATACAGATTTTCAACCAATCTTCCTGTTTTTAGATCCCTTTTAGAGGTACTTAGCACCTACAATTCCTGAGCCTTTATGGGGTTGTAATATAGTGCAGCTTGCACTTTCATTCTGTGGGTAGTTTTCAGTTTGCTATTCTGTTAGTGAGTTAATATTCCTCAATTTGCTATCTTCCTAAATCTTGTTAGTATTTTATCTTCTCTCCTCTTCTTTGCCCTTTGGTTTTATTCCTTTTTTCAAATTACTATAATTTAATGGGGCTTGGGGAGACAATGCAGATAAACACATGAATTAATTTAATTTTCACTACAACTCTCTGGGGTAGCTATTATTCCTATAAACAAAGCCAAGGCTGAATAATTCATCATACCACAGAAAGTAGCTGAGCTAGAGTCTTATTCTCAGGGTCGCTTCCTTATCAGTTTTCAATACTACTCTCAAAATAATACTAAGTTCTCCATTTCTAGAAATCACCAAAGCTAGCACTGAACACAAAGAAATCCCCAGGAAGAGATGAAAGAGTACTGGTTCCTGCTGTAGAAGGATAAATGATTGGTAGAGGGCTCTTGTAGCAAGCCTATGTACCATGGAGTCTAAGAAGAAAGCCAAGGTTTACAACTGTAATGACAATGAGAGGGAGCAGGAAGGTGGAGTTTGAGAAGGAAGAATCAAAGAGTTTTCAAGTTTCTCTGATGCCATTCACAAAGAGAACAAAGGAGGCCTTTTTAAAGAGTTCTAATTTATTAAATACTGATTTACCATGTGCTTGAAAATCCTAGATCCTATTACTTTTCTGTGTTGGCCATTGGTGAGAATGTGAATTTTTAATTGGGCATCACAGAATCCAAAAATGGAAACAGTAACATTTCACACAATGTCCTGCATTAGACAGGACACTTATGGCCCAATGTATGATGTGGTTTAAAGCAAATAAGTGAAACTTTACCTAACTTAAAAACACTGTCAGATAAAATAATCCATGGGAATTTACAACCTGCTGAGTCAAATTATATACAAATATACATTGCTTTAAATGGATGTATAGGCTACTACAGCACAGGGAGAACTTAAATCTTAAATCTTAAATTATGCTTTACTTAAGTTAGAAAATTTTCTAAATTTTATTTCTACCACTCACCCAACGTAGGAACAACATAATTAACTAACTTGTTTTCAAAACACTAAAAGCAAGGAGAAAAACTATGATAACTTTACTAAAATAATCTGGCCCCAAACCAAAACACAACCACTGAGACATCAGCAAGAAAGCAAGCAGAATACAAGGCTTTTTAATGTTTTGTAAGAGCTAACTGTAGTTGTTCACTCTCATAATCTGTGTGGCTATACTCGGTGACCAGAATTTATGTAAGCTACTATTCTGCTTAGATAGTACCACAACAGGAAGAAAGCGAGCAGGTTTGGGGTCAGAGAATAAAAGCGAATAAAGTCCACAGACAAGACTCTCATGAAGTATATTTCAGAATCAACAGCCACATAACTCCCTCACCCCAGACTCACCTGAATGACATGATGATCTAGAATGAAAGACATATTTCATAAGCAAACAGCAAATTACCTTTAGGGTAATTATTTTAGAGCCTCTTTATATAAGCAGCTAATTTAATTCCAATGTAATCAGAAAGAGACATTTGAGTGTAACCTATATGGCTAAAATTTAGTTCTTGCTCTCAAAGAGCTCATGCCTGGAGGAGGAAATAGGTAAACAGTCAGTATATACTACAGTTATGACAGAAATAAGCCTAGTATACCATGAGGGTTCATAGATGGGATATCCACTTTTGTCTGGGGCACTTATAGGGATGAAGTCAGGTCAGGGAAGGATTCATAAAGATTATATCTGGAGAAGATTTTGTTAAATCAAATGCTATAGAAATCTGAAGTACTGTCCTTATGAAACAATGACCTAGATAGGAAAGGGGCAAAAGTACAAATCTTCTAATTACCAATAAAAGATTACCATTTCCTAGTATTCAGTGAAAAAGAAATGTTAGTATAGAGATTTTCCACCTTAAATATGCAATTATAGTCCAAAGGTTTGTAAAGCAAGTTATCAGGAAAACTGAAGCACATTTCCCCTGATTAACAGTATTATGAAATATTGGTGGATTCCCTGAGTAGCTCCACCCCCCAAGCCTACTTAGCTATATTACACTAAAATGCTTTTTGTGATGAAATTCAGCTAATAATGATGGTGTAGTTCAGGTTATTAACACAGAAAACTGTACTTGAAGTGATTTTAATATATTTTGAACCACGGTTCTTATGCTTAAGAAAAGTTAGTTTAATTAAAGGGATGAGAAGGATTCAATGAAACAAACAAGACATGCACGTATTTATGCTAGGCACTTTACAAGTATTATCTAAATTTAATCCTCACAACAACCTGAGCTATATTTTCTTAACAGCATAAAGATAAAGGGATATAACACAGAATCATAGAAGGATATAAACAGGGCACAAGTTCATTTTTACATACTGTCAATAATCATGGTTTTAATCTTATTTCTATACTCAATAATTCTAAACTATTGAAAAAAAGTTATGTGACCACTGTATCTGAGCATCATTCATTAATTTAACAAATGTTTATTGAGTTCTGATGTGCTAACCACTTTTGGGCAAGTAAATAAACACAAAAAGAGTTTACAATTAAATTAGGGAAGACTAAAGAAGTAGATCACAATCTAGTTGTTAGCAGAATAGATGAAATATTGTATCTCTAAGGCATCATCAATTCTGATGAACCATAATTTTATGTATCACTAAAAAAAGAGCTACCAATTTATGGCACAACACTTCATCACTTAGAATTCATTTTCTATTTCTTGAAAGAGCTCTTTTATACTTATGTGGATTCATCATATGTCACGGGTATATATGTAAAAAGAAAAAATGAGAGCAGAATAAAATATTTAAGGTATTCTTAGCCAATTTCTTCATACTGTGAGTCCTACTCTCTTCTGAATCCTCTAATATAGTCCTGTGCCTCACAAGAACATTGGAGATAAGAGTGTTTCTTAAAACTAAACACTGGCTCATATGCCAACTGTACCATTATGCAGAGAGCTATTCTACTTTTGACTCTCACTCTTGGAATATTGCTTGACTCATCTGATTGAACACCCACCGCTCCTCACAACCATTTAGTTCTTAGTGGTTAAAAGTGCTTCGCTTTTGTCTCCAGAATTTTCTTCCAAATTGCCAACACCTATTTTGCAAGTTTTAATGCTCGTTTTGGTGTTCTCTCATGCATTGGCAATGAGAAACCAGTTAGGGCTGTTACCTGACCAACAGCAACTGTTAAGACACTATTATTTTAAAAATAAAAAGAAATATATCTTAGAATTTGTAGAATATAGTAAATAAGTGTCCATTATATAGCTTTACAATGTAAATAATGATTGCACAAATATATCATCTTAGAGGCTAGTATTATCCACATTTTAAGAAAATAAAGTCAAGCCAATACCAGTTAAGTATTATGTAGTAAAGCCAGGAAGGAAATTCTAGTTTGTTGATTTAAAACCTATATTCTTTCTACTACAAGACAGTAGAACTACAGAATAGTATTGATATGAAGTTGGAAAACAATGGTCTATGGCCAAATCTAGCCACTACCTCATCTTCCCCTCTTTTTATATGATTCAGGAGCAGAGAATGGTCTTTACATTTTTAAAAGCTTGGGGGGAGGGAGAAGAAAATATTTAATGACTCAAAAAAATCAAATTTCAATGTCCACAAAAAATGTTGTTGAAACACAATCACTTTCATTTACATATTGTCTATGGTTGCTTTCATCCTACAACTGCTATAGAAACTGCATGGACTACAAAGCATGAAATATTTACTATATGGACTTTTACAAATAAAGGTTGTCAATCCCTTGTATAAATGATGGGTGCAACAAAAGGACAAAAAATGGGAAGATCAGTCAGTGCAGGCTAGATGATCAGGAAAAGCTTCAGGATCTTATTTTAATGAATGTTGTATGCCACATGTCTATTATATGAGAACTCATAAAAACATTTATTTAATTGTGCAACTGTAGAATATGTGAAGAAATTCAAAGGCCCGGGCACTCTGTGACTTGCAATTTTATTAGGGAAACTAAAAAATACCTTGAAATATAAAATCTGATAATTATGGTAATCATCCATTTACATTGCCATAAAATTGCCATAGGTAAATTTGACATAACAATTTAAAAAATACAATACCAACTAGTAATGTGCAATGATTGGCAAATGAATGGAAATGACAAAAAGTGTTATGAATGGCAAAAGAAAGGATGCAAAAAAACCTGGATATTGAATGATACAGCTGAATGACTGAATCAACTCTGGAACTTCCTATTAATAATATTCTTTTGGTTTGAACCACAGTAAGCTGTTAACAGCAAATGAGATAATTTATATAATGCTGCTAACATGATATGGGGTTCTGTAAGTTTAATTATATTTAAATAGTAAATCTGTTAAGTTTTATAATTATATAAGAGTAATATGGGATTTACTCTTATACATAAGGAATTTATCCCTAATTTTACTTTGTACTTATTTAAGTAACATTACATTAAATATAACTTAGTACTTGGGATTTCAAAAGGAATTCATATTATATTTCTTCAAGGAAGACTCAATATCATAAAAATGTTTATTCAAAGTTAATCTACATATTTAATATAGTCCCAATAAAAATACTACCAGGATTTTTTTCCCAGCACTAGTCTGGTTGATTATAAAGTTTATTTTTAAGAATAAACAAGTAAGAGGAGCCAGGAAATCTTTAAAAAGAATGAGGAGGAAGCTACAACTACCATCTATTAACTAAAACATATTCATTACGCCTCTCTAATTAAGAGTGTAGTAGTGGCACATAAATAGACAGGCTGATGGAAATGGAAAGAAACTTCACAGCAGATCTAAGTCTGTGTAGAAATCTGGTATGTGATGAAGATATCACTTTAATCAGTGGAGAAAGGACTGATTTTTTTGAGGTGAAATTCACAAAATGAGGAAAGGCCTTTGTAATTAACGATGTTACAACAATTGGACAGCCTGCAGTTAAAGATAAAATTGGATCCATTCCTCACTTAAGTTTATCAAGATAAACTTAAAATGGATGTAAAAGAAGTAATCATACAGGTCCTGGAAAAAAATCTATGTGAATTCCTTTATAACCTGGAAGAAAGAAATGTCTTTCCATGATTGAAAATCCAGAATCAATACAAGCTACCTAGACTTGAGTACATTAAAGCACAACTTCTTACATGGCAAAAAAGATCATAAAGTAAAAAGGCAACTTGGGAAAATATTTTTTATATTTGTAGAGAAAATATCTCTGTAATTCATACAGCACTTCAAAGAACCACTTTGGAAAACTGTTTCAGTTTCTTAAAAAGTTAAAAATAACCCCAGTGATTCCATTCTTAGGTATTTACCCAAAATAAATGCAAACATATTTCTACACAAAGATGTGCACGTGAATGTCCAGAGTAGCATTATTCATAATAGCAAAAAATTGGAATCTGGTGGATGAAAAGGGGGTTCTATGCAAAGCAAAAACCCAAGTGTACAACAACTGATAAATGAGTAAATAAAATGTGGTATGTCTACACAATGGAGTATCTTTTGGCAATAAAAAGTAATGAAGTACTGATGCATACTACAACATGGGTGAACCTTGAAAATATTATATTAAGTGAAAAAAGTCAGTCACAAAAGGCCATATTACATAATTTCATTTACATAAAATCTCCAGAATAGGCAAATCCATGGGAACAGTAAGTAAATTAGTGGTTACCAGGGCTATGGAAGCGGGTAGCAACTACTAACTGGTAAGTAGTTTCTTTATGGGATGATAAAAATGTTCTGGAATTAGTGGAGATGGTTGTACATCCTTGAATATACTAAAAACCACTGAACTGTACACTCTAGAAGGATGAATTCTGTGATATATGAATTCTAACAATTTTTTTTTAATTAATAACTAAAACGGGAATACTAGAATTGAATTCTTCTAGTCACTCAATATGTGACTTTCAGCAAATCACTTCACTTTGCCCTTTATTTCTCTATCTGTGTGAATAACTCCTTAAAGCTATCCTGAGGCCCAATATCTATAATAAGCTTAAGAGGATGAAAAAAAGGTTATCTAATCAGGTTATGAATACACGACTTGAGGGGTGAAGCTGATATTATAACAGATTGAAAGGAGAGCTACTTCATAAAGAATAAGCCTTACAGTTTTCAATATAAAATAATTTACTAGTTAGTTAACATTCCTTAAGAGTTTGTGTCAGGAAGCATAATACTTTTCATGTATTATCTCATTCTTACAGCACTCTAAGGTAAGCAGAAGTATCCCCATTTTAGAGATAAGAAACACAAGAGACTAAATGAGTTGGCCAAAGTAAATACTCAAGCTAGGCTTCAAACTTAGACCTATACAACTTTAAACATCAATCTTTTTGCACCAAGGTACAACAAGAACAATGGACTAAAAATCTGAAGTCAGAGTTTGAATCTTGTTTCTGCCACTTAAGGATTCTATAATCTTTGGCAAGTCAATGAACACTTGAGTTTTCTCATTAAGAGAAAAATATGAACCCTTGAACTAATTTACCTCATGGAAAATATAAAAAGGCACTAATATACACCTGTTCGTTAAAGCACTGTAGAAATTAAGAGATAATTATAAAAATGTAGTACTATTAATAAACCAAAAGCACGTTGAAAAATAGTTTTAATAATCTAGTCTAAATGTATTAGAATGTACTAACGTAGTGATTTTTCAAAACACACTCCTCTCAAGCACACCAGGTGTTATATAGACCAAACATTTGTGTCTCCCAAAATTCATGTTAAATCCTAATGTCTAATGTGATAGTATTTAGAGGTGGGGCCTTTGGAAGGTGATGAAGTCATGAAAGTATAGCCCTCATGAATGAGATTAGTGCTTTTATAAAAGAGACCCCACTGAGCTCCCTTCTCCCTTTTGCCACATGAGGACACAAGAAGACTGCCAACTATGAACCAAAAACGTATGAACCACATACGTAATCTACCAGTTCTCTGATGTTAGACTTCCCAGCCTCCAGAACTGTGAGGAATAAATCTCTGTTTATAAGTCACCTATTCTACAGCATTTTCGTTATGGCAATCCTAATGGACTAAGATACCACTTGCAACAAGGAAAAACAAAGTAGCTCCAAAAATTTTAATAATAAAGTTCAAAATCACTGTTTTGGGCATCATCTATTGGCATCTATCAAGGAACAATGAAACCAGGATTTCAGACCCTACTGAAGATAAAGTGTTGGTGTTCTTAAAAGGGAGTGGATTCTGGAGACTAAAACTGAATCTAGTTCTGCCACATGCTAGTTGGATGGTCTTTAATCTCAGAGTCTGAATTTCCGTATACAGAGAAATATCTACCTTGTTAGGTTGTGGGCAGATGAAATAGATTACATAAAGCTACTACTACAATGTCTGGCACACAACACTTAGGAAAATAAGTAATTATTATTATTACATTATTTAGTAATACTCTGGAATTACTAAATCCAATTTGAAAAACAAAATTATGGAAACTCAAGAAAAATTACAATCTCAAAACCTCCCTGAATGTGCAAACACATCTAAATAAGGTTTGGTGAAATTGAGGGCAATAGATTATGAAAATTAAGAGTAAATTATGTAAGAGATTGTCAAACAGGCCCAACTTAAGTGTAAGAGATAGATGGGGCAGTGGGAAAAGGTGTAAGATTTAAAAAAAAAAAAAAAAAGTAAGTGAGTAGAAGGAAAAATAAAGATGCTTTGAAACTGGTGGAAGTGAGACTTCATAAATCACGAATGAGGAAAAAGAAAGACTGAATCCTAGAGTATTTGCAAAGGAGTAAGACACAAAACTCAAATTAAGTATTCCCAGGAATAGCAACTATGAATCTAAAAGGACACAATAGTTCTGAGTCAAGAGACCCATGCCCTAGTCCTTAGTGGCTCTACCACTAAGCTTCTAGGGTGCCTCAGTTGAAGGAAGAGTTGAGTTTCAGTTTTGTCATTTACTAAGGCAAAATATCATTCCTTGCCTCTTAGTTTACCTTACAGAATACAGAATTCTCTGAGTCTCAGTTCCCTCAACTATCCAGTGAAGTAATGAGATGAGATCATTTCAAAGCTCTCTTCCATCTTTATGATTCTAGGGAGGAGAGAATCTGTATTACCATTAACATTAGACTTAGATGAGGATTGCCTATGTTCCAATAAGAAGAAAAATACAGGAAAATAAGCCACCTGAGGACCACATAAAATTCACCAATATATGTTCTTCTCTTCACAATATTATAAAGAAGCATCTTTCTAAAGAACTTTATTTTCCAAGATAAGCGGTTAACTTAAATTAAGACCAAAGCATCTATTTAAAGAGGATGAGCTACTAACAATATGATCTTCTAGCCAGCAGATATTCCCTTTATTTTCTTAGTACTTTTCTTCAGTTCTTCATCTTCAGAGAATTTGCTTTGACAAAGTGATAAGCTGAGCTCTAATTAAACTTTGAAGCATGTGTAGTTATTAAAAAGCTAAAATTTTTGTACATTTTTACTGAAAAGTGCTGGTATACTAAAAGATCAAATTTTAGGTTAAGATAGGCAGCAATTAAGATACAGACCAACAATAAATGTTACATTAATTTTATACTACAGGTTAATTTTCCCAATCTGTTATAGATCAGTTTCCAGATCTTATTATTCATGTTACAGTCCTTTCCTGTCTTTCAAAGTTCAAACAACCTTCATTTTACCTTATATGTGGACTTTTGCCACCTCTTTCTATTGTGCATCTATTGACCTATCTTCTCCTGTCAAGGTTTTCTTCTTTTTACTGTGTATCATAATCAGGCGTACAATTCAATTCTTAGATTCCTTCCATGGGTTTTCCAACCATTCTCACCACTTCCTGTCTCACTAGTGTATAGGATTCTCCTTTTCTTCATTCCTAGGAACTACTTTCACAGTACTACATCTCCTATCCTCATCTTTTTAATCAATTTTTGCACATATTACTTCTTCAGAAACTAAGGTTTCTCTCTAGTCCATATTCTAAGAATATCTACCAGCCCATTTCTAGAATCCCAAACACACACTCTTGACTACCTTATATGTAAGTATTCTTCCTGCCTCTTTTCTCTTTACAGTAACTCATCTCCAGAATTCTGTCTGGTACTATAAATACCCCTCAAATGCAACTGCCTATTCAGTTCTCTCTGCTTTCCAGCAATTACCTCTCCCACGTTCAAATCATTATGCTCTCTCTTGTATGTATCTAAGTATCCCCTAACCTGGCACAAGTCATTCAACCTAAAATTCCAAAAGTCTATCTCTTCAATACAGCATTCTTCCCAGTAAATGGTTTCTCTGAAACACTTTAAGTGGCTACTCTCAAAGCTTCATTAATTCTAAGACTTACCAGTTCATAGCTTCCATCAGACCTATTTTCCCAGTAAAAAACAATTGCCCAAATCTTCCTCTTTAAGCTTCCCAGACCTTATCTCTGTGGCATCGCTTCCATTTACTAAACTATATTCAGTCATTTCTCAATTTCTAAATCCCATGGTCGCCCTCTAAGCTCCTCGGCCCTCTCCCTCATCACTCCCCTTGTTTCCTATCCTCATTGCTCATCACATTTCTTATTACCTCTAACAATCTTCTTGGCTATGTTCTCCATCATTCCTTATGCCTGTTCCCCAAGCTTCCTCAATTCTCCTAGTCACTCCCTGTTTCTGAATCTGCCTCTTAACATCTCTAGGAACTCTCTAGAACCTTCCGCTCCCTAGTTCACTTTCCTTCTCCAACCCTGCCTCAGGTGTTCTGCTTTTCTAATAACTAGTTCTCAGTCTTCTTACTCCTCCCAAAGCCTTCCATAGCTGTTTCCCCTAATTCCCCTCAACTTTTCTCTGTCATCCTCATTTCCATCAACCTTCTTTGACAGATTTTCCCCAACCTTTGTTACTGCTCTACTCTCTTTCTTCAAACCTCCACCATCTCTTCTGCTGGTCAAATTACCCCCTAGGCTTCCTCAATTTTTGCCTTATTCCTTTTTCCCGTCAACACTATTTGTCCTCCAATTTCCATTGACTCGGCGCCTCCCCTAGCGCCCAAATCTGCCTTCTACTCCATCTAAACGTCTCCGGGCCGTCGCCAATATTCTTTCCTATACTTAGCCTCCCTTTCCGTGCAGCATTAAATACCAAAAGACACCATTCTCCAATGGCCGGGGCCTGGCCTCTAGGGAGAAGGGGTATGGGTCACGTACCCCATTCGCATCTTGGCTCCACTCTGACTGCCCCCACTGCCGGGTACAGGGGGCCGAGAGGGCAGGCGGCCGAGGTGCATGCTCTTCTCGAGGGCCGACATGAAGGGGAGGCCGCAGGTAGTCAAATAGGAGCCGAAGCTTCTTCCCACGGTAAGTGCGGCCCAACCGGTCACAGCTCGCTCCCCTAGCGGAGCCCAGTCGCCTTTGGACAGCACCCAGCTACCGGCAGCACCGCCTACCGCCCACCGGCTCTGTAAACTCCTCCCACTCTCCTCAGGCGGTTCCACAGGAAATGCGTAATAGCTCTCCACAAAGGAAGCTGGGTAACGGAGTCTGCGGACTCATCAGACCCCAAGAAGAGAACTCGACAACACTCGCCGAAAAGAGAAGCGCTCCTCAAGGCAATGCACCCTGGGCAATGGAGTCCTCAAAGGGCGTAACCCTTTGCGCTTGCGCAGCTGGAGACGAGCGCGTCCAACCCGGCAGAGGTACTGTAGCAAAGTATCCTGGGTGTTGTAGTCTTTTGGCGATAAGGCGTTTTGGCGCCTTTCCTTCTCACGGATTCCCGAGACTGTTAGAGGAAGAGCTGCTTCTTCCTGCCTCCCAGACTGCTCGGCGGCGCCGGTTGCCGAGGAACGTAGGCGCAGTGGGAGGGAATGGCGGGAGGCTACGGCTTAGGTACTGGGGCCGGAGTTGAATCGGTGAAGAAGAGCTCGGCCTCATCATGAAACAACGAAAAGGCCAAAGGCCTGGGGGCGGCTGTGGCCGCAGGAAAAGAGGTAACCTGAGCGACTAAAAGTTGAGAAAAGCGTAATAGGGCAGAGTTAGGGGAGCAGGGTGTAAGTAATTCTAGGAAGCCCACACCAGCTACAAAAAAAAAGAAAAGAAAAAGAAAAGGGACAGAGGAGAAAGAATAACCAGAGGATCAAGAGGGAGGGCACTTGGCTCTCCAGCAAATGGAAAGGAAATAGGAGCTGCAGTGGAGGGCAGACTGGACAAATAAGTTGGGGGCGGGGAGAACCAAAAGGGTAGAAGTAGGACGCTTCTAGAGGAAGGGAAGAAGAAATTCTAGAAATTTGTTTTAACTTTTTGGAAATTGAGATATAATTGATATGACAATGTTATTTTCAGGTTTTCAACATGATAATTGGTTATTTCTATGTATTGTGAAATCACCATAATTAGTCTAATTAGCATCCATCACCATACATAGTTAAAAAAAATTTTTTTCTCGTGATGAGAACTTTTAAGATATACTCTTAGCAACTTTCAAATATACAGTACACTATTACTAATTATAGTCACCATGGTGTGCATTATATCCCCATGACTTAGGGTTTTCAATAACAAAGTTAAACGTTTGTGTGGGGGTCCATGTAGGGTTGGAAGAAACAAGTTGGAGAGAAGCGTATATCATTAATCCTAATAGGCAAGGATCATACTGTATACATTGCTGAATCCCTGAGAAATAGCTTGAAGCAGGACTAAGTAAATATTAGTTGAATGAGTGAAGCATGAGACAGTCATGGAGCATTAAGAGCTACAGGTGGGAGTTGGGGAAGATAGTTGTGAAGGAGGGAGGAAGAAAGTGAGGAGTGACACGGTGTAGTAGGTAGGGTTAGAGTCAGGGGCGGGGTGGGGTCATGAGGACCTTTGAAGGATTTGAGATGATGAAAGAGTGTAGCAAGAGGACCTCCTCAAGTTAGTAAGCTCCTGGAGAAACAGGCTCACCAGGAGAGTAGGGAAATGTTTGCTGCAGCAGGAATAGTCACCCTAAGAACCCAAGGCGGATCAGGAAACTGGAAATTGACTCTCTACTGGGCTGCCTCAAAAAATCAGGTTCCTGCCTTTTTACATTATATGCAAAGAGATATTAGTAATAGAGTCAGTACTTAGGCCCTTGGGTTGAGAACTGAAGCTACAGTCTGGGAATGTATTTTATCCAAGCTGTTTAAAAATAACTAAGACAGGTTTTAGGCAGTGCCTTTCCTGCTGGGAATGATGGGAGGATGTGAAACAGAACATGGAAGTGGTCAATGCAGATGCTCCCTGTGTCAAGCCAGTCAAGCATATTTGGTTGATAGGAGAAAAATCAAAATAGAACTATACCATTATGCATATGCAGTAATGCTCATGTATACACCAGTATAATTTTTATATTGAAACTAGTTATCTGTAAAGATAACTATAAAGATAACTATGAGCAGACGGTGTTCACTTCAGAAATCCGAAGAATTAGTTCTATAGAGTCTTGATTTGATTGACTCCAGTATTTTTTTTCTTGAGACACGACTACTATTCAAGGGAAAGGTCAGAGGAATAGAAAAGTATGTGTAATGTAGGAACGGTTTCTTAAATCTCTGTCTTAGAAGATACATTAAAGGAAAGCTTCATAAAAAGCCAGAATTAATTGCCTCATTTACATTTCATTTTCTGTCTGAAAGCCAATAAATATTATAAAAACCAGTAAATATGAACCCAGCATTCTGTGCTAAAAAATAGTACAGAATCCAAAGGTGATAATCTCTGTCCTCACTGATTGTATGATGTTAGCAGGAAAGAAAAAAGACAATTTAAGGTGGACTATTGAAATGCTGAGTTGTATGGTATAGATGTAATCAATTGAGAGTTGAGTGAAGGGGAGTTTTATGTTTAGTGATTTTAAAGTAAGAGACTTAGGTAAAACATCTGAAACCTATGGATGTTGCAATGATCAAACAACAGTACTTGGAAGAAGAATTTCAACTATTTCTGAGATTTTAAAAACCTATCATTATATTTGTATTTTTCAAATGGTACTTTTCAGTCAAAGAGAGGTTTGTATTAGCATGTCTTTAGTTGCTATGTTATTTATGTATAATAACAAATCAGACCCTAAGTATTAATTAGTTATCAGGGTGGCTTAAGTGACCAGTAAGATTATTCTGTGGTTTGCTCGTTATTTCTCATGTATTGGAATAGGTAGGATAAGACTGCTCACTGTAGAAACTAAAATGTTTTTGTCTTTTCATTCAAAAAGCAGATTATACGTTTTCTATATTTAGTCTAAATTTTGACTAAATCTAAGTGTTCTTGGATTCCTCCACAGGTCTGAGTGACATTTCTCCATCTACAAGCCTACCACCTCTGGTTGAAGGCCAGCTACGCTGCTTTCTGAAACTTACTGTTAATAAAGTCATATGGAAGATTGCAAAGCCTCCCTCTTGTGTACTTGTCCGAGTGAGATGGTGGGGAGAAACATCAGATGGAACCCTCTTTTGTCCCCGGGACACATTGCAGACTGAACCAAAAGCTGTGAGAACAACTACACGTTATGCAATTCGCTGTGGTCCAAAGCAGTTTACCTCTTATCTAACAGGTATGGTTTTGTCTTATCATTTCACCTGCAGACCTAATAAGCATGTGGTTCTGTTGTTAGCAATAGGTGCTATTGTGTACTTAGTATCCATAACATTGATAATTATTGAGAAGTCAAAGAGGTTTTATAATAGCCATCATTTATTAAGAGTATACTGTGTACCAGTAATTAATACATATTGTTTCTAATATTTAATAACCCTACAAGATATATGTTGTCTCTGTTTTATGGACAATGAAACTGAAGTTCAGAGAGATGAAACGAATATTCTCTAAGGTTTGATATTTGATAAGTGACAAAACTAGGATTTGAACCCACTTCAAAACTCATGAACTTTTCACTACATCTTGCTTCTCTAAGTAATAACTGTAGTCTCTGCTCTGGGACTTACATTATGCTCAGGGAAAGAGGATATAGATATAAAATTTAATAGTACAAGGTAATACAGGCTAACTGCCAAATGCATGGTTTAGTGAATAGGAGAAAAATCAAAATAGAACTATACCATTATGCATATGCAGTAATGCTCATGTATAGATATAAAATTTAATAGTACAAGGTAATACAGGCTAACTGCCAAATGAATGGTTTAGTGAATTAGTACTACAGGTTTTCAGAGAAGGGAAAGATCCCTCCACAGGGATCTAGGAGCCAGAATTTCTGTATTTCTGTTCAAGGAAAGCATTCTAAATGTGCTTTGTTATTTCTCTGTTTAGGCCAAGTTTTCACATAAACACATTTTGGATGGTGGAGTTAACCTATTCATCTTTAAATCACCTCAGGCTCTCCAGTATTCTTAGTGCAACAATATTTACATGATAAATGCTTAATTTTCACTGACTTGAACTACATTTATTGGATAAATAACCTCACTTTAAGAATTTTTTGTTTAAGGAAAGTGAAAATACAGTAAGAGGAATGAGAGAAACCACTGGAAGTACTAGAATACATGCCGTGAGGCCCCCGTACATTTGTAGTCAGTATTAGCCTCATTTTCTTGGTGATGAATTTGAGTTTCAGAGTTAAACGTGACTTAATTAAGGTCACCTTAACACCAACTCTAATTTAACACCAACCCTAATTTAAAGTATGCCCTGATTCCAAGATCATTACTGTTTCTGCTATGCCTTGCTGCCTTGGGAAATAGAGGGATCATAGGATTTTAAGATACACCTCATACTCTCTTCTGACATCTTTCCTCCCTTACTCTTTATCTCTTTATAGGTAATAGCAGCCATGAAAATGTGTGAAGTGTGGGAAGATTAGTGTAGAAACTGAGACAATTATGATACTTCACTAAGCTTCATCTCATGATTTTTGCCTTTCTTTAATCAGATAGGATTCAGTTAGTAGGAAATGAAGAAGGGGTGAAAAGTATGCTGGACAAGAGGGATTTTAATTCCATAACAGAAGTGAAGTATAGATGTCAGAAGCCCATTAAGAATTAAGTTTTTTCTCCCTAGAAGTAACAAATAATGAAGCAGCATGACATAGTATACTTTATAGTTAGATAGAACCAAGTGTTAGCCCAGTTTTGTCACTTTAAAGCTGAGTGAACTTAGGAATGTTACATGACCTCTCTGAGCCTCAATGTTGTCCTCAATTTGGGACGGAAATAATTACATCATAGAGTTGTTAAGAGAATGAATGAGCCATGGAAGAGCCTGGCTATTGGTAAATAACCAATAAATGTTGGTACATTTTCCTTATTCTACATATGCACATCATTTTATAGTCTACAAACACTTTTACATTTATCAGCTCATGATTTTCAGATAATTTCCATGAGTAGATAAGACAGGGACTGTGATATGTTAAGTAATTTGCCGAAAGTCATATAACAACCATTAAGTAGCTTCCGTGTGAGAGGATGTTGTGCTCTGTGTTTTATTTTGAATACCCCTCTTCCTCTAACAGCCATAACGTAGGTATTATGTCTGTTTTACAGACAACTGTGGCTTACACAGAAACAGTTTGTGAATATTGGAGCCACAACACAATTGTAGGTCTTCTAATTATAAGCCCTTTACTTTTTTCATTACAATGTTGAACAGATAGTGAAAATGAATGATTTTCTCAACTTTGGTGAGAAAATAATTCAGAAGTTATACTGTCCTGAAACAATCTCACATTTCATATGTATGCATCATATTTCTCCTGCTGTAAGTTATGATCATGACAGTATTAAGTCCAAGCACCTAATTAAAGAATATGGTTATTTCCATTCCTCTTAGTTCCAAGTGCTCTCAGTATTTCAGTGCTCCAGATATAATCAAGGAGTAAGCAATGAGATACTCCTGAGAGTCAAAGACCAACTCTCGCATCCATATAAGAGAAGCCCTTTGTCCAATTCAAAGCTAGAAATGGTGAGAATAAAATAACTGAGAATTGTTGCCTTTATATTTCAAAAGCAAAGCCTAAGTTCTTGCCAAATATGTAAAAAAAAAAGAAGAAGAAAAGAAAATGGTTTTAAAGGTAATTTCCTTATCAAATACTTGATATGCTAAATATTTTTGTTGAATGTAATTTTTTTCCTGCATGTGAGGTATTTGTCATTGTTCTTCTCTAAAACTTTACTATTCTTTTGATCTTGGGTTCAGTCTCCTTCCCTCCTGAATGATATGGTAAGTGCATGGTTTATTTGAAAATAAAATATTTTTTTAAGTAAAAAATGTTCTTTGTATACCCCTCTGTACAGTTCCCCCAAAATATAAATGAAAAATATTTGTATATGTTGTAATTGTTTCTGATTAGATATGGCTGTCCTGGTGCTGGAAGTAATCACCAAACTTGACCATCTTCCAATTGGTAGAGTTCAGATCAGTGGATTAGCCAAGCTTTCTCCAACCCATCACATCAGTGGATTTTTTAGCATTATTTCACCAACATCTAAGAAACTTGGAGAACTCCAGGTAAAAGTATATTAATTTTTTGCTGCATAGAATAGTTGATGCAGTGGTTCATGTTTTTACACAAAAACTGTAACATACCTTTATTTCCTACTTATCCAAATCCTCTTAGTGCTTTACTGCCCATCGCAAGTTACAAGAGTCCTTCATAGCTTCTACTATACTCATTCTTTGTCATCTTTATTAAATTCATAGTAATATTAATTACATAATTGTTGCTCAGTTATAATCCTATACAGTCTCCAAAATTATGTATTAGCTCTCTCCTCTTAATTTCCCTTCCTTTTAGTTTTTAGCTTCCTTGGGCAGGACAATGTTTTCTACTTCTTTGTTTTTTCGACATCTTCTAACATAGTGCCAAAAAATAATTGCTTATTTGACTCATGTAAGTGCTATCTTTGATATATTCATTGATTCAGCCTACATTTTTTTTTGATACACTATGTACCACTAACTTAGGATACAAAGATAAGAGATGGTCCTTTCATTTAGTTTTTTAAAGTCACACAAGAAGAAATAGAAAAGAGTAACAAGTAGAAGGCTGTGTGATATGTAGTATCTATAGATATGTATGGGATGGTGGGAAAGAACATAAAAGGGTCCCTTTCTGAGGGGAGACTCTTGAAAGTGCTTCCTAGAGAATTCTGAATATTCAAATCCCTTAGTAAATTTTTGAGTTTTATACTTTGTCAAATGTATTCTAAAATACACATAGAAATTTAAGTAGGTATATAAGAAAATAGTTCAAAAAAGACAGGGAAATAACATATAACATTATCATATGTAAAGACCTATTATAAAACCACAGCACATAATTATGTCAGCAGAACAAAAGAAAGTGCAGAAATTCATCCAACTAAGTGAAAGAACATTTTCTTTGTTTTGTTTATCATATTTTTATTTATAATATATTAAGTTAAAAAATAATGACACCTTATGACACCATATGTTCGTAACTTTATGGTGAAGTAAGTCTGGTTTACTCATACTTTTCTGATAATATAAATTTTCATCAGACCTGCAAAACAGTTTGGCATTATGTTTCAAGAACCATAAAAATTACCATATATCATTTACCTCAGTAATTCTACCCTTGGGAACTTACCTTAAGGAAACACCATAAAAAGAAAGGGAAACTATATGCTTAGGTCTAGTTATGGGAATATACTGTTAATAATTGGAAAAATGAAAACAATTGATTCAACAATATTAAAATTGTAGTCTATTAGTAGAATATTTTGTTTCCATAAAAGATAAAATTACATAATTTTGATTGTATAGCAGCATAGAAAAATGATTTTGGATTGATGACAAACGAGAATGAAAATTATATCTACATATATGTATAATGACCAATGACTGGACTAAATAAGCATGCAAAAATGAAAACATTTAGAGCATAGGATTCTAGGTGGGTTGTTTTCTTGTTTTTAAAATTCAGGTATATTTCACATGTCATAAAATTTACACTTTTAAAGGATACAATTCAGTGGTTTTTAGAATAGTCACAGAATGAACAATCATCACTACTGTCTAATTCCAGAGCATTTTATCACTCCAAAAAGAAACACTGTACCTATTAGCAGTCATTTCCCTTTTTACCCTTCCCTTGCCTATGGCAACCATGAATCTACTTTCTGTCTCCATATATTTGCCTAGTCTGGACATTTCATGTAAGTGAAATAATATAATATGTGGCCTTTTGTGACCAACTTCTTTCACTTGGCGTAATATTTTCAAGGTTCATCCATGTTGTAGCATGAATCATTACTTTATTCCTTATTTTGGCTGAATAATATTCCATTATATGGATATACCACATTTGTTTATTCATTCTTCAGTTGATGGATTTTTTCCACTTTTTCACTATTTTGAATAATGCTGCTATGAACATTAATGTACCAATTTTTTGTGAACATGTTTTCAGTTGTATTAGGTATATACGTAGGTATTGAATTAAGGTCATATGGTAGCTGTTTTCAAAAGTGGCTGTATCATTTTCCCCACCCTATATTTAAATGTCAGTTGATACAATGATACTTGTTGTGTTTTTTATTTAAATGTCATTGAGTTTGTTGGAAAATTGTTTTGATAGAACATGGAGGCAGAAGTCAGATTTTGAAAGATTACGGGATAAGGAAATAAGTAGTAATTACAGTGAAGAGGTGGAAGTAACAATTAGAGATTTCTGTTTCCCAGGAAAATGGCAGTGAAGAGAGGGAGAGGTAATGTGATCCAATGGAAATGACATTAGACTACACATGGCGAAATTGGTTACAAAAACAGTGCTGGTATTCACTTGTATTCTCTGAGCTTCAATATCCTATTTTGTAAAATTAGAATACTAAAGCTTTTACCTCATAGGATTGTTGTAGGGATTAAATGGCATGAAAAAAATATGGAAACGTTTAACACGGTACTTAATATGGTCAGTCTTTTTAATTTTGTCATTCTAGTGTGTATGTACTGATATCTCGTGGAGGTGTTAGTTTGCATTTCCTAATGATTCATATCTTGAGTATTTTTTCATGGGTTTTTTGACCATTCTTTTATCTTCTTCAGGGATTCACAGACTACAACCCCAAAAGCAAATCTGGCTTACCACCTATATTTGTAAAGTTTTTTAAAACATGGCCACACTCATTTATGTGTGGTCTGTAGCAGTTCTCACATATAGCAGCAGGATTGAGTAATTATGACAGAGACTATATGGCATGCAAAGCTTAAAATATTAACTCTGGCTCCTTCATTGTAAAAATTTTCCAGCCTCTGATCTACTTTTGTGAAATGTATATTCAATTCTTTTGCCCATTTTTAAAATAAGTTGCTTACCTTTTTAGGTTTTAAGAGCTTTTCCTATATCCAGTACATATGGAGGGTGTGTCCTGTAACTTGTCTTCTAATTTCCTTATGGTGTCTTTTGAAGAACAGTGTTTTCTTTATTTTTCATTAAAAAAAACCTTTAAAATATTTTTTCATATTAAAAATTTTTTTATAAAGGAAAGGGCCCTCTGACTATATAATACAGTGGGGTAAAGCTAACTTATACCAAGGTGTAGCATTATGACATTTTAGAAGATTAAAAACAAAGACTAATTCCTATAACTTTCCAGAGAAAAGGGGGAGCAGTCACAGAATTAGGGGGAACAGCAAAGAATTAGGAAGTTATTTGGCTCCAGGCTTCTGAATAGAAATATTAGGAGCCAGAAGACAATTTAGTAATGCCTTTAGAATGTTGAATGAAAATGGCCTGGATTTCTGTCTCTAACAAACTATCTAGTGTAAGGTTGGAATAAAGATGTTTTCCTACGTACAAGTTCTCAAAACTTTGTGCCTCTCTCCCAACCTTTCTGACAAAGCAGCTAAGGGAGTTTATCCACCAAAATGGTAAGTAAATTTTAAGAAGACAAGATGTGATATTGGAAAGGAGATGACACAGGAATAAAGTGAAGGGAGATCCCAGGATGGCAGCTCTACACTAGGCACAAATGGCAGCTAGTCCAACTTAGAGTATGTCCTAAAGCTCTAGGAGAGATTTTTTTCTTTTCTTTTCTTATTTTTTTTAAGAAGGAGTTTTAGATAACTTGTAAATAATTTAGAATTAAATTATTAATAAGAGTAATAATGAAGAAACAAAGCAGTTGCAATTTTGGGTAAAACTGCAGGAAAGGAAAAGTTATCAGTATTATCTTATGGTTAAGCTTTAAATAGAATACACGCTCATAACAGTGGTTTTGATTAGATCAATGATAAGTGTTTACAAGTTGGGAGGATGGAGATGTAGGAGCATGTGGGATGGAGCTAAGTTTTTGTCTTATTAAAAAGTCAAAAGAAAATGCCTAAAAACTGCTCAGGGAAGGCGAGATCAAGATGTAGACATAAATATAAGCACATTATTGGAACTATAGAGGTAAATACCACAAGAATCAGTTACAGGAATTGAAAGCAGTTGCCTCTGGGGAAAAAGAAATATGGAGGGAGTCAAAGTGAGGGACTTGTTTTTTGCAACAAGCTTGTGAAACTGTTTGGCTTCAAATTATGTGAAGGTATAATATTAATTTTAAAATAATTTTTAAAAAAAGAAATAGTAAGTGATGGAGTTCTTGTCATACACTGTTTTGCCGTCCTCAGAGACAGTATTCACTTGACAAAGTATGGAATGCCTCCTGATATGTGGAAAATGAAGCCAATGAGGAGAGCTTAATAGATTGGAAGATGAAGGAATAGAGATGGCTTTAGAATGTTACTGTGAAGATCAGGTTTAGCCAGACTTCAAATAAGACAGATACAGAGTTACTAAAGGGAAACTAAGATTATGGAGTTAGAACAGTTTTAAATGATAACAGGGGTCGTGGTGGTTGGAGGGTGCTCAAAGTAGACTGACAATAAAGATCATTAGAACCAAGCTGAGAGAAGAATCTTAGTTGTATTCTATCATTGGTATAGACCAGACATCAAAAATAACAAATGAATAAGCAGGCCGGCAATAAGTAAAATCAACTGCCAAAAATATAATAGATTTAAAAAATATCTTATACTATTATAAAAGCATGCAGCATAATATATACATATATATGATTATTTTACATTGAAATTGGAAAACTCGAATACTTAATTATACATTCTTTTGAAATCCTTTTCTTTGTTTTGGCTAGAAACTTGGTACTTTTACTTCTGTATTAAGTTATCCATACCAGACATTTTGTATTTGATAGACATTACAGCATTCATTTTTAAACCATTTAATTAAGAATAGGTTTAGTTTTTATTCAGTTTCATAACAAAATAACTGCTTGCAAACAGGAGTATTTCCAAACAAATGTAGAATCTTGGCAAAATAGTTTTGATAGGCTATTACTCCCAAGTTATTCGAAAAATTTAAGATTCCCAAACATATTTAATCCTAAATATTGTACTACACTATTAACCTCCGTATGTTACACTTTCAGTATAAGAAAGGTAAATTGAACACTGTTGGTTTTCATAAAGTTTGAAGTCAAAAAAATATTTTTGGAATATCACTCTTTATTCTTCAGTTTTAAGAATATATTTCGATGCCATCACTTTCATTTATGGAAGTCCTATTTAAACATAAAAAAATTATAGAAAAGTAGAACAGATTGTTCCTTGCCAAATAAATTTCCCAAAGATACAACCATCAAGGAATGAATCAATTGAATCATGTATGATTCCTTGTGAATACATTTGTAGATAAGTAATTTAAGTGTTTATATATAGCCTATAATGTCAATTAAAATGGGCCTATATTTGATCAGTACCTGCTAATGATCTCAGGCTGAGATTTCTTCTTGGAAAACAATGCAAGAGACTTCTTTTAACTCAAGCTCAAAAACATTTAATATTGTACCCAGCCCTCTGCCACGGAATATTCACTTAGTAGTAAAAGGCCGCCATACTGCTTATCCAGTTTATCAAGCAAAACTTAGATCATGTGAGTTAATTGCTATGTTAATTATATACATGTGTTATTTGGCTTTTAGCTTTTTAGAAAAAGTAAACAAGACACTGGATAGGTTTATGGTTCTGTGTCTTGACAAAATGTTGCCACTTGGATTTAAATTTTGAAACAAGTCGATTGTCAACAGAGACCATTGCAAGAGGATCATTCATTGTCATCAATCTTTAATAAACTTTTCAAGCCTTAGAATCATCAGAGAAATACCATTTCCTTGATGATTTTTTTGTTATGCGCATCTTGTCCAAAAGTTTTTCACTCACATCATAATTCTCATTGGTACTTTATAAATAAACACAGCTATCAGTGAAGTTATTTTTATCTGTGTTCTCATCAGCTACAAAGAAAAATGCCATAAATTATGTAACATTTTTACTTAATTCATCTTGTAAGTTTGTAGCCATAACACTGACATTCTGAACAACTATAATTTTAGTTAGACCTACATATGCAAATATCACTTATTACTCACAAGTTCTGCTGCATTTGCTAGACATTCTTTTATGAATTTCACCGTTTATAAGAGATTTTGGTGCCTTAAAGTTTTTTATCTTAATTTCATGCTCAGGGGTACCACTTATTTGCTTTTAAAAAACAAATCCAGTTTAAATTTCAGTACTTTGTTTATTCCTTTTTCACATGCATCTTTTCCACTGTAATGCATCTGATCATAGTTCTACTATAGTTTGTTCCATAATGCTATCTTTTGAGTGTCACATTTTATTTGCCTTATTTCACCATTAGGATTATTCTCTTCCATAAAGAAATATGCCTTCTCTAGTTTTCTCTTTTTTGAACACAAAAAAATATTTCACTTTCCTCTTGATTCTACTGTAAGAAAGACAGCAGCCTACAGAACCCAAAGACATTAAGGGAATACTACAAACAATTCTATAAATTTGACAATTTATATAAAATGGAGCAATTTTTTAATAACTTCTAACTACCAGAAATCACTCAAGATGAAATACATGACCTGAATAGACCTGTAATTATTGAAAAAATTGAATTTGTAGTTTAAACCTTCCAAAAGAGAAATCTCCTGTCTGAGATCATTTCACTGGCAAAATCTTCCAAACATTTGTAAAAGAAATAGAACCAATTTTACACAATCTTTCTCACAAAATAGAAGAGGAGAAAATACTCCTCAACTTATTTTGTGAGGCCTGCACCACCTTCATACCAAAAAAATAGAGGACAGTACAAGACCTAGACCTAAAAATAAACAGACCTAAAAATTCTCAACAAAATATTAACAGGTTGGGTCCAAGAATATATAACAAGAATAACAACATCATGTCCAATTAAAAGGCATAAACTGTTGATACACACACCACACGGATGAATCTTAGAGGCATATGCTTGCTGAGTGCAAGAACCCCATCTAGAAAGGGTACATACCGTATGATTCCATTTACATGACATTCTCCAAAAGCCAAAACTGTAATGATCAAGAATAGATGTCTTGACCAGCATAAGTGTGAAAAATAGACATTCTAATATGCTCTCTCTTATACTGATAGATGTTACAGATGTAGTAGATGATTGTGGGCAATTCAGTGTTAGAAAGCCTTGATGAGTGTCCTTGAGGTTGTTCTATTATGGATGTGAGAATCATGTTATTTGGGCTTCAGAAGAGATGTGATATATATAGACAATAAAATGATGGTCTGGAGATGGCACCAGAAAGGAATAAGTCAACTTCCCTTATCCTGGCTAGTGAAAGAGTAGTTTCCATTGGAGAAGACTGAGGAAATGGGGACATTTTAAGAAATATTCCATTAAAGTGGTAAGGTAGTTTGTATGAAATAGAAATTCTATAGGACTCAGTGAGTGGGGAGTTAGCAAAGGAGTGAGCACAGGGGTTAACCATGATTGAGTAGGAGAATGACTGAGGTAGACAGGAACGATGATCTGGGAGATGAATGCAGGAGTGTGTTGGGTACATTATGTGGAGGCAGAGGGGTCAGAAGTGAAAGTCCCTTGGACTGGTAGGAATTGCTGGAACAAAAGCCTGTTTTATACCTTTGAAGCTTGACTCACGCTCTTTCCTTTGCCTGGAATGTTTTACCTCAGCCCCCCCTCAGCCTTATCTGTCTCATTCATATTTAAGATTCTAAACTCAGATGTTTATATTTCACTCTGGAAACGATCCTTGGCAAGCCTTCCTCACCTCTTCCCTAAGTTCAGACCCTTCTTTAGTGTTCTCATAGCATCCAATACACTTCCTTATTTCAGAATTCACCATTTTATATTAAAATTACTTCTTTTTAAGTGCCCTTCTGGGTTAGATTTCATGTTTTATCTGTTTGCCTCAAGCAGGTAGCACTGAGCTGGTATCAACAAATATCTGTTAACTGAATATAGGAGTTAGGCCAGTACTTATGTTTTGATTATAAAATGGGTATCACAGGTCCCTGGACTTTTTACTTTGTTCATGGGCCTCTGGTAGTATAGGCCTATGAGTTGTTTTGTGACTGTTTGCCTAGGTCAAAAGCAAAACTCAGTGGCCAGACAGCAGGTCATTGTTAAGGCCAGGAACACAGCCTTTATTCTTAGTGTCTCCTTTCTTTCTAGAATATAGTAGCAGCCTTTTGGCAATTGGTGAATGGCAAGAGAACACTTTCAGACATTTACATTTGGGCAGCCAGGATTTTACGTGATGCTGTAATAGTGATCATTGAACAGAGTATTTGTCCCATGTATTCCTGTCATTTGTCTTTGTAGAAAGTCTTGATGATGAATAGATTTTAAAAACTTCATATTACCTGGTTCATGAACAAAATTCTAATCAAGACCTAAGTGTGTTTTATTGAGTCTGTGCCTTGGCAGTTTCTCTGAGCAAATTATTCTGTTGACCTTCCCTGAGACATCTTAAAACATCTAACTATAATCTTTCATTTTTGTTTTAGTCTATTTACCATTATTTGATTTTCTTTGGCTGCTTAAACCATTCCTTCTGCTTTCTCTGTCATTGTAACAACTTTTAACACCACTGTTCTTTTCTTTTGGAGTATATTCTTCACTTCTCTAAAGTCTTGCTTTAGGCTCTGTTTTATTTTTTGTTCCTCCATTAGACTTTTCTCCACTTGACTTTTCAGAGGACTGGAGGGCCTTTTAATAAAAAACCTGAATTCACATGAATAAGATAATAAAGGAAACTTCAAGTGATTATTTTTCATCTTAGCCCTCCTCCCTCTTTACCTTGCCTTATCCCCAGCATAGAACTAGGGCCTTATTTTTCTCAGATTGCTAAGGATACAGAAGGTACTATGTCATTGTTTTATTGGTCAAACCATTAGGCATTATCAGGCATACTAGACTTGTACACTGAGTACTATGCTAATTAATCCACATAAAAATGAATAAGACAAAAAAAAATGAGTAATACAGTACATGCCTTCAGGAAATTCATAATTGTCAGGATGAAAAAGAAAATGTAAGTTACAAACACCTCTAAACCTCTGCTTTTTTTTTAATCTTCAAATTAGGGTATTTACTTTTGAGACAGAGTTATATCATCATATGAACTTCTGTATGTGAGGAACTTAGCACAGCTTCTAGCCTATAGTAAAGTGTTCAATAAATAGTGGCTATATTGATGGATAAATACAGAGTAAGTAGAAACATCAGTAGAGTGGCATGACACCTCTACCTGAACACAAGTTTTCACCGAGGAAGTAGTGTTGAGGAAACTGCATATACTAAAGCATAAGGAATGAAATATAAGGTACATTTAGGGAACGCTAAGTAATTGGTTTATCTAGGAAGAGGAATAGAGGAGGAGAATACAATGAGAGATGAGGCTTCTGAGGTAGACAGGAATTTGAATTTGATCCTGTAAGGAAAGGTGGTGTTTATAGTAAGCAAGGAGTCTTAAAATTAACCAATACTAAAGAAAATTTCTGATATATTGCATATCTCTTTCAGGTCTCACTTGCCCTGGAGCCTCTGTCAGAAACTTATGACACCTATACCCCTCTTCCTACCACTGACATGACAGAAAATGTGCTTTTACCTGAGCAGGAATTTAGAGAATATACTGAACCCAGCAATACCCAGTTTCTGGTTCCATCAAGGTCTTGTAGGATGCCTACCACCAAAATTGAGGGAAAAGATTTAGCAACTAACAGTAGTAGATCAACCACTCCGAGGTAATTACTTAATACCAGTCAATCTGTCTACTAACTGCCGCTGTACTCATAATTTCTGTCTTTCATTTGTGATTGGGTAAAAGACTAAAGGTAGTCACTCATTCAGCAAATAAGTATTAAGTACCCATTGTGTTCCTTGTCCAGTACCAGGTTCTGGACATAGAAATTAATTCCTGTTTCTGAGGACTACTTACAGTCTAATGGGGGGGGGGTGGAGGTGGGCAAGGTACAGGTAAATAATTGACTCAGTCATATGCAGATGACATGATAGATGTCCTTGAGGGAAAAGAGGGAAAAGGCAGTATTTTGTGAAACAGTAGAGTAAGAGAAATATATTTTGTTTTTAAATACTTATGAAGCATTTGCTTTGTATCAGGCCCAGCACTGAGCTCTCTTTGTCATTGTCTCCACAGTAGTAGGTAAAGCATCTATTGTTTATTTCATTTGAGAGATGAGAAACAGATTTACAAAGTCTAAGCTACGCTGCTGTATACCTCTGATCCACTTTCTGTCTCTGATGTTCTTTATTTTAAAACAGGGGGAAGGACCACTTGTACTTTGCAGAGAACTCTGATACAACAAAGGACTCTATATTTAGACTACAACACCATCTTAATTCAGGACAGAGTTTAGAGTCTATGACTCTGAAAGACAAAGCTCCACGGAAGCAGATGTCCCTTCTCAACAGTTCTGAATTCCAGCCTCAAATTAGGACAGTTGCCAAGAGTCACAGTGATTCATGCATTCTTTCTTCAAACAATCCCCCTACCAAAGACCTTCTTTCGGGTATGTATATTTGTGAACTGAGACTAAGCTATATTTATTGGGATTACTCTGTTTGTTACCTGGCCTACAAAGAGAACTAGACTTCTTTTTGAACTAAATAGCCAAATAAAAGTGAGTAATCTTACTAGAGTCTAGAATTTCTCACCATTTAAAGGCAGCTCTATTAAACCACTAAATAACTTCTAAATAGAGTACTGATAATTGTAGGTTTAGGGTAGGAATGATTTAAAATTAACCTGAGTATCAGGGAAAGTCTTTATCATAGAAAAATATTAGTCCTTATTTTTTCCCAAATAAGTCAAGGGAAATAAGATTTTTGTCTAATCATCAGCATTTACTTGTATGACTATGCAGCAAAGGCTAGTACTAAATTCATTTCACATTCTGAAAACTATTGGTCTCAGAGTAGGAACATTCAGTGTGCAGCAACTGCCAGTAGTAAACCTGGGAATTAAATATGACTCACAGCCAAACAGAAGCAGAGAGGAGTCAGTTTGCCTATGTAAGGGCTTAGACTGAAATAAAAAAGCAAATAGGAATTGGATTAGTTTACCTCATGGTAGGGAGTGGTATTATAAAAGCAAATGAAGTACCTTACATTACACAGGAATGATCTACTATATATCTTTGACATTAAGAGCATGACAGGAATTTGTCTCCATTCTCACAAGTAAAATTTCCAAAGTAGAGTATCTGCAGTATTAATAGAAACACTTATATATACATATAATAAAATTATATATATATATATAATTTACATTAGTAAGGGTTATTTTATTATTAAGTTTATTGGAGTAACATTGGTTAATACAATTATATAATTTTCAGCTGTTCATTATGATATGACATCTGTATATTTTATTGTGTGTTTACCACCCAAAGTCCAGTTTCCTTCACCTACCATATATTTGATCCCCTTTACCCACTTCACCCTCCCCCTACCCCCCTATATTTGACCCCCTTTACCCTGTCTACTTCCACCCTCCTCCATCACCCCCTACCCTCTGGTAACCACTAGTATATAGTCCATGTCCATGATTCTCTGTTTGTTTGTCCTGTTTCTTGCTTTTAGATTTATATCCCACATGTAAGTGATGTCATGTGATTTTCAACTTTTTCTATCTGGCTTATTTCACTTAGCATGATTATCTAGAGGTCCATCCATGTTGTCACAAATGGCAGTATTTCATCTCTTCTTATGGCTGAGTAATATTCCATTCTATATATGTACCACATCTTCTTTAGCCAGTCATCTATCATAGGCGACTTCAGTTGCTTTCATATCCTGGCCACTGTGAATAATGCTACTATGAACATCGGTGTGCAAATATCTTTTTGGATATGGGTTTTCAAGTCTTTGTGGTAAATACCCAGTAGAGGGATGGCTGGATCATATGGTAGATCAATTCTTAGTTTTTTGAGAAACTTCCATTCTGTTTTTCATAGTGGCTGTACCAATTTTCAGTCCCACCAGCAGTGTATGAGGGTTCCTTTTTCTCCGCATCCTCTCCAGCATTTATTACTTGTCCGGTTGATTATAGCTATTCTAACAGGTGTGAGATGGTATCTCATTGTGATTTTGATTTGCATTTCCCTAATAGCTAGCGATGTTGAGCATCTTTTCAAATATTTGTTGGCCATTTGTATGTCCTCTAGGGAGAAGTGTGTGTTCAGGTCCTCTGCCCTCTTTTCGGTCGGAGTGTTTGTCTTTTTGTTGTTATTGAGTCATATGAGTTCTATATATATTTTGGAT